>JALGPY010000065.1:0-665000 GCA_023055425.1 Linanthus parryae | reverse complement strand
CCTAAACCCTAAACCCTAAACCCTAAACCCTAAACCCTAAACCCTAAACCCTAAACCCTAAACCCTAAACCCTAAACCCTAAACCCTAAACCCTAAACCCTAAACCCTAAACCCTAAACCCTAAACCCTAAACCCTAAACCCTAAACCCTAAACCCTAAACCCTAAACCCTAAACCCTAAACCCTAAACCCTAAACCCTAAACCCTAAACCCTAAACCCTAAACCCTAAACCCTAAACCCTAAACCCTAAACCCTAAACCCTAAACCCTAAACCCTAAACCCTAAACCCTAAACCCTAAACCCTAAACCCTAAACCCTAAACCCTAAACCCTAAACCCTAAACCCTAAACCCTAAACCCTAAACCCTAAACCCTAAACCCTAAACCCTAAACCCTAAACCCTAAAACCCTAAACCCTAAACCCTAAACCCTAAACCCTAAACCCTAAACCCTAAACCCTAAACCCTAAACCCTAAACCCTAAACCCTAAACCCTAAACCCTAAACCCTAAACCCTAAACCCTAAACCCTAAACCCTAAACCCTAAACCCTAAACCCTAAACCCTAAACCCTAAACCCTAAACCCTAAACCCTAAACCCTAAACCCTAAACCCTAAACCCTAAACCCTAAACCCTAAACCCTAAACCCTAAACCCTAAACCCTAAACCCTAAACCCTAAACCCTAAACCCTAAACCCTAAACCCTAAACCCTAAACCCTAAACCCTAAACCCTAAACCCTAAACCCTAAACCCTAAACCCTAAACCCTAAACCCTAAACCCTAAACCCTAAACCCTAAACCCTAAACCCTAAACCCTAAACCCTAAACCCTAAACCCTAAACCCTAAACCCTAAACCCTAAACCCTAAACCCTAAACCCTAAACCCTAAACCCTAAACCCTAAACCCTAAACCCTAAACCCTAAACCCTAAACCCTAAACCCTAAACCCTAAACCCTAAACCCTAAACCCTAAACCCTAAACCCTAAACCCTAAACCCTAAACCCTAAACCCTAAACCCTAAACCCTAAACCCTAAACCCTAAACCCTAAACCCTAAACCCTAAACCCTAAACCCTAAACCCTAAACCCTAAACCCTAAACCCTAAACCCTAAACCCTAAACCCTAAACCCTAAACCCTAAACCCTAAACCCTAAACCCTAAACCCTAAACCCTAAACCCTAAACCCTAAACCCTAAACCCTAAACCCTAAACCCTAAACCCTAAACCCTAAACCCTAAACCCTAAACCCTAACCCCTAACCCCTAACCCCTAACCCCTAACCCCTAACCCCTAACCCCTAACCCCAGACCCTAGACCCTAGACCCTAGACCCTAGACCCTAGACCCTAGACCCTAGACCCTAGACCCTAGACCCTAGACCCTAGACCCTAGACCCTAAACCCTAAACCCTAAACCCTAAACCCTAAACCCGAACCCGAACCCGAACCCGAACCCGAACCCGAACCCAAACCCCAAACCCCAAACCCCAAACCCCAAACCCTAAACCCCAAACCCTAAACCCTAAACCCTAAACCCTAAACCCTAAACCCTAAACCCTAAACCCTAAACCCTAAACCCTAAAAATGTTGCTAAAGAAATCCTTGTTTTTTTTTTTTAATCCTTGTTGAACCCTAAACCCCTAAACCATCTATTATTATACTTATTCCTAAAAAAGAAAATTATAAAAATCAGTTACTCGTCAACTAAAAGTTCTAAAAAAAAAAACTAACAGTTCAAAAAAATTCACAGACTGTAACTTACTATGTAATTTTTACATTTATAACCTCCTCCATCAAACTACTTACCCAACACAAATTACAACCTCCAACAGCTTCTTCCATACTCTTAGCACAATCACCACACCTGCAGAATATCAATCACCCAAAGTCACACCCAAAACCTCCACCCAAAACCACCAACACCACACCCAAAACCTCCACCTGCAGAATCTCAAAACCTCCACCCATAGCCAACATCAGACCACAACCGAAACCACCAACACCACACCCAAAACCTCCACCTGCAGAACCTCAAAACTTCCAATTTTACCCAAAGTCACACCCAAAACCTCCACCTGCTGAACCTCAAAACTTCCAATGTTAACCCAAAGTGAGGATCTGCTCAACCATCACAAAGACAAACAAATCGGTGACTGTTCTCTCTCTCTCTCGCCGCAGCCGCTATTTCAACACAAAAATTAGGTAAAAGATTGTAATCGAAATCGGGGAGAATTCCTAGATCTGTCGATTTGGGTCACGTATACAGCCCATTCAAACTTAAAACTCATAACTTTTTGACAAATTCGAATCACCTTAATCGTGTCTCAGATTTCTCTGCTGTTGTACCAGGAAATTGAAACAGAAAACAGAAGAGACCCAACCCTTACTGAATCGGATCTGTTGTAATTCGAACAAAAATAAGGTTTATTGGTCAAAGATTGCAGTCAAAATCGGAGAGACATCCGAGCTCTGTCGATTTGGGTCAAGAATAGAGACAGATCTGGGCTCCATTGTGTAGACCGAGAAACAGAGAGCGCGACAGGGGGTGGTGTGGTTCGTTCAGAGTTTGACCATGACGGCGTTTTGAACAGAGCGAAACAATTAAGGCGAAGAAAGGAAAGTTAACGGAAACCTACGCATAACAACTATTTTGAAAATAATCTGATGCCATGGTCACACCACTATACTTTATATGTTGACCAATCAATAACTGCCCAAGACCTTCATCTTCACACTTTATTTGAGAAAAACCGTCTAACTGGAGAGACCCACCAAAGTGACCTCATCTCTTAAGTTTCTTACATCACACAAACTCATTTTCTCACCCACCTCATAAAAAAGTGTTGCACTTTGCCTTTTATCACTTGAGTTTCCATTCTAGCCGCACACTTTACAGATAATTGCATGGTCTGTTTGGTTTGTTTCTTTTTAATTTGATTTTTTCCTTTGTACAAAAATTTTACATCATATTGCAGATCAAATTACAAGGTCAAAGTGAGTTAGGGCTAGTTTGGAAATGTTGTGGCGCTGTTAGAAATCTGTTGTGTGAAAACACTGTGGAAAAGCTGTTGGGAATTCTTGATAAAATGTTGTTTGATAAATATTACGTAAAAGCTGTTGTGAAATGTTGATATAGTAATTTTGTGTTTGGTAAAATCAACTGAGAAGTTGCTGTGAGAGGGTAAAATGACAAAAATATATGACACGAGTAATTTCCGAAAAGATTATACTATTGATATTTTAAAAATTTGTAAGGTTAAAATCGGTAATAGATAAATTAATCAAAAGCACTTCCTCGAAAAAAATCTCCTCCCTTGCTTCCGTAAAACTGTTATGGGACAGCAAAAACTGTCTGGAAAAACAGAAATTTTATTTCTAACAAATACACTAAAATTCTTTTGCTGTCGGTAAGCAGATAACAGCAGAAGTATTCTCAAACTCGCCCCTATTAAAAAGTTGTAAATGTTGGACCAAGAAAAATAAAAGAAACAGAGCATGTACAAATCATGAAAGAGTTCACCAAAAAATCATGAAGCAAGCCATATAAGGTAATTAGAGGAAAAAGTTTCCATCTCAAAATATGTTCTTGGTGCTAGTCATTGCCTGCTCTATCTCGCCAAGATCGTTGTCCTCATTCTCTTGCAATGTCACTGCTTCAAACCTTCAACCAGCAACCAGAAAGAGAATATCATGATTGTTGCCTAGTCTTTCAGTCAGGAGGAGGTCTCGGCCTCACAAGATTCTGAGGTACGTTCATAGTCTCCACTTGGTGGGTTTCATCTGCTCATTTACCTGGAACTCTATCATCTCTCTAAGCATCTGAACGAAACCAACGGATATATCATCAATATCCCGTTTTATGTTAGACTCAGTTTTGCCAAAATTCCCAAGTTTTCACTCCCTAGAATCACAGGTTTCAAAACCTCTACATCAGCCCCCTAAAGCCCAATTAAACCTCCAAATCGAGAGAGAACCACAAGTAAAATAGGCATATCAAAATAAATCGCAGACTACAGCCACGAACAGCTGAAACCCTATCAGATCAAATCTACCCAAACTTAGGCCTGAAAAATTGTCATATTTTGTCGAATAAAGAGGGTGTGGTATTGGAGGAGAAGATGCAGTGGGGCTTGACACAATAATGGGTTTCTTGACACCTCTGTATTTCATTCAAATGCTCCATGCTTCTTCATTCTCATTATACAATACTTCACAAACATTCCAAATTTGCCCTCCTCCTCCTCCAGATAACAGCATCTTCTCCATCACTTCCTCACTGGGAATGTCCCCTGTGGCATTGTAATACATCCTCTTCAGTCCTTCTTTGTTTTCCTTCACAATATTCTCTCTCAGTGTCGGCATTCCTTCCCTGAAACTCTCAGAGATACTTCTGTTGACAACGTTTGATTGGTCATGTAGTACAAGCTTTGTCTTGAAATCATACCATAAAATTAACCCCAAACTATATAAAAAAACACAAACATCTTATCTTAAAACCTCAATTAAACACTAAAAAGAAATCTAAGATACTAAAATAGACCCCCAACCCTCAAACCATTTACCCTTAGAAAAACATAAAACTATTGTACCACGAAAATATATACAACCAAAACCTTCTTTGGCCTGCTAAAAACCACCCCAAAGTACCCATAAAATATCCCGAAAACATGATTTATCATTAAAAACCGTACCCTGATCATCACCCCAAACTCAGTAAACACAAAATCCCCTAATCCCATATCCTCCATTAAACCCTAAATACAAATCTAAAACACTTAATTGGACCCCCAACCCTCAAAACCTTCACCCTTTTGAGAAATCAAATCACTCAAAACAAGATTTCGAAGCGTTTTCAGCACCTTGTTCTTATATCTAAATGTTACAAAAACGAGTGAATCTTTACCTAATATTGTAGACTGACAATCAAACTATACATCACGAAAAAAGTTACAACAAAAAACCTTCTTTGGGCTGCCAAAAACCTCCTCAAAATACCCATAAAATGTCCCGAAACCATGATTTATCATTAAAAATCATACCATGATCATCACCCCAAACTCAAAAACACCAAATTCTCTAACCCATATCCTCATTTAAACCCTATATAGAAATTTAAAACACTAAATTGGACCCCCAACCCTCAAACCCTTCACCCTTTTGAGAATTCAAATCACTCAAAACAAGATTTCGAAGCATTTTGAGCACCTTTTTCTAATATCTAAATTTTACAAAAACGAGTGAATCTTTACCTAATAATGAAGACTTACAATCAAACTATAGGACTACGAAAAAAGTTACAACTAAAAACCTTCTTTGACTGCCAAAAACCTCCTCAAAATACGCATAAATTGTCGCGAAACCAGGATTTATCATTAAAAATCATACCCTGATCATCACCCCAAACTCAAAAAACACCAAATCCTCTAATCCTATATCATCATTTAAACCCTATAAAGAAATCTAAAACACTGAATTGGACCCCCAACCCTCAAACCCTTCACCCTTTTGAGAATTCAAATCACTCAAAACAAGATTTCGAAGCATTTTGAGCACCTTTTTCGAACATCTAAATGTTACAAAAACGAGTGAATCTTTACCTAATATTGTAGACTGACAATCAAACTATAGGATCACGAAAAAAGTTTCAACTAAAAACCTTCTTTGGCCTTCTTTGGCCTGCCAAAAACCTCCTCAAAATACCCATACAATGTCCCGAAATCATGATTTATCATTAACAATCATACCCTGATCATCCCCCAAAATCAAAAAACACCAAATCCTCTAATCCTAGAATCTCAATTAAACCCTAAATAGAAATCTAAAACACTAAGTTTGACCCCCTACCCTCAAACCCCTCACCCTTTTAAGAAATAAAATCACTCAAAACAAGATTTCTAAGCATTTTGGGCACCTTTTTCTAATATCTAAATGTTTCAAAAACGAGTGAGTTTTTACCTAATATTGTAGATTGGCAATTAAACTATTGTATCACGAAAATTTATACAACCAAAACCTTCTTTGGCCTGCTAAAAACCATCCCAAAGTACCCATAAAATATCCTGATACCATGATTTATCATTAAAAATCGTACCCTGATCATCAACCCAAACTCAGTAAATACCAAATCCCCTAATCCCATATCCTCCATTAAACCCTAAATACAAATCCAAAACACTTAATTGGACCCCCAACCCTCAAACCCTTCACCCTTTCGATAAATCAAATCACTCAAAACAAGATTTCAAAGCGTTTTGAGCACCTTTTTCAAATATCTAAATGTTACAAAAACGAGTGAATCTTTACCTAACATTGTAGACTAACAGTCAAACTATAGGATCACGAAAAAAGTTACAACTAAAAACCTTCTTTGACTGCCAAAAACCTCCTCAAAATACCCATAAATTGTCCCGAAACCAGGATTTATCATTAAAAATCATACCCGGATCATCACCCCAAACTGAAAAAACACCGAATCCTCTAATCCCATATCATCATTTAAACCCTATATACAAATCTAAAACACTGAATTGGACCCCCAACCCTCAAACCCTTCACCCTTTTGAGAATTCAAATCACTCAAAACAAGATTTCCAAGCATTTTGAGCACCTTTTTTTAATATCTAAATGTTACAAAACGAGTGAATCTTTACCTAATATTGTAGACTGACAATCAAACTATAGGATCACGAAAAAAGTTTCAACTAAAAACCTTCTTTGGCCTGCCAAAAACCTCCTCTAAATACCCATAAAGTGTCCCGAAATCATGATTTAACTATAAAAATCATACCCTGATCATCCCACAAACTCAAAAGACACCAAATCATCTAATCTTAGAACCTCAAGTAAGCCCTAAATAGAAATCTTAAACACTAAGTTGGACCCCCGACCCTCAAACCCCTCACCCTTTTGAGAAATAAAATCACTCAAAACAAGATTTCAAAGCATTTTGAGCACCTTTTTCTAATTTCTAAATTTTTCAAAAACTAGTGAATTTTTACCTAATATCGTAACTGGCAATAAAACTATTGTACCATGAAAATATATACAACCAAAACCTTCTTTGGCCTGCTAAAAACCACCCCAAAGTACCCATAAATTGTCCCGAAATCTGGATTTATCAATAAAAATCGTACCCTGATCATCACCCCAAACTCAGTAAACACCAAATCCCCTAATCCCATTTCCTCCATTAAACCCTAAATACAAATCTAAAACAATTAATTAGACCCCCAACCCTCAAACCCTTCACCCTTTTGAGAAATCAAATAACTCAAAACAAGATTTCGAAGCGTTTTCAGCACCTTTTATAATATCTAAATGTTACAAAAACGAGTGAATCTTTAAAAAATATTGTAGACTGACAATCTAACTATAGGATCACGAAAAAAGTTACAACTAAAAACCTCCTTTGGCCTGCCAAAAACCTCCTAAAAATACCCATAAAATGTTTCGAAATCATGACTTATCATTAAAAATCATACACTGATCATCACCCCAAACTGAAAAAACACCAAATCCTCTAATCAGAGAACCTCAATTCAACCCTAAATAGAAATCTAAAACACTAAGTTGGACCCCGGACCTTCAAACCCCTCACCTTTTTGAGAAATAAAATCACTCAACACAAGATTTCGAAGCATTTTTAGCAACTTTTTCTAATATCTAAATGTTTCAAAAACGAGTGAATTTTTACCTAATATTGTAGACTGGCAATAAAACTATTGTATCAAGAAAATATATACAACCAAAACCTTCTTTGGCCGTCTAAAAACCACCCCAAAGTACCCATAAAATATCCCGAAACCATGATTTATCATTAAAAATCGTACCCTGATCATCACCCCAAAATTAGTAAACACCAAATCCCCTAATCCCATATCCTCCATTAAACCCTTAATACAAATCTAAAACACTTAATTGGACCCCCAACCCTCAAACCCTTCACCCTTTTGAGAAATCAAATCACTCAAAACAAGATTTCGAAGCGTTTTCAGCACCTTTTTCTTATATCTAAATGTTACAAAAACGAGTGAATCTTTACCTAATATTGTAGACTGACAATCAAACTATAGATCACGAAAAGAGTTACAACAAAAAATCTTCTTTGGACTGCCAAAAACCTCCTCAAAATTCCCATAAAATGTCCCGAAACCATGATTTATCATTAAAAATCATACCCTGATCATCACCCCATACTCAAAAAACACTAAATTCTCTAACCCATATCCTCATTTAAACCCTATATAGAAATTTAAAACACTGAATTGGACCCCCAACCCTCAAACCCTTCACCCTTTTGAGAATTCAAATCACTCTAAACAAGATTTCGAAGCATTTTGAGCACCTTTTTCTAATATCTAAATGTTACAAAAACGAGTGAATCTTTACCTAATATTGTAGAATGACAATCAAACTATAGGATCACGAAAAAAGTTACAACTAAAAACCTTCTTTCACTGCCAAAAATCTCCTCAAAATATCCACAAATTGTCTCGAAACCTGGATTTATCATTAAAAATCATACCCCGATCATCACCTCAAACTGAAAAACACAAAATCCTCTAATCCCATATCATCATTTAAACCCTATATAGATATCTAAAACACTGAATTGCACCCCCAACCCTCAAACCCTTCACCCTTTTGAGAATTCAAATCACTCAAAACAAGATTTCAAAGCATTTTGAGCACCTTTTTCTAATATCAAAATGTTACAAAAACGAGTGAATCTCTACCTAATATTGTAGAGTGACAATCAAACTATAGGATCACATAAAAAGTTACAACTAAAAACCTTCTTTGGCCTGCCAAAAACCTCCTCAAAATACCCATAGAATGTCCCGAAATCATGATTTATCATTAAAAATCATACCCTGATCATCCCCCAAACTCAAAAAACACCAAATCCTCTAATCTTAGAACCTAAACTAAGCCCTATATAGAAATCTTAAACACTAAGTTGGACCCCCCGACCCTCAAACCCCTCACCCTTGTGAGAAATAAAATCACTCAAAACAAGATTTCGAAGCATTTTGAGCACCTTTTTCTAATATCTAAATGTTACAAAAACGAGTGAATCTTTACCTAATATTGTAGAATGACAATCAAACTATAGGATCACGAAAAAAGTTACAACTAAAAACCTTCTTTCACTGCCAAAAACCTCCTCAAAATACCCATAAATTGTCCCGAAACCTGAATTTATCATTAAAAATCATACCCGGATCATCACCCCAAACTGAAAAACCAACTCCTCTAATCCCATATCATCATTTAAACCCTATATAGATATCTAAAACACTGAATTGCACCCTCAACCCTCAAACCCTTCACCCTTTTGAGAATTCCAATCACTCAAAACAAGATTTTGAAGCATTTTGAGCACCTTTTTCTAATATCTAAATGTTACAAAAACGAGTGAATCTTTACCTAATATTGTAGACTGACAATCAAACTATAGGATCACAAAAAAAGTTACAACTAAAAACCTTCTTTGGCCTGCCAAAAACCTCCTCAAAATACCCATAGAATGTCCTGAAATCATGATTTATCATTAAAAATCATACCCTGATCATCCCACAAACTCAAAAGACACCAAATCCTATAATCTTAGAACCTCAAGTAAGCCCTAAATAGAAATCTTAAACACTATGTTGGACCCCCGAACCTCAAACCCCTCACCCTTTTGAGAAATAAAATCACTCAAAACAAGATTTCGAAGCATTTTGAGCACCTTTTTCTAATATCTAAATGTTACAAAAACGAGTGAATCTTTACCTAATATTGTATTCTGACAATCAAACTATAGGATCACGAACAAAGTTACAACTAAAAACCTTCTTTGACTGCGAAAAACCTCCTCAAAATACCCATAAATTGTCCCGAAACCTGGATTTATCATTAAAAATCATACCCGGATCATCACCATAAACTGAAAAAACACCAAATCCTCTAATCCCATATCATCATATAAACCCTATATAGATATCTAAAACACTGAATTGCACCCTCAACCCTCAAACCCTTCACCCTTTTGAGAATTCCAATCACTCAAAACAAGATTTTGAAGCATTTTGAGCACCTTTTTCTAATATCTAAATGTTACAAAAACGAGTGAATCTTTACCTAATATTGTAGACTGACAATCAAACTATAGGATCACAAAAAAAGTTACAACTAAAAACCTTCTTTGGCCTGCCAAAAACCTCCTCAAAATACCCATAGAATGTCCCGAAATCATGATTTATCATTAAAAATCATACCCTGATCATCCCCAAACTCAAAAAACACCAAATCCTCTAATCTTAGAACCTCAAATAAGCCCTATATAGAAATCTTAAACACTAAGTTGGACCCCCGACCCTCAAACCCCTCACCCTTTTGAGAAATAAAATCACTGAAAACAAGATTTCGAAGCATTTTGAGCACCTTTTTCTAATATCTAAATGTTACAAAAACGAGTGAATCTTTACCTAATATTGTAGTCTGACAATCAAACTATAGGATCACGAAAAAAGTTACAACTAAAAACCTTCTTTGGCCTGCCAAAAACCTCCTCAAAATACCCATAGATTGTCCCGAAACCTGGATTTATCATTAAAAATCATACCCGGATCATCACCATAAACTGAAAAAACACCAAATCCTCTAATCCCATATCATCATTTAAACCCTATATTGATATCTAAAACACTGAATTGCACCCCCAACCCTCAAACCCTTCACCCGTTTGAGAATTCAAATCACTCAAAACAAGATTTCGAAGCATTTTGAGCACCTTTTTCTAATATCTAAATGTTACAAAAATGAGTGAATCTTTACCTAATATTGTAGACTGACAATCAAACTATAGGATCACAAAAAAAGTTACAACTAAAAACCTTTTTTGGCCTGCCAAAAACCTCCTCAAAATACCCATAGAATGTCTCGAAATCATGATTTATCATTAAAAATCATACCCTGATCATCCCCAAACTCAAAAAACACCAAATCCTCTAATCTTAGAACCTCAAATAATCCCTATATAGAAATCTTAAACACTAAGTTGGACCCCCCGACCCTCAAACCTCTCACCCTTTTGAGAAATAAAATCACTCAAAACAAGATTTCGAAGCATTTTGAGCACCTTTTACTAATATCTAAATGTTACAAAAATGAGTGAATCTTTACCTAATATTGTAGACTGACAATCAAACTATAGGATCACGAAAAAAGTTACAACTAAAAACCTTCTTTGGCCTGCCAAAAACCTCCTCAAAATACCCATAGAATGTCCCGAAATCATGATTTATCATTAAAAATCATACCCTGATCATCCCCCAAACTCAAAAAACACCAAATCCTCTAATCTTAGAACCTCAAGTAAGCCCTAAATAGAAATCTTAAACACTAAGTTGGACCCCCGGCCCTCAAACCCCTCACCCTTTTGAGAAATAAAATCACTCAAAACAAGATTTCGAAGCATTTTGAGCACCGTTTTCTAATATCTAAATGTTACAAAAACGAGTGAATCTTTACCTAATATTGTAGACTGACAATCAAACTATAGGATCACAAAAAAAGTTACAACTAAAAACCTTCTTTGGCCTGCCAAAAACCTCCTCAAAATACCCATAGAATGTCCCGAAATCATGATTTATCATTAAAAATCATACCCTGATCATCCCACAAACTCAAAAGACACCAAATCCTCTAATCTTAGAACCTCAAGTAAGCCCTAAATAGAAATCTTAAACACTAAGTTGGACCCCCAACCCTCAAACCCCTCACCCTTTTGAGAAATAAAATCACTCAAAACAAGATTTCGAAGCATTTTGAGCACCTTTTTCTAATATCTAAATGTTACAAAAACGAGTGAATCTTTACCTAATATTGTAGACTGACAATCAAACTATAGGATCACGAAAAAAGTTACAACTAAAAACCTTCTTTGACTGCGAAAAACCTCCTCAAAATACCCATAAATTGTCCCGAAACCTGGATTTATCATTAAAAATCATACCCGGATCATCACCATAAACTGAAAAAACACCAAATCCTCTAATCCCATATTATCATTTAAACCCTATATTGATATCTAAAACACTGAATTGCACCCCCAACCCTCAAACCCTTCACCCTTTTGAGAATTCAAATCACTCAAAACAAGATTTCGAAGCATTTTGAGCACCTTTTTCTAATATCTAAATGTTACAAAAACAAGTGAATCTCTACCTAATATTGTAGACTGACAATCAAACTATAGGATCACATAAAAAGTTACAACTAAAAACCTTCTTTGGCCTGCCAAAAACCTCCTCAAAATACCCATAGAATGTCCCGAAATCATGATTTATCATTAAAAATCATACCCTGATCATCCCCCAAACTCAAAAAACACCAAATCCTCTAATCTTAGAACCTCAAGTAAGCCCTAAATAGAAATCTTAAACACTAAGTTGGACCCCCGACCCTCAAACCCCTCACCCTTTTGAGAAATAAAATCACTCAAAACACGATTTCAAAGCATTTTGAGCACCTTTTTCTAATATATAAATGTTACAAAAACGAGTGAATCTTTACCTAATATTGTAGACTGACAATCAAACTATAGGATCATGAAAAAAAGTTACAACTAAAAACCTTCTTTGACTGCGAAAAACCTCCTCAAAATACCCATAAATTGTCCAGAAATCTGGATTTATCATTAAAAATCATACCCAGATCATCACCCCAACTGAAAAAACACCAAATCCTCTAATCCCATATCATCATTTAAACCCGATATTGATATCTAAAACACTGAATTGCACCCCCAACCCTCAAACCCTTCACCCTTTTGAGAATTCAAATCACTCAAAACAAGATTTCGAAGCATTTTGAGCACCTTTTTCTAATATCTAAATGTTACAAAAACGACTGAATCTTTACCTAATATTGTAGATTGACAATCAAACTATAGGATCACAAAAAAAGTTACAACTAAAAACCTTTTTTGGCCTGCCAAAAACCTCCTCAAAATACCCATAGAATGTCCCGAAATCATGATTTATCATTAAAAATCATACCCTGATCATCCCCCAAACTCAAAAAACACCAAATCCTCTAATCTTAGAACCTCAAGTAAGCCCTAACTAGAAATCTTAAACACTAAGTTGGACCCCCAACCCTCAAACCCTTCACCCTTTTGAGAATTCAAATCACTCAAAACAAGATTTCGAAGCATTTTGAGCACCTTTTTCTAATATCTAAATGTTACAAAAACAAGTGAATCTCTACCTAATATTGTAGACTGACAATCAAACTATAGGATCACAAAAAAAGTTACAACTGAAAACCTTCTTTGGCCTGCCAAAAACCTCCTCAAAATACCCATAGAATGTCCCGAAATCATGATTTATCATTAAAAATCATACCCTGATCATCCCCCAAACTCAAAAAACACCAAATCCTCTAATCTTAGAACCTCAAGTAAGCCCTAAATAGAAATCTTAAACACTAAGTTGGACCCCCGACCCTCAAACCGCTCACCCTTTTGAGAAATAAAATCACTCAAAACACGATTTCAAAGCATTTTGAGCACCTTTTTCTAATATATAAATGATACAAAAACGAGTGAATCTTTACCTAATATTGTAGACTGACAATCAAACTATAGGATCATGAAAAAAGTTACAACTAAAAACCTTCTTTGACTGCGAAAAACCTCCTCAAAATACCCATAAATTGTCCAGAAATCCAGATTTATCATTAAAAATCATACCCGGATCATCACCCCAACTGAAAAAACACCAAATCCTCTAATCCCATATCATCATTTAAACCCGATATTGATATCTAAAACACTGAATTGCACCCCCAACCCTCAAACCCTTCACCCTTTTGAGAATTCAAATCACTCAAAACAAGATTTCGAAGCATTTTGAGCACCTTTTTCTAATATCTAAATGTTACAAAAACGACTGAATCTTGACCTAATATTGTAGATTGACAATCAAACTATAGGATCACAAAAAAAGTTACAACTAAAAACCTTTTTTGGCCTGCCAAAAACCTCCTCAAAATACCCATAGAATGTCCCGAAATCATGATTTATCATTAAAAATCATACCCTGATCATCCCCCAAACTCAAAAAACACCAAATCCTCTAATCTTAGAACCTCAAGTAAGCCCTAACTAGAAATCTTAAACACTAAGTTGGACCCCGAACCTCAAACCCCTCACCCTTTTGAGAAATAAAATCACTCAAAACAAGATTTCGAAGCATTTTGAGCACCTTTTTCTAATATCTAAATGTTACAAAAACGAGTGAATCTTTACCTAATATTGTAGACTGACAATCAAACTATAGGATCACGAAAAAAGTTACAACTAAAAACCTTCTTTGACTGCAAAAAACTTCCTCAAAATACCCATAAATTGTCCCAAAACCTGGATTTATCATTAAAAATCATACCCGGATCATCACCATAAACTGAAAAAACACCAAATCCTCTAATCCCATATTATCATTTAAACCCTATATTGATATCTAAAACACTGAATTGCACCCCCAACCCTCAAACCCTTCACCCTTTTGAGAATTCAAATCACTCAAAACAAGATTTCGAAGCATTTTGAGCACCTTTTTCTAATATCTAAATGTTACAAAAACGAGTGAATCTCTACCTAATATTGTAGACTGACAATCAAACTATAGGATCACATAAAAAGTTACAACTAAAAACCTTCTTTGGCCTGCCAAAAACCTCCTCAAAATACCCATAGAATGTCCCGAAATCATGATTTATCATTAAAAATCATACCCTGATCATCCCCCAAACTCAAAAAACACCAAATCCTCTAATCTTAGAACCTCAAGTAAGCCCTAAATAGAAATCTTAAACACTAAGTTGGACCCCCGACCCTCAAACCCCTCACCCTTTTGAGAAATAAAATCACTCAAAACACGATTTCAAAGCATTTTGAGCACCTTTTTCTAATATATAAATGTTACAAGAACGAGTGAATCTTTACCTAATATTGTAGACTGACAATCAAAC
Organism: Linanthus parryae; assembly: GCA_023055425.1. Taxonomy (NCBI): domain Eukaryota; kingdom Viridiplantae; phylum Streptophyta; class Magnoliopsida; order Ericales; family Polemoniaceae; genus Linanthus; species Linanthus parryae. The sequence continues at coordinate 649,981 of JALGPY010000065.1, read as the reverse complement.
TATAGGATCACGCAAAAAGTTACAACTAAAAACCTTCTTTGACTACGAAAAACCTCCTCAAAATACCCATAAATTGTCCCGAAATCTGGATTTATCATTAAAAATCATACCCGGATCATCACCCCAAACTGAAAAAACACCAAATCCTCTAATCCCATATCATCATTTAAACCCGATATTGATATCTAAAACACTGAATTGCACCCCCAACCCTCAAACCCTTCACCCTTTTGAGAATTCAAATCACTCAAAACAAGATTTCGAAGCATTTTGAGCACCTTTTTCTAATATCTAAATGTTACAAAAACGACTGAATCTTTATCTAATATTGTAGATTGAAAATCAAACTATAGGATCACAAAAAAAGTTACAACTAAAAACCTTTTTTGGCCTGCCAAAAACCTCCTCAAAATACCCATAGAATGTCCCGAAATCAGTGTTTATCATTAAAAATCATACCCTGATCATCCCCCAAACTCAAAAAACACCAAATCCTCTAATCTTAGAACCTCAAGTAAGCCCTAAATAGAAATCTTAAACACTAAGTTGGACCCCGACCCTCAAACCCCTCACCTTTTTGAGAAATAAAATCACTCAAAACAAGATTTCGAAGCATTTTGAGCACCTTTTTCTAATATATAAATGTTACAAAAACGAGTGAATCTTTACCTAATATTGTAGACTGACAATCAAACTATAGGATCACAGAAAAAGTTACAACTAAAAACCTTCTTTAGCCTGGCAAAAACCTCCTCAAAATACCCATAGAATGTCCCGAAATCATGATTTATCATTAAAAATCATACCCTTATCATCCCCCAAACTCAAAAGACACCAAATCCTCTAATCTTAGAACCTCAAGTAAGCCCTAAATAGAAATCTTAAACACTAAGTTGGACCCCCGACCCTCAAACCCCTCACCCATTTGAGAAATAAAATCACTCAAAACAAGATTTCGAAGCATTTTGAGCACCTTTTTCTAATATCTAAATGTTACAAAAACGAGTGAATCTTTACCTAATATTGTAGACTGACAATCAAACTATAGGATCACGAAAAAAGTTACAACTAAAAACCTTCTTTGACTGCCAAAAACCTCCTCAAAATACCCATAAAATGTCCCGAAATCATGATTTATCATTAAAAATCATACCCTGATCATCACCCAAAACTCAAAAAACACCAAATTCTCTAATCCCATATCATCATTTAAACCCTATATAGAAATCCAAAACACTGATCTGGACCCCCAACCCTCAAACCCTTCACCCTTTTGAGAATTCAAATCACTCAAAACAAGATTTCGAAGCATTTTGAGCACCTTTTTCTAATATCTAAATGTTACAAAAACGAGTGAATCTTTACCTAATATTGTAGACTGACAATCAAACTATAGGATCACGAAAAAAAGTTTCAACTAAAAACCTTCTTCGACTGCCAAAAACCTCCTCAAAATACCCATAAATTGTCCCGAAACCAGGATTTATCACTAAAAATCATACCCTGATCGTCACCCCAAACTCAAAAAACACCAAATCCTCTAATCCCATATCATCATTTAAACCCTATATAGAAATCTAAAACACTGAATTGGACCCCCAACCCTCAAACCCTTCACCCTTTTGAGAATTCAAATCACTCAAAACAAGATTTCGAAGCATTTTGAGCACCTTTTTCTGATATCTAAATGTTACAAAAACGAGTGAATCTTTACCTAATATTGTAGAGTGACAATCAAACTATACATCACGAAAAAAGTTACAAAAAAAAAACTTTCTTTGGACTGCCAAAAACCTCCTCAAAATACCCATAAAAGGTCCCGAAATCATGATTTATCATTAAAAATCATACACTAATCATCACCCCAAACTGAAAAAACACCAAATCCTCTAATCATAGAACCTCAATTCAACCCTAAATAGAAATCTAAAACACTAAGTTGGACCCCCGACCCTCAAACCCCTCACCCTTTTGAGAAATAAAATCACTCAACACAAGATTTCGAAGCGTTTTTAGCACCTTTTTCTAATATCTAAATGTTTCAAAAACGAGTGAATTTTTATCTAATATTGTAGACTGGCAATAAAACTATTGTATCAAGAAAATATATACAACCAAAACCTTTTTTGGCCTGCTAAAAACCACCCCAAAGAACCCATAAAATATCCCGAAACCATGATTTATCATTAAAAATCGTACCCTGATCATCACCCCAAAATCAGTAAACACAAAATCCCCTAATCCCATATCCTCCATTAAACCCTAAATACAAATCTAAAACACTTAATTGGACCCCCAACCCTCAAAACCTTCACCCTTTTGAGAAATCAAATCACTCCAAACAAGATTTCGAAGCGTTTTCAGCACCTTGTTCTTATATCTAAATGTTACAAAAACGAGTGAATCTTTACCTAATATTGTAGACTGACAATCAAACTATACATCACGAAAAAAGTTACAAAAAAAACCTTTCTTTGGACTGCCAAAAACCTCCTCAAAATACCCATAAAATGTCCCGAAACCATGATTTATCATTAAAAATCATACCCTGATCATCACCCCAAACTCAAAAACACCAAATTCTCTAACCCATATCCTCATTTAAACCCTATATAGAAATTTAAAACACTGAATTGGACCCCCAACCCTCAAACCCTTCACCCTTTTGAGAATTCAAATCACTCAAAACAAGATTTCGAAGCATTTTGAGCACCTTTTTCTAATATCTAAATTTTACAAAAACGAGTGAATCTTTACCTAATATTGAAGACTGAAAATCAAACTATAGGACTACGAAAAAAGTTACAACTAAAAACCTTCTTTGACAACCAAAAACCTCCTCAAAATACGCATAAATTGTCGCGAAACCAGGATTTATCATTAAAAATCATACCCTGATCATCACCCCAAACTCAAAAAACACCAAATCCGCTAATCCTATATCATCATTTAAACCCTATATAGAAATCTAAAACACTGAATTGGACCCCCAACCCTCAAACCCTTCACCCTTTTGAGAATTCAAATCACTCAAAACAAGATTTCGAAGCATTATGAGCACCTTTTTCGAACATCTAAATGTTACAAAAACGAGTGAATCTTTACCTAATATTGTAGACTAACAATCAAACTATAGGATCACGAAAAAAGTTTCAACTAAAAACCTTCTTTGGCCTGCCAAAAACCTCCTCAAAATACCCATAAAATGTCCCGAAATCATGATTTATCAATAACAATCATACCCTGATCATCCCCCAAAATCAAAAAACACCAAATCCTCTAATCCTAGAATCTCAATTAAACCCTAAATAGAAATCTAAAACACTAAGTTTGACCCCCTACCCTCAAACCCCTCACCCTTTTAAGAAATAAAATCACTCAAAACAAGATTTCTAAGCATTTTGGGCACCTTTTTCTAATATCTAAATGTTTAAAAAACGAGTGAGTTTTTACCTAATATTGTAGACTGGCAATTAAAATATTGTATCACGAAAATATATACAACCAAAACCTTCTTTGGCCTGCTAAAAACCATCCCAAAGTACCCATAAAATATCCTGATACCATGATTTATCATTAAAAATCGTACCCTGATCATCAACCCAAACTCAGTAAATACCAAATCCCCTAATCCCATATCCTCCATTAAACCCTAAATACAAATCCAAAACACTTAATTGGACCCCCAACCCTCAAACCCTTCACCCTTTCGATAAATCAAATCACTCAAAACTAGATTTCAAAGCGTTTTGAGCACCTTTTTCTAATATCTAAATGTTACAAAAACGAGTGAATCTTTACCTAACATTGTAGACTAACAGTCAAACTATAGGATCACGAAAAAAGTTACAACTAAAAACCTTCTTTGACTGCCAAAAACCTCCTCAAAATACCTATAAATTGTCCCGAAACCAGGATTTATCATTAAAAATCATACCCGGATCATCACCCCAAACTGAAAAAACACCAAATCCTCTAATCCCATATCATCATTTAAACCCTATATAGAAATCTAAAACACTGAATTGGACCCCCAACCCTCAAACCCTTCACCCTTTTGAGAATTCAAATCACTCAAAACAAGATTTCGAAGCATTTTGAGCACCTTTTTTTAATATCTAAATGTTACAAAAACGAGTGAATCTTTACCTAATATTGTAGACTGACAATCAAACTATAGGATCACGAATAAAGTTTCATTTAAAAACCTTATTTGGCCTGCTAAAAACCTCCTCTAAATACCCATAAAGTGTCCCAAAATCATGATTTAACAATAAAAATCATACCCTGATCACCCCCCAAACTAAAAAAACTCCTAATCCTCTAATCCTAGAACCTCAAGTATAACCTAAATAGAAATCTTAAACACTAAGTTGGACCCCCGACCCTCAAACCCCTCACCCATTTAAGAAATAAAATCACTCAAAACAAGATTTCGAAGCGTTTTTAGCACCGTTTTCTAATTTCTAAATGTTTCAAAAACGAGTGAATTTTTACCTAATATAGTAGACTGGCAATAAAACTATTGTACCACGAAAATATATACAACCAAAACCTTCTTTGGCCTGCTAAAAACCACCCCAAAGTACCCATAAAATATCCCGAAACCATGATTTATCATTAAAAATCGTACCCTGATCATCACCCCAAACTCAGTAAACACCAAATCCCCTAATCCCATATCCTCCATTAAACCCTAAATACAAATCTAAAACACTTAATTAGACCCCCAACCCTCAAACCCTTCACCCTTTTGAGAAATCAAATCACTCAAAACAAGATTTCGAAGCGTTTTCAGCACCTTTTATAATATCTAAATGTTACAAAAACGAGTGAATCTTTACCAAATATTGTAGACTGAAAATCAAACTACAGGATCACGAAAAAAGTTACAACTAAAAACCTCCTTTGGCCTGCCAAAAACCTCCTCAAAATACCCATAAAATGTCCCGAAATCATGATTTATCATTAAAAATCATACACTGATCATCACCCCAAACTGAAAAAACACCAAATCCTCTAATCATAAAACCTCAATTCAACCCTAAATAGAAATCTAAAACACTAAGTTGGACCCCGGACCCTCAAACCCCTCACCGTTTTGAGAAATAAAATCACTCAACACAAGATTTCGAAGCGTTTTTAGCAACTTTTTCTAATATCTAAATGTTTCAAAAATGAGTGAATTTTTACCTAATATTGTAGACTGGCAATAAAACTATTGTATCAAGAAAATATATACAACCAAAACCTTCTTTGGTAGGCTAAAAACCACCCCAAAGTACCCATAAAATATCCCGAAACCATGATTTATCATTAAAAATGGAACCCTGATCATCACCCCAAAATTAGTAAACACCAAATCCCCTAATCCCATATCCTCCATTAAACCCTAAATACAAATCTAAAACACTTAATTGGACCCCCAACCCTCAAACCCTTCACCCTTTTGAGAAATCAAATCACTCAAAACAAGATTTCGAAGCGTTTTCAGCACCTTTTTCTTATATCTAAATGTTACAAAAACGAGTGAATCTTTACCTAATATTGTAGACTGACAATTAAACTATAGATCACGAAAAAAGTTACAACAAAAAACCTTCTTTGGACTGCCAAAAACCTCCTCCAAATTCCCATAAAATGTCCCGAAACCATGATTTATCATTAAAAATCATACCCTGATCATCACCCAAACTCAAAAAACACTAAATTCTCTATCCCATATCCTCATTTAAACCCTATATAGAAATTTAAAACACTGAATTGGACCCCCAACCCACAAACCCTTCACCCTTTTGAGAATTCAAATCACTCAAAACAAGATTTCGAAGCATTTTGAGCACCTTTTTCTAATATTTAAATTTTACAAAAACGAGTGAATCTTTACCTAATATTGAAGACTGACAATCAAACTATAGGACTACGAAAAAAGTTACAACTAAAAACCTTCTTTCACTGCCAAAAACCTCCTCAAAATACGCATAAATTGTCGCGAAACCAGGATTTATCATTAAAAATCATACCCTGATCATCACCCCAAACTCAAAAAACACCAAATCCTCTAATCCTATATCATCATTTAAACCCTATATAGAAATCTAAAACACTGAATTGGACCCCCAACCCTCAAACCCTTCACCCTTTTGAGAATTCAAATCACTCAAAACAAGATTTCGAAGCATTTTGAGCACCTTTTTCGAACATCTAAATGTTACAAAAACGAGTGAATCTTTACCTAATATTGTAGACTGACAATCAAACTATAGGATCACGAAAAAAGTTTCAACTAAAAACCTTCTTTGGCCTGCCAAAAACCTCCTCAAAATACCCATAAAATGTCCCGAAATCATGATTTATCAATAACAATCATACCCGGATCATCCCCCAAAATCAAAAAACACCAAATCCTCTAATCCTAGAATCTCAATTAAACCCTAAATAGAAATCTAAAACACTAAGTTTGACCCCCTACCCTCAAACCCCTCACCCTTTTAAGAAATAAAATCACTCAAAACAAGATTTCTAAGCATTTTGGGCACCTTTTCCTAATATCTAAATGTTTAAAAAACGAGTGAGTTTTTACCTAATATTGTAGACTGGCAATTAAACTATTGTATCACGAAAATATATACAACCAAAACCTTCTTTGGCCTGCTAAAAACCATCCCAAAGTACCCATAAAATATCCTGATACCATGATTTATCATTAAAAATCGTACCCTGATCATCAACCCAAACTCAATAAATACCAAATCCCCTAATCCCATATCCTCCATTAAACCCTAAATACAAATCCAAAACACTTAGTTGGACCCCCAACCCTCAAACCCTTCACCCTTTCGATAAATCAAATCACTCAAAACTAGATTTCAAAGCGTTTTGAGCACCTTTTTCTAATATCTAAATGTTACAAAAACGAGTGAATCTTTACCTAACATTGTAGACTAACAGTCAAACTATAGGATCACGAAAAAAGTTACAACTAAAAACCTTCTTTGACTGCCAAAAACCTCCTCAAAATACCCATAAATTGTCCCGAAACCAGGATTTATCATTAAAAATCATACCCGGATCATCACCCCAAACTGAAAAAACACCAAATCCTCTAATCCCATATCATCAATTAAACCCTATATAGAAATCTAAAACACTGAATTGGACCCCCAACCCTCAAACCCTTCACCCTTTTGAGAATTCAAATCACTCAAAACAAGATTTCGAAGCATTTTGAGCACCTTTTTTTAATATCTAAATGTTACAAAAAACGAGTGAATCTTTACCTAATATTGTAGACTGACAATCAAACTATAGGATCACGAAAAAAGTTTCATTTAAAATTCTTATTTGGCCTGCCAAAAACCTCCTCTAAATACCCATAAAGTGTCCCGAAATCATGATTTAACAATAAAAATCATACCCTGATCATCCCCCAAACTCAAAAAACTCCTAATCCTCTAATCTTAGAACCTCAAGTAAAACCTAAATAGAAATCTTAAACACTAAGTTGGACCCCCGACCCTCAAACCCTTCACCCTTTTGAGAAATAAAATCACTCAAAACAAGATTTCGAAGCGTTTTTAGCACCTTTTTCTAACTTCTAAATGTTTCAAAAACGAGTGAATTTTCACCTAATATCATAGACTGTCAATAAAACTATTGTACCACGAAAATATATACAACCAAAACCTTCTTTGGCCTGCTAAAAACCACCCCAAAGTACCCATAAAATATCCCGAAACCATGATTTATCATTAAAAATCGTACCCTGATCATCACCCCAAACTCAGTAAACACCAAATCCCCTAATCCCTTATCCTCCATTAAACCCTAAATACAAATCTAAAACACTTAATTAGACCCCCAACCCTCAAACCCTTCACCCTTTTGAGAAATCAAATCACTCAAAACAAGATTTCGAAGCGTTTTCAACACCTTTTATAATATCTAAATGTTACAAAAACGAGTGAATCTTTACCAAATATTGTAGATTGACAATCAAACTATAGGATCACGAAAAAAGTTACTACTAAAAACCTCCTTTGGCCTGCCTAAAACCTCCTCAAAATACCCATAAAATGTCCCAAAATCATGATTTATCATTAAAAATCATACACTGATCATCACCCCAAACAGAAAAAACACCAAATCCTCTAATCATAAAACCTCAATTCAACCCTAAATAGAAATCTAAAACACTAAGTTGGACCCCGGACCCTCAAACCCCTCACCGTTTTGAGAAATAAAATCACTCAACACAAGATTTCGAAGCGTTTTTAGCAACTTTTTCTAATATCTAAATGTTTCAAAAACGAGTGAATTTTTACCTAATATTGTAGACTGGCAATAAAACTATTGTATCAAGAAAATATATACAACCAAAACCTTCTTTGGTCGGCTAAAAACCACCCCAAAGTACCCATAAAATATCCCGAAACCATGATTTATCATTAAAAATCGAACCCTGATCATCACCCCAAAATTAGTAAACACCAAATCCCCTAATCCCATATCCTCCATTAAACCCTAAATACAAATCTAAAAAACTTAATTGGACCCCCAACCCTCAAACCCTTCACCCTTTTGAGAAATCAAATCACTCAAAACAAGATTTCGAAGCGTTTTCAGCACCTTTTTCTTATATCTAAATGTTACAAAAACGAGTGAATCTTTACCTAATATTGTAGACTGACAATTAAACTATAGATCACGAAAAAAGTTACAATAAAAAACCTTCTTTGGACTGCCAAAAACCTCCTCCAAATTCCCATAAAATGTCCCGAAACCATGATTTATCACTAAAAATCATACCCTGATCATCACCCCAAACTCAAAAAACACTAAATTCTCTAACCCATATCCTCATTTAAACCCTATATAGAAATTTAAAACACTGAATTGGACCCCCAACCCTCAAACCCTTCACCCTTTTGAGAATTCAAATCACTCAAAACAAGATTTCGAAGCATTTTGAGCACCTTTTTCTAATATCTAAATGTTACAAAAACGGGTGAATCTTTACCTAATATTGTAGAATGACAATCAAACTATAGGATCACGAAAAAAGTTACAACTAAAAACCTTCTTTCACTGCCAAAAATCTCCTCAAAATACCCATAAATTGTCCCGAAACCTGGATTTATCATTAAAAATCATACCCGGATCATCACCTCAAACTGAAAAAACACAAAATCCTCTAATCCCATATCATCATTTAAACCCTATATAGATATTTAATACACTGAATTGCACCCCCAACCCTCAAACCCTTCACCCTTTTGAGAATTCAAATAACTCAAAACAAGATTTCAAAGCATTTTGAGCACCTTTTTCTAATATCTAAATGTTACAAAAACTAGTGAATCTTTACCTAATATTGTAGACTGACAATCAAACTATAGTATCACATAAAAAGTTACAACTAAAAACCATCTTTGGCCTGCCAAAAACCTCCTCAAAATACCCATAGAATGTCTCGAAATCATGATTTATCATTAAAAATCATACCCTGATCATCCCCCAAACTCAAAAAACACCAAATCCTCTAATCTTAGAACCTCAACTAAGCCCTATATAGAAATCTTAAACACTAAGTTGGACCCTTCGACCCTCAAACCCCTCACCCTTTTGAGAAATAAAATCACTCAAAACAATATTTCGAAGCATTTTGAGCACCTTTTTCTAATATCTAAATGTTACAAAAACGAGTGAATCTTTACCTAATATTGTAGAATGACAATCAAACTATAGGATCTCGAAAAAATTTACAACTAAAAACCTTCTTTCACTGCCAGTAACCTCCTCAAAATACCCATAAATTGTCCCGAAACCTGAATTTATCATTAAAAATCATACCCGGATCATCACCCCAAACTGAGAAAACACCAAATCCTCTAATCCCATATCATCATTTAAACCCTATATAGATATCTAAAACACTGAATTGCACCCTCAACCCTCAAACCCTTCACCCTTTTGAGAATTCAAATCACTCAAAACAAGATTTCGAAGCATTTTGAGTACCTTTTTCTAATATCTAAATGTTACAAAAACGAGTGAATCTTTACCTAATATTGTAGACTGACAATCAAACTATAGGATCACAAAAATAGTTACAACTAAAAACCTTCTTTGGCCTGCCAAAAACCTCCTCAAAATACCCATAGAATGTCCCGAAATCATGATTTATCATTAAAAATCATACCCTGATCATCCCAAAAACTCAAAAGACACCAAATCCTCTAATCTTAGAACCTCAAGTAAGCCCTAAATAGAAATCTTAAACACTAAGTTTGACCCCCGACCCTCAAACCCCTCACCCTTTTGAGAAATAAAATCACTCAAAACAAGATTTCGAAGCATTTTGAGCACCTTTTTGTAATATATAAATGTTAGAAAAACGAGTGAATCTTTACCTAATATTGTAGACTGACAATCAAACTTTAGGATCACGAAAAAAGTTACAACTAAAAACCTTCCTTGACTGCGAAAAACCTCCTCAAAATACCCATAAATTGTCCCGAAAACTGGATTTATCATTAAAAATCATACCCGGATCATCACCCCAAACTGAAAAAATACCAAATCCTCTAATCCCATATCATCATTTAAACCCTATATTGATATCTAAAACACTGAATTGCACCCCCAACCCTCAAACCCTTCACCCTTTTGAGAATTCAAATCACTCAAAACAAGATTTCGAAGCATTTTGAGCACCTTTTTCTAATATCTAAATGTTACAAGAACGAGTGAATCTTTACCTAATATTGTAGACTGACAATCAAACTATAGGATCACAAAAAAAGTTACAAATAAAAACCTTTTTTGGCCTGCCAAAAACCTCCTCAAAATACCCATAGAATGTCCCGAAATCATGATTTATCATTAAAAATCACACCCTGATCATCCCCCAAACTCAAAAAACGCCAAATCATCTAATCTTAGAACCTCAAGTAAGCCCTAAATAGAAATCTTAAACACTAAGTTGGACCCCCGACCCTCAAACCCCTCACCCTTTTGAGAAATAAAATCACTCAAAACAAGATTTCGAAGCATTTTGAGCACCTTTTTCTAATATCTAAATGTTACAAAAACGAGTGAATCTTTACCTAGTATTATAGACTGACAATCAAACTATAGGATCACAAAAAAAGTTACAACTAAAAACCTTCTTTGGCCTGGCAAAAACCTCCTCGAAATACCCATAGAATGTCCCGAAATCATGATTTATCATTAAAAATCATACCCTGATCATCCCCCAAACTCAAAAGACACCTAATCCTCTAATCTCAGAACCTCAAGTAAGCCCTAAATAGAAATCTTAAACACTAAGTTGGACCCCCGACCCTCAAACCTCTCACCCTTTTGAGAAATAAAATCACTCAAAACAAGATTTCGAAGCATTTTGAGCACCTTTTTCTAATATATAAATGTTACAAAAACGAGTGAATCTTTACCTAATATTGTAGAGTGACAATCAAACTATAGGATCACGAAAAAAGTTACAACTAAAAACCTTCATTGGCCTGCCAAAAACCTCCTCAAAATACCCATAGAATGTCCCGAAATCATGATTTATCATTAAAAATCATACCCTGATCATCCCCCAAACTCAAAAAACACCAAGTCCTCTAATCTTAGAACCTCAATTAAACCCCAAATAGAAATCTAAAACACTAAGTTGGACCCCCGGCCCTAAAACCCCTCACCCTTTTGAAAAATAAAATCACTCAAAACAAGATTTCGAAGCATTTTGAGCACCTTTTTCTAATATCTAAATGTTACAAAAACGAGTGAATCTTTACCTAATATTGTAGAATGACAATCAAACTAAAGGATCACAAAAAAAGTTACAACTAAAAACCTTCTTTGGCCTGCCAAAAACCTCCTCAAAATACCCATAGAATGTCCCGAAATCATGATTTATCATTAAAAATCATACCCTGATCATCCCCCAAACTCAAAAAACTCCAAATCCTCTAATCTTAGAACCTCAAATAAGCCCTAAATAGAAATCTTAAACACTAAGTTGGACCCCCCGACCCTCAAACCCCTCACCCTTTTGAGAAATAAAATCACTCAAAAAAAGATTTCGAAGCATTTTGAGCACCATTTTCTAATATCTAAATGTTACAAGAACGAGTGAATCTTTACCTAATATTGTAGAATGACAATCAAACTATAGGATCAGGAAAAAAGTTACAACTAAAAACCTTCTTTCACTGCCAAAAACCTCCTCAAAATACCCATAAATTGTCACGAAACCTGAATTTATCATTAAAAATCATACCCGGATCATCACCCCAAACTGAAAAAACACCAAATCCTCTAATCCCATATCATTATTTAAACCCTATATAGATATCTAAAACACTGAATTGCACCCTCAACCCTCAAACCCTTCAACCTTTTGAGAATTCAAATCACTCAAAACAAGATTTCGAAGCATTTTGAGCACCTTTTTCTAATATCTAAATGTTACAAAAACGAGTGAATCTTTACCTAATATTGTAGACTGACAATCAAACTATAGGATCACAAAAAAAGTTACAACTAAAAACCTTCTTTGGCTTGCCAAAAACCTCCTCAAAATACCCAATAGAATGTCCCGAGATCATGATTTATCATTAAAAATCATACCCTGATCATCCCCCAAACTCAAAAGACACCAAATCCTCTAATCTTAGAACCTCAAGTAAGCCCTAAATAGAAATCTTAAACACTAAGTTGGACCCCCGACCCTCAAACCCCTCACCCTTTTGAGAAATAAAATCACTCAAAACAAGATTTCGAAGCATTTTGAGCACCTTTTTCTAATATCTAAATGTTACAAAAACGAGTGAATCTTTACCTAGTATTATAGACTGACAATCAAACTATAGGATCACAAAAAAAGTTACAACTAAAAACCTTCTTTGGCCTGGCAAAAACCTCCTCGAAATACCCATAGAATGTCCCGAAATCATGATTTATCATTAAAAATCATACCCTGATCATCCCCCAAACTCAAAAGACACCTAATCCTCTAATCTCAGAACCTCAAGTAAGCCCTAAATAGAAATCTTAAACACTAAGTTGGACCCCCGACCCTCAAACCTCTCACCCTTTTGAGAAATAAAATCACTCAAAACAAGATTTCGAAGCATTTTGAGCACCTTTTTCTAATATATAAATGTTACAAAAACGAGTGAATCTTTACCTAATATTGTAGAGTGACAATCAAACTATAGGATCACGAAAAAAGTTACAACTAAAAACCTTCATTGGCCTGCCAAAAACCTCCTCAAAATACCCATAGAATGTCCCGAAATCATGATTTATCATTAAAAATCATACCCTGATCATCCCCCAAACTCAAAAAACACCAAGTCCTCTAATCTTAGAACCTCAATTAAACCCCAAATAGAAATCTAAAACACTAAGTTGGACCCCCGGCCCTAAAACCCCTCACCCTTTTGAAAAATAAAATCACTCAAAACAAGATTTCGAAGCATTTTGAGCACCTTTTTCTAATATCTAAATGTTACAAAAACGAGTGAATCTTTACCTAATATTGTAGAATGACAATCAAACTAAAGGATCACAAAAAAAGTTACAACTAAAAACCTTCTTTGGCCTGCCAAAAACCTCCTCAAAATACCCATAGAATGTCCCGAAATCATGATTTATCATTAAAAATCATACCCTGATCATCCCCCAAACTCAAAAAACTCCAAATCCTCTAATCTTAGAACCTCAAATAAGCCCTAAATAGAAATCTTAAACACTAAGTTGGACCCCCCGACCCTCAAACCCCTCACCCTTTTGAGAAATAAAATCACTCAAAAAAAGATTTCGAAGCATTTTGAGCACCATTTTCTAATATCTAAATGTTACAAGAACGAGTGAATCTTTACCTAATATTGTAGAATGACAATCAAACTATAGGATCAGGAAAAAAGTTACAACTAAAAACCTTCTTTCACTGCCAAAAACCTCCTCAAAATACCCATAAATTGTCACGAAACCTGAATTTATCATTAAAAATCATACCCGGATCATCACCCCAAACTGAAAAAACACCAAATCCTCTAATCCCATATCATTATTTAAACCCTATATAGATATCTAAAACACTGAATTGCACCCTCAACCCTCAAACCCTTCAACCTTTTGAGAATTCAAATCACTCAAAACAAGATTTCGAAGCATTTTGAGCACCTTTTTCTAATATCTAAATGTTACAAAAACGAGTGAATCTTTACCTAATATTGTAGACTGACAATCAAACTATAGGATCACAAAAAAAGTTACAACTAAAAACCTTCTTTGGCTTGCCAAAAACCTCCTCAAAATACCCAATAGAATGTCCCGAGATCATGATTTATCATTAAAAATCATACCCTGATCATCCCCCAAACTCAAAAGACACCAAATCCTCTAATCTTAGAACCTCAAGTAAGCCCTAAATAGAAATCTTAAACACTAAGTTGGACCCCCGACCCTCAAACCCCTCACCCTTTTGAGAAATAAAATAACTCAAAACAAGATTTCGAAGCATTTTGAGCACCTTTTTCTAATATCTAAATGTTACAAAAACGAGTGAATCTTTACCTAATATTGTAGACTGACAATCAAACTATAGGATCACGGAAAAAGTTACAACTAAAGACCTTCTTTGACTGCGAAAAACCACCTCAAAATAGCCATAAATTGTCCCGAAACCTGGATTTATCATTAAAAATCATACCCGGATCATCACCATAAACTGAAAAAACACCAAATCCTCTAATCCCATATCATCATTTAAACCCTATATAGATATCTAAAACACTGAATTGCATCCCCAACCCTCAAACCCTTCACCCTTTTGAGAATTCAAATCAGTCAAAACAAGATTTCGAAGCATTTTGAGCACCTTTTTCTAATATCTAAATGTTACAAAAACGAGTGAATCTTTACCTAATATTGTAGACTGACAATCAAACTATAGGATCACAAAAAAAGTTACAACTAAAAACCTTCTTTGGCCTGCCAAAAACCTCCTCAAAATACCCATAGAATGTCCCGAAATCATGATTTATCATTAAAAATCATACCCTGATCATCCCCCAAACTCAAAACACACCAAATCCTCTAATCTTAGAACCTCAAGTAAGCCCTAAATAGAAATCTTAAACACTAAGTTGGACCCCCGACCCTCAAACCCCTCACCCTTTTGAGAAATAAAATCACTCAAAATTAACAAGATTTCGAAGCATTTTGAGCACCTTTTTCTAATATCTAAATGTTACAAAAACGAGTGAATCTTTACCTAATATTGTAGACTGACAATCAAACTATAGGATCACAAAAAAAGTTACAACTAAAAACCTTCTTTGGCTTGCCAAAAACCTCCTCAAAATACCCAATAGAATGTCCCGAGATCATGATTTATCATTAAAAATCATACCCTGATCATCCCCCAAACTCAAAAGACACCAAATCCTCTAATCTTAGAACCTCAAGTAAGCCCTAAATAGAAATCTTAAACACTAAGTTGGACCCCCGACCCTCAAACCCCTCACCCTTTTGAGAAATAAAATCACTCAAAACAAGATTTCGAAGCATTTTGAGCACCTTTTTCTAATATCTAAATGTTACAAAAACGAGTGAATCTTTACCTAGTATTATAGACTGACAATCAAACTATAGGATCACAAAAAAAGTTACAACTAAAAACCTTCTTTGGCCTGGCAAAAACCTCCTCGAAATACCCATAGAATGTCCCGAAATCATGATTTATCATTAAAAATCATACCCTGATCATCCCCCAAACTCAAAAGACACCTAATCCTCTAATCTCAGAACCTCAAGTAAGCCCTAAATAGAAATCTTAAACACTAAGTTGGACCCCCGACCCTCAAACCTCTCACCCTTTTGAGAAATAAAATCACTCAAAACAAGATTTCGAAGCATTTTGAGCACCTTTTTCTAATATATAAATGTTACAAAAACGAGTGAATCTTTACCTAATATTGTAGAGTGACAATCAAACTATAGGATCACGAAAAAAGTTACAACTAAAAACCTTCATTGGCCTGCCAAAAACCTCCTCAAAATACCCATAGAATGTCCCGAAATCATGATTTATCATTAAAAATCATACCCTGATCATCCCCCAAACTCAAAAAACACCAAGTCCTCTAATCTTAGAACCTCAATTAAACCCCAAATAGAAATCTAAAACACTAAGTTGGACCCCCGGCCCTAAAACCCCTCACCCTTTTGAAAAATAAAATCACTCAAAACAAGATTTCGAAGCATTTTGAGCACCTTTTTCTAATATCTAAATGTTACAAAAACGAGTGAATCTTTACCTAATATTGTAGAATGACAATCAAACTAAAGGATCACAAAAAAAGTTACAACTAAAAACCTTCTTTGGCCTGCCAAAAACCTCCTCAAAATACCCATAGAATGTCCCGAAATCATGATTTATCATTAAAAATCATACCCTGATCATCCCCCAAACTCAAAAAACTCCAAATCCTCTAATCTTAGAACCTCAAATAAGCCCTAAATAGAAATCTTAAACACTAAGTTGGACCCCCCGACCCTCAAACCCCTCACCCTTTTGAGAAATAAAATCACTCAAAAAAAGATTTCGAAGCATTTTGAGCACCATTTTCTAATATCTAAATGTTACAAGAACGAGTGAATCTTTACCTAATATTGTAGAATGACAATCAAACTATAGGATCAGGAAAAAAGTTACAACTAAAAACCTTCTTTCACTGCCAAAAACCTCCTCAAAATACCCATAAATTGTCACGAAACCTGAATTTATCATTAAAAATCATACCCGGATCATCACCCCAAACTGAAAAAACACCAAATCCTCTAATCCCATATCATTATTTAAACCCTATATAGATATCTAAAACACTGAATTGCACCCTCAACCCTCAAACCCTTCAACCTTTTGAGAATTCAAATCACTCAAAACAAGATTTCGAAGCATTTTGAGCACCTTTTTCTAATATCTAAATGTTACAAAAACGAGTGAATCTTTACCTAATATTGTAGACTGACAATCAAACTATAGGATCACAAAAAAAGTTACAACTAAAAACCTTCTTTGGCTTGCCAAAAACCTCCTCAAAATACCCAATAGAATGTCCCGAGATCATGATTTATCATTAAAAATCATACCCTGATCATCCCCCAAACTCAAAAGACACCAAATCCTCTAATCTTAGAACCTCAAGTAAGCCCTAAATAGAAATCTTAAACACTAAGTTGGACCCCCGACCCTCAAACCCCTCACCCTTTTGAGAAATAAAATAACTCAAAACAAGATTTCGAAGCATTTTGAGCACCTTTTTCTAATATCTAAATGTTACAAAAACGAGTGAATCTTTACCTAATATTGTAGACTGACAATCAAACTATAGGATCACGGAAAAAGTTACAACTAAAGACCTTCTTTGACTGCGAAAAACCACCTCAAAATAGCCATAAATTGTCCCGAAACCTGGATTTATCATTAAAAATCATACCCGGATCATCACCATAAACTGAAAAAACACCAAATCCTCTAATCCCATATCATCATTTAAACCCTATATAGATATCTAAAACACTGAATTGCATCCCCAACCCTCAAACCCTTCACCCTTTTGAGAATTCAAATCAGTCAAAACAAGATTTCGAAGCATTTTGAGCACCTTTTTCTAATATCTAAATGTTACAAAAACGAGTGAATCTTTACCTAATATTGTAGACTGACAATCAAACTATAGGATCACAAAAAAAGTTACAACTAAAAACCTTCTTTGGCCTGCCAAAAACCTCCTCAAAATACCCATAGAATGTCCCGAAATCATGATTTATCATTAAAAATCATACCCTGATCATCCCCCAAACTCAAAACACACCAAATCCTCTAATCTTAGAACCTCAAGTAAGCCCTAAATAGAAATCTTAAACACTAAGTTGGACCCCCGACCCTCAAACCCCTCACCCTTTTGAGAAATAAAATCACTCAAAATTAACAAGATTTCGAAGCATTTTGAGCACCTTTTTCTAATATCTAAATGTTACAAAAACGAGTGAATCTTTACCTAATATTGTAGACTGACAATCAAACTATAGGATCACAAAAAAAGTTTCAACTAAAAACCTTCTTTGACTGCCAAAAACCTCCTCAAAACACCTATAAATTGTCCCGAAACCAGGATTTATCATTAAAAATCATACCCTGATCATCACCCCAAACTCAAAAAACACCAAATCCTCTAATCCCATATCATCATTTAAACCCTACATAGAAATCTAAAACACTGTATTGAACCCCCAACCCTCAAACCCTTCACCCTTTTGAGAATTCAAATCACTCAAAACAAGATTTCGAAGCATTTTGAGCACCTTTTTCTAATATCTAAATGTTACAAAAACGAGTGAATCTTTACCTAATATTGTAGACTGACAATCAAACTATAGGATCACGAAAAAAGTTACAACTAAAAACCTTCTTTGGCCTGCCAAAAACCTCCTCAAATTACCCATAAAATGTCCCGAAATCATTATTTATCATTAAAAATCATATCCTGATCATCCCCAAACACAAAAAACACCAAATCCTTTAATCTTAGAACCTCAGTTAAACCCCAAATAGAAATCTAAAACACTTAGTTGGACCCCCGGCCCTCAAACCCCTCACCCTTTTGAGAAATAAAATCACTCAAAACAAGATTTCGAAGCATTTTGAGCACCTTTTTCTAATATCTAAATGTTACAAAAACGACTGAATCTTTGCCTAATATTGTAGACTCACAACCAAACTATAGGATTACGAAAAAAGTTACAACTAAAAACCTTCTTTGGCATGCCAAAAACCTCCTCAAAATACCCATAAAATGTCCCGAAATCATGATTTATCATTAAAATTCATACACTGATCATCACCCCAAACTGAAAAAACACCAAATCCTCTAATATTAGAACCTCAATTAAACCCCAAATAGAAATCTAAAACACTAAGTTGGACCCCCGGCCCTCAAACCCCTCACCCTTTTGAGAAATAAAATCACTCAAAACAAGATTTCGAAACATTTTGAGCACCTTTTTCTAATATCTAAATGTTACAAAAACGAGTGAATCTTGGCCTAATATTGTAGACTCACAATCAAACTATAGGATCACTAAAAAAGTTACAACTAAAAACCTTTTTTGGCCTGCCAAAAACCTCCTCAAAATACCATAAAATGTCCCGAAATCATGATTTATCAATAAAAATCATACACTGATCATCACCCCAAACTGAAAAAACACCAAATCCTCTAATCATAGAAGCTCAATTCATTCCTAAATAGAAATATAAAACACTAAGTTGGACCCCCGACCCTCAAACCCCTCACCCTTTTGAGAAATAAAATCACTCAAAACAAGTGAATTTTTACCTAATATTGTAGACTGGCAATAAAACTATTGTACCACGAAAATATATATTACCAAAACCTTCTTTGGCCTGCCAAAAACCACCCCAAAGTACCCATAAAATATCCCGAAACCATGATTTATCATTAAAAATCGTACCCTGATCATCACCCCAAACTCAGTAAACAGCAAATCCCCTAATCCCATATCCTCCATTAAACCCTAAAAACGAATCTAAGACACTTAATTGGACCCCCAACCCTCAAACCCTTCACCCTTTTGAGAAATCAAATCACTCAAAACAAGATTTCGAAGCAATTTCAGCACCTTTTATAATATCTAAATGTTACATAAATGAGTGAATCTTTGTAGAATGACAATCAATCTTTAGGATCACGAAAAAAAGTTACAACTAAAAACCTTCTTTGGCCTGCCAAAAACCTCCTCAAAATACCCATAAAATGTCCCGAAACCATGATTTATCATTAAAAATCATACCCTTATCATCCCCTAAAATCAAAAAACTCCAAATCATCTAATCCTAGAACCTCAATTAAACCCTAAATAGAAATCTGAAACACTAAGTTGGACCCCCGACCCTTAAACCCCTCACCTTTTTAAGAAATAAAATCACTCAAAACAAGATTTCTAAGCATTATGGGCACCTTTTTCTAATATCTAAATGTTTCAAAAAGGAGTGAATTTTTACCTAATATTGTAGACTGGCAATTAAACTATTGTATCACGATAATATATACAACCAAAACCTTTTGATTTACTATTGTATCACGATAATATATACAACCAAAACATTTCGATAAATCAAATCACTCAAACCCTTCACCCTTTCTATAAATCAAATCACTCAAAACAAGATTTCGAAACGTTTTGAGCACCTTTTTCTAATATCTAAATGTTACAAAAACGAGTGAATCTTTACCTAAAATTGTAGAATGACAGTAAAACTATAGGATCCCGAAAAAAGTAACAACTAAAAACCTTCTTTGACTGCCCTAAACCTCCTCAAAATACCCATAAATTGTCTTGAAACTAGGATTTATCATTAAAAATCATACCCGGATCATCACCCCAAACTGAAAAAACACCAAATCCTCTAACCCCTTATCATCATTTAAACCCTATATAGATATCTAAAACACTGAATTGGACCCCCAACCCTCAAACACTTCACCCTTTTGAGAATTCAAATCACTCAAAACAAGATTTCGAAGCATTTTGAGCACCTTTTTCTAATATCTAAATTGTTACAAAAACGAGTGAATCTTTACCTAATATTGTAGACTGACAATCAAACTATAGGATCACAAAAAAAGTTACAACTAAAAACCTTCTTTGGCCTGCCAAAAACCTCCTCAAAATACCCGTAGAATGTCCCGAAATCATGATTTATCATTAAAAATCATACCCTGATCATCCCCTAAACTCAAAAAACACCAAATCCTCTAATCTTAGAACCTCAAGTAAGCCCTAAATAGAAATCTTAAACACTAAGTTGGACCCCCGACCCTCAAACCCCTCACCCTTTAGGGAAATAAAATCGCTAAAAACATGATTTCGAAGCATTTTGAGCACCTTTTTCTAGTATCTAAATGTTACAAAAACGAGTGAATCTTCACCTAATATTGTACACTGACAAACAAACTATAGGATCTCGAAAAAAGTTACAACTAAAAACCTTCTTTGACTGCCAAAAACCTCCTCAAAATACCCATAAATTGTCCCGAAACCAGGATTTATCATTAAAAATCATACCCTGATCATCACCACAAACTCAAAAAACACCAAATCCTCTTATCCCATATCATCATTTAAAACCTATATAGAAAACTAAAACACAGAATTGGATCCCCAACCCTCAAACCCTTCACCCTTTTGAGAATTCAAATCACTCAAAACAAGATTTCGAAGCATTTTGAGCACCTTTTTCTAATATCTAAATGTTACAAAAACGAGTGAATCTTACCTAATATTTTAGACTGACAATCAAACTATAGGATCACGAAAAAAGTTACAACTAAAAACCTTCGTTGGCCTGCCAAAAAACTCCTCAAAATACCCATAAAATGTCCCGAAATCATGATTTATCATTAAAAATCATACCCTGATCATCCCCCAAACTCACAAAACACCAAATCCTCTAATCTTAGAAACTCAATTAAACCCCAAATAGAAATCTAAAACACTAAGTTGGACCCCCGACCCTCAAACCCCTCACCCTTTTGAGAAATAAAATCACTCAAAACAAGATTTCGAAGCATTTTGAGCACCTTTTTCTAATATCTAAATGTTACAAAAACGAGTGAATCTTTACCTAATATTGTAGACTGACAATCAAAATATAGGATCACGAAAAAAGTTACAACTAAAAACCTTCTTTGACTGCGAAAAACCACCTCAAAATACCCATAAATTGTCCCGAAACCTGGATTTATCATTAAAAATCATACCCGGATCATCACCCCAAACTGAAAAAACACCAAATCCTCTAATCCCATATCATCATTTAAACCCTATATAGATATCTAAATCACTGAATTGCACCCCCAACTCTCAAACCCTTCACCCTTTTGAGAATTCAAATCAGTCAAAACAAGATTTCGAAGCATTTTGAGCACCTTTTTCTAATATCTAAATGTTACAAAAACGAGTGAATCTTTACCTAATATTGTAGACTGACAATCAAACTATAGGATCACAAAAAAAGTTACAACTAAAAGCTTCTTTGGCCTGCCAAAAACCTCCTCAAAATATCCATAGAATGTCCCGAAATCATGATTTATCATTAAAAATCATACCCTGATCATCCCCCAAACTAAAAAAACACCAAATCCTCTAATCTTAGAACCTCAAGTAAGCCCTAAATAGAAATCTTAAACACTAAGTTGGACCCCCTACCCTCAAACCCCTCACTCTTTTGAGAAATAAAATCACTCAAAATTTCGAAGCATTTTGAGCACCTTTTTCTAATATCTAAATGTTACAAAAACGAGTGAATCTTTACCTAATATTGTAGACTGACAATCAAACTATAGGATCACAAAAAAAGTTTCAACTAAAAACCTTCTTTGACTGCCAAAAACCTCCTCAAAACACCTATAAATTGTCCCGAAACCAGGATTTATCATTAAAAATCATACCCTGATCATCACCCCAAACTCAAAAAACACCAAATCCTCTAATCCCATATCATCATTTAAACCCTACATAGAAATCTAAAACACTGTATTGAACCCCCAACCCTCAAACCATTCACCCTTTTGAGAATTCAAATCACTCAAAACAAGATTTCGAAGCATTTTGAGCACCTTTTTCTAATATCTAAATGTTACAAAAACGAGTGAATCTTTACCTAATATTGTAGACTGACAATCAAACTATAGGATCACGAAAAAAGTTACAACTAAAAACCTTCTTTGGCTTGCCAAAAACCTCCTCAAAATACCCATAAAATGTCCCAAAACCATGATTTATCTTTAAAAATCATACCCTTATCATCCCCCAAAATCAAAAAACTCCAAATCATCTAATCCTAGAACCTCAATTTAAACCCTAAATAGAAATCTAAAACACTAAGTTGGACCCCCGAACCTTAAACCCCTCACCTTTTTAAGAAATAAAATCACTCAAAACAAGATTTCTAAGCATTTTGGGCACCTTTTTCTAATATCTAAATGTTTCAAAAAGGAGTGAATTTTTACCTAATATTGTAGACTGGCAATTAAACTATTGTATCACGATAATATATACAACCAAAACATTTCGATAAATCAAATCACTCAAACCCTTCACCCTTTCTATAAATCAAATCACTCAAAACAAGATTTCGAAACGTTTTGAGCACCTTTTTCTAATATCTAAATGTTACAAAAACGAGTGAATCTTTACCTAAAATTGTAGAATGACAGTAAAACTATAGGATCCCGAAAAAAGTAACAACTAAAAACCTTCTTTGACTGCCCTAAACCTCCTCAAAATACCCATAAATTGTCTTGAAACTAGGATTTATCATTAAAAATCATACCCGGATCATCACCCCAAACTGAAAAAACACCAAATCCTCTAACCCCTTATCATCATTTAAACCCTATATAGATATCTAAAACACTGAATTGGACCCCCAACCCTCAAACACTTCACCCTTTTGAGAATTCAAATCACTCAAAACAAGATTTCGAAGCATTATGAGCACCTTTTTCTAATATCTAAATTGTTACAAAAACGAGTGAATCTTTACCTAATATTGTAGACTGACAATCAAACTATAGGATCACAAAAAAATTTACAACTAAAAACCTTCTTTGGCCTGCCAAAAACCTCCTCAAAATACCCGTAGAATGTCCCGAAATCATGATTTATCATTAAAAATCATACCCTGATCATCCCCCAAACTCAAAAAACACCAAATCCTCTAATCTTAGAACCTCAAGTAAGCCCTAAATAGAAATCTTAAACACTAAGTTGGACCCCCGACCCTCAAACCCCTCACCCTTTAGGGAAATAAAATCGCTCAAAACATGATTTCGAAGCATTTTGAGCACCTTTTTCTAGTATCTAAATGTTACAAAAACGAGTGAATCTTCACCTAATATTGTACACTGACAAACAAACTAAAGGATCACGAAAAAAGTTACAACTAAAAACCTTCTTTGACTGCCAAAAACCTCCTCAAAATACCCATAAATTGTCCCGAAACCAGGATTTATCATTAAAAATCATACCCTGATCATCACCACAAACTCAAAAAACACCAAATCCTCTTATCCCATATCATCATTTAAAACCTATATAGAAAACTAAAACACAGAATTGGATCCCCAACCCTCAAACCCTTCACCCTTTTGAGAATTCAAATCACTCAAAACAAGATTTCGAAGCATTTTGAGCACCTTTTTCTAATATCTAAATGTTACAAAAACGAGTGAATCTTACCTAATATTTTAGACTGACAATCAAACTATAGGATCACGAAAAAAGTTACAACTAAAAACCTTCGTTGGCCTGCCAAAAAACTCCTCAAAATACCCATAAAATGTCCCGAAATCATGATTTATCATTAAAAATCATACCCTGATCATCCCCCAAACTCACAAAACATTAAATCCTCTAATCTTAGAAACTCAATTAAACCCCAAATAGAAATCTAAAACACTAAGTTGGACCCCCGACCCTCAAACCCCTCACCCTTTTGAGAAATAAATTCACTCAAAACAAGATTTCGAAGCATTTTGAGCACCTTTTTCTAATATCTAATTGTTACAAAAACGAGTGAATCTTTACCTAATATTGTAGACTGACAATCAAAATATAGGATCACGAAAAAAGTTACAACTAAAAACCTTCTTTGACTGCGAAAAACCTCCTCAAAATACCCATAAATTGTCCCGAAACCTGGATTTATCATTAAAAATCATACCCGGATCATCACCCCAAACTGAAAAAACACCAAATCCTCTAATCCCATATCATCATTTAAACCCTATATAGATATCTAAATCACTGAATTGCACCCCCAACTCTCAAACCCTTCACCCTTTTGAGAATTCAAATCAGTCAAAACAAGATTTCGAAGCATTTTGAGCACCTTTTTCTAATATCTAAATGTTACAAAAACGAGTGAATCTTTACCTAATATTGTAGACTGACAATCAAACTATAGGATCACAAAAAAAGTTACAACTAAAAACCTTCTTTGGCCTGCCAAAAACCTCCTCAAAATATCCATAGAATGTCCCGAAATCATGATTTATCATTAAAAATCATACCCTGATCATCCCCCAAACTCAAAAAACACCAAATCCTCTAATCTTAGAACCTCAAGTAAGCCCTAAATAGAAACCTTAAACACTAAGTTGGACCCCCAACCCTCAAACCCCTCACTCTTTTGAGAAATAAAATCACTCAAAATTTCGAAGCATTTTGAGCACCTTTTTCTAATATCTAAATGTTACAAAAACGAGTGAATCTTTACCTAATATTGTAGACTGACAATCAAACTATAGGATCACGAAAAAAGTTTCAACTAAAAACCTTCTTTGACTGCCAAAAACCTCCTCAAAATACCCATAAAATGTCCCGAAATCATGATTTATCATTAAAAATCATACCCTGATCATCCCCCAAACTCAAAAAACTCCAAATCCTCTAATCCCATATCATCATTTAAACCCTACATAGAAATCTAAAACACTGTATTGAACCCCCAACCCTCAAACCCTTCACCCTTTTGAGAATTCAAATCACTCAAAACAAGATTTCGAAGCATTTTGAGCACCTTTTTCTAATATCTAAATGTTACAAAAACGAGTGAATCTTTACCTAATATTGGAGACTGACAATCAAACTATAGGATCACGAAAAAAGTTACAACTAAAAACCTTCTTTGGCCTGCCAAAAACCTCCTCAAATTACCCATAAAATGTCCCGAAATCATTATTTATCATTAAAATCATACCCTGATCATCCCCAAACTCAAAAAACACAAAATCCTTTAATCTTAGAACCTCAATTAAACCCTAAATAGAAATCTAAAACACTCAGTTGGACCCCCGGCCCTCAAACCCCTAACCCTTTTGAGAAATAAAATCACTCAAAACGAGATTTCGAAGCATTTTGAGCACCTTTTCTAATATCTAAATATTACAAAAACGAGTGAATCTTTGCCTAATATTGTAGACTCACAACCAAACTATAGGATTACGAAAAAATTTACAACTAAAAACCTTCTTTGGCCTGCCAAAAACCTCCTCAAAATACCCATAAAATGTCCCGAAATCATGATTTATCATTAAAATTCATACACTGATCATCACCCCAAACTGAAAAAACACCAAAACCTCTAATATTAGAACCTCAATTAAACCCCAAATAAAAATATAAAACACTAAGTTGGACCCCCGGCCCTCAAACCCCTCACCCTTTTGAGAAATAAAATCACTCAAAACAAGATTTCGAAGCATTTTGAGCACCTTTTTCTAATATCTAAATGTTACAAAAACGAGTGAATCTTTGCCTAATATTGTAGACTCACAATCAAACTATAGGATCACTAAAAAAGTTACAACTAAAAACTTTTTTGGCCTGCCAAAAACCTCCTCAAAATACCCATAAAATGTCCCGAAATCATGATTTATCAATAAAAATCATACACTGATCATCACCCCAAACTGAAAAAACACCAAATCCTCTAATCATAGAAGCTCAATTCAACCCTAAATAGAAATATAAAACACTAAGTTGGACCCCCGACCCTCAAACCCCTCACCCTTTTGAGAAATAAAATCACTCAAAACAAGATTTCGAAGCGTTTTTAGTATCTTTTACTTATTTCTAAATGTTTCAAACACGAGTGAATTTTTACCTAATATTGTAGACTGGCAATAAAACTATTGTACCACGAAAATATATATTACCAAAACCTTCTTTGGCCTGCTAAAAACCACCCCAAAGTACCCATAAAATATCCCGAAACCATGATTTATCATTAAAAGTCATACCCTGATCATCACCCCAAACTCAGTAAACACCAAATCCCCTAATCCCATATCCTCCATTAAACCCTAAATACAAATCTAAAACACTTATTTGGACCCCCAACCCTCAAACCCTTCACTCTTTTGAGAAATCAAATCACTCAAAACAAGATTTGAAGCATTTTCAGCACCTTTTATAATATCTAAATGTTACATAAACGAGTGAATCTTTGTAGACTGACAATCAATCTTTAGGATCACGAAAAAAGTTACAACTAAAAACCTTCTTTGGCTTGCCAAAAACCTCCTCAAAATACCCATAAAATGTCCCGAAACCATGATTTATCTTTAAAAATCATACCCTTATCATCCCCCAAAATCAAAAAACTCCAAATCATCTAATCCTAGAACCTCAATTTAAACCCTAAATAGAAATCTAAAACACTAAGTTGGACCCCCGAACCTTAAACCCCTCACCTTTTTAAGAAATAAAATCACTCAAAACAAGATTTCTAAGCATTTTGGGCACCTTTTTCTAATATCTAAATGTTTCAAAAGGAGTGAATTTTTACCTAATATTGTAGACTGGCAATTAAACTATTGTATCACGATAATATATACAACCAAAACCTTTCGATAAATCAAATCACTCAAACCCTTCACCCTTTCTATAAATCAAATCACTCAAAACAAGATTTCGAAACGTTTTGAGCACCTTTTTCTAATATCTAAATGTTACAAAAACGAGTGAATGTTTACCTAAAATTGTAGACTGACAGTCAAACTATAGGATCACGAAAAAAGTAACAACTAAAAACCTTCTTTGACTGCCATAAACCTCCTCAAAATACTCATAAATTGTCTCGAAACTAGGATTTATCATTAAAAATCATACCCGGATCATCACCCCAAACTGAAAAAACACCAAATCCTCTAACCCCTTATCATCATTTAAACCCTGTATAGATATCTAAAACACTGAATTGGACCCCCAACCCTCAAACCCTTCACCCTTTTGAGAATTCAAATCACTCAAAACAAGATTTCGAAGCATTTTGAGCACCTTTTTCTAATATCTAAATTGTTACAAAAACGAGTGAATCTTTACCTAATATTGTAGACTGACAATCAAACTATAGGATCACAAAAAAATTTACAACTAAAAACCTTCTTTGGCCTGCCAAAAACCTCCTCAAAATACCCGTAGAATATCCCGAAATCATGATTTATCATTAAAAATCATACCCTGATCATCCCCCAAACTTAAAAAACACCAAATCCTCTAATCTTAGAACCTCAAGTAAGCCCTAAATAGAAATCTTAAACACTAAGTTGGACCCCCGACCCTCAAACCCCTCACCCTTTAGGGAAATAAAATCACTCAAAACATGATTTCGAAGCATTTTGAGCACCTTTTTCTAGTATCTAAATGTTACAAAAACGAGTGAATCTTTACCTAATATTGTAGACAGACAAACAAACTATAGGATCACGAAAAAAGTTATAACTAAAAACCTTCTTTGACTGCCAAAAACCTCCTCAAAAATACCCATAAATTGTCCCGAAACCAGGATTTATCATTAAAAATCATACCCTGATCATCACCACAAACTCAAAAAACACCAAATCCTCTAATCTCATATCATCATTTAAAACCTATATAGAAAACTAAAACACTGAATTGGACCCCCAACCCTCAAACCCTTCACCCTTTTGAGAATTCAAATCACTCAAAACAAGATTTCGAAGCATTTTGAGCACCTTTTTCTAATATCTAAATTGTTACAAAAACGAGTGAATCTTTACCTAATATTGTAGACTGACAATCAAACTATAGGATCACAAAAAAATTTACAACTAAAAACCTTCTTTGGCCTGCCAAAAACCTCCTCAAAATACCCGTAGAATATCCCGAAATCATGATTTATCATTAAAAATCATACCCTGATCATCCCCCAAACTTAAAAAACACCAAATCCTCTAATCATAGAACCTCAAGTAAGCCCTAAATAGAAATCTTAAACACTAAGTTGGACTCCCCGACCCTCAAACCCCTCACCCTTTAGGGAAATAAAATCACTCAAAACATGATTTCGAAGCATTTTGAGCACCTTTTTCTAGTATCTAAATGTTACAAAAACGAGTGAATCTTTACCTAATATTGTAGACAGACAAACAAACTATAGGATCACGAAAAAAGTTATAACTAAAAACCTTCTTTGACTGCCAAAAACCTCCTCAAAAATACCCATAAATTGTCCCGAAACCAGGATTTATCATTAAAAATCATACCCTGATCATCACCACAAACTCAAAAAACACCAAATCCTCTAATCTCGTATCATCATTTAAAACCTATATAGAAAACTAAAACACTGAATTGGACCCCCAACCCTCAAACCCTTCACCCTTTTGAGAATTCAAATCACTCAAAACAAGATTTCGAATCATTTTGAGAACCTTTTTCTAATATCTAAATTGTTACAAAAACGAGTGAATCTTTACCTAATATTGTAGACTGACAATCAAACTATAGGATCACAAAAAAAGTGACAACCAAAAACCTTCTTTGGCCTGCCAAAAACCTCCTCAAAATACCCGTAGAATGTCCCGAAATCATGATTTATCATTAAAAATCATACCCTGATCATCCCCCAAACTCAAAAAACACCAAATCCTCTAATCTTAGAACCTCAAGTAAGCCCTAAATAGAAATCTTAAACACTAAGTTGGACCCCCGACCCTCAAACCCCTCACCCTTTAGGGAAATAAAATCACTCAAAACATGATTTCGAAGCATTTTGAGCACCTTTTTCTAGTATCTAAATGTTACAAAAACGAGTGAATCTTTACCTAATATTGTAGACTGACAAACAAACTATAGGATCACGAAAAAAGTTACAACTAAAAACCTTCTTTGACTGCCAAAAACCTCCTCAAAATGTCCATAAATTGTCCCGAAACCAGGATTTATCATTAAAAATCATACCCTGATCATCACCCCAAACTCAAAAAACACCAAATCCTCTAATCCCATATCATCATTTAAACCCTACATAAAAATCTAAAACACTGTATTGAACCCCCAACCCTCAAAACCTTCACCCTTTTGAGAATTCAAATCACTCAAAACAAGATTTCGAAGCATTTTGAGAACCTTTTTCTAATATCTAAATGTTACAAAAACGAGTGAATCTTTGCCTAATATTGTAGACTCACAATCAAACTATAGGATTACGGAAAAAAGTTACAACTAAAAACCTTCTTTGGCCTGCCAAAAACCTCCTCAAAATACCCATAAAATGTCCCGAAATCATGATTTATCATTAAAATTCATACACTGATCATCACCCCAAACTGAAAAAACACCAAATCCTCTAATCTTAGAACCTCAATTAAACCCCAAATAGAAATCTAAAACACTAAGTTGGACCCCCGGCCCTCAAACACTGAATTGCACCCCCAACCATCAAACCCTTCACCCTTTTGAGAATTCAAATCACTCAAAACAAAATTTCAAAGCATTTTGAGCACCTTTTTCTAATATCTAAATGTTACAAAAACGAGTGAATCTCTACCTAATATTGTAGAGTGACAATCAAACTATAGGATCAAATAAAAAGTTACAACTAAAAACCTTCTTTGGCCTGCCAAAAACCTCCTCAAAATACCCATAGAATGTCCCGAAATCATGATTTATCATTAAAAATCATACCCAGATCATCCCCCAAACTGAAAAAACACCAAATCCTCTAATCATAGAAGCTCAATTCAACCCTAAATAGAAATATAAAACACTAAGTTGGACCCCCGACCCTCAAACCCCTCACCCTTTTGAGAAATAAAATCACTCAAAACAAGATTTCGAAGCGTTTTTAGCATCTTTTTCTTATTTCTAAATGTTTCAAAAACGAGTGAATTTTTACCAAATATTGTAGACAAGCAATAAAACTATTGTACCACGAAAATATATATTACCAAAACCTTCTTTGGCCTGCTAAAAACCACCCCAAAGTACCCATAAAAAATCCCGAAACCATGATTTATCATTAAAAATCGTACCCTGATCATAACCCCAAACTCAGTAAACACCAAATCCCCTAATCCCATATCCTCCATTAAACCCTAAATACAAATCTAAAACACTTAATTGGACCCCCAACCCTCAAACCCTTCACCCTTTTGAGAAATCAAATCACTCAAAACAAGATTTCGAAGCATTTTCAGCACCTTTTATAATATCTAAATGTTACAAAAACGAGTGAATCTTTGTAGACTGACAATCAATATTTAGGATCATGAAAAAAGTTACAACTTAAAACCTTCTTTGGGCTGCCAAAAACGTCCTCAAAATACCCATAAAATGTCCCGAAACCATGATTTATCATTAAAAATCATACCCTTATCATCCCCCAAAATCAAAAAACTCCAAATCATCTAATCCTAGAACCTCAATTAAACCCTAAATAGAAATCTAAAACACTAAGTTGGACCCCTGACCCTTAAACCCCTCACCCTTTTAAGAAATAAAATCACTCAAAACAAGATTTCTAAGCATTTTGGGCACCTTTTTCTAATATCTAAATGTTTCAAAAAGGAGTTAATTTTTACCTAATATTGTAGACTGGCAAGTATCACGATAATATATACAACCAAAACCTTTCGAAAAATCAAATCACTCAAACCCTTCGCCCTTACGATAAATCAAATCACTCAAAAACAAGATTTCGAAGCGTTTTGAGCACCTTTTTTAATATCTAAATGTTACAAAAACGAGTGAATCTTTACCTAAAATTGTAGACTCACAGTCAAACTATAGGATCACGAAAAAAGTAACAACTAAAAACCTTCTTTGACTGCCAAAAACCTCCTCAAAATACCCATAAATTGTCTCGAAACCAGGATTTACCATTAAAAATCATACCCGGATCATCACCCCAAACTGAAAAAACACCAAATCCTCTAACCCCTTATCATCATTTAAACCGTATATAGATATCTAAAACACTGAATTGGACCCCCAACCCTCAAACCCTTCACCCTTTTGAGAATTCAAATCACTCAAAACAAGATTTCGAAGCATTTTGAGCACCTTTTTCTAATATCTAAATGTTACAAAAACGAGTGAATCTTTACCTAATAATTTAGACTGAAAATCAAACTATAGGATCACGAAAAAAGTTACAACTAAAAACCTTCTTTGGCCTGCCAAAAAACTCCTCTAAATACCCATAAAATGTCCCGAAATCATGATTTATCATTAAAAATCGTACCCTGATCATCCCCCAAACTCAAAAAACTCCTAATCCTCTAATCTTAGAACGTCAAGTAAAACCTAAATAGAAATCTTAAACACTAAGTTGGACCCCCGACCCTCAAACCCCTCACCCTTTTGAGAAATAAAATCACTCAAAACAAGATTTCGAAGCGTTTTGAGCACCTTTTTCTAATATCTAAATGTTACAAAAACGAGTGAATCTTTACCTAATATTGTAGACTGACAATCAAACTATAGGATCACGATAAAAGTTACAACTAAAAACCTTCTTTGACTGCGAAAAACCTCCTCAAAATACCCATAAATTGTCCCGAAACCTGGATTTATCATTAAAAATCATACCCGGATCATCACCATAAACTGAAAAAACACCAAATCCTCTAATCCCATATCATCATTTGAACCCTATATTGATATCTAAAACACTGAATTGCACCCCAACCCTCAAACCCTTCACCCTTTTGAGAATTCAAATCACTCAAAACAAGATTTCGAAGCATTTTGAGCACCTTTTTCTAATATCTAAATGTTACAAAAACGAGTGAATCTTTACCTAATATTTTAGACTGACAATCAAACTATAGGATCACGAAAAAGTTACAACTAAAAACCTTCTTTGGCCTGCCAAAAAACTCCTCTAAATACCCATAAAATGTCCTGAAATCATGATTTATTATTAAAAATCATACCATGATCATCCCCCAAACTCAAAAAACTCCTAATCCTCTAATCTTAGAACCTCAAGTAAAACCTAAATACAAATCTTAAACACTAAGTTGGACCCCCGACCCTCAAACCCCTCACCCTTTTGAGAAATAAAATCACTCAAAACAAGATTTCGAAGCTTTTTTAGCACCTTTTTCTAATTTCTAAATGTTTCAAAAACGAGTGAATTTTTACCTAGTATCGTAGACTGGCAATAAAACTATTGTACCACGAAAATATATACAACCAAAACCTTCTTTGGCCTGCTAAAAACCACCCCAAAGTACCCATAAAATATCCCTAAACCATGATTTATCATTAAAAATCGTACCCTGATCATTACCCCAAACTCAGTAAACACCGAATCCCCTAATCCCATATCCTCCATTAAACCCTAAATACAAATCTAAAACACTTAATTAGACCCCCAACCCTCAAACCCTTCACCCTTTTGAGAAATCAAATCACACAAAACAAGATTTCGAAGAGTTTTCAGCACCTTTTTCTTTTATCTAAATGTTACAAAACGAGTGAATCTTTACCTAATATTGTAGACTGACAATCAAACTATAGATCACGAAAAGAGTTACAACAAAAAACCTTCTTTGGACTGCCAAAAACCTCCTCAAAATTCCCATAAAATGTCCCGAAACCATGATTTATCATTAAAAATCATACCCTGATCATCACCCCAAACTGAAAAAACACCAAATCCTCTAATCCCATATCATCATTTAAACCCTACATAGATATCTAAAACACTGAATTGCACCCTCAACCCTCAAACCCTTCACCCTTTTGAGAATTCAAATCACTCAAAACAAGATTTCGAAGCATTTTGAGCACCTTTTTCTAATATCTAAATGTTAAAAAAACGAGTGAATCTTTACCTAATATTGTAGACTGTCAATCAAACTATAGGATCACAAAAAAAGTTACAACTAAAAACCTTCTTTGGCCTGCCAAAAACCTCCTCAAAATACCCATAGAATGTCCCGAAATCATGATTTATCATTAAAAATCATACCCTGATCATCCCACAAACTCAAAAGACACCAAATCCTCTAATATTAGAACCTCAAGTAAGCCCTAAATAGAAATCTTAAACACTAAGTTGGACCCCTGACCCTTAAACCCCTCACCCTTTTAAGAAATAAAATCACTCAAAACAAGATTTCTAAGCATTTTGGGCACCTTTTTCTAATATCTAAATGTTTCAAAAAGGAGTTAATTTTTACCTAATATTGTAGACTGGCAAGTATCACGATAATATATACAACCAAAACCTTTCGAAAAATCAAATCACTCAAACCCTTCGCCCTTACTATAAATCAAATCACTCAAAACAAGATTTCGAAGCGTTTTGAGCACCTTTTTCTAATATCTAAATGTTACAAAAACAAGTGAATCTTTACCTAAAATTGTAGACTCACAGTCAAACTATAGGATCACGAAAAAAGTAACAACTAAAAACCTTCTTTGACTGCCAAAAACCTCCTCAAAATACCCATAAATTGTCTCGAAACCAGGATTTACCATTAAAAATCATACCCGGATCATCACCCCAAACTGAAAAAACACCAAATCCTCTAACCCCTTATCATCATTTAAACCGTATATAGATATCTAAAACACTGAATTGGACCCCAACCCTCAAACCCTTCACCCTTTTGAGAATTCAAATCACTCAAAACAAGATTTCGAAGCATTTTGAGCACCTTTTTCTAATATCTAAATGTTACAAAAACGAGTGAATCTTTACCTAATATTTTAGACTGAAAATCAAACTATAGGATCACGAAAAAAGTTACAACTAAAAACCTTCTTTGGCCTGCCAAAAAACTCCTCTAAATACCCATAAAATGTCCCGAAATCATGATTTATCATTAAAAATCATACCCTGATCATCCCCCAAACTCAAAAAACTCCTAATCCTCTAATCTTAGAACCTCAAGTAAAACCTAAATAGAAATCTTAAACGATAAGTTGGACCCCGACCCTCAAACCCCTCACCCTTTTGAGAAATAAAATCACTCAAAACAAGATTTCGAAGCGTTTTGAGCACCTTTTTCTAATATCTAAATGTTACAAAAACGAGTGAATCTTTACCTAATATTGTAGACTGAAAATCAAACTATAGGATCACGAAAAAAGTTACAACTAAAAACCTTCTTTGACTGCGAAAAACCTCCTCAAAATACCCATAAATTGTCCCGAAACCTGGATTTATCATTAAAAATCATACCCGGATCATCACCATAAACTGAAAAAACACCAAATCCTCTAATCCCATATCATCATTTAAACCCTATATTGATATCTAAAACACTGAATTGCACCCCAACCCTCAAACCCTTCACCCTTTTGAGAATTCAAATCACTCAAAACAAGATTTCGAAGCATTTTGAGCACCTTTTTCTAATATCTAAATGTTACAAAAACGAGTGAATCTTTACCTAATATTTTAGACTGACAATCAAACTATAGGATCACAAAAAAGTTACAACTAAAAACCTTCTTTGGCCTGCCAAAAAACTCCTCTAAATACCCATAAAATGTCCTGAAATCATGATTTATCATTAAAAATCATACCCTGATCATCCCCCAAACTCAAAAAACTCCTAATCCTCTAATCTTAGAACCTCAAGTAAAACCTAAATAGAAATCTTAAACACTAAGTTGGACCCCCGACCCTCAAACCCCTCACCCTTTTGAGAAATAAAATCACTCAAAACAAGATTTCGAAGCGTTTTTAGCACCTTTTTCTAATTTCTAAATGTTTCAAAAACGAGTGAATTCTTACCTAGTATCGTAGACTGGCAATAAAACTATTGTACCACGAAAATATATACAACCAAAACCTTCTTTGGCCTGTTAAAAACCACCCCAAAGTACCCATAAAATATCCCGAAACCATGATTTATCATTAAAAATCGTACCCTGATCATCACCCCAAACTCAGTAAACACCGAATCCCCTAATCCCATATCCTCCATTAAACCCTAAATACAAATCTAAAACACTTAATTAGACCCCCAACCCTCAAACACTTCACCCTTTTGAGAAATCAAATCACACAAAACAAGATTTCGAAGCGTTTTCAGCACCTTTTTCTTATATCTAAATGTTACATAAACGAGTGAATCTTTACCTAATATTGTAGACTGACAATCAAACTATAGATCACGAAAAAAGTTACAACAAAAAACCTTCTTTGGACTGCCAAAAACCTCCTCAAAATTCCCATAAAATGTCCCGAAACCATGATTTATCATTAAAAATCATACCCTGATCATCACCCCAAACTGAAAAAACACCAAATCCTCTAATCCCATATCATCATTTAAACCCTATATAGATATCTAAAACACTAAATTGCACCCCCAACCCTCAAACCCTTCACCCTTTTGAGAATTCAAATCACTCAAAACAAGATTTCAAAGCATTTTGAGCACCTTTTTCTAATATCTAAATGTTACAAAAACGAGTGAATCTCTACCTAATATTGTAGACTGACAATCAAACTATAGGATCACATAAAAAGTTAGAACTAAAAACCTTCTTTGGCCTGCCAAAAACCTCCTCAAAATACCCATAGAATGTCCCGAAATCATGATTTATCATTAAAAATCATACCCTGATCATCCCCCAAACTCAAAAAACACCAAATCCTCTAATCTAAGAACCTCAACTAAGCCCTATAGAGAAATCTTAAACACTAAGTTGGACCCCCCGACCCTCAAACCCCTCACCCTTGTGAGAAATAAAATCACTCAAAACAAGATTTCGAAGCATTTTGAGCACCGTTTTCTAATATCTAAATGTTACAAAAACGAGTGAATCTTTACCTAATATTGTAGAATGACAATCAAACTATAGGATCACGAAAAAAGTTACAACTAAAAACCTTCTTTCACTGCCAAAAATCTCCTCAAAATACCCATAAATTGTCCCGAAACCTGGATTTATCATTAAAAATCATACGCGGATCATCACCTCAAACTGAAAAAACACCAAATCCTCTAATCCCATATCATCATTTAAACCCTATATAGATATCTAAAACACTGAATTGCACCCCCAACCCTCAAACCCTTCACCCTTTTGAGAATTCAAATCACTCAAAACAAGATTTCAAAGCATTTTGAGCACCTTGTTCTAATATCTAAATGTTACAAAAACGAGTGAATCTCTACCTAATATTGTAGACTGACAATCAAACTATAGGATCACATAAAAGTTACAACTAAAAACCTTCTTTGTCCTGCCAAAAACCTCCTCAAAATACCCATAGAATGTCCCGAAATCATGATTTATCATTAAAAATCATACCCTGATCATCCCCCAAACTCAAAAAACACCAAATCCTCTAACTTAGAACCTCAACTAAGCCCTATATAGAAATCTTAAACACTAAGTTGGACCCCCCGACCCTCAAACCCCTCACCCTTGTGAGAAATAATATCACTCAAAACAAGATTTCGAAGCATTTTGAGCACATTTTTCTAATATCTAAATGTTACAAAAACGAGTGAATCTTTACCTAATATTGTAGAATGACAATCAAACTATAGGATCACGAAAAAAGTTACAACTAAAAACCTTCTTTCACTGCCAAAAACCTCCTCAAAATACCCATAAATTGTCCCTAAACCTGAATTTATCATTAAAAATCATACCCGGATCATCACCCCAAACTGAAAAAACACCAAATCCTCTAATCCCATATCATCATTTAAACCCTATATAGATATCTAAAACACTGAATTGCACCCTCAACCCTCAAACCCTTCACCCTTTTGAGAATTCCAATCACTCAAAACAAGATTTCGAAACATTTTGAGCACATTTTTCTAATATCTAAATGTTACAAAAACGAGTGAATCTTTACCTAATATTGTAGACTGACAATCAAACTATAGGATCACGAAAAAAGTTACAACTAAAAACCTTCTTTGACCTGCGAAAAACCTCCTCAAAATACCCATAGAATGTCCCGAAATCATGATTTATCATTAAAAATCATACCCTGATCATCCCACAAACTCAAAAGACACCAAATCCTCTAATCTTAGAACCTCAAGTAAGCCCTAAATAGAAATCTTAAACTCTAAGTTGGACCCCCGACCCTCAAACCCCTCACCCTTTTGAGAAATAAAATCACTCAAAACAAGATTTCGAAGCATTTTGAGCACCTTTTTCTAATATCTAAATGTTACAAAAACGAGTGAATCTTTACCTAATATTGTAGTCTGACAATCAAACTATAGGATCACGAAAAAAGTTACAACTAAAAACCTTCTTTGACCTGCCAAAAACCTCCTCAAAATACCCATAGAATGTCCCGAAATCATGATTTATCATTAAAAATCATACCCTGATCATCCCCCAAACTCAAAAAACTCCTAATCCTCTAATCTTAGAACCTCAAGTAAAACCTAAATAGAAATCTTAAACACTAAGTTGGACCCCCGACCCTCAAACCCCTCACCCTTTTGAGAAATAAAATCACTCAAAACAAGATTTCGAAGCGTTTTTAGCACCTTTTTCTAATTTCTAAATGTTTCAAAAACGAGTGAATTCTTACCTAGTATCGTAGACTGGCAATAAAACTATTGTACCACGAAAATATATACAACCAAAACCTTCTTTGGCCTGTTAAAAAACACCCCAAAGTACCCATAAAATATCCCGAAACCATGATTTATCATTAAAAATCGTACCCTGATCATCACCCCAAACTCAGTAAACACCGAATCCCCTAATCCCATATCCTCCATTAAACCCTAAATACAAATCTAAAACACTTAATTAGACCCCCAACCCTCAAACACTTCACCCTTTTGAGAAATCAAATCACACAAAACAAGATTTCGAAGCGTTTTCAGCACCTTTTTCTTATATCTAAATGTTACATAAACGAGTGAATCTTTACCTAATATTGTAGACTGACAATCAAACTATAGATCACGAAAAAAGTTACAACAAAAAACCTTCTTTGGACTGCCAAAAACCTCCTCAAAATTCCCATAAAATGTCCCGAAACCATGATTTATCATTAAAAATCATACCCTGATCATCACCCCAAACTGAAAAAACACCAAATCCTCTAATCCCATATCATCATTTAAACCCTATATAGATATCTAAAACACTAAATTGCACCCCCAACCCTCAAACCCTTCACCCTTTTGAGAATTCAAATCACTCAAAACAAGATTTCAAAGCATTTTGAGCACCTTTTTCTAATATCTAAATGTTACAAAAACGAGTGAATCTCTACCTAATATTGTAGACTGACAATCAAACTATAGGATCACATAAAAAGTTAGAACTAAAAACCTTCTTTGGCCTGCCAAAAACCTCCTCAAAATACCCATAGAATGTCCCGAAATCATGATTTATCATTAAAAATCATACCCTGATCATCCCCCAAACTCAAAAAACACCAAATCCTCTAATCTAAGAACCTCAACTAAGCCCTATATAGAAATCTTAAACACTAAGTTGGACCCCCCGACCCTCAAACCCCTCACCCTTGTGAGAAATAAAATCACTCAAAACAAGATTTCGAAGCATTTTGAGCACCGTTTTCTAATATCTAAATGTTACAAAAACGAGTGAATCTTTACCTAATATTGTAGAATGACAATCAAACTATAGGATCACGAAAAAAGTTACAACTAAAAACCTTCTTTCACTGCCAAAAATCTCCTCAAAATACCCATAAATTGTCCCGAAACCTGGATTTATCATTAAAAATCATACCCGGATCATCACCTCAAACTGAAAAAACACCAAATCCTCTAATCCCATATCATCATTTAAACCCTATATAGATATCTAAAACACTGAATTGCACCCCCAACCCTCAAACCCTTCACCCTTTTGAGAATTCAAATCACTCAAAACAAGATTTCAAAGCATTTTGAGCACCTTGTTCTAATATCTAAATGTTACAAAAACGAGTGAATCTCTACCTAATATTGTAGACTGACAATCAAACTATAGGATCACATAAAAGTTACAACTAAAAACCTTCTTTGTCCTGCCAAAAACCTCCTCAAAATACCCATAGAATGTCCCGAAATCATGATTTATCATTAAAAATCATACCCTGATCATCCCCCAAACTCAAAAAACACCAAATCCTCTAATCTTAGAACCTCAACTAAGCCCTATATAGAAATCTTAAACACTAAGTTGGACCCCCCGACCCTCAAACCCCTCACCCTTGTGAGAAATAATATCACTCAAAACAAGATTTCGAAGCATTTTGAGCACATTTTTCTAATATCTAAATGTTAAAAAACGAGTGAATCTTTACCTAATATTGTTGAATGACAATCAAACTATAGGATCACCAAAAAAGTTACAACTAAAAACCTTCTTTCACTGCCAAAAACCTCCTCAAAATACCCATAAATTGTCCCTAAACCTGAATTTATCATTAAAAATCATACCCGGATCATCACCCCAAACTGAAAAAACACCAAATCCTCTAATCCCATATCATCATTTAAACCCTATATAGATATCTAAAACACTGAATTGCACCCTCAACCCTCAAACCCTTCACCCTTTTGAGAATTCCAATCACTCAAAACAAGATTTCGAAACATTTTGAGCACATTTTTCTAATATCTAAATGTTACAAAAACGAGTGAATCTTTACCTAATATTGTAGACTGACAATCAAACTATAGGATCACGAAAAAAGTTACAACTAAAAACCTTCTTTGACCTGCCAAAAACCTCCTCAAAATACCCATAGAATGTCCCGAAATCATGATTTATCATTAAAAATCATACCCTGATCATCCCACAAACTCAAAAGACAACAAATCCTCTAATCTTAGAACCTCAAGTAAGCCCTAAATAGAAATCTTAAACTCTAAGTTGGACCCCCGACCCTCAAACCCCTCACCCTTTTGAGAAATAAAATCACTCAAAACAAGATTTCGAAGCATTTTGAGCACCTTTTTCAAATATCTAACTGTTACAAAAACGAGTGAATCTTTACCTAATATTGTAGTCTGACAATCAAACTATAGGATCACGAAAAAAGTTACAACTAAAAACCTTCTTTGACCTGCCAAAAACCTCCTCAAAATACCCATAGAATGTCCCGAAATCATGATTTATCATTAAAAATCATACCCTGATCATCCCACAAACTCAAAAGACACCAAATCCTCTAATCTTACAACCTCAAGTAAGCCCTAAATAGAAATCTTAAACACTAAGTTGGACCCCCGACCCTCAAACCCCTCACCCTTTTGAGAAATAAAATCACTCAAAACAAGATTTTGAAGCATTTTGAGCACCTTTTTCTAATATCTAAATGTTACAAAAACGAGTGAATCTTTACCTAATATTGTAGTCTGACAATCAAACTATAGGATCACGAAAAAAGTTACAACTAAAAACCTTCTTTGACTGCGAAAAACCTCCTCAAAATACCCATAAATTTTCCCGAAACCTGGATTTATCATTAAAAATCATACCCGGATCATCACCATAAACTGAAAAAACACCAAATCCTCTAATCCCATATCATCATTTAAACCCTATATTGATATCTAAAACACTGAATTACACCCCCAACCCTCAAACCCTTCACCCTTTTGAGAATTCCAATCACTCAAAACAAGATTTCGAAACATTTTGAGCACCTTTTTCTAATATCTAAATGTTACAAAAACGAGTGAATCTTTACCTAATATTGTAGACTGACAATCAACTTATAGGATCACAAAAAAAGTTACAACTAAAAACCTTCTTTGGCCTGCCAAAAACCTCCTCAAAATATCCATAGAATGTCCCGAAATCATGATTTATCATTAAAAATCATACCCTGATCATCCCACAAACTCAAAAGACACCAAATCCTCTAATCTTAGAACCTCAAGTAAGCCCTAAATAGAAATCTTAAACACTAAGTTGGACCCCCGACCCTCAAACCCCTCACCCTTTTGAGAAATAAAATCACTCAAAACAAGATTTCGAAGCATTTTGAGCACCTTTTTCTAATATCTAAATGTTACAAAAACGAGTGAATCTTTACCTAATATTGTAGTCTGACAATCAAACTATAGCATCACGAAAAATGTTACAACTAAAAACCTTCTTTGACTGTGAAAAACCTCCTCAAAATACCCATAAATTGTCCCGAAACCTGGATTTATCATTAAAAATCATACCCGGATCATCACCATAAACTGAAAAAACACCAAATCCTCTAATCCCATATCATCATTTAAACCCTATATTGATATCTAAAACACTGAATTGCACCCCCAACCCTCAAACCCTTCACCCTTTTGAGAATTCAAATCACTCAAAACAAGATCTCGAAGCATTTTGAGCACCTTTTTCTAATATCTAAATGTTACAAAAATAAGTGAATCTTTACCTAATATTGAAGACTGACAATCAAACTATAGGATCACAAAAAAAGTTACAACTAAAAACCTTTTTTGGCCTGCCAAAAACCTCCTCAAAATACCCATAGAACGTCCCGAAATCATGATTTATCATTAAAAATCATACCCTGATCATCCCCAAACTCAAAAAACACCAAATCCTCTAATCTTAGAACCTCAAATAAGCCCTATATAGAAATCTTAAACACTAAGTTGGACCCTCCGACCCTCAAACCTCTCACCCTTTTGAGAAATAAAATCACTCAAAACAAGATTTCGAAGCATTTTGAGCACCTTTTTCTAATATCTAAATAGTACAAAAATGAGTGAATCTTTACCTAATATTGTAGACTGACAATCACACTATAGGATCACGAAAAAAGTTACAACTAAAAACCTTCTTTGGCCTGCCAAAAACCTCCTCAAAATACCCATAGAATGTCCCGAAATCATGATTTATCATTAAAAATCATACCCTGATCATCCCCCAAACTCAAAAAACACCAAATCCTCTAATCTTAGAACCTCAAGTAAGCCCTAAATAGAAATCTTAAACACTAAGTTGGACCCCCGGCCCTCAAACCCCTCACCCTTTTGAGAAATAAAATCACTGAAAACAAGATTTCGAAGCATTTTGAGCACCTTTTTCTAATATCTAAATGTTACAAAAACGAGTGAATCTTTCCCTAATATTGTAGAATGACAATCAAACTATAGGATCACGAAAAAAGTTACAACTAAAAACCTTCTTTCACTGCCAAAAATCTCCTCAAAATACCCATAAATTGTCCCGAAACCTGGATTTATCATTAAAAATCATACGCGGATCATCACCTCAAACTGAAAAAACACCAAATCCTCTAATCCCATATCATCATTTAAACCTTATATAGATATCTAAAACACTGAATTGCACCCCCAACCCTCAAACCCTTCACCCTTTTGAGAATTCAAATCACTCAAAACAAGATTTCAAAGCATTTTGAGCACCTTTTTCTAATATCTAAATGTTACAAAAACGAGTGAATCTCTACCTAATATTGTAGACTGACAATCAAACTATAGGATCACATAAAAAGTTACAACTAAAAACCTTCTTTGACCTGCCAAAAACCTCCTCAAAATACCCATAGAATGTCCCGAAATCATGATTTATCATTAAAAATCATACCCTGATCATCCCCCAAACTCAAAAAACACCAAATCCTCTAATCTTAGAACCTCAACTAAGCCCTATATAGAAATCTTAAACACTAAGTTGGACCCCCCGACCCTCAAACCCCTCACCCTTGTGAGAAATAAAATCACTGAAAACAAGATTTCGAAGCATTTTGAGCACCTTTTTCTAATATCTAAATGTTACAAAAACGAGTGAATCTTTACCTAATATTGTAGAATGACAATCAAACTATAGGATCACGAAAAAAGTTACAACTAAAAACCTTCTTTCACTGCCAAAATCTCCTCAGAATACCCATAAATTGTCCCGAACCTGAATTTATCATTAAAAATCATACCCGGATCATCACCCCAAACTGAAAAAACACCAAATCTCTAATCCCATATCATCATTTAAACCCTATATAGATATCTAAAACACTGAATTGCACCCTCAACCCTCAAACCCTTCACCCTTTTGAGAATTCAAATCACTCAAAACAAGATTTCGAAGCATTTTGAGCACCTTTTTCTAATATCTAAATGTTACAAAAACAAGTGAATCTTTACCTAATATTGTAGACTGACAATCAAACTATAGGATCACAAAAAAAGTTACAACTAAAAATCTTCTTTGGCCTGCCAAAAACCTCCTCAAAATACTCATAGAATGTCCCGAAATCATGATTTATCATTAAAAATCATACCCTGATCATCCCACAAACTCAAAAGACACCAAATCCTCTAATCTTAGAACCTCAAGTAAGCCCTTAATAGAAATCTTAAACACTAAGTTGAACCCCCGACCCTCAAACCCCTCACCCTTTTGAGAAATAAAATCACTCAAACCAAGATTTCGAAGCATTTTCAGCCCCCTTTTCTAATATCTAAATGTTACAAAAACGAGTGAATCTTTACCTAATATTGTAGACTGACAATCAAACTATAGGATCACGAAAAAAGTTACAACTAAAAACCTTCTTTGCCTGCGAAAAACCTCCTCAAAATACCCATAAATTGTCCCGAAACCTGGATTTATCATTAAAAATCATACCCGGATCATCACCCCAAACTGAAAAAACACCAAATCCTCTAATCCCATATCATCATTTAAACCCTACATAGATATCTAAAACACTGAATTGCACCCTCAACCCTCAAACCCTTCACCCTTTTGAGAATTCAAATCACTCAAAACAAGATTTCGAAGCATTTTGAGCACCTTTTTCTAATATCTAAATGT
This sequence comes from Linanthus parryae, assembly GCA_023055425.1. NCBI lineage: Eukaryota > Viridiplantae > Streptophyta > Magnoliopsida > Ericales > Polemoniaceae > Linanthus > Linanthus parryae. The sequence goes on along the minus strand of JALGPY010000065.1, from coordinate 605,284 downwards.
TAAAAAAACGAGTGAATCTTTACCTAATATTGTAGACTGACAATCAAACTATAGGATCACAAAAAAAGTTACAACTAAAAACCTTCTTTGGCCTGCCAAAAACATCCTCAAAATACCCATAGAATGTCCCGAAATCATGATTTATCATTAAAAATCATACCCTGATCATCCCACAAACTCAAAAGACACCAAATACTCTAATCTTAGAACCTCAAGTAAGCCCTAAATAGAAATCTTAAACACTAAGTTGGACCCCCGACCCTCAAACCCCTCACCCTTTATAGAAATAAAATCACTCAAAACAAGATTTCGAAGCATTTTGAGCACCTTTTTATAATATCTAAATGTTACAAAAACGAGTGAATCTTTACCTAATATTGTAGTCTGACAATCAAACTATAGGATCACGAAAAAAGTTACAACTAAAAACCTTCTTTGACTGCGAAAAACCTCCTCAAAATACCCACAAATTGTCCCGAAACCTAGATTTATCATTAAAAATCACACCCGGATCATCACCATAAACTGAAAAAACACCAAATCCTCTAATCCCATATCATCATTTAAACCCTATATTGATATCTAAAACACTGAATTGCACCCCCAACCCTCAAACCCTTCACCCTTTTGAGAATTCAAATCACTCAAAACAAGATTTCGAAGCATTTTGATCACCTTTTTCTAATATCTAAATGTTACAAAAATGAGTGAATCTTTACCTAATATTGTAGACTGACAATCAAACTATAGGATCACAAAAAAAGTTACAACTAAAAACCTTTTTTGGCCTGCCAAAAACCTCCTCAAAATACCCATAGAATGTCCCGAAATCATGATTTATTATTAAAAATCATCCCCCAAATTCAAAAAACACCAAATCCTCTAATCTTAGAACCTCAAGTAAGCCCTAAATAGAAATCTTAAACACTAAGTTGGACCCCCGGCCCTCAAACCCCTCACCCTTTTGAGAAATAAAATCACTCAAAACAAGATTTCGAAGCATTTTGAGCACCTTTTTCTAATATCTAAATGTTACAAAAACGAGTGAATCTTTACCTAATATTGTAGAATGACAATCAAACTATAGGATCACGAAAAAAGTTACAACTAAAAACCTTCTTTCACTGCCAAAAATCTCCTCAAAATACCCATAAATTGTCCCGAAACCTGAATTTATCAATAAAAATCATACCCGGATCAACACCTCAAACTGAAAAAACACCAAATCCTCTAATCCCATATCATCATTTAAACCCTATATAGATATCTAAAACACTGAATTGCACCCCCAACCCTCAAACCCTTCACCCTTTTGAGAATTCAAATCACTCAAAACAAGATTTCAAAGCATTTTGAGCACCTTTTTCTAATATCTAAATGTTACAAAAACGAGTGAATCTCTACCTAATATTGTAGACTGACAATCAAATTATAGGATCACATAAAAAGTTACAACTAAAAACCTTCTTTGGCCTGCCAAAAACCTCCTCAAAATACCCATAGAATGTCCCGAAATCATGATTTATCATTAAAAATCATACCCTGATCATCCCCCAAACTCAAAAAACACCAAATCCTCTAATCTTAGAACCTCAACTAAGCCCTATATAGAAATCTTAAACACTAAGTTGGACCCCCCGACCCTCAAACCCCTCACCCTTGTGAGAAATAAAATCACTCAAAACAAGATTTCGAAGCATTTTGAGCAAATTTTTCTAATATCTAAATGTTACAAAAACGAGTGAATCTTTACCTAATATTGTAGAATGACAATCAAACTATAGGATCACGAAAAAAGTTACAACTAAAAACCTTCTTTCACTGCAAAAAACCTCCTCAAAATACCCATAAATTGTCCCGAAACCTGAATTTATCATTAAAAATCATACCCGGATCATCACCCCAAACTGAAAAAACACCAAATCATCTAATCCCATATCATCAATTAAAACCTATATAGATATCTAAAACACTGAATTGCACCCTCAACCCTCAAACCCTTAACCCTTTTGAGAATTCAAATCACTCAAAACAAGATTTCGAAGCATTTTGAGCACCTTTTCTAATATCTAAATGTTACAAAAACGAGTGAATCTTTACCTAATATTGTAGACTGACAATCAAACTATAGGATCACAAAAAAAGTTACAACTAAAAACCTTCTTTGGCCTGCCAAAAACCTCCTCAAAATACCCATAGAATGTCCCAAAATCATGATTTATCATTAAAAATCATACCCTGATCATCCCACAAACTCAAAAGACACCAAATCCTCTAATCTTAGAACCTCAAGTAAGCCCTAAATAGAAATCTTAAACACTAAGTTGGACCCCCGACCCTCAAACCCCTCACCCTTTTGAGAAATAAAATCACTCAAAACAAGATTTCGAAGCATTTTGAGCACCTTTTTCTAATATCTAAATGTTACAAAAACGAGTGAATCTTTACCTAATATTGTAGAATGACAATCAAACTATAGGATCACGAAAAAAGTTACAACTAAAAACCTTCTTTCACTGCAAAAAACCTCCTCAAAATACCCATAAATTGTCCCGAAACCTGAATTTATCATTAAAAATCATACCCGGATCATCACCCCAAACTGAAAAAACACCAAATCATCTAATCCCATATCATCAATTAAAACCTATATAGATATCTAAAACACTGAATTGCACCCTCAACCCTCAAACCCTTAACCCTTTTGAGAATTCAAATCACTCAAAACAAGATTTCGAAGCATTTTGAGCACATTTTTCTAATATCTAAATGTTACAAAAACGAGTGAATCTTTACCTAATATTGTAGACTGACAATCAAACTATAGGATCACAAAAAAAGTTACAACTAAAAACCTTCTTTGGCCTGCCAAAAACCTCCTCAAAATACCCATAGAATGTCCCAAAATCATGATTTATCATTAAAAATCATACCCTGATCATCCCACAAACTCAAAAGACACCAAATCCTCTAATCTTAGAACCTCAAGTAAGCCCTAAATAGAAATCTTAAACACTAAGTTGGACCCCCGACCCTCAAACCCCTCACCCTTTTGAGAAATAAAATCACTCAAAACAAGATTTCGAAGCATTTTGAGCACCTTTTTCTAATATCTAAATGTTACAAAAACGAGTGAATCTTTACCTAATATTGTAGTCTGACAATCAAACTATAGGATCACGAAAAAAGTTACAACTAAAAACCTTCTTTGACTGCGAAAAACCTCCTCAAAATACCCATAAATTGTCCCGAAACCTGGATTTATCATTAAAAATCATACCCGGATCATCACCATAAACTGAAAAAACACCAAATCCTCTAATCCCATATCATCATTTAAACCCTATATTGATATCAAAAACACTGAATTGCACCCCCAACCCTCAAACCCTTCACCCTTTTGAGAATTCAAATCACTCAAAACAAGATTTCGAAGCATTTTGAGCACCTTTTTCTAAAATCTAAATGTTACAAAAATGAGTGAATCTTTACCTAATATTGTAGACTGACAATCAAACTATAGGATCAAAAAGAAAGTTACAACTAAAAACCTTTTTTGGCCTGCCAAAAACCTCCTCAAAATACCCATAGAATGTCCCGAAATCATGATTTATCATTAAAAATCATACCCTGATCATCCCCCAAACTCAAAAAACACCAAATCCTCTAATCTTAGAACCTTAAATAAGCCCTATATAGAAATCTTAAACACTAAGTTGGACCCCCCGACCCTCAAACCCCTCACCCTTTTGAGAAATAAAATCACTCAAAACAAGATTTCGAAACATTTTGAGCACCTTTTTCTAATATCTAAATGTTACAAAAACGAGTGAATCTTTACCTAATATTGTATACTGACAATCAAACTATAGGATCACGAAAAAAGTTACAACTAAAAACCTTCTTTGGCCTGCCAAAAACCTCCTCAAAATACCCATAGAATGTCCCGAAATTATGATTTATCATTAAAAATCATACCCTGATCATCCCCCAAACTCAAAAAACACCAAATCCTCTAATCTTAGAACCTCAAGTAAGCCCTAAATAGAAATCTTAAACACTAAGTTGGACCCCCGGCCCTCAAACCCCTCACCCTTTTGAGAAATAAAATCACTCAAAACAAGATTTCGAAGCATTTTGAGCACCTTTTTCTAATATCTAAATGTTACAAAAACGAGTGAATCTTTACCTAATATTGTAGAATGACAATCAAACTATAGGATCACGAAAAAAGTTACAACTAAAAACCTTCTTTCACTGCCAAAAATCTCCTCAAAATATCCATAAATTGTCCCGAAACCTGGATTTATCATTAAAAATCATACCCGGATCAACACCTCAAACTGAAAAAACACCAAATCCTCTAATCCCATATCATCATTTAAACCCTATATAGATATCTAAAACACTGAATTGCACCCCCAACCCTCAAACCCTTCACCCTTTTGAGAATTCAAATCACTCAAAACAAGATTTCAAAGCATTTTGAGCACCTTTTTCTAATATCTAAATGTTACAAAAACGAGTGAATCTCTACCTAATATTGTAGACTGACAATCAAACTATAGGATCACATAAAAAGTTACAACTAAAAACCTTCTTTGGCCTGCCAAAAACCTCCTCAAAATACCCATAGAATGTCCTGAAATCATGATTTATCATTAAAAATCATACCCTTATCATCCCCCAAACTCAAAAAACACCAAATCCTCTAATCTTAGAACCTCAACTAAGCCCTATATAGAAATCTTAAACACTAAGTTGGACCCCCCGACCCTCAAACCCCTCACCCTTGTGAGAAATAAAATCACTCAAAACAAGATTTCGAAGCATTTTGAGCACCTTTTTCTATTATCTAAATGTTACAAAAACGAGTGAATCTTTACCTAATATTGTAGAATGAAAATCAAACTATAGGATCACGAAAAAAGTTACAACTAAAAACCTTCTTTCACTGCCAAAAACCTCCTCAAAATACCCATAAATTGTCTCGAAACCTGAATTTATCATAAAAAATCATACCCGTATCATCACCCCAAACTGAAAAAACACCAAATCCTCTAATCCCATATCATTAATTAAACCCTATATAGATATCTAAAACACTGAATTGCACCCTCAACCCTCAAACCCTTCACCCTTTTGAGAATTCAAATCACTCAAAACAAGATTTCGAAGCATTTTGAGCACCTTTTTCTAATATCTAAATGTTACAAAAACGAGTGAATCTTTACCTAATATTGTGGACTGACAATCAAACTATAGGATCACAAAAAAAGTTACAACTAAAAACCTTCTTTGGCCTGCCAAAAACCTCCTCAAAATACCCATAGAATGTCCCGAAATCATGATTTATCATTAAAAATCATACCCTGATCATCCCACAAACTCAAAAGACACCAAATCCTCGAATCTTAGAACCTCAAGTAAGCCCTAAATAGAAATCTTAAACACTAAGTTGGACCCCCCGACCCTCAAACCCCTCGCCCTTTTGAAAAATAAAATCACTCAAAACAAGATTTCGAAGCTTTTTGAGCACCTTTTTCCAATATCTAAATGTTACAAAAACGAGTGAATCTTTACCTAATATTGTAGACTGACAATCAAACTATAGGATCACGAAAAAAGTTACAACTAAAAACCTTCTTTGACTGCGAAAAACCTCCTCAAAATACCCATAAATTGTCCCGAAACCTGGATATATCATTAAAAATCATACCCGGATCATCACCATAAACTGAAAAAACACCAAATCCTCTAATCCCATATCATCATTTAAACCCTATATTGATATCTAAAACACTGAATTGCACCCCCAACCCTCAAACCCTTCACCCTTTTGAGAATTCAAATCACTCAAAACAAGATTTCGAAGCATTTTGAGCACCTTTTTCTAATATCTAAATGTTACAAAAATGAGTGAATCTTTACCTAATATTGTAGACTGACAATCAAACTATAGGATCACAAAAAAAGTTACAACTAAAAACCTTTTTTGACCTGCCAAAAACCTCCTCAAAATACCCATAGAATGTCCCGAAATCATGATTTATCATTAAAAATCATACCCTGATCATCCCCCAAACTCAAAAAACACCAAATCCTCTAATCTTAGAACCTTAAATAAGCCCTATATGGAAATCTTAAACACTAAGTTGGACCCCCCGACCCTCAAACCCCTCACCCTTTTGAGAAATAAAATCACTCAAAACAAGATTTCGAAGCATTTTGAGCACCTTTTTCTAATATCTAAATGTTACAAAAACGAGTGAATCTTTACCTAATATTGTATACTGACAATCAAACTATAGGATCACGAAAAAAGTTACAACTAAAAACCTTCTTTGGCCTGCCAAAAACCTCCTCAAAATACTCATAGAATGTCCCGAAATCATGATTTATCATTAAAAATCATACCCTGATCATCTCCCAAACTCAAAAAACACCAAATCCTCTAATCTTAGAACCTCAAGTAAGCCCTAAATAGAAATCTTAAACACTAAGTTGGACCCCCGGCCCTCAAACCCCTCACCCTTTTGAGAAATAAAATCACTCAAAACAAGATTTCGAAGCATTTTGAGCACCTTTTTCTAATATCTAAATGTTACAAAAACGAGTGAATCTTTACCTAATATTGTAGAATGACAATCAAACTATAGGATCACGAAAAAAGTTACAACTAAAAACCTTCTTTCACTGCCAAAAATCTCCTCAAAATATCCATAAATTGTCCCGAAACCTGGATTTATCATTAAAAATCATACCCGGATCAACACCTCAAACTGAAAAAACACCAAATCCTCTAATCCCATATCATCATTTAAACCCTATATAGATATCTAAAACACTGAATTGCACCCCCAACCCTCAAACCCTTCACCCTTTTGAGAATTCAAATCACTCAAAACAAGATTTCAAAGCATTTTGAGCACCTTTTTCTAATAAATGTTACAAAAACGAGTGAATCTCTACCTAATATTGTAGACTGACAATCAAACTATAGGATCACATAAAAAGTTACAACTAAAAACCTTCTTTGGCCTGCCAAAAACCTCCTCAAAATACCCATAGAATGTCCCGAAATCATGATTTATCATTAAAAATCATACCCTTATCATCCCCCAAACTCAAAAAACACCAAATCCTCTAATCTTAGAACCTCAACTAAGCCCTATATAGAAATCTTAAACACTAAGTTGGACCCCCCGACCCTCAAACCCCTCACCCTTGTGAGAAATAAAATCACTCAAAACAAGATTTCGAAGCATTTTGAGCACCTTTTTCTATTATCTAAATGTTACAAAAACGAGTGAATCTTTACCTAATATTGTAGAATGACAATCAAACTATAGGATCACGAAAAAAGTTACAACTAAAAACCTTCTTTCACTGCCAAAAACCTCCTCAAAATACCCATAAATTGTCTCGAAACCTGAATTTATCATAAAAAATCATACCCGTATCATCACCCCAAACTGAAAAAACACCAAATCCTCTAATCCCATATCATTAATTAAACCCTATATAGATATCTAAAACACTGAATTGCACCCTCAACCCTCAAACCCTTCACCCTTTTGAGAATTCAAATCACTCAAAACAAGATTTCGAAGCATTTTGAGCACCTTTTTCTAATATCTAAATGTTACAAAAACGAGTGAATCTTTACCTAATATTGTGGACTGACAATCAAACTATAGGATCACAAAAAAAGTTACAACTAAAAACCTTCTTTGGCCTGCCAAAAACCTCCTCAAAATACCCATAGAATGTCCCGAAATCATGATTTATCATTAAAAATCATACCCTGATCATCCCACAAACTCAAAAGACACCAAATCCTCGAATCTTAGAACCTCAAGTAAGCCCTAAATAGAAATCTTAAACACTAAGTTGGACCCCCCGACCCTCAAACCCCTCACCCTTTTGAGAAATAAAATCACACAAAACAAGATTTCGAAGCATTTTGAGCACCTTTTTCCAATATCTAAATGTTACAAAAACGAGTGAATCTTTACCTAATATTGTAGACTGACAATCAAACTATAGGATCACGAAAAAAGTTACAACTAAAAACCTTCTTTGACTGCGAAAAACCTCCTCAAAATACCCATAAATTGTCCCGAAACCTGGATTTATCATTAAAAATCATACCCGGATCATCACCATAAACTGAAAAAACACCAAATCCTCTAATCCCATATCATCATTTAAACCCTATATTGATATCTAAAACACTGAATTGCACCCCCAACCCTCAAACCCTTCACCCTTTTGAGAATTCAAATCACTCAAAACAAGATTTCGAAGCATTTTGAGCACCTTTTTCTAATATCTAAATGTTACAAAAATGAGTGAATCTTTACCTAATATTGTAGACTGACAATCAAACTATAGGATCACAAAAAAAGTTACAACTAAAAACCTTTTTTGACCTGCCAAAAACCTCCTCAAAATACCCATAGAATGTCCCAAAATCATGATTTATCATTAAAAATCATACCCTGATCATCCCCCAAACTCAAAAAACACCAAATCCTCTAATCATAGAACCTCAAATAAGTCCTATATATAAATCTTAAACACTAAGTTGGACCCCCCGACCCTGAAACCTCTTACCCTTTTGAGAAATAAAATCACTCAAAACAAGATTTCGAAGCATTTTGAGCACCTTTTTCTAATATCTAAATGTTACAAAAATGAGTGAATCTTTACCTAATATTGTTGACAATCAAACTATAGGATCACGAAAAAAGTTACAACTAAAAACCTTCTTTGGCCTGCCAAAAACCTCCTCAAAATACCCATAGAATGTCCCGAAATCATGATTTATCATTAAAAATCATACCTTGATCATCCCCCAAACTCAAAAAACAACAAATCCTCTAATCTTAGAACCTTAAATAAGCCCTATATAGAAATCTTAAACACTAAGTTGGACCCCCCGACCCTCAAACCCCTCACCCTTTTGAGAAATAAAATCACTCAAAACAAGATTTCGAAGCATTTTGAGCACCTTTTTCTAATATCTAAATGTTACAAAAACGAGTGAATCTTTACCTAATATTGTATACTGACAATCAAACTATAGGATCACGAAAAAAGTTACAACTAAAAACCTTCTTTGGCCTGCCAAAAACCTCCTCAAAATACCCATAGAATGTCCCGAAATCATGATTTATCATTAAAAATCATACCCTGATCATCCCCCAAACTCAAAAAACACCAAATCCTCTAATCTTAGAACCTCAAGTAAGCCCTAAATAGAAATCTTAAACACTAAGTTGGACCCCCGGCCCTCAAAGCCCTAACCCTTTTGAGAAATAAAATCACTGAAAACAAGATTTCGAAGCATTTTGAGCACCTTTTTCTAATATCTAAATGTTACAAAAACGAGTGAATCTTTACCTAATATTGTAGAATGACAATCAAACTATAGGATCACGAAAAAAGTTACAACTAAAAACCTTCTTTCACTGCCAAAAATCTCCTCAAAATACCCATAAATTGTCCCGAAACCTTGATTTATCATTAAAAATCATACCCGGATCACACCTCAAACTGAAAAAACACTAAATCCTCTAATCCCATATCATCATTTAAACCCTATATAGATATCTAAAACACTGAATTGCACCCCCAACCCTCAAACCCTTCACCCTTTGAGAATTCAAATCACTCAAAACAAAATTTTAAAGCATTTTGAGCACCTTTTTCTAATATCTAAATGTTACAAAAACGAGTGAATCTCTACCTAATATTGTAGAGTGACAATCAAACTATAGGATCAAATAAAAAGTTACAACTAAAAACCTTCTTTGGCCTGCCAAAAACCTCCTCAAAATACCCATAGAATGTCCCGAAATCATGATTTATCATTAAAAATCATACCCTGATCATCCCCCAAACTCAAAAAACACCAAATCCTCTAATCTTAGAACCTCAACTAAGCCCTATATAGAAATCTTAAACACTAAGTTGGACCCCCCGACCCTCAAACCCCTCACCCTTGTGAGAAATAAAATTATCAAAACAAGATTTCGTATCATTTTGAGCACCTTTTTTTAATATCTAAATGTTACAAAAACGAGTGAATCTTTACCTAATATTGTAGAATGACAATCAAACTATAGGATCACGAAAAAAGTTACAACTAAAAACCTTCTTTCACTGCCAAATACCTCCTCAAAATACCCATAAATTGTCCCGAAACCTGGATTTATCATTAAAAATCATACCCGGATCATCACCCCAAACTGGAAAAACACCAAATCCTCTAATTCCATATCATCATTTAAACCCTATATTTATATCTAAAACACTGAATTGCACCCCCAACCCTCAAACCCTTCACCCTTTTGAGAATTCAAATCACTCAAAACAAGATTTCGAAGCATTTTGAGCACCTTTTTCTAATATCTAAATGTTACAAAAATGAGTGAATCTTTACCTAATATTGTAGACTGACAATCAAACTATAGGATCACAAAAAAAGTTACAACTAAAAACCTTTTTAGGCCTGCCAAAAACCTCCTCAAAATACCCATAGAATGTCCCGAAATCATGATTTATCATTAAAAATCATACCATGATCATCCCCCAAACTCAAAAAACACCAAATCCTCTAATCTTAGAACCTCAACTAAGCCCTATATAGAAATCTTAAACACTAAGTTGGACCCCCCGACCCTCAAACCCCTCACCCTTGTGAGAAATAAAATTATCAAAACAAGATTTCGTATCATTTTGAGCACCTTTTTCTAATATCTAAATGTTACAAAAACGAGTGAATCTTTACCTAATATTGTAGAATGACAATCAAACTATAGGATCACGAAAAAAGTTACAACTAAAAACCTTCTTTCACTGCCAAATACCTCCTCAAAATACCCATAAATTGTCCCGAAACCTGGATTTATCATTAAAAATCATACCCGGATCATCACCCCAAACTGGAAAAACACCAAATCCTCTAATCCCATATCATCATTTAAACCCTATATTGATATCTAAAACACTGAATTGCACCCCCAACCCTCAAACCCTTCACCCTTTTGAGAATTCAAATCACTCAAAACAAGATTTCGAAGCATTTTGAGCACCTTTTTCTAATATCTAAATGTTACAAAAATGAGTGAATGACCTAATATTGTAGACTGACAATCAAACTATAGGATCACGAAAAAAGTTACAACTAAAAACCTTCTTTGGCCTGCCAAAAACCTCCTCAAAATACCCATAGAATGTCCCGAAATCATGATTTATCATTAAAAATCATACCCTGATCATCCCCCAAACTCAAAAAACACCAAATCCTCTAATCTTAGAACCTTAAATAAGCCCTATATAGAAATCTTAAACTCTAAGTTGGACCCCCCGACCCTCAAACCCCTCACCCTTTTGAGAAATAAAATCACTCAAAACAAGATTTCGAAGCATTTTGAGCACCTTTTTCTAATATCTAAATGTTACAAAAACGAGTGAATCTTTACCTAATATTGTATACTGACAATCAAACTATAGGATCACGAAAAAAGTTACAACTAAAAACCTTCTTTGGCCTGCCAAAAACCTCCTCAAAATACCCATAGAATGTCCCGAAATCATGATTTATCATTAAAAATCATACCCTGATCATCCCCCAAACTCAAAAAACACCAAATCCTCTAATCTTAGAACCTCAAGTAAGCCCTAAATAGAAATCTTAAACACTAAGTTGGACCCCCGGCCCTCAAAGCCCTAACCCTTTTGAGAAATAAAATCACTGAAAACAAGATTTCGAAGCATTTTGAGCACCTTTTTCTAATATCTAAATGTTACAAAAACGAGTGAATCTTTACCTAATATTGTAGAATGACAATCAAACTATAGGATCACGAAAAAAGTTACAACTAAAAACCTTCTTTCACTGCCAAAAATCTCCTCAAAATACCCATAAATTGTCCCGAAACCTTGATTTATCATTAAAAATCATACCCGGATCACACCTCAAACTGAAAAAACACTAAATCCTCTAATCCCATATCATCATTTAAACCCTATATAGATATCTAAAACACTGAATTGCACCCCCAACCCTCAAACCCTTCACCCTTTTGAGAATTCAAATCACTCAAAACAAAATTTCAAAGCATTTTGAGCACCTTTTTCTAATATCTAAATGTTACAAAAACGAGTGAATCTCTACCTAATATTGTAGAGTGACAATCAAACTATAGGATCAAATAAAAAGTTACAACTAAAAACCTTCTTTGGCCTGCCAAAAACCTCCTCAAAATACCCATAGAATGTCCCGAAATCATGATTTATCATTAAAAATCATACCCTGATCATCCCCCAAACTCAAAAAACACCAAATCCTCTAATCTTAGAACCTCAACTACGCCCTATATAGAAATCTTAAACACTAAGTTGGACCCCCCGACCCTCAAACCCCTCACCCTTGTGAGAAATAAAATTATCAAAACAAGATTTCGTATCATTTTGAGCACCTTTTTCTAATATCTAAATGTTACAAAAACGAGTGAATCTTTACCTAATATTGTAGAATGACAATCAAACTATAGGATCACGAAAAAAGTTACAACTAAAAACCTTCTTTCACTGCCAAATACCTCCTCAATATACCCATAAATTGTCCCGAAACCTGGATTTATCATTAAAAATCATACCCGGATCATCACCCCAAACTGGAAAAACACAAATCCTCTAATCCCATATCATCATTTAAACCCTATATTGATATCTAAAACACTGAATTGCACCCCCAACCCTCAAACCCTTCACCCTTTTGAGAATTCAAATCACTCAAAACAAGATTTCGAAGCATTTTGAGCACCTTTTTCTAATATCTAAATGTTACAAAAATGAGTGAATCTTTACCTAATATTGTAGACTGACAATCAAACTATAGGATCACAAAAAAAGTTACAACTAAAAACCTTTTTAGGCCTGCCAAAAACCTCCTCAAAATACCCATAGAATGTCCCGAAATCATGATTTATCATTAAAAATCATACCATGATCATCCCCCAAACTCAAAAAACACCAAATCCTCTAATCTTAGAACCTCAACTAAGCCCTATATAGAAATCTTAAACACTAAGTTGGACCCCCCACCCTCAAACCCCTCGCCCTTTTGAGAAATAAAATCACTCAAAACAAGATTTCGAAGCATTTTGAGCACCTTTTTCTAATATCTAACATTTTTTGGCCTGCAAAAAACTTCCACAAAATACCCAAAAAATATCCTGAAACCATGACTTATCATTAAAAATTAAACCCTAATCATCACCCCAAACCCCGAAAACACCAAATCTTATAATTCTATATCCTCAATTAAACCCTACATAGAAATTGAAAACACTTAATTGGACCCCCCATCCCTCAAACCCTTTACCCTTTTGAGAAATCAAATCACTCAAAACAAGATTTCGAAGCGTTTTGTGAGCACGTTTTCTTAATACCGAAATGTTACAAAAATGAGTGAATATTTACCTAATATTGTAGACTGACAATCAAACTATAGCATCACAAAGACATTAATACCAAAAACCTTTTTTGGCCTGCAAAAAACCTCCCCAAAATACACAAAAATGTCCCGAAACCATGACTTAACATTAAAAATCATACCCTAAACATCACCCCAAACTCCAAAAACACCAAAGCCTCTAATCCTAAATCATCAATTAAACCCGAAATTGAAATCTAAAACACTAAATCGGACCCTCAACACTCAAACCCGTCACCCTTTGGAGAAATCAAATCACTAAAACAAGATTTTCAAGCGTTTTGTGAAACATTTTTTAATAACTATATGTTACAAAAACAGTGAATCTTTACCTAATAGAATCACGAAAAAATTTACAACCAAAAATCTTCTTTGGCCTGCCAAAAACCTCCCCAAAAGACACATAAAATGTCCCGAAATCATGATTTATCATTAAAAATCATACCCTAATCATCACCCCAGACTCTAAAAAAGCAAGTACTCTAATCCTAGAACCTCAACTAAACCCTAAATAGATATCTTAAACACTAAATTGAACCCCTAACCCTCAAACCCGATACCCCTTTGAGAAATCAAATCACTCAAAACAAGATTTTGAAGCGTTTTGACCACCTTTTTTAATAAATTTATATTACAAAAACTAGTGAATCTTTACCTAATAATGTAGACTGACAATCAAACTATGGTACCACGAAGAAATTTACAACTAAAAACCTTCTTTGGCTTTCCAAAAACGTCCCCAAAATACACATAAAATGTCCCGAAACCATGACTTATCATTAAAAATCATACCCTAAACATCACCCCGAACTCCAAAAACACCAAATCCTCTCATCCTAAATCATCAAATACACCTCAAATAGATATCTAAAACACTAAATCTGACCCCATCTCTCAAAACCGTCACCCTTTTGAGAAATCTAATCACTCAAACAAGATTTTGAAGCGTTTTGACCACCTTTTTTAAATATCTAAATGTCACAAAAACGAGTGAAACTTTACCTAATATTGTAGACTGACATTCACACTATAGTAAAACGAAAACATTTACAACCAAAAACCTTTGTTAGCCTGCACAAATCCTTCCGCAAATACCCAAAAAATGTCCCGAAACCATGACTTAACATTAAAAATCATACCCTAAACATCACCCTAAACTCCAAAAACACCAAAGCCTCTAATCCTAAATCATCAATTAAACCCGAAACTAAAATCTAAAACACTAAATCGGACCCTCAACACTCAAACCCGTCACCCTTTGGAGAAATCAAATCACTAAAAAAAAGATTTTGAAGCGTTTTGTGAAACAGTTTTTTAATATCTATATGTTACAAAAACAGTGAATCTTTACCTAATAGTATCACGATAAAATTTACAACTAAAAACCTTTTTTTGGCCTGCCAAAAACCTCCCTAAAATACCCATAAAATGTCCCGAAACCATGACTTATCATTAAAAATCATACCCTAAACATCACCCCAAACTCTAAAAACACCAAATCCCCTAATTTTAAATCCTCAAATAAACTCTAAATAGAATTCTAAAACACTTAATTGGACCCCCATCCCACAAACCCTTCACCTTTTTGAGAAATCAAATCACTCAAACCAAGATTTCGAAGCGGTTTGACCACCTATTTTTTAATATCTAATGTTACAAAAACAAATGAATCTTTACCTAATATTGTAGACTAACAATCAAAATATAGTATCAGGAAAAAAAAATTACATCTATAAACCTTCTTTGGCCAGCCAAAAACGTCCCAAAAATACCCATAAAATGTCTCGAAACCATGACTTATCATTAAAAATCATACCCTAAACATCACCCCAAACTCCAAAAACACCAAATCCTCTACTCATAAATCCTCAAATAAACGCTAAATATAAATTTAAATCACTTAATTGGACTCCCAACCCTAAACCCTTCACCCTTTTGAGAAATAAAATCACTCAAAACAAGATTTCGAAGTGTTTTGAGCACCTATTATTAATTTCTAAATGATACATAAACGAGTAAATCTTTACCTAATATTGTAGACTAACAATCAAGCTACAATATCAGGAAAAAAAGTTCAACTAAAAACCTTCCTTGGCATGCCTAAAACCTCCCAAAAAAAACCCATAAAATGTCCCGAAACCAAGATTTATCATTAAAAATCATACCCTAATCATCGCCCCAAACTCCGAAAACACCAAATCCTCTAATTCTATATCCTCAATTAAACCCAAAATAGAAACCTAAAACACTTAATTGGACCCCATCCCTCAAACCCTTCACCCTTTTGAGAAATCAAATCACTCAAAACAAGATTTCGAAGTGTTTTGAGCACCTTTTTATATCTAAATGTTACAAAACGAGTGAATCGTGACCTAATATTGTAGACAGACAATTACACTATGGTATCACGATAAAATTAACAACTAAAAACCTTTTTTTGGCCTGCCAAAAACCTCCCCAAAATACCCATAAAATGTCCCGAAACCATGACTTATCATTAAAACCATACCCTAATCATCACCCCAAACCCCCAAAACACAATATCCTCTAATTCTAAATCCTCAGCTAAACTCTAAATAGAAATCTAAAACACTTAATTGAACCCCCCTCCCACAAACCCTTCACCCTTTTGAGAAATCAAATTACTCAAAACAAGATTTCGAAGCGTTTGAAGCACCATTATTTATATTTAAATGTTACATAAATGAGTGAATATTTACCTGATAACGTAGAAAGACAATCACACTATGGTATCACGATAAAATTTACAACTAAAAACATTTTTTTGGCTTGCCAAAAACCTCTCCAAAATACCCATAAATGTCCCGAAACCATGACTTATCATTAAAAATCATACCCTAATCATCCCCCAAAACTCCGAATACACCAAATCCTCTAATTCTAAATCCTCAATTAAACCCTAAATAGACATCTAAAACACTTAGTTGGACCCCCATCCCTCAAACCGTTCACCCTTTTGAGAAATCAAACCACTCAAACAAGTTTTCGAAGCGTTTTGTGCACCTTTTTTTAATATATAAATGTTACATAAACGAGTGAATCTTTACCTAATATTGTTGACTGACAATCACCCCATAGTATCACGAACATTTACAACCAAAAACCTTCTTAGGCCTGAAAAAACCTCCCCAAAATACCCATAAAGTGTCCCGGAATCTTGATTTATCATTAAAAATCATACCCTAATCATCACCCCAAACTCCAAAGATACCAATTCCTCTAATCCTTGAACCTCAATTAAAACCTAAATAGATATCTAAAACACTAAATTAAACCCGTTACCCCTTTGAGAAATCAAATTACTTAAAATAAGATTTCGAAGCGTTTTGACCACCTTTTTTTAATATTTAAATGTTACAAAAACAAGCGAATCTTTACCAAATATTGTAGAGTAACAATCAAACTATAATATCACAAAAAAAAAATTACAACTAAAAACCTTCTTAGGCCTGCCAAAAACCTCCCCAAAATAGCCATAAAATATCCCGAAACCATGACTTATCATTAAAAATCATATCCTAAACATCACCCTAAGACTCCGAAAATACCAAATCCTCTAATCCTACATCCTCAAATAAACCCTAAATATAAATGTAAAACACTTAATTGGACTCCCAACCCTCAAACCCTTCACCCGGTGGAGAAATGAAACCACTCAAACCAAGGTTTTGAAATGTTCTGAGAACCTTTTTTTAATATTTAAATGTTACATAAATGAGTGAATCTTTACCTTATATTGTAGACTGACAATCAAACTATAGTATCGGGAAAAAAATCAACTAAAAACATGCCTTGGCCGGCAAAATACCTCACCACAGTACCCATAAAATGTCCCAAAACCATGATCTATCATTAAAAATCATACCCTAATCATTACCCCAAACTCCGAAAAACTCCAAATCCTCTAATTCTAAATCCTCAATTAAACCCTAAATAGAAATCTAAAACACTTAATTGGAGCCCCATCCCTCAAACCCTTTCTCTTTTGAGATATCAAATCACTCAAAACAAGATTTCGAAGCGTTTTGAGCACCTTTTTTCAATACCTAAATATTACAAAAACGAGTGAATATTTACCTAATATTGTAGACTGAAAATCACACTATAGTATCACGAGAAAGTTTACAACCAAAAACCCTTTTTGGCCTGCAAAAAACCTCCTCAAAATACCCAAAAAAATGTCCCGAAACCATGACTTATCATTAAAAATCATACCCTAAACATCACCCCAAACTCCAAAAACACCAAATCCTCTAATCCTAAATCCTCAATTAAACCCTAAATAGAAATCTAAAACACTAAATTGGACCCCCAACTCTCAAACCGTTCACCCTTTTGAGAAATCGAATCACTCAAACAAGATTTCCAAGCGATTTGTGCACCTTTTTTCATATCTAAATGTTAAAAAGCATGATATTCAACAACTAGAGTATCTAGTGACTTCAAGTCTAAGGATTACTTCAAAGCATGATATTACACAACTAGAGTATATAGTGACTTCAAGTCTAAAGATTACAATATTATTGGCACACAAGAAGCGATTGTGACTTTGACATAATCTAATGTATCCTTTTCGTCGTGGGTCAATCCAGTATATCATTACTCCTCATGCATACCCATGTGTTAGTCTATATGTGATCGTCCTATTAACCATTATAATAGACTAAATTGGACCCCAACCCTCAAACCCTTCACCCTTTGAGAAATCAAATAACTCAAAACAAGATTTCGAAGCGTTTTGAGCACCTTTTTTTAATATCTAACTGTCACAAAAACGAGTGAATCTTTACCTAATGTTATGGACTGACAGTCAAATTATAGTGTCACGAAAAAAAATTGCAACTAAAAACCTTCTTTGGCTTGCCAAAAACCTACCCAAAATACAAATATAATGTCCCGAAACCATGACTTATCATTAAAAATCATAAACTAAACCCTCAAACCATTCACCCTTTTGAGAATTAAATCACTCAAAACAAGATTTCGAAGCGTTTTGAGCACTTTTTTTTAAAAATATCTAAATTTTACAAAAAATGAGTGAATGTTTACCTAATATTGTAGACAGAGAACCGGACTATAGTATCACGGTAAAATTTACAACTAAAAATATTTTATTGGCCTGCCAAAAACCTCTCCAAAATACCCATAAGATGTCCCGAAACCATGACTTACCATTAAAAGTCATACCCTAAACATCACACCAAACTCCAAAAACACCATCAATTAAACCCTAAATAGAAATCTAAAAAACATAATTGGACTCCCAACCCTTAAACCCTTAAGCCCTTTTGAGAAATGAAATCACTCCAAACAAGATTTTGAATCGTTGTTATGCACGTTTTTTTAATATCTAAATGTTACATAAACTGGTAAATCTTTACCTAATATTGTAGACTCACAATAGCAATATAGTATCACGAAAAAATTTAGAACCAAAAACCTACTTTGGCCGGCCAAAAACTTCCCCAAAGTACCCATACCGCAACCATGATTTATCATTAAAAATCATACCCTAATCATCACACCAAACTCCAAAAACACCAAATCATCTAATCCTAGAACCTCTATAAACCCTAAATAGAAATCTAAAACACTAAATTGGACCCCCTACGCTCAAACCCTTCACCCTTTTGAGAAATCAAATCACTCAAAACAAGAATTTAAAGCGTTTTGAGCAGCTATTTTTAATATCAAAATGTTACAAAAACGAGTGAATCGTTACCTAAAATTGTAGACTTACAATCAAACTATACTATCACGAAAACATTCACAACTAAAAACCATCTTTGGCCTGCCAAAAACATCGCCAAAAGACCCATAAAATGTCCCGAAACCATGATTTATCTTTAAAAATCATACCTTAAACATCACCCAAAGCTACAATAACACACTGAATCCTCTAAGGCTAAATCATTAATTAAACCCTAAATATAAATCTAAAACACTTAATTGGACACCCAACCCTCAAACCCTTCACCGTTTAGAGAAATCAAATCACTCAAAACAAGATTTTGAAGCATTTTGAGCACCTTTTCTTTAAATAACTAAATGTTACAAAATTGAGTGAATCTTTATACAGACAATAACACTATAGTATCACCAAAAACATTACAACAAAAAACTCTTTTTGACCTTCCAAAAACCTCCGCAAAGTACCCATAAAATGTCCCGAAACCATGATTTTTTATTAAAAATCATACCCTAATCATCACCCCACAAGATTTTGAAGCGTTTTATGAAACATTTTTTAATATCTATATGTTACAAAAACAGTGAATCTTTACCTAATAATATAGACTGACAATCAACCTATAGTATCACGAAAAAATTTACAACCAAAAAACTTCTTTGGCCTGCCAAAAACCTCCCCAAAAGACCCATAAAATGTCCCCGTAATCATGATTTATCATTAAAAATCATACCCTGATCATCCCCCAAACTCACAAAACATTAAATCCTCTAATCTTAGAAACTCAATTAAACCCCAAATAGAAATCTAAAACACTAAGTTGGACCCCCGACCCTCAAACCCCTCACCCTTTTGAGAAATAAATTCACTCAAAACAAGATTTCGAAGCATTTTGAGCACCTTTTTCTAATATCTAATTGTTACAAAAACGAGTGAATCTTTACCCTAATTAAACCCTAAATAGATATCTTAAACACTAAATTGAACCCCTAACCCTCAAACCCGTTACCCATTTGAGAAAATCAAATCACTAAAAACAAAATTTCGAAGCGTTTTGACCACCTTTTTTAATATCTAAATGTTACAAAAACAAGTAAATCTTTACCTAATAATGTAGACTGACAATCAAACTATAGTATCACGAAAAAATTAACAACTGAAAACCTTCATTGGCCTGCCAAAAACGTCCCCAAAATACATATAAAATGTCCTGAAACTCTGATTTATAATTAAATATCATACCCTAAACATCACCCCAAACTCAAACACCAAATTCTCTCATCCTAAATCATCAAATAAACATTAAATAGATATCTAAAACACTAAATCGGACCCCATCCCTCAAAACCGTCACCCTTTTGAGAAATCAGATCACTCAAACAAGATTTTGAAGCGTTTTGTGCACCTTTTTTTAATATCTAAATATTACAAAAACAAGTGAATCTTTACTTAATAATAAAGACTGACAATCAACCTATAGTATCACGAAAAAAATTACAACCAAAAACATTCTTTGGACTGCCAAAAACCTCCCCAAAATACCCATAAAATGTCCCGAAATCATGATTTATCATTAAAAGTTATACCCTAATCAGCACCCCAAACCCCGAAAACATCAGATCCTTTTATTCTATATCCTTATTAAACCCTAAATAGAAATCGAAAACACTTAATTGGACCCCCATCCCTCAAACCCTTTACCCTTTTGAGAAATCAAATCACTCAAAACAAGATTTCGAAGCGTTTTGACCACCTTTTTTAATACAAAAAAAGTGCATCTTTAGCTAATAATGTAGACTGACAATCAAACTATAGTATCGCGAAAAATTTACAACTAAAAACCTTCTTTGCCTGCCAAAAACGTCCCCAAAATACCCATAAAATGTCCTGAAACCATGACTTATCATTAAAAATCATACTCTAAACATCACCCCAAACTCCGAAAAAACCAAATCCTCTAGTCCTAAATTCTCAAATAAATCTTAAATAGAAATCTAAAACACTTAATTGGACCCCCAACCCTCAAACCCGTCACCCTATTGAGAAATGAAATCACTCAAAACAAGATTTCGAAGTGTTTTGAGCACTTTTTAATATCTAAATGTTACATAAACGAGTGAATTTTTACCTAATATTTTAGACGGACAATCAAACTATAGAATGAGGGAAAAAAATTCAACTAAAAACCTTTCTTGGCATGCCAAAAACCTCCCAAAAAAAAACCCATAAAATGTCCCGAAACCATTATTTATCATTAAAAATGGTATCCAAATCATCACCCCAAACTCCGAAAACACCAAATCCTCCAATCTAAATCCTTAATAAAACCGTAAATAGAAATCTAAAACACTTAATTGGACCCCCATCCCTCAAACCCTTCACCCTTTGATAAATCAAATCACTCAAAACAAGATTTCGAAGCGTTTTGAGCACCTTTTTCAATACCTTAATGTTACAAAAACGAGTGAATCTTTACCTAATATTGTAGATTGACAATCACACTATAGTATCACACAAAAATTTACAACCAAAAACTTTTTTTGGCCTGCAAAAAACCTCCCCAAAATACCCAAAAAAATGTCCTGAAACCACGACTTATCATCAAATATCATACCCAAACATCACCCCAAACTCGAAAAACACCAAGTCCTCTAATCCTATATCCTCAATTAAACCCTAATTAAATAGAAATCTAAAACCCTAAATTGGACCCTCAACCCTCAAACCCTTCACCCTTTAGAGAAATCAAATCACTCAAACAAGATTTTGAAGTGTTTGTTCACCTTTTTATAATATCTAAATATCACAAAAACGAGTGAATCTTTACCTAATATATTAGACTTACAATCAACCTATAGTATCACGAAAACATATACAACCAAAAACCTTTGTTAGCCTGCACAAATCCTCCCGCAAATACCCAAAAAATGCCCCGAAACCATGACTTAACATTAAAAATCATACCCTAAACATCACCCCAAACTCCAAAAACACCAAATCCTTTAATCCTAAATCATCAATTAAACCCGAAATTTAAATCTTAAACACTAGAATCGAACCCTCAACACTCAAACCCATCACCCTTTTGAGAAATCAAATCACTCAAACGAGATTTTGAAGCGTTTTGTGAAACATTTTTTAATATCTATATGATACAAAAAACATTGAATCTTTACCTAATAATACAGACTGACAATCAACCTATAGTATCACGAAAAAATTTGCAACCAAAAACCTTATTTGGTCTGCCAAAAACCTCCCCAAATTACCTATAAAATGTCCCGAAACCATGACTTATCATTAAAAATCATACCCTAAACATCACTCCAAACTCCGAAATACCAAATCCTCTAATCCTATATCCTCAAAAAAACCCTCAATATAAACCTAAAACACTTAATTGGACTCCCAACCCTCAAACCCTTCACCTTTTGAGAAATGAAATCACTCAAAATAAAATTTCGAAGTGTTTTGAGCACCTTTCTTAATATCTAAATGTTACATAAACGAGTGATTCTTTACCTAATATTGTAGACTAACAATAAAACTACAGTATCAGGAAAAAAAATAAACTAGAAACCTTCCTTGTCATGCCTAAAACCTCCCAGAAAAAACCCATAAAATATCCCGAAACCATGATTTATCATTAAAAATCATACCCTAATCATCACCCCAAACTCCGAAAACACCAAATCCTCTAATTCTATATCCTCAATTAAACCCTAAATAGAAATCTAAAACACTTAATTGGACCCATCCCTCAAACCCTTCACCCTTATGAGAAATCAAATCACTCAAAACAAGATTTCGAAGCGTTTTGAGCACCATTTTTTATATCTAAATGTTACAAAAACGAGTTAATCTTTACCTAATATTGTAGACAGACAATCACACTATGGTATCACGATAAAATATACAACTAAAAACCTTTTTTTGGCCTGCCAAAAACCTCCCTAAAATACCCATAAAATGTCTCGAAACCATGACTTATCATTAAAAATCATACCATAAACATCCCCCCAAACTCCAAAAACACCAAATCCCCTAATTTAAAATCCTCGACTAAACTCTAAATAGAAATCTAAAACACTTAATTGGACCTCCATCACACAAACCCTTCACCTTTTTGAGAAATCAAATCACTCAAAACAAGGTTTCGAACAGGTTTGACACCTATTTTTTAATATCTAATGTTACAAAAACAAGTGAATCCTTACCTAATATTGTAGACTAACAATCAAAATATAGTATCAGAAAAAAAAAGTTACATCTATAACCCTTCTTTGGCCTGCCAAAAACGTCCCAAAAATACCCATAAAATGTCCCGAAACCATCCTAAATATCACCCCAAACTCCAAAAACACTAAATCCTCTCATCCTAAATCATCAAATAAACCTTAAATAGATATCTAAAACACTAAATCAGACCCCCATCCCTCAAAACCGTCACCCTTTTGAGAAATCAAATCACTCAAACAAGATTTTGAAGCGTTTTGTGCACCTTTTTTTAATATCTAAATGTCACAAAAAACGAGTGAATCATTACCTAATATATTAGACTGACAATCAACCTATAGTATCACGGAAAAATTTACAACCAAAAAACTTTTTTGGCCTGCAAAAACCCTCCCCAAAATACCCATAAAATATCCCGAAACCATGACAATCATTAAAAGTTATACCCTAATCATCACCCCAAACCCCGAAAACATCAGATCCTTTTATTCTATATCCTTATTAAACCGTAAATAGAAATCGAAAACACTTAATTGGACCCCCATCCCTCAAACCCTTTACCCTTTTGGGAAATCAAATCACTCAAAACAAGATTTTGAAGCGTTATGAGCACCTTTTCTTAATACCTAAATGTTACAAAAATGAGTGAATATTTACCTAATATTGTAGACTAAGAATCACACTATAGCATCACAAAAACAATTACAACCAAAAACCTTTTTTGGCCTGAAAAAACCTCCCCAAAATACACAAAAATGTCCTGAAACCATGACTTGTCATTAAAAATCATACCTTAAACATCACTCCAAACTCCAAAAACACCAAATCCTCTAATCCTAAATCCTCAGTTCAACCCTAAATAGAAATCTAAAACACTAAATTGGACCCTCAACCCTCAAACCCTTCACCCTTTTGAGATATCCAAGCACTCAAACAAGATTTCGAACTTTTTGTGCATCTTTTTTTAGTATCTAAGTGTTACAAAAACGAATGAATATTTACCTAATATTGTAGACTGACAATCATCCTATAGTATCAAGGAAAAATTTACAACCAAAAACCTTCTTTGGCCTGCCAAAAACCTCCCCAATATACCCTTAAAATGTCCCGAAATTATGATGTATCATTAAAAATCATACCCTAATCATCACCCCAATCTCCAAAAACACCAAATCCTCTAATCCTAGAACCTCAATTAAACCATAAATAGATATCTAAAACACTAAATAGAACCCCTAACCCTCAAACCTGTTACCCCTTTGATAAATCAAATCACTCAAATCAAGATTTCGAAACGTTTTGGGCACCTTTTTTCAATACCGAAATGTTACAAAAACAAGTGAATCTTTACCTAATATTGAATACTAACAATCAAACTATAGTATCACGAAAACATTTACAACTATAAATCTTCTTTGGCCGCCAAAAACCTCCCCAAAATACCCATAAAATGTCCCGAAACCATGACTTATCATTAAAAATTATACCCTAAACATCACCCGAAACTCTGAAAACACCAAATCCTCTAATCCTAAATCCTCAAATAAACCCTAAATATAAATCTAAAACACTTAATTGGACCCCCAATCCTCAAACCCTTCACCCTTTTGAGAAATGAAATCACTGAAAACAAGACTTCGAAGTGTTTTGAGCACTTTTTTTAATATCTAAATGTTACATAAACGAGTGAATCTTCACCTAATATTGTAGACTGACAATCAAACTATAGTATCAGGAAAAAAAATTAACTTCAAAACCATCATTGGCTTGCCAAAAACCTCCCCAATGTACCCATAAAATGTCCCAAAACCTTGATTTATCATTAAAAAGCATACCCTAATCATTACCCCAAACTCCAAAAATGCCAAATCTTCTAATTCTAAATCATCAATTAAATCTTAAATAGAAATCTAAAATACTTAATTGGACCCCCATCCCTCAAACCCTTCACCCTTTTGAGAAATCAAATCACTCAAAACCAGATTTTGAAGCTTTTTTGGCACCTTTTTTCAATACCTAAATGTTACAAAAACGAGTGAGTCTTTACCTAATATTGTAAACAGACAATCACACTATAGTATCACGAAAAATTTTACAACCAACATCATTTTTTGGCCTGCAAAAAACTTCACCAAAATACCTATAAAATATCCTGAAACCATGACTTATCATTAAAAATTATACCCTAATCATCACCCCAAACCCCGAAAACACCAAATCCTATAATTCTATATCCTCAATTAAACCCTAAATAGAAATTGAAAACACTTAATTGGACCCTCCATCCCTCAAACCCTTTACCCTTTTGAGAAATCAAATCACTCAAAACATGATTTCGAAGCGTTTTGTGAGCACCTTTTCTTAATACCTAAATGTTACAAAAATGAGTGAATATTTACCTAATATTGTACTGACAATCACACTATAGCATCACAAAAACATTAACAACCAAAAACCTTTCTTTGGCCTGCAAAAAACCTCCCCAAAATACACTCCCGAAACCATGACTTAACATTAAAAATCATACCCTAAACATCACCCCAAACTCCAAAAAAAACAAAGACTCTAATCCTAAATCATCAATTAAACCCGAAATTGAAATCTAAAACACTAAATCGGACCCTCAACACTCAAACCCGTCACCCTTTGGAGAAATCAAATCACTCAAACAAGATTTTGAAGCGTTTTGTGAATCATTTTTTAATATCCATATGTTACAAAAACAGTGAATCTTTACCTAATAATATAGACTGAAAATCAACCTATAGTATCACGAAAAAATTTACAACCAAAAACCTCCCCAAAAGACCCATAAAATGTCTCGAAATCATGATTTATCATTAAAAATCACTACAGAAAATTCTGCAAAAAACGACGGGGCCAAACCGTCGCTAAAAGGTGAAAAACCGTCGTTTAAACGATGAACGGCGGCATATACGACGGTTTTTAAGTCGCCGTTGATCTCGGCGTCGGGAAAAATGAACGACGGTTTTCTGGCGTCGCTAAAATAAACGGCGGTTACCTAAAACCGTCGTTAAATTTAACGGCAGTTAAGGAAAATCGCCGAGTATATATTTAATTTTTTTTTGTCAAATTATTTTTTATTCACTAATTATTATTTTCGGTTTGTAATGTCAAATTAGTTTATTTTTTATTCATTGTGTTCCGTTCAAACTCCAAACATCCCCTCTCCATATTAACACCAAACAGTCAAAACAAAAAAAGTCAGATCAAAACCCATATGAAATGTAATTCGATCCAAAACCCACTCAATTATTTATGTTTCATCATTTCTTCAAGTTAAAGTCTGTCATGAGCTAGGACATTCCAGTGTGGTGCAGAACCCAGAAAGGTCAACACTTTTGGGAAACCCAGATCCACATTTCTTGAACCTAAAATCAAGATTACACAGATCTTGAAGTAGGTTGAGGGAAATAGAGAGAGAAAGGAGTCCGAAGACAGTCGGTCGAGTGAATCTAGCCCTATCTCATCACATACCGGGAAGAAAAGCGATGAGCGGGCAGTACCCAATTCGGTGTTCAACTCCCCCAAAAAATATCGGCGTCGAGATCCAAGGCGTCAACGACCCAGAGGATAGAGATGGAGACAAGAAATCGAGAAAAGTAGAGGGAGGGGGATCCAAAAGGTCGCAGAAAGAGAGGTTGAGGACGAACAGAGAACAAAGAGAGAAACTGAACAGAGAACAAAGAGAGAGAAACGAAACAGAGAGAGACAGAGAATCAGAGATATGAAGATATTAGAAGCAGAATGAGAGTTGGAGGAAGAGAAAGAGTGTGGAATTACTCACCAAACCAGCCACCATTGACGAGGAAGAGAGGGGGGAGGGAGGGAGGAGGGAGGCGGATCTGAAATGAGAGGGGAGACGAGGGTGGTAGGTGGTTATAAAGATAGGGTTCACATCCTACGGTTGTGATTCAATCTCAATCGACGGCTGAGATTAAAAGATAATTAATATTAATTTTTTCACACTAAATGGCGGATTCCACTCCAGCGTCGCTTAATTACCAGCGAAAACGACAGAAAGAAAAAAGCGTCGCTTAAAATAACGGCGTTTGGTGAAAACCGCCGTTAATTTTAACATTTTAGGACGGTCTACAGTAAACCGTCGTTAATTTGACTCCTAATACGGCGGTTTGAGACCTGCCGCCGTTAAATTTGACATTTACGACGGCCAAAGTAGAACCGCCGTTAAATGCCACTTTTAAACGGCGGTTGGTCCTTACAACCGCCGGGAAAGAACAAATTTCTTGTAGTGAATCATACCCTAATCATCACCCCAGACTCTAAAAAACCAAGTCCTCTAATCCTAGAACCTCAACTAAACCCTAAATAGATATCTTAAACACTAAATTGAACCCCTAACCCTCAAACCCGTTACCCCTTTGAGAAATTAAATCACTCAAAACAAGAATTTGAAGCGTTTTGACCACCTTTTTTAATAAATAAATGTTACAAAAACAAGTGAATCTTTACCTAATAATGTAGACTGACAATCAAACTATAGTACCACGAAGAAATTTACAACTAAAAACCTTCTTTGGCCTGCCAAAAACATCCCCAAAATACCCATAAAATGTCCTGAAACCATGACTTATCATTAAAAATCATACCCTAATCATCACCCCAAACTCCAAAAACACAACCTCAAATAGATATCTAAAACAATAAATCTGACCCCATCTCTCAAAACCGTCACCCTTTTGAGAAATCAAATCACTCAAACAAGATTTTGAAGCGTTTTGACCACCTTTTTTTAATATCTAAATGTCACAAAAACGATTGAAACTTTACCTAAGACTGACATTCACACTATAGTTTAACGAAAACATTTACAACCAAAAACCTTTGTTAGCCTGCACAAATCCTCCCGCATATACCCAAAAAATGTCCCGAAACTATGACTTAACATTAAAGATCATACCCTAAACATCACCCCAAACTCCAAAAACACCAAAGCCTCTAATCCTAAATCATCAATTAAACCCGAAATTGAAATCTAAAACACTAAATCGGACCCTCAACACTCAAACCCGTCACCCTTTTGAGAAATCAAATCACTCAAACAAGATTTTGAAGCGTTTTGTGAAACATTTTTTAATATCTATATGATACAAAAAACAGTGAATCTTGACCTAATAATACAGACTGACAATCAACCTATAGTATCACGAAAAAATTTGCAACCAAAAACCTTATTTGGTCTGCCAAAAACCTCCCCAAATTACCTATAAAATGTCCCGAAACAATGACTTATCATTAAAAATCATACCCTAAACATCACCCCAAACTCCGAAATACCAAATCCACTAATCCTAAATCCTCAAATAAACCCTCAATATAAATCTAAAACACTTAATTGGACTCCCAACCCTCAAACCCTTCACCCTTTTGAGAAATGAAATCACTCAAAATAAAATTTCGAAGTGTTTTGAGCACCTTTTTTAATATCTAAATGTTACATAAACGAGTGATTCTTTACCTAATATTGTAGACTAACAATAAAACTACAGTATCAGGAAAAAAAAAATCAACTAGAAACCTTCCTTGGGCATGCCTAAAACCTCCTAGAAAAAACCCATAAAATATCCCGAAACCATGATTTATCATTACAAATCATACCCTAATCATCACCCCAAACTCCGAAAACACCAAATCCTCTAATTCTATATCCTCAATTAAACCCTAAATACAAATCTAAAACACTTAATTGGACCCATCCCTCAAACCCTTCACCCTTATGAGAAATCAAATCACTCAAAACAAGATTTCGAAGCGTTTTGAGCACCTTTTTTTTATATCTAAATGTTACAAAAACGAGTGAATCTTTACCTAATATTGTAGACACACAATCACACTATGGTATCACGATAAAATTTACAACTAAAAACCTTTTTTTGGCCTGCCAAAAACCTCCCTAAAATACCCATAAAATGTCCCGAAACCATGACTTATCATTAAAAATCATACCATAAACATCACCCCAAACTCCAAAAACACCAAATCCCCTAATTTTAAATCCTCAACTAAACTCTAAATAGAAATCTAAAACACTTAATTGGACCCCCATCCCACAAACCCTTCACCTTTTTGAGAAATCAAATCACTCAAAACAAGATTTTGAAGCGGATTGACCACCTATTTTTTATTATCTAATGTTACAAAAACAAGTGAATCTGTACCTATTATTGTAGACTAACAATCAAATATAGTATCAGAAAAAAAAATTACATCTATAAACCTTCTTTGGCCTGCAAAAAAAGTCCCAAAAATACCAATAAAATGTCCCGAGACCATCCTAAACATCACCCCAAACTCCAAAAACACAAAATCCTCTCATCCTAAATCATCAAATAAACCTTAAATAGATATCTAAAACACTAAATCGGACCCCCATCCCTCAAAACCGTCACCCTTTTGAGATATCAAATCACTCAAACAAGATTTTGAAGCGTTTTGTGCACCTTTTTTAATATCTAAATGTCACAAAAAACGAGTGAATCTTTACCTAATATACTAGACTGACAATCAACCTATATTATCACGGAAAAATTTACAACCAAAAATCTTTTTTGGCCTGCAAAAAACCTCCCCAAAATACCCATAAAATATCCTGAAACCATGACTTATCATTAAAAATCATACCCTAAACATCACCCCAAACTCCGAAATACCAAATCCTCTAATCCTAAATCCTAAAAAAACCCTCAATATAAATCTAAAACACTTAATTGGACTCCCAACCCTCAAACCCTTCACCCTTTTGAGAAATGAAATCACTCAAAATAAAATTTCGAAGTGTTTTGAGCACCTTTTTTAATATCTAAATGTTACATAAACGAGTGATTCTTTACCTAATATTGTAGACTAACAACACTACTAGAAATGGGGGTTTTTGTGGCGGGTAACTTCCGCCACAAATAGAACTAAACCCGCCACAAATACTATTTGTGGCGGTTTTTGTGGCGGTTTTTTCCCGCCTCATCAACTTCGGTCGTAAATACTTTGCAGCAGTATGGAACCGCCACAAAAAAATTTTGCGGCGATTGTAGCGGCGGATGATAGCCGCCACAATAAGAACCATTTGGCGCCAATCTGGTATTTTTCGCATCGGATTGTAGCCGCCACAAAAACTTTTAGCAGCCGCAAAAAAAAAATTTGGCGGTAAAATATATATTTGTTGTGTCGACTTTTACCGCCGCAAAAAGATATTTCTTTCGGCCACAAAAAAATATTTGGCGCCATTTTTTGCCAGCAACTATAATTTTGGCACTATATTCGACACTTTTTGCCGCGCAATTTTCGTGCCTCCACGCGGCAAAACAAGCATGTGCGCCAATTTTTTTTTTTCCGCACATTCAACTACTAATTCTAAACTACATACTATTGAAGTTTCCAAATGTAAATGTCAAAAACACCAAATTGATGCGTCATATAAATACATAAAACCATGTCCAATAGTATTTATTGATAAGGAAAAACTAAAATCACAAGTTCATAACCAAAAGCAACTGATTGTCGACAGAAAATATAACTAAAGTTCACTTATTTTGGGAAGTTTCAAAGATAACTAAATGAGTTTAAAAAACCCATGCTCTAACTTCGCTGATCATCTACACATCACAAAACACATGATGTAACTCACTGATCCTCTACGCATCAATCTCCTCAACCTGCATGGTATTAAGAAAGACACAATCAGCATTTTCATAGGCGTACAAGTACATAATTGATTGAACCTATTCTCTATTCAAAATGATTGAAAGAACAATTTTTCCCGAATTCTCCTTTGTAGCAAGAAAAAAGATTTCTAGAGGTTGCTCATGGGTATGGATACTTTTAGTGGGGGGAAATAAGATTGTTGAAGTGGGATGGATAAAGAGGATTCGTAGCGGTCTTAATATTTATGTAAGAACTGGTTCCCTGGTTATCTAGAATTGGCAAATTCTTAATCAGGTCAAGTCTTAAGAGTTAATTGACCATGAGAAAAGACAATTGAACCATTATCTTATCATGCAGGTGTTTGAATCCAACAATGCTACCTTATTTTCTCTCTGCATGGTGTCCCTCTTGATCTGTTAGGACATAATAGTGACAATATTCAAATAACAAAGAATTTGGTACAAGCCTATAACTTGAGTAATATTTTAACATTAGAAATTAAATGTGGGAGATGAAAAATAATCGTGACTCACGTGAGATTCTTCAAGCTATGAATCAAAATGATTCGGGCAGCGAGATCCGACTAGCATTTTGGCGGGGCAACTCTGTAATTGCAGCCACAGTTATGTCGTTTGTTCTGTCGGATCACTCAGAACATATCAGAGCATCTCTCCTGACCTGAGCTCAAACAGAGAGATCTCATGTCAAAAAGCAGCGTTGATGGTATCTGGTACTAGTGGAGACTTAGTGCATGTTCGGTTGGAGATTTTTATCCCCGCAGGTTTTTTAGATTTTTGCTGGAAATGCTCTTAGGTCAACGGCGGCATATACTACTACTGGCAATTCACACGATATTGGGGTTGTTTGGATGAGCTAGATTAGTTGCATTATAATCCGAGATTGTCTCGTTAGATGAGTACCTTGGCGTGGCAACCAGGCCTCGTCTCCCACAGTTGCAACCATGGCGTGGCCATCCTGTCTGGTTGTAGCACCGATCTGAGTTTCTCTCTAAATTGGCGCAATGGGACTTGACTCAGGCCTCGTTTGAGTAAAGCATAAGAAGAGCTGGATAAGGATATGTATTTCCCATGGTTTCACATCTTGCATTTACGGTAAGGTACTTTCATTTATGTAGCCCTCTTCAAATTTTGTCTATAATCTTTTACTTTTCTGGAGCTGCCTTGTCTCACAAAATGGATTCCAATATATACCACATCCCCTTTGTTGACTTACCCATCCCTTTTGTTGACATACCCAAACGAGGCCTCACTGCATGTTTGTAGC
This sequence comes from Linanthus parryae, assembly GCA_023055425.1. Classification (NCBI taxonomy): domain Eukaryota; kingdom Viridiplantae; phylum Streptophyta; class Magnoliopsida; order Ericales; family Polemoniaceae; genus Linanthus; species Linanthus parryae. Next base: position 572,864 of record JALGPY010000065.1, on the reverse strand, counting down.
CCTGTTTTGTTTGTAGATATGTTTAGTTAGAAATTATGTTCAATGTATAAGGTGTTCTTTTGATTCTCTAGCTATCTTGATTTTAGCACTAGTATTTAACTGCAGTGACATCTTTTCTTGTTGCAGCCATGGCTTGGTCATCCTAGACTTTTCCCATTCAGAGATTTCAGCATCCATTAAAAAGATATATCTTACAACTTTGCAGGCTAGTATTAATCAAAACAGTTTGCTATTTGAGAATTACTCACATAATTAACCGCTTAGTTTTCAGTACAATGCCCAAGTTTCTTCAACATAATCTTTAGGAAAGTGTGGACACCCTTATTCATTATTCTTTATTAGTAATATTTTGCACATTATGTAGCAGAACCAGCCTTTTTTTAACTCCTAGTCGAGATGATCGTCTCTTGCAAGAGGTAGAGAAGGCCTAATCCCAGAGAACAAACCCATAGCATCGTAGCGAATTCAGTTACAAAAACATCCCAATTTCGCATAGACAAGTTTCTATTCAGAGAACAAAAAACTATCAATTCAAGAGACAATTCAGAATATGAAACCTACATCAATCAGCACAAGGTAAACTGAATATGGAGATCGCAAGTCAACTAAAGAAATAAGAAAAACACACAAACAGAACGAAGAAACTCACCTATTCAATTTTATGATCTAGGTCGCTGCACTAGGCGGTACACTACTGGTGGAGTGAATTCAATGCTAGCTTGGATTCTGCATCGCAATATTCACCAAATTAACCAAACAGTTCGAATTCATAACAGAGGAACAAACTACAAATCAACATAACAAATAAAAACACAACTCCTATGCGTAAGGATTTCATGCTACTTAGCTGAAACTGACTTGCTTTCATTTGAATTGGATTGTCAGGTTAATGTACTCGACTCCGTTGGTCCAGTACTCTTGGTATCAAATATCTTTATTGCAACTCTAAGTTGCCTCTACTGTAGGGTGATTGTGAATTTGTAATGTAGTTTGTTAATATCCATTCATATGTCATTAGAAACCAGATAATGGTTGGTTACCAGATGAAAAAGTAGATAATTAGGTGATTTCTTATATACAGTTTGATAGTGAATACAATGTAAACAATTTCATCTGGCAGAGCTTATCAAACATGTTTGGAGTATTGTCCTTCTATCGAGATTTAAATTCCTCAAAAATTAGTATTTCTGTTTTTACTGGAGTGATTGGTCAGGTGGCAGTGCCCTGAGGGCACGGGTCATTCACTAGCATCATATAAAACAGGTGAAGGTCACTAAATCAGCACCTCAATATACCTACAACGAAGTATAGCTATAATGGAGTGTTGTATCACAGTGAATCGTCCACGTTAAGTCACACAGGACTTGAGGCATATCTTCATACCTAAATACTATCAGCTCCACAGGCAAAAGCAAAAACATGATAACAAATTCAGGAAAAAAATACATCCCAATTTCACGGAGAAAAAATACAGCCCAATTTCATATCTTAGTCTCTTGCTCTCCAGAGAAGAAATCGTAATTCAATACTTAGGGGAAGGTTGACAACATATACGAAAACATGGCCGTTTTAATATACCATACAGTAGGCTAAGGTTGATATTTAACATCACACTAATTTTTTCTGAGATATCTATCAATCCATTCAAAATTTTACTACCACATGACTGTTTCAGTATACCATACATTCAATTCGATATCTTAATCTTCCTATTTATCTTCTTCTTGTCTCATCCTACCAGTCATGTCTTCTTCATCTTTAGGTCACTAGTTATATAAAACAGGTGAAGGTCACTAAATCAACACCTGAATATACCTACCATGATGTATAGCTATAATTGTGTGTTGTAGCACAGTGAATCATCCAGATTAAGTCAGACCGGACTTCAGGCGTATCTTCATAACTAAAGACTATCAGCTCCACAAGCAAAATCCAGAGCATCATTACAAATTCAGAAACAAAATCAAGTAAAAGACCATTCAAAACCTTAAGAATATCATCAATCAACACAAAATTAACATATTATGGAGATCGAGACAAGTAGATATGTAAATCGAAACAACACAAACAGAACCAAAAAACACACCTGCTGGATTTCTGCTACTCTGGAGACAATCCAGTCCACTGTGCGGTAAACTGAATTCACAAACGATAGAGGAGTAGGCAGAGAAAAGGTAAATCAATTCAAAGACAAATCAAACCCTTGAACATATACATCGATCAACAAAGGGTAAACAATATATGGACATCGCAAGAGAAGTAAAGAAGAATTCGACCAAAAGAAGATGAAAGAACGCACGTCTTGATTTCTGCCGCAAACGAGACGATCCAGTCCGCTGAAGCACTGCGTAACTGGATAAACGATCGATTGAGAAGTATGAAGAGAAGAACCACCGCCCACAGAATCCCTAAACTCCTCAATCTTCTGAAATCTCGTGTAATTGATCTTCTACACGAGTTAGTAGGGCTTTGCACGATATTAGGATCAGAACAGACGTGTGATTTGAAAAGATCGTGTAGACTCCTACAGTACTTTATCAAATTAAAGACGCGGGGTTATTTAGTTTTTTCATTTAATCCCGCTTATTTTTATACTTTTGTGGCATTAAAAGCGGCGACTTTTTTTTACAGCCAAAAAAACTAGATTTTTGTGGCTCTTTTCACAGCCACCACAAAAAATTCAGCCACAAAAAGTCCAATTTCTAGTAGTGCAATAAAACTACAGTATCAGGAAAAAAAAATCAACTAGAAACCTTCCTTGTCATGCCTAAAACCTCCCAGAAAAAAACCCATAAAGGATCCCGAAACCATGATTTATCATTAAAAATCATACCCGAATCATCACCCCAAACTCCGAAAACACCAAATCCTCTAATTCTATATCCTCAATTATATCCTAAATAGAAATCTAAAACACTTAATTGGACCCATCCCTCAAACCCTTCACCTTTATGAGAAATCAAATCACTCAAAACAAGATTTCGAAACGTTTTGAGCACCTTTTTTTTATATCTAAATGTTACAAAAACGAGTGAATCTTTACCTAATATTGTAGACAGACAATCACACTATGGTATCACGATAAAATATACAACTAAAAACCTTTTTTGGCCTGCCAAAAACCTCCCTAAAATACCCATAAAATATCTCTGAAACCATGACTTATCATTAAAAATCATACCATAAACATCACCCCAAACTCCAAAAACACCAAATCCCCTAATTTAAAATCCTCGACTAAACTCTAAATAGAAATCTAAAACACTTAATTGGACCCCCATCACACAAACCTTTCACCTTTTTGAGAAATCAAATCACTCAAAACAAGATTTCGAAGAGGTTTGACCACCTATTTTTTAATATCTAATGTTACAAAAACAAGTGAATCTTTACCTAATATTGTAGACTAACAATCAAAATATAGTATCAGAAAAAAAAATTACATCTATAAACCTTCTTTGGCCTGCCAAAAACGTCCCAAAAATACCCATAAAATGTCCCGAGACCATCCTAAACATCACCCCAAACTCCAAAAACACAAAATCCTCACATCCTAAGTCATCAAATAAACCTTAAATAGATATCTAAAACACTAAATCGGACCCCCATCCCTCAAAACCGTCACCCTTTTGAGAAATCAAATCACTCAAACAAGATTTTGAAGCGTTTTGTGCACCTTTTTTAATATCTAAATGTCACAAAAAACGAGTGAATCTTTACCTAATATATTAGACTGACAATCAACCTATATTATCACGGAAAAATTTACAACCAAAAACTTTTTTGGCCTGCAAAAAACCTCCCCAAAATACCCATAAAATATCCCGAAACCATGACTTATCATTAAAAATCATACCCTAAACATCACCCCAAACTCCGAAATACCAAATCCTCTAATCCTAAATCCTAAAAAAACCCTCAATATAAATCTAAAACACTTAATTGGACTCCCAACCCTCAAACCCTTCACCCTTTTGAGAAATGAAATCACTCAAAATTAGATTTCGAAGTGTTTTGAGCACCTTTTTTAATATCTAAATGTTACATAAACGAGTGATTATTTACCTAATATTGTAGACTAACAATAAAACTACAGTATCAGGAAAAATTCAACTAGAAACCTTCCTTGTCATGCCTAAAACCTCCCAGAAAAAACCCATAAAAGATCCCGAAACCATGATTTATCATTAAAAATCATACCCTAATCATCACCCCAAACTCCAAAAACACCAAATCCTCTAATTCTATATCCTCAATTAAATCCTAAATAGAAATCTAAAACACTTAATTGGACCCATCCATCAAACCCTTCACCCTTATGAGAAATCAAATCACTCAAAACAAGATTTCGAAGCGTTTTGAGCACCATTTTTTTATATCTAAATGTTACAAAAACGAGTGAATCTTTACCTAATATTGTAGACAGACAATCACACTATGGTATCACGATAAAATATACAACTAAAAACCTTTTTTGGCCTGCCAAAAACCTCCCTAAAATACCCATAAAATATCTCGAAACCATGACTTATCATTAAAAATCATACCATAAACATCACCCCAAACTCCAAAAACACCAAATCCCCTAATTTAAAATCCTCGACTAAACTCTAAATAGAAATCTAAAACACTTAATTGGACCCCCATCACACAAACCCTTCACCTTTTTGAGAAATCAAATCACTCAAAACAAGATTTCGAAGAGGTTTGACCACCTATTTTTTAATATCTAATGTTACAAAAACAAGTGAATCTTTACCTAATATTGTAGACTAACAATCAAAATATAGTATCAGAAAAAAAAAATTACATCTATAAACCTTCCCGGCCAAAAACGTCCCAAAAATACCCATAAAATGTCCCGAGACCATCCTAAACATCACCCCAAACTCCAAAAACACAAAATCCTCTCATCCTAAATCATCAAATAAACCTTAAATAGATATCTAAAACACTAAATCGGACCCCCATCCCTCAAAACCGTCACCCTTTTGAGAAATCAAATCACTCAAACAAGATTTTGAAGCGTTTTGTGCACCTTTTTTAATATCTAAATGTCACAAAAAACGAGTTAATCTTTACCTAATATATTAGACTGACAATCAACCTATATTATCACGGAAAAATTTACAACCAAAAATCTTTTTTGGCCTGCAAAAAACCTCCCCAAAATACCCATAAAATATCCCGAAACCATGACTTATCATTAAAAATCATACCCTAAACATCACCCCAAACTCCGAAATACCAAATCCTCTAATCCTAAATCCTCAAAAAAAACCCTCAATATAAATCTAAAACACTTAATTGGACTCCCAACCCTCAAACCCTTCACCCTTTTGAGAAATGAAATCACTCAAAATAAGATTTCGAAGTGTTTTGAGCACCTTTTTTAATATCTAAATGTTACATAAACGAGTGATTCTTTACCTAATATTGTAGACTAACAATAAAACTACAGTATCAGGAAAAAAAATCAACTAGAAACCTTCCTTGTCATGCCTAAAACCTCCCAGGAAAAACCCATAAAAGATCCCGAAACCATGATTTATCATTAAAAATCATACCCTAATCATCACCCCAAACTCCGAAAACACCAAATCCTCTAATTCTATATCCTCAATTAAATCCTAAATAGAAATCTAAAACACTTAATTGGACCCATCCCTCAAACCCTTCACCCTTATGAGAAATCAAATCACTCAAAACAAGATTTCGAAGCGTTTTGAGCACCTTTTTTTCATATCTAAATGTTACAAAAACGAGTGAATCTTTACCTAATACTGTAGACAGACAATCACACTATGGTATCACGATAAAATTTACAACTAAAAACCTTTTTTTGGCCTGCCAAAAACCTCCCTAAAATACCCATAAAATGTCCCGAAACAATGACTTATCATTAAAAATCATACCATAAACATCACCCCAAACTCCAAAAACACCAAATCCCCTAATTTTAAATCCTCAACTAAACTCTAAATAGAAATCTAAAACACTTAATTGGACCCCCCATCCCACAAACCCTTCACCTTTCTAGAAATCAAATCACTCAAAACAAGATTTCGAAGCGGTTTGACCACCTATTTTTTAAAAACTAATGTTACAAAACCAAGTGAATCTTTACCTAATATTGTAGACTAACAATCAAAATATAGTATCAGGAAAAAAAATTACATCTATAAACCTTATTTGGCCTGCCAAAAACGTCCCAAAAATACCCATAAAATATCCCGAAACCATGACTTATCATTAAAAATCATACCCTAAACATCACCCCAAACTCCAAAAACACCAAATCCTCTAATCATAAATCTTCAAATAAACCCTAAATATAAATCTAAAACACTTAATTGGACTCCCAACCCTAAACCCTTCACCCATTTGAGAAATGAAATCAATCAAAACAAGATTTCGAAGTGTTTTGAGCACCTTTTATTAATATCTAAATGTGACATTAACGAGTCAATCTTTACCTAATATTGTAGACTAACAATCAAACTACAGTATTAGGAAAAAAAAGTTCAACTAGAAACCTTCCTTGGCATGCCTAAAACCTCCCAAAAAAAACCCATAAAATGTCCTGAAACCATGATTTATCATTAAAAATCATACCCTAATCACCGCCCCAAACTCCGAAAACACCAAATCCTCTAATTATATATCCTCAATTAAACCCAAAATAGAAACCTAAAACACTTAATTGGATCCCCATCCCTCAAACCCTTCACCCTTTTGAGAAATAAAATCACTCAAAACAAGAATTCGAAGCGTATTGAGCACCTTTTTTTATATCTAAATGTTACAGAAACGAGTGAATCGTTACCTAATATTGTAGACAGACTATTATACTATGGTATCACGATAAAATCATACCCTAATCATCACCCTAGACTCTAAAAAACCAAGTCCTCTAATTCTAGAACCCTACTAAACCCTAAATAGATATCTTAAACACTAAATTGAACCCCTAACCCTCAAACCCCTTACCCCTTTGAGAAAATCAAATAACTCAAAATAAGATTTTGAAGCGTTTTGACCACCTTTTTAATATCTAAATGTTACAAAAACAAGTAAATCTTTACCTAATAATGTAGACTTACAATCAAACTATAGTATCACGAAAACATTTACAACTAAAAACCTTTGGCCTGCCAAAAACGTCCCCAAAATACCCATAAAATGTACCGAAACCATGACTTATCATTAAAAATAATACCCTAAACATCACCCCAAACTCCAAAAACACCAAATCCTCTCATCCTAAATCATCGAATAAACCTTAAATAGATATCTAAAACACTAAATCGGACCCCCATCCCTCAAAACCGTCACCCTTCTGAGAAATCAAATCACTCAAACATGATTTTGAAGCGTTTTGTGCACCTTTTTTTAATATCTAAATGTCACAAAAAACGAGTGAATCTTTACCTAATATATTAGACTGACAATCAACCTATAGTATCACGGAAAATTTACAACCAAAAATCTTTTTTGGCCTGCAAAAAACCTCCCCAAAATACCCATAAAATATCCTGAAACCATGACTTATCATTAAAAATTATACCCTAATCATCACGCCAAACCCCCAAAACACCAAATCCTCTTATTCTATATCCTCTATTAAACCCTAAATAGAAATCGAAAACACTTAATTGGACCCCCATCCCTCAAACCCTTTACCCTTTTGAGAAATCAAATCACTCAAAACAAGATTTCGAAGCGTTACGAGCACCTTTTCTTAATACCTAAATGTTACAAAAATGAGTGAATATTTACCTAATATTGTAGACTAAGAATCACACTATAGCATCACAAAAACAATTACAACCAAAAACCTTTTTTGGCCTGCAAAATACCTCCCCAAAATACACAAAGATGTCCTGAAAGCATGACTTATCATTAAAAATCATACCTTAAACATCACTCCAAACTCCAAAAACACCAAATCCTCTAATCCTAAATCCTCAGTTCAACCCTAAATAGAAATCTAAAACACTAAATTGGACCCTCAACCCTCAAACCCTTCACCCTTTTGAGATATCAAAGCACTCAAACAAGATTTCGAACTTTTTGTGCACCTTTTTTTAATATCTAAATGTTACAAAAACGAGTGAATATTTACCTGATATTGTAGACTGACAATCAACCTATAGTATCAAGGAAAAATTTACAACCAAAAACCTTCTTTGGCCTGCCAAAAACCTCCCCAATATACCCTTAAAATGTTCCGAAATTATGATGTATCATTAAAAATCATACCCTAATCATCACCCCAATCTCCAAAAACACCAAATCCTCTAATCCTAGAACCTCAATTAAACCATAAATAGATCTCTAAAACACTTAATAGAACCCCTAACCCTCAAACCCGTTACCCCTTTGATAAATCAAATCACTCAAATCAAGATTTCAAAACGTTTTGGGCACCTTTTTTTAATACATAAATGTTACAAAAACGAGAGAATCGTTACCTAATATTGTAAACTAACAATCAAACTATAGTATCACGAAAACATTTACAACTATAAACCTTCTTTGGCCGCCAAAAACCTCCATAAAATACCCATAAAATGTCCCGAAACCATGACTTATCATTAAAAATCATACCCTAAACATCACCCCAAACTCCGAAAACACCAAATCCTCTAATCCTAAATCCTCAAATAAACCCTAAATATAAATCTAAAACACTTAATTGGACCCCCAATCCTCAAACCCTTCACCCTTTTGAGAAATGAAATCACTGAAAACAAGATTTCGAAGTGTTTTGAGCACTTTTTTTTTTAATATCTAAATGTTACATAAACGAGTGAATCTTCACCTAATATTGTAGACTGACAATCAAACTATAGTATCAGGAAAAAAAATTAACTTCAAAACCATCATTGGCTTGCCAAAAACCTCCCCAAAGTACCCATAAAATTCCCAAAACCTTGATTTATCATTAAAAAGCATACCCTAATCATTACCCCAAACTAATGTCAAATCCTCTAATTCTAAATCATCAATTAAATCTTAAATAGAAATCTAAAATACTTAATTGGACCCCCATCCCTCAAACCCTTCACCCTTTTGAGAAATCAAATCACTCAAAACAAGATTTCGAAGCGTTTTCGGCACCTTTTTTCAATACCTAAATGTTACAAAAACGAGTGAGTCTTTACCTAATATTGTAAACAGACAATCACACTATAGTATCACAAAAAAATTTACAACCAAAAACATTTTTTGGCCTGCAAAAAACTTCCCCAAAATACCCATAAAATATCCTGAAACCATGACTTATCATTAAAAAATTTACCGTAATTATCACCTTAAACCCCGAAAACACCAAATCCTATAATTCTATATCCTCAATTAAACCCTATATAGAAATTGAAAACACTAAATTGGACCCTCAAGCCTCAAACCCTTCACCCTTTTGAGATATCAAAGCACTCAAACAAGATTTCGAACTTTTTGTGCACCTTTTTTTAATATCTAAATGTTACAAAAAACGAGTGAATATTTACCTGATATTGTAGACTGACAATCAACCTATAGTATCAAGGAAAAATTTACAACCAAAAACCTTCTTTGGCCTGCCAAAAACCTCCCCAATATACCCTTAAAATGTTCCGAAATTATGATGTATCATTAAAAATCATACCCTAATCATCACCCCAATCTCCAAAAACACCAAATCCTCTAATCCTAGAACCTCAATTAAACCATAAATAGATCTCTAAAACACTTAATAGAACCCCTAACCCTCAAACCCGTTACCCCTTTGATAAATCAAATCACTCAAATCAAGATTTCAAAACGTTTTGGGCACCTTTTTTTAATACATAAATGTTACAAAAACGAGAGAATCGTTACCTAATATTGTAAACTAACAATCAAACTATAGTATCACGAAAACATTTACAACTATAAACCTTCTTTGGCCGCCAAAAACCTCCATAAAATACCCATAAAATGTCCCGAAACCATGACTTATCATTAAAAATCATACCCTAAACATCACCCCAAACTCCGAAAACACCAAATCCTCTAATCCTAAATCCTCAAATAAACCCTAAATATAAATCTAAAACACTTAATTGGACCCCCAATCCTCAAACCCTTCACCCTTTTGAGAAATGAAATCACTGAAAACAAGATTTTGAAGTGTTTTGAGCACTTTTTTTTTATATCTAAATGTTACATAAACGAGTGAATCTTCACCTAATATTGTAGACTGACAATCAAACTATAGTATCAGGAAAAAAAATTAACTTCAAAACCATCATTGGCTTGCCAAAAACCTCCCCAAAGTACCCATAAAATTCCCAAAACCTTGATTTATCATTAAAAAACATACCCTAATCATTACCCCAAACTAATGTCAAATCCTCTAATTCTAAATCATCAATTAAATCTTAAATAGAAATCTAAAATACTTAATTGGACCCCCATCCCTCAAACCCTTCACCCTTTTGAGAAATCAAATCACTCAAAACAAGATTTCGAAGCGTTTTTGGCACCTTTTTTAAATACCTAAATGTTACAAAAACGAGTGAGTCTTTACCTAATATTGTAAACAGACAATCACACTATAGTATCACGAAAAAATTTACAACCAAAAACATTTTTTGGCCTGCAAAAAACTTCCCCAAAATACCCATAAAATATCCTGAAACCATGACTTATCATTAAAAATTTTACCCTAATTATCACCCCAAACCCCGAAAACACCAAATCCAATAATTCTATATCCTCAATTAAACCCTATATAGAAATTGAAAACACTTAATTGGACCTCCCATTCCTCAAACCATTTACCCTTTTGAGAAATCAAATCACTCAAAAACATTAACAAACCATTTACCTAATATTGTAGACTGACAATCACACTATAGCATCACAAAAACATTAACAACCAAAAACCTTTTTTGGCCTGCAAAAAACCTCCCCGAAATACACAAAAATGTCCCGAAACTATGACTTAACATTAAAATCATACCCTAAACATCACCCCCAAACTCCAAAATCACCAAAGCCTCTAATCCTAAATCATCAATTAAACCCGAAATTGAAATCTAAAACACTAAATCGGACCCGCAACACTCAAACCCGTCACCCTTTGGAGAAATCAAATCACTCAAACAAGATTTTGAAGCGTTTTGTGAAACATTTTTTAATATCTATATGTTACAAAAACAGTGAATCTTTAACTAATAATATAGACTGAAAATCAACCTATAGTATCACGAAAAAATTTACAACCGAAAACCTTCTTTGGCCTGCCAAAACCCTCCCCAAAAGACCCATAAAATGTCCCGAAATCATGATTTATCATTAAAAATCATACCTTAATCATCACCCTAGACTCTAAAAAAACCAAGTCCTCTAATCCTAGAACCTCAACTAAACCCTAAATAGATATCTTAAACACTAAATTGAACCCCTAACCCTCAAACCCGTTACCCCTTTGAGAAATCAAATCACTCAAAACAAGATATTGAAGCGTTTTGACCACCTTTATTAATAAATAAATGTTACAAAAACCAGTGAATCTCTACCTAATAATATAGACTGACAATCAAACTATAGTACCACGAAGAAATTTACAACTAAAAACCTTCTTTGGCCTGCCAAAAACGTCCCCAAAATACCCATAAAATGTCCCGAAACCATGACTTATCATTAAAAATCATACCCTAAACATGACCCCAAACTCCAAAAACACCAAACCCTCTCATCCTAAATCATCAAATAAACCTCAAATAGATATCTAAAACACTAAAATTGGCCCCATCTCTCAAAACCGTCACCCTTTTGAGAAATCAAATCATTCAAACAAGATTTTGAAGCGTTTTGACAACCTTTTTTTAATATCTAAATGTCACAAAAACGAGTGAACCTTTACCTAATATTGTAGACTGACATTCACACTGTAGTTTAACGAAAACATTTACAACCAAAAACCTTTGTTAGCCTGCACAAATCCTCCCACAAATACCCAAAAAATGTCCCGAAACCATGACTTAACACGCCAAACTCCAAAAAAACCAAAGCCTCTTATCCTAAATCATCAATTAAACCCGAAATTAAAATCTAAAACACTAAATCGGACCCTCAACACTCAAAACCGTCACCCTTTTGAGAAATCAAATCCCTCAAACAAGATTTTGAAGCGTTTTGTGAAACATTTTTTAATATCTATATGATACAAAAAACAGTGAATCTTTACCTAATAATACAGACTGACAATCAACCTATAGTATCACGAAAAAATTTGCAACCAAAAACCTTATTTGGTCTGCAAAAAACCTCCCCAAATTAACTATAAAATGTCCCGAAACCATGACTTATCATTAAAAATCATACCCTAAACATCACCCCAAACTCCGAAATACCAAATCCTCTAATCCTAAATCCTCAAATAAACCCTCAATATAAATCTAAAACACTTAATTGGACTCCCAACCCTCAAACCCTTCACCCTTTTGAAAAATGAAATCACTCAAAATAAGATTTCGAAGTGTTTTGAGCACCTTTTTTAATATCTAAATGTTACATAAATGAGTGATTCTTTACCTAATATTGTGGACAAACAATAAAACTACAGTATCAGGAAAAAAATCAACTAGAAACCTTCCTTGGCATGCCTAAAACCTCCCAGAAAAAACCCATAAAATATCCCGAAACCATGATTTATCATTAAAAATCATACCCTAATCATCACCCCAAACTCTGAAAACACCAAATCCTCTAATTCTATATTCTCAATTAAACCCTAAGTAGAAATCTAAAACACTTAACTGGACCGATCCCTCAAACCCTTCACCCTTATGAGAAATCAAATCACTCAAAACAAGATTTCGAAGAGTTTTGAGCACCTTTTTTTTTTATATCTAAATGTTACAAAAACGATTGAATCTTTACCTACTATTGTAGACAGACAATCACACTATGGTATCACGATAAAATTTATAACTAAAAACCTTTTTTTGGCCTGCCAAAAACCTCCTAAAATACCCATAAAATGCCCCGAAACCATGACTTATCATTAAAAATCATACTATAACATCACCCCAAACTCCAAAAACACCAAATCCCCTAATTTTAAATCCTCAACTAAACTCTAAATAGAAATCTAAAACACTTAATTGGACCCTCATCCCACAAACCCTTCACCTTTTTTGAAATCAAATCACTCAAAATGAGATTTCGAAGCGGTTTGACCACCTATTTTTTAATATCTAATGTTACAAAAACAAGTGAATCTTTACCTAATATTGTAGACTAACAATCAAAATATAATATCAGGAAAAAAAAAATTACATCTATAAACCTTCTTTGGCCTGCCAAAAACGTCCCAAAAATACCCATAAAATGTCCCGAAACCATGGCTTATCATTAAAAATCATACCCTAAACATCACCCCAAACTCCAAAAACACCAAATCCTCTAATCATAAATCTTCAAATAAACCCTAAATATAAATCTAAATCACTTAATTGGACTCCCAATCCTAAAACCCTTCACCCTTTTGCGAAATGAAATCACTCAAAACAAGATTTCGAAGTGTTTTGAGCACCTTTTATTAATATCTAAATGTTACATAAACGAGTGAATCTTTACCTAATATTGTAGACTAACAATCAAACTACAGTATCAGGAAAAAAAGTTCAACTAAAAAACTTCCTTGGCATGCCTAAAACCTCCCAAAAAAAATCCATAAAATGTCCCGAATCCAAGATTTATCATTAAAAATCATACCCTAATCACCGCCCCAAACTCCGAAAACACCAAATCCTCTAATTCTATATCCTCAATTAAACCCTGAGTAGAAATCTAAAACACTTAATTGGACATCCAACCCTAAAACCCTTCCCCCTTTTGAGAAATCAAATAACTCAAAACAAGATTTCGAAGCGTTTTGAGCACCTTTTTTTATATCTAAATGTTACAAAAACGAGTGAATCGTTACCTAATATTATAGACAGACAATTACACTATGGTATCACAATAAATCATACCCTAATCATCACCCCAGACTCTAAAAAAACCAAGTCCTCTAATCCTAGAACCTCAACTAAACCCTAAATAGATATCTTAAACACTAAATTGAACCCCTAACCCTCAAACCCGTTACCCCTTTGAGAAATCAAATCACTCAAAACAAGATATTGAAGCGTTTTGACCACCTTTTTTTATAAATAAATGTTACAAAAACCAGTGAATCTCTACCTAATAATGTAGACTGACAATCAAACTATAGTACCACGAAGAAATTTACAACTAAAAACCTTCTTTGGCCTGCCAAAAACGTCCCCAAAATACCCATAAAATGTCCCGAAACCATGACTTATCATTTAAATTTACCCTAAACATCACCCCAAACTCCAAAAACACCAAACCCTCTCATCCTAAATCATCAAATAAACCTCAAATAGATATCTAAAACACTAAATCTGACCCCATCTCTCAAAACCATCACCCTTTTGAGAAAATAAATCACTCAAACAAGATTTTGAAGCGTTTTGACCACCTTTTTTAATATCTAAATGTCACAAAAACGAGTAAACCTTTACCTGATATTGTAGACTGACATTCACACTATAGTTTAACGAAAACATTTACAACCAAAAACATTTGTTAGCCTGCACAAATCCTCCCGCAAATACCCAAAAAATGTCCCGAAACCATGACTTAACATTAAAAATCATACTCTAAACATCACTCCAAACTCCAAAAACACCAAAGCCTCTAATCCTAAATCATCAATTAAACCCGAAATTGAAATCTAAAACACTAAATCGGACCCTCAACACTCAAACCCGTCACCCTTTTGAGAAATCAAATCACTCAAACAAGATTTTGAAGCGTTTTGTGAAACATTTTTTAATATCTATATGATACAAAAAACAGTGAATCTTTACCTAATAATACAGACTGACAATCAACCTATATTATCACGAAAAAATTTGCAACCAAAAACCTAATTTGGTCTGCCAAAAACCTCCCCAAATTACCTATAAAATGTTCCGAAAACAATGACTTATCATTAAAAATCATACCCTAAACATCACCCCAAACTCTGAAATACCAAATCCTCTAATCCTAAATCCTCAAATAAACCCTCAATATAAATCTAAAACACTTAACTGGACTCCCAACCCTCAAACCCTTCACCCTTTTGAGAAATGAAATCACTCAAAATAAGATTTCGAAGTGTTTTGAGCACCTTTTTTAATATCTAAATGTTACATAAACAAGTGATTCTTTACCTAATATTGTAGACTAACAATAAAACTACAGTACCAGGAAAAAAAATCAACTAGAAACCTTCCTTGGCATGCCTAAAACCTCCCAGAAAAAACCCATAAAATATCCCGAAAGCATGATTTATCATTAAAAATCATACCCTAATCATCACCCCAAACTCCGACAACACCAAATCCTCTAATTCTATATCCTCAATTAAACCCTAAGTAGATATCTAAAACACTTAATTGGACCCATCCCTCAAACCCTTCACCCTTATGAGAAATCAAATCACTCAAAACAAGATTTCGAAGCGTTTGGAGCACCTTTTTTTATATCTAAATGTTACAAAAACAAGTGAATCTTTACCTAATATTGTAGACAGACAATCACACTATGGTATCACGATAAAATTTACAACTAAAAACCTTTTTTTGGCCTGCCAAAAACCTCCCTAAAATACCCATAAAATGTCCCGAAACCATTACTTATCATTAAAAATCATACCATAAACATCACCCCAACTTCCTGCGTGGAGCTTTTGGGGCTCGCAGGTCGGGGTTGCGATCGCAACTGGTGCGGCTTATACTCTTCCTCCTAACTATGAGGAGTTAGAGCTCGCAGCTGACAGGAGGGCTATGGAACGAGGACAGTCCTCAACCACTCCTGCCACACGCATTTCTTCTCTTCGTGAGATCCTTGAAGGAACTGGTAAGTCGTGGTTTGCTGTTTGCATCTCGCATTATTCATTTGCGAGTTTGATAGCATAACTTAGCTTTGACATTGCTTTAGGTTTGAAGCAAGCCGATGTGGACTGGCTAGTTCGGATGCGCCTCACCTATCCCCAATCATTTGCGAGATCTCAGGAGATAGGGCCCTTTGACAGGAGGCTGTTTCTTACCGAGGCCATTTGGATTTTGGAGCAGCTGTCTGCGGCCACGCCTGCGACCATTTCTGCTCAGAGTGCCGAATTGCTTTTTGGCATGTGCCAAAATCTTCTGACTAAAGTTCAAGGCAGGCTGGGTTTCAAGTTTCTTATGAAAAGAGTTACCCTGATTCGCGCAGCCGTAACTTTGAAACTCGGCCACCAAAACCTCGCAGCTGAGAAGCAGAAGGTGGAGCAGCAAAAGCAAAAGGTTGAAGAGGCTTTAAAGCTCTATCATGAGATGAATGCCAAGTGCGAGCAATTGAAGCAGGAAGTGGAGCAAGTAGAGAATCTGAGTCGTCAGTTCACTCCTCATGACTCCTTGATCAAGAATTTACTTTGACTTTTGAATTTGAAAAGTAGCAAACAAATAGCCGGAACATTAATGTAATGCTGAAACATTAATGTAATGTTGCTAGGGTTTCTCCCCCTTTTTTTTAACAAAAGAATCGGCGTGCCCGTTTTGCCCTTTCCGGGATTTGATGGAATATGTCTGTGCATATCTAATCATGACATCAGCAATTGATATTCTGCTTGATTTTCGCGCTAATTTCTCATAAGATAAGCACGCTTTCCTTGGGAAGTCCATCCTAATCATGACCATCCGTCATTAATTAGGATACGCAACTGAATCGTCGTAGCCTTTAGTAGGGTAATTGATCGTTACCGCTTTTCAAGGCGTAAGTGATTGACCTTACCCTCTTCTCGAATTCTGCTGACTCATCTTGGCAACTGAAGAGTCTCCACAAGGTCTATATAAACCTTGTCTTTGCCATTTGGGTTCTTCATCCCAAAAATGTGCTTTACCGTGAGTCCTTACGACTGCTGGCTTCAACGCTTGTTTTTCGTTGATTCATGGCAACTCCAAGTTGTGAATCCTGAGTTTGCGCTTTGTGCCATAGAAATAGTTTCCAAGATCCGCTTTACGAAGCTTACTAATCTTTGTAACCTTCATAAAGAAGATGGAGATGATATCTCATGTGTGTTCGAAGAATTTTCTTCGTCTATTATGTTTGCAGGTCATGTTTCCGGCCGCCTCCCGTTGAGGTGCAGCGCCGTAGTGACCGTGCTACCGACTCGTAATGAACGGCGGAATTCTCCTTCAGCATCCCTGGAGGAGGATTTCTTGCCTCTTCGTTCTTGAACTCATGAGGCTAGCCAATGCCCTTGTCTATCAGGACAAGGAACCCAGTACCAGAGGAATGACTGCTTCCCCTGTTTTGCACGACTGCATACTCGGAACAGGTAGTTCCTCTGGTACATATCTTGATCAGACAGGGGTCTCGTCAGATCCTGAGATCTTGGACGTAGAATCACCCAGATCTTTGCTGCTAGGGATGTAGCGAATGGCGAGTTGATCTCTTCGCAGAAGCATCCTACTTGCTACAGATCTTTGGCCGCAGATCTGTGCATCGCATAGCCGGTGTTAGGACCATTAGGTTCATCCCTTTTCAGTCGGGATTCCCGCGATGTGTAACTTCGTGCTTGTAAGTTACTTTTCGAATGCATTGTAAGCCATATTGGCTGCGTAGTTGGATTTGAGCTTTTTCGCTTGTAAGCTGTTATCTAGACAGATAAATTTGTAAGTATTTTTGACTCATAATGATAAATCACTTTTGTATGATCTGCTGTCTCGTTACAGCAAAATACAATTTCGCATGCGTATCGGCAGATTTCGCCTTGTGTAATGCTATATACATACTTCGCATTTGCTATCTGCCGTATAAATTCGCAGATATTTTATTAGATCGTTCGAGATCGTATTTGCGCAGCTGTGCCATCTTGGTAGATGGGCTTGTGATTCACTTTCAGATTCAAGTGCAGGTGCCATCTCATCAGATGACCTTCGGAGATCACTTAAGATCATGTCGCTATCACAATAGACAGACTTAAGGACGAAGTTTAAATCGCATTTGTATAACGCTGCTATCACAGTGGATAGGCTTGAAGGATCATTTAAGATCACATTCGCATATGTTGCTATCGTGTCGGATAGGCTTTTGGAAGATCAATTAAGATCATTTTTCGCATGAGCTGCTATTGTGGCAGATAGGCTTAGAAGATTAATTACGATCATTTTTTGCATGAGCTGCTATCGTGGCAGATAGGCTTAGAAGATCAATTAAGATCATTTTTCGCATGAGCTGCTATCGTGGCAGATAGGCTTAGAATATCAATTAAGATCATTTTCGCATGAGCTGCTATCGTGGCAGATAGGCTTAGAAGATCAATTAAGATCATTTTTCGCATGAGCTGCTATCGTGGCAGATAGGCTTAGAAGATCAATTAAGATCATTTTTCGCATGAGCTGCTATCGTGGCAGATAGGCTTAGAAGATCAATTAAGATCGCATTTTCATAGGCTGCTATCGTAACAGATAGGCTTAGAAGATCAATTAAGATCGCATTTGCATAGGCTGCTATCGTAACAGATAGGCTTAGAGGATCAATTAAGATCGCGTTTTGCATAGGTTGCTATCGTAACAGATAGGCTTAGAAGATCGATTAAGATCGCATTTCGCACAAGCTGCTATCGTGACAGATAGGCTTGAAAGATCAGTTAAGATAGTAGTTCGCACAAGTTGCTATTGTGGTGGATAGCCCATTGTTAACAGTAATAACAAACTAAATGAAGCAACATTAACAGCTAGAAATATGAAGTTCTCATTTGGGAGAATCCTTTTATTATAGTGCTCTCATATGGGAGAGATGAGCTTACAATTCTCTCATATGGGAGAGAAGATTGTGTGAATCATAGCCATACAAGACATGAGGCAACGTTATAATAAAACGCATAAAATGAGAGAAGTCAAGGATAGTACTTCTTAATCCAGCGCATGTTGAGTGAACTCGGGGTTGAGGTCGTTCCGTGCAACCTCCGTATGCTGCAGTAGCCACTGTCAAAGACTTCTGTGACTTCGAAAGGTCCTTCCCAATTGGCTGCGAACTTTGGGTGAGCCGCTTCTGGCATGCAATGGTCAGATGCGCGCAGGACCAAATCTCCAACTGCGAAATCTCTTCGCTGGACCGTCTTATTGTAAGCACGAGCGATCCTTTCTTGATACCGCTTGTTGGTCCTTTTAGCTTGCTCTCGCTTTTCCTCCAGCAAGACTAAGTCATGATCGCGTTGATTGTCGTACAATGCGTGAAAGTCTAATCTTGCGGAATTAACTTTCACCTCCGCGGGTACTACAGCCTCAGCCCCATAGCATAGGAGAAATGGTGAGACCCCTGTGGATGTCCTTGGAGAAGTCCGGTAGGCCCACAGGGCTATTCTTAGAGAATCAGCCCACTTTTTGTGGTCATCTGCCACCATCTTACTCAAGATCCTCAACAGCGTCTTGTTGGTCGCTTCTGCTTGACCATTCCCCTTCGGGTAGTAGGGGGTGGAACATATTTGCCTGATATTGTACCCTTCTAACTTTGCAGCCACCTGGCGATTAACAAAAGGAGTATCATTATCCGAGAGGATGGTGTTGGGAATTCCGAACCTGCATATAATGTTTTCTTGGATGAAACTGACCACAGCCAGCGCATTTGCCGTCTTTAGTGGTATCGCCTCCACCCATTTGGTGAACAGCTCAGTTGCGGTGAGAATAAAATGATTCCCGTGCGAAGTTGGTCGGATGGGACCAATGAAGTCTAGAGCCCATGTGTGAAACGGCCATGGCGTTCCCAATGCATGTAGATCCACAGCAGGAGCGTGCGCTAGGTTTCCTTTGAATTGACACTCCTGGCAGCGTCGTACTTTGGTGCGGCAATCAGCCTCCATCGTGGGCCAGAAATATCCAATTGAGAGGAGCTGCCTGCATAATTTCGCACCTCCTTGGTGTTCCACCTGATGAGAAAGGTCCATGACTTCTTGTGCTTCCCTGCCGTCTAGACATCGCAGCAAGTTGCCCTCATGGCCTCTTCGCCAAAGTAAGTTCTCTTGCACCACATATCGGGATGCTTTCCTTTTCAGCTTCTCCGCATCTTTTCTCGATTCGGGTACGGTGCCCTGGGTGAGAAATTTGAAGAGTGGTTTCCTCCAGTCCGCATCATCGTCGGTTAGAGCGATGAGTAAGGAATCTTTAATCAGTGCGCAACTTTCGCACTTTCCCTGTATTAGGGCTGCGGCTGTTGACATGTCCGGCCAGTGAATGCCATATCTCTGAGCCTTTCGATAGATTGAAACTTCACTTTATCCGCACGCATGCTGATGAATCTTCTCTAGCAGCAATTGTCCCTCTTGCTCGGAAACACATCGCATGAGTATTCCGCCAGGGCCCTTGTAGTAAAGGGTGTTGTCATGTATGCAATACCCCTTTGTGAGTGCCCAGCTTTCGCTGCTTGTTCCTTCTGCAATAGCTCGTAAAATTGCTTTTCTCCAGTCCATATCATCCATGTGTTCATCGTCGCACGCGTCTTCTGTCAACGCCGACGATGTTCGCACTTCGATGGAGATCCTTGCGGGACATTTGTACGTACTAACCTTGGATCCCAAGGTGGCCAAAGCATCTGCATGCCTGTTGTCTGCTCGGGGTTTTTGCTCGTACCTCACGTCGCAAAATTGCTGCACCAGCTTTTGTACCAGAGTCCGGTAGGACAGAAGGTTAATCTCCTTCAAGCCGTACTCGCCCGAGGCCTGCTTGACAATTAGCTTGGAGTCCCCCATGACCGTCAAGTTGCTTACTTCCAAAGCCTTCGCTGCACGCAGCCCCGCTATGAGGGCTTCATATTCTGCCTCGTTGTTGGTGACTGCGAAGTCGAGCTTTGCGGACATCTGTATGACATCCCCATCTGGCTTGGTCAAGACTATCCCAATGCCTCCGCATTTCCTCGTTGACGAACCGTCGAAGTGGAGCGTCCAATAGGGTACATCGATTGCATAGATTTCAGGTCCTTCGAGTTCTTCTTCGAC
Source organism: Linanthus parryae (assembly GCA_023055425.1). Taxonomy (NCBI): domain Eukaryota; kingdom Viridiplantae; phylum Streptophyta; class Magnoliopsida; order Ericales; family Polemoniaceae; genus Linanthus; species Linanthus parryae. The sequence goes on along the minus strand of JALGPY010000065.1, from coordinate 551,797 downwards.
TACAGGCTCATGGCTGTTGTCAGGGAACTGTGCCAACAAATCTGCCACCGCCTGCGACTTGATCGCTCGCGGTCGCACGCATGTGATATCGTATTGAGAGATGGTCATGTACCATTTCGCCAATCTTCCTCTAGGAGTAGTGTGAGTTAGCAAATATCGTATGGGATCACTTTTTGTAACCACCACCACTTTGTGCGACGCAAAGTAGTGTCTAAACTTCTCTATTATGAAGAATAAGGCAAGGCAATGACGCACAATGTCTGTGTACCTTGATTCTGCGGGCTGCACAATGCGAGAGATGTAGTAGATGGTCCTTTCCTGACCTTCGTATTCCTGAGCCAAAAGTGCTCCTATGGATTTCCTGGTTGACGTCAGATACAGTAAAAGCGGTGATCCCAACTGAGGTGCGATCATTATTTTTGAAGACGTCAGCAGTTCTTTCAGCTTTCCGAACGCAGCTTCGTGCTACGGGGTCCAGTTGTATGCGGCATCTTTTTTGAGAAGATTACTGAAGCAGAAAGTAATCTCGGCAATCGCTGGGATGAATCTTCGCAGATACGATAGTTTCCCCAAGAATGTCTTCAAGGCACTCTGGTCGTGCGGCGGAGTCATGCTGATGATGGCTGAAACCTTCGCAGGGTCAGGCTCGATTCCTTGGCGATGTACTACGCATCCCAAGAATTTCCCTGATGTTACCCCGAATGCGCATTTCATAGGGTTCATCTTCAGCTGAAAGCGTCTGCATCTGTTGAACACCTTCCGCAAATCTGCCAGGTGATCTGCCTCCTGCTTGGATTTAACCACGAGGTCATCTACATAAAACTCCACTTCTTTGTGCATCATGTCGTGGAATAGAGCCAACATGGCCCGTTGGTAGGTTGCACCTGCTTTTTTGAGACCAAAGGGCATCACCGTGTAGTTGAAAACTCCCACTGGGGTGATGAATGCGGTTTTTCGTGCATCTTCAGGGTCCATCTTGATCTGATTGTACCCGCTGAAGCCGTCCATGAAACTGAACATGCGATGACCCGCTGTCGAATCGATAAGCAAATCGATGTTGGGGAGCGGAAAATCGTCCTTGGGGCAGAAGCGATTGAGATCTCGGAAGTCCACGCAGATGCGAAGCTGTCCATTCTTCTTTACTACCGGCACGATATTGGCCAGCCATGTGGGATGGTGATTTGGTTCTATGAACCTGGCGTCCAGGAGTTTGACAATCTCCTGTTTGATCTTCACGTTAAGCTCCGGCCTGAGGCTTCTTGTGCTCTGCTTTATCGGCTTAGAGCCTGGGATGATGTCTAAACGGTGCATGGTGATGCTTGTGTCCAGTCCGGGCATCTCATCATACTCCCATGCGAACACATCTTTGTACTCAGTCAGGAGCTGCAGTAATCCTTGCTCCTCCTCGCGTGTGAGGTCCGCACTTAGAAAGACTGGCCTCTTCTTTTCCTCGTTCGGGCTGAGGAACACTTCCTTTAGCTCTTGCTTCTGTGGTCTGGGTCTGTCTTCCATGCATTCGGGTGCTTCTTTGAGCTTCTCATCTGGAGTGCTCTGCATTGGCTTTTCTATTACCGCAATCTGCTCAATTTGGTTGATTTGCCCAAGGATATCCCCATGCCCGCGTGAGGACATCCCCGCGCACCTTCATATGCGATAGCACTTCTTCCCGTTGGCGTAGAAACTCTCTATCTCTTTGCCTTCAGGGTCATGCTTTGCTATTCTCTTCAGAGTATATACATTCTTACGCTGGCAAGCGATTCGCGGCGCCACTTCGAGTGTGGGCGGATTTTCCTTGACATCCTCCCTTGTCACCATCACTCCCGCAGGTGACTGGTCCTTGATGTCCTCCCAGAGAGGAAAAGGAGTAGGGTTGAATGGTCTCGGTGTTTGCTCGTCCGCCATCTCGGTGAACCACACCGCCTCGCTGAGATGTGCTTCATCCATGTTGAATGGATTCGTTGAAGCCGGTATCTCGACTATTCTGTCGTTCCAGATGGCTTTCATGACTTGGTGGGCTGTTGAAGGGACCGCGTCAAAGCGATGAATCCAGGCTCGTCCTATGATCATGTGATACGTAGTGTTCGCATCTATGACATAGAACTTCGCTGAGCACTTGATTTTGCCGATCTGAACGCCCAGGCGGATCCATCCAATCGTCATTCTAGAGTCGCTTCCAAATCCCATCAGCGGAGATGGACGCTTGACAATCTTGTGCTCGGGGATCCCTGCTAGCTTCAGTGTGTGGAGCGAAACGACGTTGACCGCTGCTCCTCCATCGACGAATGCTCTTTTGAACTCGACGCCATTGATGATGGATGTCACATACAGAGGCCTCTGGTGGCTCGCATCTGTCTTTTTGTCGCTGGCAGAAAAGGTCATAATCTTTTCTGTAGAGCGAGACGCCCTGATGACTTTCCCGTTGGAGACAACAATATCCTCCTCGTAGTCCTCTGCTATCCTCAAGATTGCTTTCGTCATTTCTGTCCGGCACTTCTCGGAGAAGTTCATCTCGTCGAAGAATCTGCTAAAGCCGTGCGACCCCTTCATCCGGTCGGCACGTTCGTCCTCCGTGTCTACGCTGTAGTCCTCGTCATCATGGACTTCGGGAATGATGGATAGACCATCCTCTGCGACTTCTTCCAGGTCTACAATCGAGATCATGGCGACCTCTTTACCTTTCGAGTCTTGCTCCGCATGGCCAGGAAGTGGATTGTTGCGCACATCCTTCCTGTGATCGCTGACGATCAGCTCGCCGTTCTTCATCTTCTGGTTGAATACAATCCTGAGCTTCTTACAGTCCGCTGTGGGATGCATGACCTTGCCGTGGTACTCGCACCACTTCGGGTCCCTCACCATCTCCTTGGAGGGTATCTTCTCGAGCGGCGGTAGGACACCGTCCTTGCGCCATTGCCTGCAGAGGTCGCTTGCCTCCTCCACCGAACATGGCAGAGGTGGTACGTCGAAGTTCACAACCTTCGCCTGCTTCTGGGGTGAAACTGTATTGACCTCAGCTTCGCGTCCCCTCTTGTAACTGAATCTCCCGATTTTGTAGGTAGTACAGCTCGAGGATCGCTCCGGAGCGTTTTTCTTTTTCTGCCTCTCAACTATAGGCTCGATGTTCTTCGTGCATTCGATTAGTTTTGAAAACGTAGGTGTTTGCAGGTTGATGAGCATACCTTTGTATTCGTCTCGCATGCACTGCAGACATATCTCTACAAGCCGACTTTCGAGCATTGGATCTTTGCATTCCAAGGACTTCGCCCTGAACTTCTTGATGAAAGTTATCCCATCCTCCTCGCGCTTCTGATACATCCGCGAGAGGTGGATCATTGTCACCTTTTCTTCCATCTGGAAGAACTTGGTATAGAACTTCTGGACCATGTCGTCCCAAGTCTTCACGGATCCGGCCTCCAACGTTTGGTACCACTTGTACGCTACGTTCCCCGAGGATTTTGGGAACTCTCGCATCAGCAGCTTGGGATCGGCTCCATATGGCCCCATGACATCGATGAAACGCATGACATGCTCATGAGCGTTCCCGTTGACATCCTCGAACTTGTCCCATTTAGGAGCCTTATACCCCACCGGGTTAGGCATGAGATAGATCTCCCGCGGGATGGGCGTATCGTTATCTAGCTTCGGGATGATGGTATTCGCGAATGATTGGTGAGCCAGAATAGTGTCCATGCGCTTCTGCAGAGACGTCATACATTCTGGAATGCTTCCCTCGGTAACAGGAGGAGGGGTTGCCGCAGGCGGAGGCGACACGTATGCCGCCGGAGGATTGGGGACATATTGGCTGTTCGCATTGCCCCAGATCGCTGTTGGCGGAGGCAAGGGATACTGCGAAGCCGGGTTATATGCCAAAGCCGGAGGCTGAGGAGTATGAGCAGTGAGAGGCAACATCTGAGCTGTTGACCCCTGAATTGAGGGTAGCTGCGTAGTCGCTGGTGGAGTCTGCAGATTAGGGTTGGGAGGTGTGGTTGACACTCCCAGTCCTGGAGCGGTAGGGGCTCCTCCTCCTTGAGAGACGGCGGTGGGTGGTGAAGGGTTTGGCGCAAGGGTGCCCAGAACGGCCAGGATCCGTTCTAGCTGCGCAGACTGAGCTTTGAGAGCTTTCGCCTGACCTTGGACGGTGGCGTCCAAGGATTCTAGCGTCGGTGCCTCGCCGGGGGTCGTAGGAGTACGGCGGGTCTCCTCTCCCGAGGCAGCTTCGGTGGAAGGCGATCTGTTGCTGATATCATCCTCCTGAGACATGGTTGCTTTTGTTGGTAAGTTCACGTCGGGTTCACCAAAATGTGCACAAGAGATTCCGGCGGGGAGACCTCCGTGTACACCGTATGTAGAGGATCAGAGATAGCACAGGAAGAGTTGGGTTGTGTGTAGGGAGAGAGTAAGGCAGTAGTAATGTCTGAGAGAGAGACAGAGGTTTGGCAGAGCTTCCGCGTATGGCTAGTGTGTTCTCCTTTGTATGGAAAGGTTAACGTCCTATATATAATGGAGAATGTGACCGTTGCAGTGTGGTTAATGCGCCCATCAATGGCGGCTTAATTAGCTTAACCACAACGGCACGTTCGTCCGCCTATATAGGGACCGTTACAGCACGTTATGCGCGAATACCGGAACCGTTACGAGGTTGGCCGGGTTTGACCGGATTGACCGGGTTTATGGAGCTCGTGCCATAAATCTCTCAAAAGCAGTTACTAAATGTCGCGCGCGGGCTTGGCTCGCACGCGACAGGACTTACTCTAGCCTCCAAACCACTAAGTCCCTACAAGTCCCGTGCAGTGGTATGCGAGGGCTCTGTCTCGCATCCCCCACATGGATCAGCTCGGCTGGTGATCCAGTGTGTGTGGAGCACAATATGGTGTGCTGGATGGTTGCCACGTGGCCAAGATCTGTCAGCTCAGAACGCACTATCTACAACTGGCAATCAAACTATAGTACCACGAAGAAATTTACAACTAAAAACCTTCTTTGGCCTGCCAAAAACGTCCCAAAAATACCCATAAAATGTCACGAAACCATGACTTATCATTAAAAATCATACCCTAAACATCACCCCAAACTCCAAAAACACCAAACCCTCTCATCCTAAATCATCAAATAAACCTCAAATAGATATCTAAAACACTAAATCTGACCCCATCTCTCAAAACCGTCACCCTTTTGAGAAATCAAATCACTCAAACAAGATTTTGAAGCGTTTTGACCACCTTTTTTTAATATCTAAATGTCACAAGAACGAGTGAACCTTTACCTAATATTGTAGACTAACATTCACACTATAGTTTAACGAAAACATTTACAACCAAAAACATTTGTTAGCCTGCACAAACCCTCCCGCAAATACCCAAAAAATGTCCCGAAACCATGACTTAACATTAAAAATCATACTCTAAACATCACGCCAAACTCCAAAAACACCAAAGCCTCTAATCCTAAATCATCAATTAAACCCGAAATTTAAAACTAAAACACTAAATCGGACCCTCAACACTCAAACCCGTCACCCTTTTGAGAAATCAAATCACTCAAACAAGATTTTGAAGCGTTTTGTGAAACATTTTTTAATATCTATATGATACAAAAAACAGTGAATCTTTACCTAATAATACAGACTGACAATCAACCTATAGTATCACGAAAAAATTTGCAACCAAAAACCTTATTTGGTCTGCCAAAAACCTCCCCAAATTACCTATAAAATGTTCCAAAACCATGACTTATCATTAAAAATCATACCCTAAACATCACCCCAAACTACGAAATACCAAATCCTCTAATCCTAAATCCTCAAATAAACCCTCAATATAAATCTAAAACACTTAATTGGACTCCCAACCCTCAAACCCTTCACCCTTTTGAGAAATGAAATCACTCAAAATAAGATTTCGAAGTGCTTTGAGCACCTTTTATAATATCTAAATGTTACATAAACGAGTGATTCTTTACCTAGTATTGTAGACTAACAATAAAACTACAGTATCAGGAAAAAAAAATCAACTAGAAACCTTCCTTGGCATGCCTAAAACCTCCCAGAAAAAACCCATAAAATATCCCGAAAGCATGATTTATCATTAAAAATCATACCCTAATCATCACCCCAAACTCCGAAATCACCAAATCCTCTAATTCTATGTCCTCAATTAAACCCTAAGTAGAAATCTAAAACACTTAGTTGGACCCATCCCTCAAACCCTTCACCCTTATGAGAAATCAAATCACTCAAAACAAGATTTCGAAGCGTTTTGAGCACCTTTTTTTATATCTAAATGTTACAAAAACGAGTGAATCTTTACCTACTATTGTAGACAGACAATCACACTATGGTATCACGATAAAATTTACAACTAAAAACCTTTTTTTGGCCTGCCAAAAACTTCCCTAAAATACCCATAAAATGTCCCGAAACCATGACTTATCATTAAAAATCATACCATAAACATCACCCCAAACTCCAAAAACACCAAATACCCTAATTTTAAATCCTCAACTAAAGTCTAAATAGAAATCTAAAACACTTAATTGGACCCCATCCCACAAACCCTTCACCTTTTTGAGAAATCAAATCACTCAAAATGAGATTTCGAAGCGGTTTGACCACCTATTTTTTAATCTTTACCTAATATTGTAGACTAACAATCAAAATATAGTATCAGGAAAAAAAATTACATCTATAAACCTTCTTTGGCCTGCCAAAAACGTCCCAAAACTACCCATAAAATGTCCTGAAACCATGACTCATCATTAAAAATCATACCCTAAACATCAGCCCAAACTCCAAAAACACCAAATCCTCTAATCATAAATCCTCAAATAAACCCTAAATATAAATCTAAATCACTTAATTGGACTCCCAACCCTAAAACCCTTCACCCTTTTGAGAAATCAAATAACTCAAAACAAGATTTCGAAGCGTTTTCAGCACCTTTTTTTATATCTAAATGTTACAAAAACGAGTGAATCGTTACCTAATATTGTAGACAGACAATTACACTATGGTATCACAATAAAATCATACCCTAATCATCACCCCAGACTCTAAAAAAACCAAGTCCTCTAATTCTAGAACCCTAACTAAACCCTAAATAGATATCTTAAACACTAAATTGAACCCCTAACCCTCAAACCCGTTACCCCTTTGAGAAATCAAATCACTCAAAACAAGATATTGAAGTGTTTTGACCACCTTTTTTCATAAATAAATGTTACAAAAAGCAGTGAATCTCTACCTAATAATGTAGACTGACAATCAAACTATAGTACCACGAAGAAATTTACAACTAAAAACCTTCTTTGGGCTGCCAAAAACGTCCCCAAAATACCCATAAAATGTCCCGAAACCATGACTTATCATTAAAAATCATACCCTAAACATCACCCCAAACTCCAAAAACACCAAACCCTCTCATCCTAAATCATCAAATAAACCTCAATAGATATCTAAAACACTAAAACTGGCCCCATCTCTCAAAACCGTCACCCTTTTGAGAAATCAAATCACTCAAACAAGATTTTGAAGCGTTTTGACCACCTTTTTTTAATATCTAAATGGCACAAAAACGAGTGAACCTTTACCTAATATTGAAGACTGACATTCACACTATAGTTTAACGAAAACATTTACAACCAAAAACCTTTGTTAGCCTGCACAAATCCTCCCACAAATACCCAAAAAATGTCCCGAAACCATGACTTAACATTAAAAATCATACTCTAAACATAACGCCAAACTCCAAAAACACCAAAGCCTCTTATCCTAAATCATCAATTAAACCCGAAATTGAAATCTAAAACACTAAATCGGACCCTCAACACTCAAAACCGTCACCCTTTTGAGAAATCAAATCACTCAAACAAGATTTTGAAGTGTTTTGTGAAACATTTTTTAATATCTATATGATACAAAAAACAGTGAATCTTTACGTAATAATACAGACTGACAATCAACCTATAGTATCACGAAAAAATTTGCAACCAAAAACCTTATTTGGTCTGCAAAAAACCTCCCCAAATTAACTATAAAATGTCACGAAACCATGACTTATCATTAAAAATCATACCCTAAACATCACCCCAAACTCCGAAATACCAAATCCTCTAATCCTAAATCCTCAAATAAACCCTCAATATAAATCTAAAACACTTAATTGGACTCCCAACCCTCAAACCCTTCACCCTTTTGAAAAATGAAATCACTCAAAATAAGATTTCGAAGTGTTTTGAGCACTTTTTTTAATATCTAAATGTTACGTAAACGAGTGATTCTTTACCTAATATTGTAGACTAACAATAAAACTACAGTATCAGGAAAAAAAAATCAACTAGAAACCTTCCTTGGCATGCCTAAAACCTCCCAGAAAAAACCCATAAAATATCCCGAAAGCATGATTTATCATTAAAAATCATACCCTAATCATCACCCCAAACTCCGAAATCACCAAATCCTCTAATTCTATGTCCTCAATTAAACCCTAAGTAGAAATCTAAAACACTTAGTTGGACCCATCCCTCAAACCCTTCACCCTTATGAGAAATCAAATCACTGAAAACAAGATTTCGAAGCGTTTTGAGCACCTTTTTTTATATCTAAATGTTACAAAAACGAGTGAATCTTTACCTACTAATGTAGACAGACAATCACACTATGGTATCACGATAAAATTTACAACTAAAAACCTTTTTTTGGCCTGCCAAAAACCTCCCTAAAATACCCATAAAATGTCCCGAAACCATGACTTATCATTAAAAATCATACCATAAACATCACCCCGAACTCCAAAAACACCAAATACTCTAATTTTAAATCCTCAACTAAAGTCTAAATAGAAATCTAAAACACTTAATTGGACCCCCATCCCTCAAACCCTTCACCTTTTTGAGAAATCAAATCACTCAAAATGAGATTTCGAAGCGGTTTGACCACCTATTTTTTAATATCTAATGTTACAAAAACAAGTGAATCTTTACCTAATATTGTAGACTAACAATCAAAATATAGTATCAGGAAAAAAAATTACATCTATAAACCTTCTTTGGCCTGCCAAAAACGTCCCAAAAATACCCATAAAATGTCCCGAACCCATGACTCATCATTAAAAATCATACCCTAAACATCACCCCAAACTCCAAAAACACCAAATCCTCTAATCATAAATCCTCAAATAAACCCTAAATATAAATCTAAATCACTTAATTGGACTCCCAACCCTAAAACCCTTCACCCTTTTGAGAAATCAAATAACTCAAAACAAGATTTCGAAGCGTTTTCAGCACCTTTTTTTATATCTAAATGTTACAAAAACGAGTGAATCGTTACCTAATATTGTAGACAGACAATTACACTATGGTATCACAATAAAATCATACCCTAATCATCACCCCAGACTCTAAAAAAACCAAGTCCTCTAATTCTAGAACCCTAACTAAACCCTAAATAGATATCTTAAACACTAAATTGAACCCCTAACCCTCAAACCCGTTACCCCTTTGAGAAATCAAATCACTCAAAACAAGATATTGAAGTGTTTTGACCACTTTTTTAATAAATAAATGTTACAAAAAGCAGTGAATCTCTACCTAATAATGTAGACTGACAATCAAACTATAGTACCACGAAGAAATTTACAACTAAAAACCTTCTTTGGCCTGCCAAAAACGTCCCCAAAATACCCATAAAATGTCCCGAAACCATGACTTATCATTAAAAATCATACCCTAAACATCACCCCAAACTCCAAAACACCAAACCCTCTCATCCTAAATCATCAAATAAACCTCAAATAGATATCTAAAACACTAAAACTGGCCCCATCTCTCAAAAACGTCACCCTTTTGAGAAATCAAATCACTCAAACAAGATTTTGAAGCGTTTACCACCTTTTTTTAATATCTAAATGGCACAAAAACGAGTGAACCTTTACCTAATATTGTAGACTGACATTCACACTATAGTTTAACGAAAACATTTACAACCAAAAACCTTTGTTAGCCTGCACAAATCCTCCCACAAATACCCAAAAAATGTCCCGAAACCATGACTTAACATTAAAAATCATACTCTAAACATAACGCCAAACTCCAAAAACACCAAAGCCTCTTATCCTAAATCATCAATTAAACCCGAAATTGAAATCTAAAACACTAAATCGGACCCTCAACACTCAAAACCGTCACCCTTTTGAGAAATCAAATCACTCAAACAAGATTTTGAAGCGTTTTGTGAAACATTTTTTAATATCTATATGATACAAAAAACAGTGAATCTTTACCTAATAATACAGACTGACAATCAACCTATAGTATCACGAAAAAATTTGCAACCAAAAACCTTATTTGGTCTGCAAAAAACTTCCCCAAATTAACTATAAAATGTCACGAAACCATGACTTATCATTAAAAATCATACCCTAAACATCACCCCAAACTCCGAAATACCAAATCCTCTAATCCTAAATCCTCAAATAAACCCTCAATATAAATCTAAAACACTTAATTGGACTCCCAACCCACAAACCCTTCACCCTTTTGAAAAATGAAATCACTCAAAATAAGATTTCGAAGTGTTTTGAGCACTTTTTTTAATATCTAAATGTTACGTAAACGAGTGATTCTTTACCTAATATTGTAGACTAACAATAAAACTACAGTATCAGGAAAAAAAAATCAACTAGAAACCTTCCATGGCATGCCTAAAACCTCCCAGAAAAAACCCATAAAATATCCCGAAAGCATGATTTATCATTAAAAATCATACCCTAATCATCACCCCAAACTCCGAAATCACCAAATCCTCTAATTCTATGTCCTCAATTAAACCCTAAGTAGAAATCTAAAACACTTAGTTGGACCCATCCCTCAAACCCTTCACCCTTATGAGAAATCAAATCACTCAAAACAAGATTTCGAAGCGTTTTGAGCACCTTTTTTTATATCTAAATGTTACAAAAACGAGTGAATCTTTACCTACTAATGAGACAGACAATCACACTATGGTATCACGATAAAATTTACAACTAAAAACCTTTTTTTGGCCTGCCAAAAACCTCCCTAAAATACCCATAAAATGTCCCGAAACCATGACTTATCATTAAAAATCATACCATAAACATCACCCCAAACTCCAAAAACACCAAATACTCTAATTTTAAATCCTCAACTAAAGTCTAAATAGAAATCTAAAACACTTAATTGGACCCCCATCCCTCAAACCCTTCACCTTTTTGAGAAATCAAATCACTCAAAATGAGATTTCGAAGCGGTTTGACCACCTATTTTTTAATATCTAATGTTACAAAAACAAGTGAATCTTTACCTAATATTGTAGACTAACAATCAAAATATAGTATCAGGAAAAAAAATTACATCTATAAACCTTCTTTGGCCTGCCAAAAACGTCCCAAAAATACCCATAAAATGTCCCGAACCCATGACTCATCATTAAAAATCATACCCTAAACATCACCCCAAACTCCAAAAACACCAAATCCTCTAATCATAAATCCTCAAATAAACCCTAAATATAAATCTAAATCACTTAATTGGACTCCCAACCCTAAAACCCTTCACCCTTTTGAGAAATCAAATAACTCAAAACAAGATTTCGAAGCGTTTTCAGCACCTTTTTTTATATCTAAATGTTACAAAAACGAGTGAATCGTTACCTAATATTGTAGACAGACAATTACACTATGGTATCACAATAAAATCATACCCTAATCATCACCCCAGACTCTAAAAAAACCAAGTCCTCTAATTCTAGAACCCTAACTAAACCCTAAATAGATATCTTAAACACTAAATTGAACCCCTAACCCTCAAACCCGTTACCCCTTTGAGAAATCAAATCACTCAAAACAAGATATTGAAGTGTTTTGACCACCTTTTTTAATAAATAAATGTTACAAAAAGCAGTGAATCTCTACCTAATAATGTAGACTGACAATCAAACTATAGTACCACGAAGAAATTTACAACTAAAAACCTTCTTTGGCCTGCCAAAAACGTCCCCAAAATACCCATAAAATGTCCCGAAACCATGACTTATCATTAAAAATCATACCCTAAACATCACCCCAAACTCCAAAAACACCAAACTCTCTCATCCTAAATCATCAAATAAACCTCAAATAGATATCTAAAACACTAAAACTGGCCCCATCTCTCAAAACGTCACCCTTTTGAGAAATCAAATCACTCAAACAAGATTTTGAAGCGTTTTAACCACCTTTTTTTAATATCTAAATGGCACAAAAACAAGTGAACCTTTACCTAATATTGTAGACTGACATTCACACTATAGTTTAACGAAAACATTTACAACCAAAAACCTTTGTTAGCCTGCACAAATCCTCCCACAAATACCCAAAAAATGTCCCGAAACCATGACTTAACATTAAAAATCATACTCTAAACATAACGCCAAACTCCAAAAACACCAAAGCCTCTTATCCTAAATCATCAATTAAACCCGAAATTGAAATCTAAAACACTAAATCGGACCCTCAACACTCAAAACCGTCACCCTTTTGAGAAATCAAATCACTCAAACAAGATTTTGAAGTGTTTTGTGAAACATTTTTTAATATCTATATGATACAAAAAACAGTGAATCTTTACCTAATAATACAGACTGACAATCAACCTATAGTATCACGAAAAAATTTGCAACCAAAAACCTTATTTGGTCTGCAAAAAACTTCCCCAAATTAACTATAAAATGTCACGAAACCATGACTTATCATTAAAAATCATACCCTAAACATCACCCCAAACTCCGAAATACCAAATCCTCTAATCCTAAATCCTCAAATAAACCCTCAATATAAATCTAAAACACTTAATTGGACTCCCAACCCTCAAACCCTTCACCCTTTTGAAAAATGAAATCACTCAAAATAAGATTTCGAAGTGTTTTGAGCACTTTTTTAATATCTAAATGTTACGTAAACGAGTGATTCTTTACCTAATATTGTAGACTAACAATAAAACTACAGTATCAGGAAAAAAAATCAACTAGAAACCTTCCTTGGCATGCCTAAAACCTCCCAGAAAAAACCCATAAAATATCCTGAAAGCATGATTTATCATTAAAAATCATACCCTAATCATCACCCCAAACTCCGAAATCACCAAATCTTCTAATTCTATGTCCTCAATTAAACCCTAAGTAGAAATCTAAAACACTTAGTTGGACCCATCCCTCAAACCCTTCACCCTTATGAGAAATCAAATCACTCAAAACAAGATTTCGAAGCGTTTTGAGCACCTTTTTTTATATCTAAATGTTACAAAAACGAGTGAATCTTTACCTACTATTGTAGACAGACAATCACACTATGGTATCACGATAAAATTTACAACTAAAAACCTTTTTTTGGCCTGCCAAAAACCTCCCTAAAATACCCATAAAATGTCCCGAAACCATGACTTATCATTAAAAATCATACCATAAACATCACCCCAAACTCCAAAAACACCAAATACTCTAATTTTAAATCCTCAACTAAAGTCTAAATAGAAATCTAAAACACTTAATTGGACCCCCATCGCACAAACCCTTCACCTTTTTGAGAAATCAAATCACTCAAAATGAGATTTCGAAGCGGTTTGACCACCTATTTTTTAATATCTAATGTTACAAAAACAAGTGAATCTTTACCTAATATTGTAGACTAACAATCAAAATATAGTATCAGGAAAAAAAATTACATCTATAAACCTTCTTTGGCCTGCCAAAAACGTCCCAAAAATACCCATAAAATGTCCCGAACCCATGACTCATCATTAAAAATCATACCCTAAACATCACCCCAAACTCCAAAAACACCAAATCCTCTAATCATAAATCCTCAAATAAACCCTAAATATAAATCTAAATCACTTAATTGGACTCCCAACCCTAAAACCCTTCACCCTTTTGATAAATCAAATAACTCAAAACAAGATTTCGAAGCATTTTCAGCACCTTTTTTTATATCTAAATGTTACAAAAACGAGTGAATCGTTACCTAATATTGTAGACAGACAATTACACTATGGTATCACAATAAAATCATACCCTAATCATCACCCCAGACTCTAAAAAAACCAAGTCCTCTAATTCTAGAACCCTAACTAAACCCTAAATAGATATCTTAAACACTAAATTGAACCCCTAACACTCAAACCCGTTACCCCTTTGAGAAAACAAATCACTCAAAACAAGATATTGAAGTGTTTTGACCACCTTTTTTAATAAATAAATGTTACAAAAAGCAGTGAATCTCTACCTAATAATGTAGACTGACAATCAAACTATAGTACCACGAAGAAATTTACAACTAAAAACCTTCTTTGGCCTGCCAAAAACGTCCCCAAAATACCCATAAAATGTCCCGAAACCATGACTTATCATTAAAAATCATACCCTAAACATCACCCCAAACTCCAAAAACACCAAACCCTCTCATCCTAAATCAACAAATAAACCTCAAATAGATATCTAAAACACTAAAACTGGCCCCATCTCTCAAAACCGTCACCCTTTTGAGAAATCAAATCACTCAAACAAGATTTTGAAGCGTTTTGACCACCTTTTTTTAATATCTAAATGGCACAAAAACGAGTGAACCTTTACCTAATATTGTAGACTGACATTCACACTATAGTTTAACGAAAACATTTACAACCAAAAACCTTTGTTAGCCTGCACAAATCCTCCCACAAATACCCAAAAAATGTCCCGAAACCATGACTTAACATTAAAAATCATACTCTAAACATAACGCCAAACTCCAAAAACACCAAAGCCTCTTATCCTAAATCATCAATTAAACCCGAAATTGAAATCTAAAACACTAAATCGGACCCTCAACACTCAAAAACCGTCACCCTTTTGAGAAATCAAATCACTCAAACAAGATTTTGAAGCGTTTTGTGAAACATTTTTTAATATCTATATGATACAAAAAACAGTGAATCTTTGCCTAATAATACAGACTGACAATCAACCTATAGTATCACGAAAAAATTTGCAACCAAAAACCTTATTTGGTCTGCAAAAAACCTCCCCAAATTAACTATAAAATGTCACGAAACCATGACTTATCATTAAAAATCATACCCTAAACATCACCCCAAACTCCGAAATACCAAATCCTTTAATCCTAAATCCTCAAATAAACCCTCAATATAAATCTAAAACACTTAATTGGACTCCCAACCCTCAAACCCTTCACCCTTTTGAAAAATGAAATCACTCAAAATAAGATTTCGAAGTGTTTTGAGCACCTTTTTTAATATCTAAATATTACATAAATGAGTGATTCTTTACCTAATATTGTAGACAAACAATAAAACTACAGTATCAGGAAAAAAAATCAACTAGAAACCTTCCTTGGCATGCCTAAACCTCCCAGAAAAAACCCATAAAATATCCCGAAACCATGATTTATCATTAAAAATCATACCCTAATCATCACCCCAAACTCTGAAAACACCAAATCCTCTAATTCTATATCCTCAATTAAACCCTAAGTAGAAATCTAAAACACTTAATTGGACCGATCCCTCAAACCCTTCACCCTTATGAGAAATTAAACTCACTCAAAACAAGATTTCGAATCGTTTTGAGCACCTTTTTTTTATATCTAAATGTTACAAAAACGAGTGAATCTTTACCTACTATTGTAGACAGACAATCACACTATGGTATCACGATAAAATTTACAACTAAAAACCTTTTTTTGGCCTGCCAAAAACCTCCCTAAAATACCCATAAAATGTCCCGAAACCATGACTTATCATTAAAAATCATACCATAAACATCACCCCAAACTCCAAAAACACCAAATACTCTAATTTTAAATCCTCAACTAAAGTCTAAATAGAAATCTAAAACACTTAATTGGACCCCCATCGCACAAACCCTTCACCTTTTTGAGAAATCAAATCACTCAAAATGAGATTTCGAAGCGGTTTGACCACCTATTTTTTAATATCTAATGTTACAAAAACAAGTGAATCTTTACCTAATATTGTAGACTAACAATCAAAATATAGTATCAGGAAAAAAAATTACATCTATAAACCTTCTTTGGCCTGCCAAAAACGTCCCAAAAATACCCATAAAATGTCCCGAACCCATGACTCATCATTAAAAATCATACCCTAAACATCACCCCAAACTCCAAAAACACCAAATCCTCTAATCATAAATCCTCAAATAAACCCTAAATATAAATCTAAATCACTTAATTGGACTCCCAACCCTAAAACCCTTCACCCTTTTGAGAAATCAAATAACTCAAAACAAGATTTCGAAGCGTTTTCAGCACCTTTTTTTATATCTAAATGTTACAAAAACGAGTGAATCGTTACCTAATATTGTAGACACACAATTACACTATGGTATCACAATAAAATCATACCCTAATCATCACCCCAGACTCTAAAAAAAACCAAGTCCTCTAATTCTAGAACCCTAACTAAACCCTAAATAGATATGTTAAACACTAAATTGAACCCCTAACCCTCAAACCCGTTACCCCTTTGAGAAATCAAATCACTCAAAACAAGATATTGAAGTGTTTTGACCACCTTTTTTAATAAATAAATGTTACAAAAAGCAGTGAATCTCTACCTAATAATGTAGACTGACAATCAAACTATAGTACCACGAAGAAATTTACAACTAAAAACCTTCTTTGGCCTGCCAAAAACGTCCCCAAAATACCCATAAAATGTCCCGAAACCATGACTTATCATTAAAATTCATACCCTAAACATCACCCCAAACTCCAAAAACACCAAACCCTCTCATCCTAAATCAACAAATAAACCTCAAATAGATATCTAAAACACTAAAACTGGCCCCATCTCTCAAAAACGTCACCCTTTTGAGAAATCAAATCACTCAAACAAGATTTTGAAGCGTTTTGACCACCTTTTTTTAATATCTAAATGGCACAAAAACGAGTGAACCTTTACCTAATATTGTAGACTGACATTCACACTATAGTTTAACGAAAACATTTACAACCAAAAACCTTTGTTAGCCTGCACAAATCCTCCCACAAATACCCAAAAAATGTCCCGAAACCATGACTTAACATTAAAAATCATACTCTAAACATAACGCCAAACTCCAAAAACACCAAAGCCTCTTATCCTAAATCATCAATTAAACCCGAAATTGAAATCTAAAACACTAAATCGGACCCTCAACACTCAAAACCGTCACCCTTTTGAGAAATCAAATCACTCAAACAAGATTTTGAAGCGTTTTGTGAAACATTTTTTAATATCTATATGATACAAAAAACAGTGAATCTTTACCTAATAATACAGACTGACAATCAACCTATAGTATCACGAAAAAATTTGCAACCAAAAACCTTATTTGGTCTGCAAAAAACCTCCCCAAATTAACTATAAAATGTCACGAAACCATGACTTATCATTAAAAATCATACCCTAAACATCACCCCAAACTCCGAAATACCAAATCCTCTAATCCGAAATCCTCAAATAAACCCTCAATATAAATCTAAAACACTTAATTGGACTCCCAACCCTCAAACCCTTCACCCTTTTGAAAAATGAAATCACTCAAAATAAGATTTCGAAGTGTTTTGAGCACTTTTTTTAATATCTAAATGTTACGTAAACGAGTGATTCTTTACCTAATATTGTAGACTAACAATAAAACTACAGTATCAGGAAAAAAAAAATCAACTAGAAACCTTCCTTGGCATGCCTAAAACCTCCCAGAAAAAACCCATAAAATATCCCGAAAGCATGATTTATCATTAAAAATCATACCCTAATCATCACCCCAAACTCCGAAATCACCAAATCTTCTAATTCTATGTCCTCAATTAAACCCTAAGTAGAAATCTAAAACACTTAGTTGGACCCATCCCTCAAACCCTTCACCCTTATGAGAAATCAAATCACTCAAAACAAGATTTCGAAGCGTTTTGAGCACCTTTTTTTATATCTAAATGTTACAAAAACGAGTGAATCTTTACCTACTATTGTAGACAGACAATCACACTATGGTATCACGATAAAATTTACAACTAAAAACCTTTTTTTGGCCTGCCAAAAACCTCCCTAAAATACCCATAAAATGTCCCGAAACCATGACTTATCATTAAAAATCATACCATAAACATCACCCCAAACTCCAAAAACACCAAATACTCTAATTTTAAATCCTCAACTAAAGTCTAAATAGAAATCTAAAACACTTAATTGGACCCCCATCGCACAAACCCTTCACCTTTTTGAGAAATCAAATCACTCAAAATGAGATTTCGAAGCGGTTTGACCACCTATTTTTTAATATCTAATGTTACAAAAACAAGTGAATCTTTACCTAATATTGTAGACTAACAATCAAAATATAGTATCAGGAAAAAAAATTACATCTATAAACCTTCTTTGGCCTGCAAAAAACGTCCCAAAAATACCCATAAAATGTCCCGAACCCATGACTCATCATTAAAAATCATACCCTAAACATCACCCCAAACTCCAAAAACACCAAATCCTCTAATCATAAATCCTCAAATAAACCCTAAATATAAATCTAAATCACTTAATTGGACTCCCAACCCTAAAACCCTTCACCCTTTTGAGAAATCAAATAACTCAAAACAAGATTTCGAAGCGTTTTCAGCACCTTTTTTTATATCTAAATGTTACAAAAACGAGTGAATCGTTACCTAATATTGTAGACAGACAATTACACTATGGTATCACAATAAAATCATACCCTAATCATCACCCCAGACTCTAAAAAAAACCAAGTCCTCTAATTCTAGAACCCTAACTAAACCCTAAATAGATATGTTAAACACTAAATTGAACCCCTAACCCTCAAACCCGTTACCCCTTTGAGAAATCAAATCACTCAAAACAAGATATTGAAGCGTTTTGACCACCTTTTTTAATAAATAAATGTTACAAAAAGCAGTGAATCTCTACCTAATAATGTAGACTGACAATCAAACTATAGTACCACGAAGAAATTTACAACTAAAAACCTTCTTTGGCCTGCCAAAAACGTCCCCAAAATACCCATAAAATGTCCCGAAACCATGACTTATCATTAAAAATCATACCCTAAACATCACCCCAAACTCCAAAAACACCAAATCCTCTAATCATAAATCCTCAAATAAACCCCAAATATAAATCTAAATCACTTAATTGGACTCCCAACCCTAAAACCCTTCACCCTTTTGAGAAATGAAATCACTCAAAACAAGATTTCGAGGTGTTTTGAGCACCTTTTATTAATATCTAAATGAAACATGAACGAGTGAATCTTTACCTAATATTGTAGACTAACAATCAAACTACAGTATCAGGAAGAAAAGTTCAACTAAAAACCTTCCTTGGCATGCCTAAAACCTCCCAAAAAAATCCATAAAATGTCCCGAATCCATGATTTATCATTAAAAATCATACCCTAATCACCGCCCCAAACTCCGAAAACACCAAATCCTCTAATTCTATATCCTCAATTAAACCCAAAACAGAAACCTAAAACACTTAATTGGACCCCCATCCCTCAAACCCTTCACCCTTTTGAGAAATCAAATAACTCAAAACAAGATTTCGAAGCGTTTTGAGCACCTTTTTTTATATCTAAATGTTACAAAAATGAGTGAATCGTTACCTAATATTGTAGACAGACAATTACACTATGGTATCACAATAAAATCATACCCTAATCATCACCCCAGACTCTAAAAAAACCAAGTCCTCTAATCCTAGAACCTCAACTAAACCCTAAATAGACATCTTAAACACTAAATTGAACCCCTAACCCTCAAACCCGTTAACCCTTTGAGAAATCAAATCACTCAAAACAAGATATTGAAGCGTTTTGACCACCTTTTTTAATAAATAAATGTTATAAAAACCAGTGAATCTCTACCTAATAATGTAGACTGACAATCAAACTATAGTACCACGAAGAAATTTACAACTAAAAACCTTCTTTGGCCTGCCAAAAACGTCCCCAAAATACCCATAAAATGTCCCGAAACCATGACTTATCATTAAAAATCACACCCTAAACATCACCCCAAACTCCAAAAACACCAAACCCTCTCATCCTGAATCATCAAATAAACCTCAAATAGATATCTAAAACACTAAATCTGACCCCATCTCTCAAAACCGGCACCCTTTTGAGAAATCAAATCACTCAAACAATATTTTGAAGCGTTTTGACCCCTTTTTTTAATATCTAAATGTCACAAAAACGAGTGAACCTTTACCTAATATTGTAGACTGACATTCACACTATAGTTTAACGAAAACATTTACAACCAAAAACATTTGTTAGCCTGCACAAATCCTCCCGCAAATACCCAAAAAATGTCCCGAAACCATGACTTAACATTAAAAATCATACTCTAAACATCACGCCAAACTCCAAAAACACCAAAGCCTCTAATCCTAAATGATCAATTAAACCCGAAATTGAAATCCAAAACACTAAATCGGACCCTCAACACTCAAACCCGTCACCCTTTTGAGAAATCAAATCACTCAAACAAGATTTTGAAGCGTTTTGTGAAACATTTTTTAATATCTATATGATACAAAAAACAGTGAATCTTTACCTAATAATACAGACTGACAATCAACCTATAGTATCACGAAAAAATTTGCAACCAAAAACCTTATTTGGTCTGCCAAAAACCTCCCAAAATTACCTATAAAATGCTCCGAAACCATGACTTATCATTAAAAATCATACCCTAAACATCACCCCAAACTCCGAAATACCAAATCCTCTAATCCTAAATCCTCAAATAAACCCTCAATATAAATCTAAAACACTTAAATTGACTCCCAACCCTCAAACCCTTCACCCTTTTGAGAAATGAAATCACTCAAAATAAGATTTTGAAGTGTTTTGAGCACCTTTTTTAATATCTAAATGTTACATAAACGAGTGATTCTTTACCTAATATTGTAGACTAACAATAAAACTACAGTATCAGGAAAAAAAATCAACTAGAAACCTTCCTTGGCATGCCTAAAACCTACCAGAAAAAACCCATAAAATATCCCGAAAGCATGATTTATCATTAAAAATCATACCCTAATCATCACCCCAAACTCCGAAATCAGCAAATCCTCTAATTCTATATCCTCAATTAAACCCTAAGTAGAAATCTAAAACACTTAGTTGGACCCATCCCTCAAACCCTTCACCCTTATGAGAAATCAAATCACTCAAAACAAGATTTCGAAGCGTTTTGAGCACCTTTTTTATATCTAAATGTTACAAAAACGAGTGAATCTTTACCTAATATTGTAGACAGACAATCACACTATGGTATCACGATAAAACTTACAACTAAAAACCTTTTTCTGGCCTGCCAAAAACCTCCCTAAAATACCCATAAAATGTCCCGAAACTATGACTTATCATTAAAAATCATACCATAAACATCACCCCAAACTCCAAAAACACCAAATCCCCTAATTTTAAATCCTCAACTAAACTCTAAATAGAAATCTAAAACTCTTAATTGGACCCCCATCCCACAAACCCTTCACCTTTTTGAGAAATCAAATCACTCAAAATAAGATTTCGAAGCGGTTTGGCCACCTATTTTATAATATCTAATGTTACAAAAACAAGTGAATCTTTACCTAATATTGTAGACTAACAATCAAAATATAGTATCAGGAAAAAAAAAATTACATCTATAAACCTTCTTTGGCCTGCCAAAAACGTCCCAAAAAAAACCCATAAAATATCCCGAAACCATGAATCATCATTAAAAATCATACCCTAAACATCACCCCAAACTCCAAAAACACCAAATCCTCTAATCATAAATCCTCAAATAAACCCTAAATATAAATCTAAATCACTTAATTGGACTCCCAACCCTAAAACCCTTCACCCTTTTGAGAAATCAACTAACTCTAAACAAGATTTCGAAGCGTTTTCAGCACCTTTTTTTATATCTAAATGTTACAAAAACGAGTGAATCGTTACCTAATTTGTAGACAGACAATTACACTATGGTATCACAATAAAATCATACCCTAATCATCACCCCAGACTCTAAAAAAACCAAGTCCTCTAATTCTAGAACCCTAACTAAACCCTAAATAGATATCTTAAACACTAAATTGAACCCCTAACCCTCAAACCCGTTACCCCTTTGAGAAAATCAAATCACTCAAAACAAGATCTCCAAGCGTTTTGACCACCTTTTTTAGTATCTAAATGTTACAAAAACAAGTAAATCTTTACCTAATAATGTAGACTGACAATCAAACTATAGTATCACGAAAACATTTACAACTAAAAACCTTCTTTGGCCTGCCAAAAACGTCCCCAAAATACCCATAAAATGTCCCGAAACCATGACTTATCATTAAAAATAATACCCTAAACATCACCCCAAACCCCAAAAACACCAAATCCTCTCATCCTAAATCATCAAATAAACCTTAAATAGATATCTAAAACACTAAATCGGACCCCCATCCCTCAAAACCGTCACCCTTTTGAGAAATCAAATCACTCAAACAAGATTTTGAAGCGTTTTGTGCACCTTTTTTTAATATCTAAATGTCACAAAAAACGAGTGAATCTTTATCTAATATATTTGACTGACAATCAACCTATAGTATCACGGAAAAATTTACAACCAAAAATATGTTTTGGCCTGCAAAAAACCTTCCCAAAATACCCATAAAATATCCCGAAACATGACTTATCATTAAAAATTATACCCTAATCATCACCCCAAACCCCGAAAACACCAAATCCTCTTATTCTATACCCTCTATTAAACCCTAAATAGAAATCAAAAACACTTAATTGGACCCCCATCCCTCAAACCCTTTACTCTTTTGAGAAATCAAATCACTCAAAACAAGATTTCGAAGCGTTATGAGCACCTTTTCGTAATACCTAAATGTTTCAACAATGAGTGAATATTTACCTAATATTGTAGACTAAGAATCACACTATAGCATCACAAAAACAATTACAAGCAAAAACCTTTTTTGGCCTGTAAAAAACCTCCCCAAAATACACAAAAATGTCCTGAAACCATGACTTATCATTAAAAACCATACCTTAAACATCACTCCAAATTCCAAAAACACCAAATCCTCTAATCCTAAATCCTCAATTCAACCCTAAATAGAAATCTAAAACACTAAATTGGACCCTCAACCCTCAAACCCTTCACCCTTTTGAGATATCAAAGCACTCAAACAAGATTTCGAACTTTTTGTGCACATTTTTTTAATATCTAAATGTTAAAAAAAACGAGTGAATATTTACCTAATATTGTAGACTGACAATCAACCTATAGGATCAAGGAAAAATTTACAACCAAAAACCTTCTTTGGCCTGCCAAAAACCTCCCCAATATACCCTTAAAATGTTCCGAAATTATGATGTATCATTAAAAATCATACCCTAATCATCACCCCAATCTCCAAAAACACCAAATCCTCTAATCCTAAAACCTCAATTAAACCATAAATAGATCTCTAAAACACTAAATAGAACCCCTAACCCTCAAACCCGTTACCCCTTTGATAAATCGAATCACTCAAATCAAGATTTCGAAACGTTTTGGGCACCTTTTTCAATACCTAAATGTTACAAAAACAAGTGAATCGTTACCTAATATTGTAAACTAACAATCAAACTATAGTATCACGAAAACATTTACAACTATAAACCTTCTTTGGCCGCTAAAAACCTCCCCAAAATACCCATAAAATGTCCCGAAACCATGACTTATCATTAAAAATCATACCCTAAACATCACCTTAAACTCCGAAAACACCAAATCCTCTAATCCTAAATCCTCAAATAAACCCTAAATATAAATCTAAAACACTTAATTGGACCCCCAATCCTCAAACCCTTCACCCTTTTGAGAAATGAAATCACTGAAAACAAGATTTCGAAGTGTTTTGAGCACTTTTTTTAATATCTAAATGTTCCGTAAACGAGTGATTCTTTACCTAATATTGTAGACAAACAATAAAACTACAGTATCAGGAAAAAAAAATCGACTAGAAACCTTCCTTGGCATGCCTAAAACCTCCCAGAAAAAACCCATAAAATATCCCGAAAGCATGATTTATCATTAAAAATCATACCCTAATCATCACCCCAAACTCCGAAAACACCAAATCCTCTAATTCTATATCCTCAATTAAACACTAAGTAGATATCTAAAACACTTAATTGGACCCATCCCTCAAACCCTTCACCCTTATGAGAAATCAAATCACTCAAAACAAGATTTCGAAGCGTTTGGAGCACCTTTTTTTATATCTAAATGTTACAAAAACAAATGAATCTTTACCTAATATTGTAGACAGACAATCACACTATGGTATCACGATAAAATTTACAACTAAAAACCTTTTTTTGGCCTGCCAAAAACCTCCCTAAAATACCCATAAAATGTCCCGAAACCATGACTTATCATTAAAAATCATACCATAAACATCACCCCAAACTCAAAAAACACCAAATCCCCTAATTTTAAATCCTCAACTAAACTCTAAATAGAAATCTAAAACACTTAATTGGACCCCCATCCCACAAACCCTTCACCTTTTTAAGAAATCAAATCACTCAAAATGAGATTTCGAAGCGGTTTGACCACCTACTTTTTAATATCTAATGTTACAAAAACAAGTGAATCTTTACCTAATATTGTAGACTAACAATCAAAATATAGTATCATGAAAAAAAAATTACATCTATAAACCTTCTTTGGCCTGCCAAAAACGTCCCAAAATACCCATAAAATGTCCCGAAACCATGACTTATCATTAAAAATCATACCCTAAACATCACCCCAAACTCCAAAAACACCAAATCCTCTAATCATAAATCCTCAAATAAACCCTAAATATAAATCTAAATCACTTAATTGGACTCCTTACCCTAAAACCCTTCACCCTTTTGTGAAATGAAATCACTTAAAACAAGATTTCGAAGTGTTTTGAGCACCTTTTATTAATATCTAAATGTAACATAAACGAGTGAACCTTTACCTAATATTGTAGACTAACAATCAAACTACAGTATCAGGAAAAAAAAGTTCAACTAAAAACCTTCCTTGGCATGCCTAAAACCTCCCAAAAAAAATCCATAAAATGTCCCGAATCCATGATTTATCATTAAAAATCATACCCTAATCCCCGCCCCAAACTCCGAAAACACCAAATCCTCTAATTCTATATCCTCAATTAAACCCAAAACAGAAACCTAAAACACTTAATTGGACCCCCATCCCTCAAACCCTTCACCCTTTTGAGAAATCAAAGAACTCAAAACAAGATTTCGAAGCGTTTTGAGCACCTTTTTTTATATCTAAATGTTACAAAAACGAGTGAATCGTTACCTAATATTGTAGACAGACAATTACACTATGGTATCACAATAAAATCATACCCTAATCACCCCAGACTCTAAAAAAACCAAGTCCTCTAATCCTAGAACCTCAACTAAACCCTAAATAGATATCTTAAACACTAAATTGAACCCCTAACCCTCAAACCCGTTACCCCTTTGAGAAATCAAATCACTCAAAACAAGATATTGAAGCGTTTTGACCACCTTTTTTAATAAATAAATGTTACAAAAACCAGTGAATCTCTACCTAATAATGTAGACTGACAATCAAACTATAGTACCACGAAGAATTTTACAACTAAAAACCTTCTTTGGCCTGCCAAAAACGTCCCCAAAATACCCATAAAATGTCCCGAAACCATGACTTATCATTAAAAATCATACCCTAAACATCACCCCAAACTCCAAAAACACCAAACCCTCTTATCCTAAATCATCAAATAAACCTCAAATAGATATCTAAAACACTAAATCTGACCCCATATCTCAAAACCGTCACCCTTTTGAGAAATCAAATAACTCAAACAAGATTTTGAAGCGTTTTGACCACCTTTTTTTAATATCTAAATGTCACAAAAACGAGTGAACCTTTACCTAATATTGTAGACTGACATTCACACTATAGTTTAACGAAAACATTTACAACCAAAAACATTTGTTAGCCTGCACAAATCCTCCCGCAAATACCCAAAAAAATGTCCCGAAACCATGACTTAACATTAAAAATCATACTCTAAACATCACGCTAAACTCCAAAAACACCAAAGCCTCTAATCCTAAATAATCAATTAAACCCGAAATTGAAATCTAAAACACTAAATCGGACCCTCAACACTCAAACCCGTCACCCTTTTGAGAAATCTAATCACTCAAACAAGATTTTGAAGTGTTTTGTGAAACATTTTTTAATATCTATATGATACAAAAAACAGTGAATCTTTACCTAATAATACAGACTGACAATCAACCTATAGTATCACGAAAAAATTTGCAACCAAAAACCTTATTTGGTCTGCCAAAAACCTCCCCAAATTACCTATAAAATGTTCCGAAACCATGACTTATCATTAAAAATCATACCCTAAACATCACCCCAAACTCCGAAATACCAAATCCTCTAATCCTAAATCCTCAAATAAACCCTCAATATAAATCTAAAACACTTAATTGGACTCCCAACCCTCAAACCCTTCACCCTTTTGAGAAATGAAATCACTCAAAATAAGATTTCGAAGCGTTTTGAGCACCTTTTTTAATATCTAAATGTTACATAAACGAGTGATTCTTTACCTAATATTGTAGACTAACAATAAAACTACAGTATCAGGAAAAAATCAACTAGAAACCTTCCTTGGCATGCCTAAAACCTCCCAGAAAAAACCCATAAAATATCCCGAAAGCATGATTTATCATTAAAAATCATACCCTAATCATCACCCCAAACTCCGAAATCACCAAATCCTCTAATTCTATATCCTCAATTAAACCCTAAGTAGAAATCTAAAACACTTAATTGGACTCCAAACCCTAAAACCCTTCACCCTTTTGAGAAATCAAATAACTCAAAACAAGATTTCGAAGCGTTTTCAGCACCTTTTTTTATATCTAAATGTTACAAAAACGAGTGAATCGTTACCTAATATTGTAGACAGACAATTACACTATGGTATCACAATAAAATCATACCCTAATCATCACCCCAGACTCCAAAAAAACCAAGTCCTCTAATTCTAGAACCCTAACTAAACCCTAAATAGATATCTTAAACACTAAATTGAACCCCTAACCCTCAAACCCGTTACCCCTTTGAGAAAATCAAATCACTCAAAACAAGATCTCCAAGTGTTTTGACCACCTTTTTTAGTATCTAAATGTTACAAAAACAAGTAAATCTTTACCTAATAATGTAGACTGAATCAAACTATAGTATCACGAAAACATTTACAACTAAAACCTTCTTTGGCCTGCCAAAAACGTCCCCAAAATACCCATAAAATGTCCCGAAACCATGACTTATCATTAAAAATAATACCCTAAACATCACCCCCAACCCCAAAAACACCAAATCCTCTCATCCTAAATCATCAAATAAACCTTAAATAGATATCTAAAACACTAAATCGGACCCCCATTCCTCAAAACCGTCACCCTTTTGAGAAATCAAATCACTCAAACAAGATTTTGAAGCGTTTTGTGCACCTTTTTTTAATATCTAAATGTCACAAAAAACGAGTGAATCTTCATCTAATATATTTGACTGACAATCAACCTATAGTATCACGGAAAAATTTACAACCAAAAATATGTTTTGGCCTGCAAAAAACCTCCCCAAAATACCCATAAAATATCCCGAAACCATGACTTATCATTAAAAATTATACCCTAATCATCACCCCAAACCCCGAAAACACCAAATCCTCTTATTTTATATCCTCTATTAAACCCTAAATAGAAATCAAAAACACTTAATTGGACCCCCATCCCTCAAACCCTTTACCCTTTTGAGAAATCAAATCACTCAAAACAAGATTTCGAAGCGTTATGAGCAACTTTTCTTAATACCTAAATGTTTCAACAATGAGTGAATATTTAACTAATATTCTAGACTAAGAATCACACTATAGCATCACAAAAACAATTACAAGCAAAAACCTTTTTTGGCCTGCAAAAAACCTCCCCAAAATACACAAAAATGTCCTGAAACCATGACTTATCATTAAAAATCATACCTTAAACATCACTCCAAATTCCAAAAACACCAAATCCTCTAATACTAAATCCTCAATTCAACCCTAAAAAGAAATCTAAAACACTAAATTGGACCCTCAACCCTCAAACCCTTCACCCTTTTGAGATATCAAAGCACTCAAACAAGATTTCGAACTTTTTGTGCACCTTTTTTTAATATCTAAATGTTAAAAAAAACGAGTGAATATTTACCTAATATTGTAGACTGACAATCAACCTATAGTATCAAGGAAAAATTTACAACCAAAAACCTTCTTTGGCCTGCCAAAAACCTCCCCAATATACCCTTAAAATGTTCCGAAATTATGATGTATCATTAAAAATCATACCCTAATCATCACCCCAATCTCCAAAAACACCAAATCCTCTAATCCTAGAACCTCAATTAAACCATAAATAGATCTCTAAAACACTAAATAGAACCCCTAACCCTCAAACCCGTTACCCCTATGATAAATCAAATCACTCAAATCAAGATTTCGAAACGTTTTGGGCACCTTTTTCAATACCTAAATGTTACAAAAACGAGTGAATCGTTACCTAATATTGTAAACTAACAATCAAACTATAGTATCACGAAAACATTTACAACTATAAACCTTCTTTGGCCGCCAAAAACCTCCCCAAAATACCCATAAAGTGTCCCGAAACCATGACTTATCATTAAAAATCATACCCTAAACATCACCCCAAACTCCGAAAACACCAAATCCTCTAATCCTAAATCCTCAAATAAACCCTAAACATAAATCTAAAACACTTAATTGGACCCCCAATCCTAAACCCTTCACCCTTTTGAGAAATGAAATCACTGAAAACAAGATTTCGAAGTGTTTTGAACATTTTTTTAATATCTAAATGTTACGTAAACGAGTGAATCACCTAATATTGTAGACTGACAATCAAACTATAGTATCAGGAAAAAAAATTAACTTCAAAACCATCATTGGCTTGCCAAAAACCTCCCCAAAGTACCCATAAAATGTTCCAAAACCTTGATTTATCATTAAAAAGCATACCCTAATCATTACCCCAAACTCCTAAAATGCCAAATCCTCTAATTCTAAATCATCAATTAAATCTTAAATAGAAATCTAAAATACTTAATTGGACCCCCATCCCTCAAACCCTTCACCCTTTTGAGAAATCAAATCACTCAAAACAAGATTTCGAAGCGTTTTTGGCACCTTTTTTCAATACCTAAATGTTACAAAAACGAGTGAGTCTTTACCTATTATTGTAAACAGACAATCACACTATAGTATCACGAAAATACTTGCTACCAAAAACATTTTTTGGCCTGCAAAAAACTTCCCCAAAATACCCATAAAATATCCTGAAACCATGACTTATCATTAAAAATTATACCCTAATCATCACCCCAAACCCCGAAAACACCAAATCCTATAATTCTATTTCCTCAATTAAACCCTAAATAGAAATAGAAAACACTTAATTGGACCCCCCATCCCTCAAACCCTTTACCCTTTTGAGAAATCAAATCACTCAAAACAGATTTCGAAGCGTTTTGTGAGCACCTTTTCTTAATACCTAAATGTTACAAAAATGAGTGAATATTTACCTAATATTGTAGACTGACAATCACACTATAGCATCACAAAAACATTAACAACCAAAAACCTTTTTTGGCCTGCAAAAAACCTCCCCAAAATACACAAAAATGTCCCGAAACCATGACTTAACATTAAAAATCATACCCTAAACATCACCCCAAACTCCAAAAGCACCAAAGCCTCTAATCCTAAATCATCAATTAAACCCGAAATAGAAATCTAAAACACTAAATCGGACCCTCAACACTCAAACCCGTCACCCTTTGGAGAAATCAAATCACTCAAACAAGATTTTGAAGCGTTTTGTGAAACATTTTTTAATATCTATATGTTACAAAAACAGTGAATCTTTACCTAATAATATAGACTGAAAATCAACCTATAGTATCAGGAAAAAATTTACAACCAAAAACCTTCTTTGGCCTGCCAAAAACCTCCCCAAAAGATCCATAAAATGTCCCGAAATCATGATTTATCATTAAAAACCATACCCTAATCATCACCCCAGACTCTAAAAAAACCAAGTCCTCTAATCCTAGAACCTCAACTAAACCCTAAATAGATATCTTAAACACTAAATTGAACCCCTAACCCTCAAACCCGTTACCCCTTTGAGAAATCAAATCACTCAAAACAAGATATTGAAGCGTTTGGACCACCTTTTATAATATATAAATGTTACAAAAACCAGTGAATCTTTACCTAATAATGTAGACTGACAATCAAACTATAGTACCACGAAGAAATTTACAACTAAAAACCTTCTTTGGCCTGCCAAAAACGTCCCCAAAATACCCACAAAATGTCCCGAAACCATGACTTATCATTAAAAATCATACCCTAAACATCACCCCAAACTCCAAAAACACCAAACCCTCTCATCCTAAATCATCAAATAAACCTCAAATAGATATCTAAAACACTAAATCTGACCCCATTTCTCAAAACCGTCACCCTTTTGAGAAATCAAATCACTCAAACAAGATTTTGAAGCGTTTTGACCACCTTTTTTTAATATCTAAATGTCACAAAAACGAATGAACCTTTACCTAATATTGTAGACTGACATTCACACTATAGTTTAACGAAAACATTTACAACCAAAAACCTTTGTTAGCCTGCACAAATCCTCCCGCAAATACCCAAAAAATGTCCCGAAACCATGACTTAACATTAAAAATCATACCCTAAACATCACCCCAAACTCCAAAAACACCAAAGCCTCTAATCCTAAATCATCAATTAAACCCGAAATTGAAATCTAAAACACTAAATCGGACCCTCAACACTCAAACCCGTCACCCTTTTGAGAAATCAAATCACTCAAACAAGATTTTGAAGCGTTTTGTGAAACATTTTTTAATATCTATATGATACAAAAAACAGTTAATCTTTACCTAATAATACAGACTGACAATCAACCTATAGTATCACGAAAAAATTTGCAACCAAAAACCTTATTTGGTCTGCCAAAAACCTCCCCAAATTACCTATAAAATGTCCTGAAACCATGACTTATCATTAAAAATCATACCCTAAACATCACCCTCAAACTCCGAAATACCATATCCTCTAATCCTAAATCCTCAAATAAACCCTCAATATAAATCTAAAACACTTAATTGGACTCCCAACCCTCAAACCCTTCACCCTTTTGAGAAATGAAATCACTCAAAATAAGATTTCGAAGTGTTTTGAGCACCTTTTTTAATATCTAAATGTTACATAAACGAGTGATTCTTTACCTAATATTGTAGACAAACAATAAAACTGCAGTATCGGGAAAAAAAAAATCGACTAGAAACCTTCCTTTGCATGCCTAAAACCTCCCAGAAAAAACCCATAAAATATCCCAAAACCATGATTTATCATTTAAAATCATACCCTAATAATCACCCCAAACTCCGAAAACACCAAATCCTCTAATTCTATATCCTCAATTAAACCCTAAGTAGAAATCTAAAACACTTAATTGGACCCATCCCTCAAACCCTTCACCCTTATGAGAAATCAAATTACTCAAAACAAGATTTCGAAGCGTTTTGAGCACCTTTTTTTATAACTAAATCTTACAAAAACGAGTGAATCTTTACCTAATATTTTAGACAGACAATCACACTCTGGTATCACGATAAAAATTTACAACTAAAAACCTTTTTTTGGCATGCCAAAAACCTCCATAAAATCCCAATAAAATGTCCCGAAACCATGACTTATCATTAAAAATCATACCATAAACATCACCCCAAACTCCAAAAACACCAAATCCCCTAATTTTAAATCCTCAACTAAACTCTAAATAGAAATCTAAGACACTTAATTGGACCCCCATCCCACAAACCCTTCACCTTTTTGAGAAATCAAATCACTCAAAATAAGATTTCGAAGTGGTTTGACCACCTATTTTTTAATATCCAATGTTACAAAAATAGTGAATCTTTACCTAATATTGTAAACTAACAATCAAAATATAGTATCAGGAAAAAAAATTTACATCTATAAACCTTCTTTGGCCTGCCAAAAACGTCCCAAAAATACCCATAAAATGTCCCGAAACCATGACTTATCATTAAAAATCATACCCTAAACATCACCCCAAACTCCAAAAACACCAAATCCTCTAATCATAAATCCTCAAATAAACCCTAAATATAAATCTGAATCACTTAATTGGACTCCCAACCCTAAACCCTTTACCCTTTTAAGAAATGAAATCACTCAAAACAAGATTTCGAAGTGTTTTGAGCACCTTTTATTAATATCTAAATGTTACATAAACGAGTGAATCTTTACCTAATATTGTAGACTAACAATCAAACTACAGTATCAGGAAAAAATGTTCAACTAAAAACCTTCCTTGGCATGCCTAAAACCTCCCAAAAAAAACCCATAAAATGTCCCGAAACCATGATTTATCATTAAAAATCATACCCTAATCACCGCCCCAAACTCCGAAACACCAGATCCTCTAATTCTATATCCTCAATTAAACCCAAAATAGAAACCTAGAACACGTAATTGGACCCTCATCACTCAAACCCGACACCCTTTTGAGAAATCAAATAACTCAAAACAAGATTTCGAAGCGTTTTGAGCACCTTTTTTTATCTCTAAATGTTACAAAAACGAGTGAATCGTTACCTAATATTGTAGACAGACAATTACTCTATGGTATCACGATAAAATCATACCCTAATCATCACCCCAGACTCTAAAAAACCAAGTCCTCTAACTCTAAATCCTAAACTAAACTCTAAATAGAGATCTAAAACACTTAATTGGACCCCCATCCAACAAACCCTTCACCCTTTTGAGAAATCAAATTACTCAAAACAAGATTTCGAAGCGTTTTAAGCACCATTTTTTATATGTAAATGTTACATAAATGAGTGAATTTTTACCTGATATTATAGAAAGACAATCACACAATGGTATCACGATAAAATTTACAACTAAAAACATTTTTTTGGCTTGCCAAAACCTCCCAAAATACCCATAAATGTCCCGAAACCATGACTTATCATTAAAAATCATACCCTAATCATCCCCCCCAAACTCCGAATACACCAAATCCTCTAATTCTAAATCCTCAACTAAACCCTAAATAGAAATCTAAAACACTTAGTTGGACCCCCATCCCTCTAATCAAATCACTCAAACAAGATTTCGAAGCGTTTTGTGCACCTTTTTTTAATATATAAATGTTACAAAAACGAGTGAATCTTTACATAATATTGTAGACTGACAATCACCCCATAGTATCACGAAAACTTTACAACCAAAAACCTTCTTAGGCCTTAAAAAACCTCCCCAAAATACCCATAAAATGTCCCGGAATCTTGATTTATCATTTAAAATCATACCATAATCATCACCCCAAACTACAAAGATACCAATTCCTCTAATCCTTGAACCTCAATTAAAACCTAAATAGATATCTAAAACACTAAATTAAACCTCTAACCCTCAAACCCGTTACCCCTTTGAGAAATCAAATCACTTAAAATAAGATTTCGAAGCGTTTTGACCACTGCTTTTTAAACATTTAAATGTTACAAAAACAAGCGAATCTTTACCTAATATTGTAGAGTAACAATCAAACTATAATATCACAAAAAAATTACAACTAAAAACCTTCTTAGGCCTGCCAAAAACCTCCCCAAAATAGCCATAAAATATTCTGAAACCATGACTTATCATTAAAAACCATACCCTAAACATCACCCTAAGCCTCCGAAAATACCAAATCCTCTAATCCTAAATCCTCAAATAAACCCTAAATATAAATGTAAAACGCTTAATTGGACTCCCAACCCTCAAACCCTTCACCCTTTGGAGAAATGAAACCACTCAAACCAAGGTTTTGAAGTGTTCTGAGAACCTTTTTTAAATATTTAAATGTTACATAAATGAGTGAATCTTTACCTTATATTGTAGACTGACAATCAAACTATAGTATCGGGAAAAAAATCAACTATAAACCTGCCTTGGCCGGCAAAATACCTCACCAAAGTACCCATAAAATGTCCCAAAACCATGATCTATCATTAAAAATCATACCCTAATCATTACCCCAAACTCATAAAAACACCAAATCCTCTAATTCTGAATCCTCAACTAAACCCTAAATAGAAATCTAAAACACTTAATTGGACCCCCATCCCTCAAACCCTTCACCCTTTTGAGATATCAAATCACTCAAAATAAGATTTCGAAGCGTTTTGAGCACCTTTTTTCAATACCTAAATATTACAAAAACAAGTGAATCTTTACCTAATATTGTAGACTGAAAATCACACTATAGTATCACGAAAAAGTTTACAACCAAAAACCCTTTTTGGCCTGCAAAAAACCTCTTCAAAATACCCAAAAACTGTCGGGAAACCATGACTTATCATTAAAAATCATACCCTAAACATCACCCCAAACTCCAAAAACACCAAATCCTCTAATCCCAAATCCTCAATTAAACCCTAAATAGAAATCTAAAACACTAAATTGGACCCCCAACTCTCAAACCGTTCACCCTTTTGAGAAATCGAATCACTCAAGAAAGATTTCCAAGCAATTTGTGCACCTTTTTTTATATCTAAATGTTAAAAAGCGTGATATTCAACAACTAGAGTATCTAGAGACTTCAAGTCTAAGGATTACATCAAAGCATGATACTCCACAACTAGAGTATCTAGTGACTTCAAGTCTAAAGATTACAATTTAATTGGCACTACAAGAAGCGATTGTGACTTTGACATAATCTAATGTATCCTTTTCGTCGTGGGTCAATCCAGTATGCCATTACTCCTCATGCACACCCATGTGTTAGTCTATATGTGATCGTCCTATTAACCATTATAATAGACTAAATTGGACCCCAACCCTCAAACCCTTCACCCTTTGAGAAATCAAATAACTCAAAACAAGATTTCGAAGCGTTTTGAGCACCTTTTTTTAAAATCTAAATGTCACAAAAACGAGTGAATCTTTACCTAATTTTATAGACTGACAGTCAAATTATAGTGTCACGAAAAAAAGTGCAACTAAAAACCTTCTTTGGCTTGCCAAAAACCTACCCAAAATACCAATATAATATCCCGAAACCATGACTTATCATTAAAATTCATAAACTCAACCCTCAAACCATTCACCCTTTTGAGAAATCAAATCACTCAAAACAAGATTTCGAAGCGTTTTGAGCACTTTTTTTTTAAAATATCTAAATTTTACAAAAAAAAAAATGAGTGAATGTTTACCTAATATTGTAGAAAGAGAACCGGACTATAGTATCACGGTAAAATTTACAACTAAAAATCTTTTATTGGCCTGCCAAAAACCTCCCCTGAATACCCATAAGATGTCCCGAAACCATGACTTACCATTAAAAATCATACCCTAAACATCACACCAAACTCCAAATACACCAAATCCTCTAATCATAATGCATCAATTAAACCCTAAATAGAAATCTAAAAAACATAATTGGACCCCCAACCCTCAAACCCTTAACCCTTTTGAGAAATGAAATCACTCCAAACAAGATTATTGAATCGTTTTATGCATGTTTTTTTAATATCTAAATGTTATATAAACTGGTAAATCTTTACCTAATATTGTAGACTGACAATAGCACTATAGTATCACGAAAAAATTTAGAACCAAAAACCTACTTTGGCCGGCAAAAAACTTCCCCAAAGTACCCATACCGCACCATGATTTATCATTAAAAATCATACCCTAATCATCACACAAACTCCAAAAACACCAAATCATCTCATCCTAGAACCTCTATAAACCCTAAATA
The DNA here is from genome assembly GCA_023055425.1 of Linanthus parryae. NCBI lineage: Eukaryota > Viridiplantae > Streptophyta > Magnoliopsida > Ericales > Polemoniaceae > Linanthus > Linanthus parryae. Next base: position 515,748 of record JALGPY010000065.1, on the reverse strand, counting down.
GAAATCTAAAACACTAAATTGGACCCCCTACGCTCAAACCCTTCACCCTTTTGAGAAATCAAATCACTCAAAACAAGAATTTAAAGTGTTTTGAGCACCTATTTTTAATATCAAAATGTTACCAAAACGAGTGAATCGTTACCTAACATTGTAGACTCACAAACAAACTATAGTATCCCAAAAACATTCACAACTAAAAACCTTCTTTGGCCTGCCAAAAAATTCGCCAAAAGACCCATAAAATGTCCCGAAACCATGATTTATCTTTAAAAATCTTACCTTAAACATCACCCAAAACTACAAAAAACACTGAATCCTCTAAGGCTAAATCCTTAATTAAACCCTAAATATAAATCTAAAACACTTAATTGGACACCCAACCCTCAAACCCTTCACCGTTTAGAGAAATCAAATCACTCAAAACAAGATTTTGAAGCATTTTGAGCACCTTTTTTTTAAATAACTAAATATTACAAAATTGAGTGAATCTTTAGACTGACAATAACACTATAGTATCACCAAAAACATTACAACAAAAAACCCTTTTGGACCTTCCAAAAACCTCCGCAAAGTACCCATAAAATGTCCCGAAACCATGATTTATCATTAAAAATCATACCCTAATCATCACCCCAAACTCCGAAACCACAAATTCCACTAATCTTAAATCCTCAATTAAACCCAAAATAGAAATCTAAAACACTTAATTGGACCCCCAACCCTCAAACCATTCACCCTTTTGAGAAATCAAATCACTCAAAACAAGATTTTCAAGCGTTTTGAGCACCTTTTTTTTATATCTAAATGTTACAAAAACGAATGAATCTTTACCTAATATTGTAGATTGACAATAACACTATAGTATCACCAAAAAATTTACAACAAAAACCCTTTTTGGCCTTCCGAAAACATCCTCGAAGTACTCATAAAATGTACCGAAACCATGATTTATCATTAAAAATCATACCCTAATAATCACCCCCAAACTTTGAAACCACCATATCCTTTAATCTTAAATCCTCAATTAAACCCTAAATAGAAATATTAAACACTAAATGGCCCCCAACCCTCAAACCGTTCACTCTTTTGAGAAATCAATCATTCAAAACAAGATTTAGAAGCGTTTTGAGCACCTTTTTTTAATATCTAAATGTTTCAAAAACGAATGAAACTTTACCTACTATTGTAGACTGACAATCAAACTTTAATATCACGAAAATTTTACAACTAAAAACCTTCTTTGGCTTGCCAAAAATTTCCCCAAAATATCCATAAAATATCCCCAAACCATGATTTATCATTAATATTCATACCCTAATCATCACGGCAAACTCCAAAAAACACCAAATCATCTAATCCTATAACCTCTATTAAACCCTAAATAGAAATCTAAAACACTAAATTGGACCCCAACCCTCAAACCCTTCTCCCTTTTGAGAAATCAAATCACTCAAAACAAGATTTTAAAGCGCTTTGAGCACCCTTTTCTTTTAAATCTAAATGTTACATAAACGAGTGAAACTTTACCTAATATTGTAGACTGGCAATCAAACCATAATATCACAAAAGAATTACAACTAAAAACCTTCTTAGGCTTGCTCAAAACCTCCCCAAACTACCCATAAAATATCCCGAAACTATGATTTATCATTAATATTCATACCCTAATCATCACCCCTGAATGGGGAGTATACAAATAGATATGCAGCACAGATACTGTAGAAGGGGGGTTGAATAGAGTATACCAACTTTTTGCAAAACTTGTAGATGAGGAGAGTTTCAGTTCAAGAGCAATGGAGTTCAAGGCCTTGAAAATAGTTTCAAGGCTTTGAAGTGAAATACAGTTTGAAATCGAATAGACAAGTCTTTTTCAAGGTCTTGAAAAGAGTTTCAATCCCTTGAAATCAGACTAGTTCGAATGTTGAAAAAACTAAGTAAAGGAACTGTAAATGCAAGAGACAAGTGATTTATAGAGTTCAGTCTACTTGGACCTACGTCTCTACCTTAGGGATCTTCCCCCTACAGGATTTTCAACTCAATTCTTATTAATCAAAAGCTAAGCCCAATATCTCAAGCACAGAGAGTTGTCTTACTCGGTTACAGCTTGTGGTTCTCTCTAACCTATCTAGTACCTGCTCTACCTAACTGATTAACTAAGAATTCTCTATTGTTCACCTTGAACAATTATGGAGAATGAAATGGAGAAGTATTACAAGAATTATCTTCAAATAAAGCACAAGACAGAAGAACACTAAAGTGTAGAACTGCGGTGAAGAGTGCAGTGATCTTCGGTGAGATGGATTGTGAGAATGATGAACTTCTTTGATGCTTGTAAATCCAGAAATATGTCTCTATTTTTTTGTCCGTTGAGTGTTGTCTCTTGTTGCTTCAAAATGAGCTCTATTTATACTGTTTGAAGCTCTGCAAATCTTCCCAGATTTTCAGCAACAACATCCTATTTTGTAGGCAACAACTTTGACTGTCTTTAACAGCCTTCTACAATGGATAGTTGATCATAATCATCAGAGATATTTTTGTGATCTTGTCTTTAAATAATTTGAGAAGCTGTCATGAGTCTTTGACTGATCACAGAATCATCATCTCTTATTGTTTCCTTTCCTGTAAAAGCCAAATTAGGAAACCAATCCTGCATATTTAGGAAAGAAAATTTCCCTGCAATATTAAGTCAGACTGATGGATTAAACCATGTTAAATATATCAAAACAGTTTGTCTTTCATCATCAAATAATAACACACCAAGCACAGGGGTGATAGAGATAGAATCAGATCAGAAGAGTTGAGAAAAACTCCCCCTTAGAACATGCATACAGGGTACACAGTTTCAAGGCTTTGAATCCTGGTTCAAGGCCTGTGAAACCTGATTCAAGGCCTTGAAAATTGGTTCAAGGCCTTGAAATAACTTAGTATTTCAAGTCCATGAAACCTGTGACCTCACAATCTCCCCCTTGATAAAAGACAAAACCTCAATCTGTTTGATTCTTAGTTTCTGCAAAAAATACTGATTAGCACATAGTTCAAACAAATAGTAATAACAGAGTAATTCCAAAAGATCCAACTTATTAATAAACTTGTGCAAAACAAGGAAGTTGCAGATAATCCTACTGGCCAAAAGATAGGTCACTTAATCAGAATAAAAAAACAGCCTAATATTGCTCCCCCTTTTGACCTTCATCAAAAAGAATGAGAAGATGTTGGATCAGGGTCTGGAAAATTTTTGAAAAGAATTGAAAAAGATAATAAGAAAGAAAGAATAGTCAAGATTATGTAGTTGGGTCTTCATATGCATCCTGATCTCCCTCTTCTTCCTCACTGTCTTCATCAGTCTTATCATATGCTTCTTGTTGAACCACATCAATTTCCTCAATGATAGAGCTGATCTTTTCTATGACAATGTTGAACAAGAAGGTGAGTCCCTCTAAAGCTTTTCTTCCATTCTTTAGTTTCTTCTTCACATACATCTTCTTCTGCTGCGCAAAGGAAATCTTTGTTGGGTTTTGAAGTAGGTAACGCAGCGAAATAACAAAATTTAATTCCTATTCAAAGCCCACCAAGGATCACAGGAAGAGACATTCATAACATGATTAGGACATAGAAGATGTGTACATTTTTGGTTTGGGAGATCACACGAAGAATTATGTCCTCGTCTCTACGGTTGATCCACGTCTAGAGGTGAGATCTAGATCTTCCTTCTCCTAGTGCTAGCTTGGACCGGAGGAAGAGGGAAGAACGAATCAACCAACGAGGAACAAAGAGAGGTTCGGCCCTCTCTTTGTGGCCGACGGGTAAGGGGCGGACGGCTAGGGGCTTCGGCCTCTAGCTTGTCTTGCTCTCTCTTTTGCTTTCTCTCCCACTCACTTGTGTTATGAGCATTAGTTGTGGGAAGGAAACTAGAACATCCTTTATATAGTTCAACAACTCCTTGTTAACTACATAAAGGTCATTCCTAGTTCTACATGAACTAGGATTAGTCCCTTCCTTGCATATTAGTCCTACTATGTTTGCAAGGTGTTGCAAAGTGATCCTTCTAATTAATTAATCATATTAATTAATCTCAAATCTAGTTTAAATCTATTAGACGTGTGACCCCATAGGTTTCTAATTAGTTGGTAGTAACTAATTACTAACATGGAACGGTGTCTAACAACACATCCATGCAACCCAACTAATAGAAATAAGTCAGTGATCCCGACAAACCGTTGTGCCCAATATCACATATTGCACTATCCCTTTGTCTCCATATCCAGATTGGACACGAGACATAAATAGTCATACTCGTATATCCAATATGTAGTTCCTCGATCCTGGGATATGCCTATGAAAGGAGATAACATCAATATCTCCATATTGATTTATCTGAGTCTGGCCAGACATTCAATAAGCATCATCCCCCGAGTGGCCCATGGATATTCGCTCCCATTATGTGGGAGGGACAAATCATACTTACATCACTACCATCTCTAATCTTGCTTCCTATCATGCCCGATAGCTATATTTATAGTTTCCCGGTTAAGGCGCAACGTTGGATAACATCAAAGCATGATATTCCACAACTAGAGTATCTAGTGACTTCAAGTCTAAGGATTTGCAACTATATTGGCACTACGAGAAGTGATTGTGACTTTAAAATAATCTAATGTATCCTTCTCGTTGTGGGTCAATCCGGTATGCCATTACTCCTAATGCATACCCATGTGTTAAACTTGATATCTCCATATCAATCTACACACATACTAGTCTATATTTGATTGTCATGTTAACCAATATAATGGACTAGGGATATTTAAGATAAACAACACATTTCATCTAAGGAATTAATTATATTAAATATCACAATAAATAATAAATGAATATACTAGCCAAAACATTGTTCATACTAAATAAAGATTGCCTCTAGGGCACCTATTCCAAGAATCTTGTGATCCTTCCTTCCTGTTTTTGATGCAGGCACAGACTTTGAAGGATCTTTTTCATGTCACCCCTTGTTGGACACAGAATACACTCCATAGGATCCTGAAGTAGTATATGAGTCTAATTCCGGAATGAGAATTTCTTTTCCTTTTCCCTTGATCCATGTGTCTGTCTTTTTCTTGTCTTTTAGGGCTTCCAATATGGATTCCCTTCTGCTTCTCTTCTGTAGATACTGTAGTCTGTTTCTTCTTGCCAGTTGCTGGAATCTGGTCCTTTTTCACCATCTTCTTAGTTGGTGAATACTCCAGTTCGTCATCAGTAAAGCTTTTTGATTCTAAGTCTTCACTGATTGTTTGAACCACATCTTCAGCTATTTTTCTCTTCATTTCTGAACTTGGTTTTGAACCTCCGGCCATCTTGATTCTGTCTGAGGCTCTTCTAGTGCTCATTAGGGTTTGGGAGAAGAATATAGAGAATTAGATTTGATACAGAGTGAAGTAGAAGAGAAGAAGATAAATACTGAAAGAGCTTGTGTTTAAAAACGAAACTACAATCTCTCTGATCTCAAAAGATTTGTAATGATCCAAGAAGATTCAAATCTATGAGGCCGTTGGAAATAAATAGTTTAATACTATATTTGGCTGAAAAATAATTTTGAAAAAGGTAGGGGCAATATTGAGCAAATACCTACAAAGATATCACTCAATACTGAATGATCCATAATTATTCACTAACCAGTTATCAGACTTATTTTCAAGGCTTTGAAAATAGTTCAAGGTCTTGAAACGTTGTTAAGCTGAAACACATAAGATCAAAACTTTGAATAGATTTTCAATCTTTTGAAAATCAGTCCAAACCTTTGAAACACATAATAGCTTACCTTCCTTATCTGATGCTCCCTCTAAACCAATGCATCTTTGTTTAGCATGCATAATTCCAGTCTTAGAGCTGAAAATCTTTCATCTGGCAATGTTTTAGTGAAGATATCTGCAAGTTGCATGTTAGTAGAAACAAATTCAAGAACAATGTCACCTTTCTCAGCATGATCTCTGATGAAATGGTGTCTGACATCAATATGCTTAGTTCTTGAATGCTGAACTGGATTCTTTGTAATTTATATTGCACTAGTATTGTCACATTTGATAGGTATGCTTCTGAAATCAAATCCAAGATCTCTCAACTATTGAGCAATCCACAATTCTTTGTTTCTTGGAATGCCAACTGATCAAGGAGGATCCAATGAATTGGCAAGTTCCAGAAGTGTTTTTCCTGTCAACTTTGTAGCCTGCAAAGTCAGCATCTGAAAATCCATCAAAAGAGAATTTAGAATGTCTTGGATACCAAAGCCCTAAGTCTTTGGTATCATTGAGATATCTGAATATTCTCTTCACATCAGTCAAGTGTTATTTCTTTGGATCAGCTTGAAATCTTGAACACATACATACACTGAACATGATATCTGGTCTACTAGCAGTAAGATATAGCAATGATCCAATCATACCTCTATACTCTTTCACGCTGACACTCTTACCAGATTCATCTTTTATCTAAAGACAGTGTAGAACTCATGGGAGTCTTGATCTCTTTGAATTGAGACATGTTGTACTTGTTTAACAAGTCCCTAGTGTACTTGCTTTGATGTAGAAAGATGCTCTTCTTTAGCTGATGTATTTTAAGTCCAAGGAAGAAGTTCAACGCTCCCATCATACTCATTTCAAATTCCCTGCTCATAAGACTTGAGAATTTTTTGCATAGAAGATCATTAGTAGCTTCAAACAAAATAACATCAAAATAAATCTGAACTACAAGTAAATCTTTCTCAGAGTCTATATGAAATGGATCTTGTCTACCAATCCTCTTTTGAAATCATTTTCAAGCAGAAACTTTGGCAATCTTTCATACCAAGCCCTTGGAGCATGTTTCAAATCATAAAGAGCTTTGTCAAGTTTGTAAAAATTATCTGGAAACTTATCACTTTCAAAACCAGGAGGTTGTGCAAAAATAAACTTCCTCTTGCAAGTAGCCATTCAGAAATGCACATATCACATCCATTTGAAATTGTTTCATGTTTTTGTAAGATGCAAATGCAAGTAAAATTCTAATTGCTTCTAACCTTGCAAATGGAGCAAAAGTTTCCTCAATATCAATACCTTTGTCTTGGTTGTAACCTTGAGCAACTAACATTTCTTTTTTTATGTTACCTTTCTGATCTCATCTAGTTTGTTTCTGAGCACCCATCTGGTACCAATGACAGACTGGTTTGTTGGTGGAGGAACTGGGTTCCACACCTTGTATCTTTCAAACACATTGAGTTCACTTTGCATAGCTATAATCATGTCTGCTTCTTGTAATGCTTCCTTCACAGTTTTGGGTTCTACAAGAGAAATGAAAGCATTGAAAGCACAAAGATTCTTCAAATGTGATCTTGTTTGTGTACCAATGGTTGGGTCAAAGATGATGTTGTCAGCTGGATGAGATGAAAGATATTTAAATCTCTTTCTTGGATACCAGGGTTCAGGCTCTCCATATTGCTTCTCTGGTCTTGAAGTAGTAGCCTGATCTTTCATCTCTTTCTGATCATCTTTGTCAAGACTTTGATCTTTGTTTTCAAGGCCTTGAGTCTTGTTTTCAAGGTCTTGAAAATGGCTCGATTTCCTTCTGAGCCTTTCTTGAAACCAACTGAGTTCTCATATTGTTTTTCTGATTCATGCGTGTTTAGATTCAAGTCTGTAAAACTTTCACTCAAAGAACCATCATAGCTTTCATCAAAGATAACATTAATACTTTCTTCAACAAGCTTGGTTCTTTTATTATAAACTCTATAAGCTTTGCTAGTAAGAGAGTAACCAAGAAATATACCTTCATCACTTCTTGCATCAAACATACCCAAGTTGTCCTTACCATTGTTGTGGACATAGCATGTGCAACCAAAGGGTCTGAAGTATGAAATATTTGGCTTTATCCCTTTCAAGAGTTCATAGGGGGTCTTCTTCAATATAGGTCTGATCAAGCACCTGTTAAAAATGTAATTTTCTGTATCTCAGCTTCTGCCCAATAATATTTTGGCAGCTTGTTTTCTAGAAGTATTGTTCTTGACATATCTTCAAGAGTCATGTTCTTTCTTTCAACAACTCCATTCTGTTGAGGAGTTTTAGGAGCAGAGAAATTGTGAGAGATAACATGCTTAACACAGAATAAATCAAATTCTAATTGATCAAACTCTCTACCATGATCACTTCTGATTGAAGCAATAGGTAGGTTTTTCATGGTTCGAAGTTCTCTGCAAAGCTTTGAAAATTCAGAGAGTGCTTCAAATTTTTCTTTGAGAAACATAACCCAAGTATATCTAGAGTAATCATCTACTATAACTAGCATATACCTATTACCTTTTGGAGTTGGATTTCTCATAGGACCACAGAGATCCATATGAATTAATTCAATAGGTCTAGTGGTACTTACAAATTTCTTTGGCTTGAATGAGCTTCTGATCTGCTTACCCTGAGAACAGGCTTTGCATACTTCATCATCTTTGAATTTGATAGGTGGTAATATTCTTACCATATCTTTGGAGATCAACTTATTCAAGGTATGCAAGCTAATGTGACCAAGCTTTCTGTGCTAAAGCTTTGAATCCTCTTTCTAGGCCTTGAGACACTTCAGCTTTTACCTGCAACTTTGTTAGTCTGAAAAGTATAAATATTGTTTGATCTAGAGGTTGTGAGAATGCAATTGCCTTATTTCTCATTTTGAACCACACACTTCTCTTTATAAAAGATAAGTTATTGACATTGTCACAAAGTTGAGATACACTAAGCAAGTTAAATTTCAAGCCATCAACTAGATATACATTAGAAATAGAGTTTTCAGAATTCGTACCAACTTTACCAATACCAAGTATGTTGCATTTTCCTTTGTCACCAAGTGTAATTGAACCTTCATATTGCTCTTTCAATTCTGAGAAAAGAGATCTCTTACCACTCATGTGTCTTGAGTAACCACTGTCCATAAACCACTTTGTTCTTTGACATTGGTGACAACCTGCAAACACCAATCACTGCCTTACCCAGCTGTTAGACCAAGTGTGGAATTTGGACTCATACTCAGGATCAACCATGTTAGGTTGTCTGACCCCTTTAGGAACCCAAATCTGTCTGACTTGTCCTTTAAGTTTAAATGGATAAGTGTGCATCATTATGTGAGGGTCTCTTTTTCTGAAAGGACAAGTCATCTTCATATGACCAATCTTGTTACGAAAATGACACTTAGGAGAAGTTTTGTTTCCAGCTTTCACAAATCTGGTATTGTTCTTTCTTGGAAAGTTTGGGTTGTATCCAATACCAGATTTGTGAACTGACTTTGAAATTTCTCCAAGAATCAGGTTGAACTTCTGTTCTGAGCCTGCAAGCTTAACTTTGACTAACTCAGATTCTTGAAGTTTCTCAGACTAGTTTTTTGTTCTAATTCATCAACTTGATGTCTCATATTAAAAAGGCTATCACTCAGAGAGGATTTCTCAGTGACTACTTCCTTGACTTGTGTTTTCAAGGCCTTGAGACTGGTTTTCAAGGCCTTGAAATCACTATCAGTTTTCTTCTAAGAGATTTCAAGATTATGATTCATAAAAAACAAGATGTAAATTCTCTTTTGCTTGCTCATGAACTTTTTCTTTCAAAACTCTAATTTATTTTAGATAATCTTCTTCATTTAAAAGCATCGTCCTTATTATATCTGAGAGAGCTTCTTTTGGTTTTAAAATCAAACAGTTTACCATTACCTCAATGTTCTTTTCAGAACAATTATCATGCTCGCCATGAAGCATAGGTTGGCATGTTCTTCATCAGATTCAGAGTCACTTGAGCTATCTGAGTCACTCCATGAAGCTATCATAGCTTTCTTTCTCCTTTCATGGTCCTTCTTCTGAAAGTTCTTGCTTTTCTTGTGCGTAAAATCTCTTATCAAATGTCCTGCATCACCACGCTCAAAGCAGTTCATGACTTCGGATTTATTTTGTGAAGAAGATTTACCTTTGTAGTCCTTGCTACTGGATGATCTGTGTCTTTATCTGTTGAAGTCTTTGTTTCCAAAGTTTTTCTTCATCTTGAGGATCTTAGTCAAGGCGTTGGAAATCAAAGCAATTGGATCTTCATCATCATCATCTTAGTTTCAAGGCTTTGAATTTTCTCATTCTCTTTGACCTTGAGTGCTAAGTTCTGGACACCTTCAGGTAGCTCTCCGTCGGCTTCATTCATGGATATTTCATGTGTCAGGAGCTTCCCTTGTAGGTCATCAAGTTGTAGTGATGAGAGATCTTGAGCTTCTTCAATGGCTATTGTCTTTGGTTCCCATTTAGCCTTTGCAAGACTTCTCAATATCTTCCTCACGTTTTCTTCATTGGAAATATGCTTTCCCAGTGAATCAAGGTTGTTGACAATGTATGTGAACCTCTTGAACATGTCTTTGATTGACTCATCTGCATTCATCTTGAACAACTCATATTTCCTGAGATAGATGTTGATTTTGGTTTGCTTGACTTGACTGGTTCCTTCAAATGTCACCACAAGCTTATCACTGATTTCTTTGGCAGTCTTGCAGCCTGAAATCATGTTGAATTCATTTGTACTCAAAGCACAATACAATATTTTAATAGCTTTGAAATTTTTTGAAAATTACTCTAATTCAGAAGAGGATAGTGAGTCTTCAGATTTGGTAGTTTTGATCCCATCTTTCTCTCTATAGAAAGTGTGAGATCCATTCTGAATAATGGTCCAAAGATCTATGTCTTGATCAATAATGAACATTTTCATCAGGGCTTTCCAGTGAGCAAAGTTGTCTCAACAAAATAGGAGGTCTGTTGGCAGCTCTTCCCTGTGAGAAACCACCATCACCTGCAATACTCATGATCACCAGATGGTTAAATCTTATACTGTGATACAAGCTATGATACCAATTGAAAGGGGAGCATGCAGATATATATGCACCACGAATACTCTAGAAGGGGGGGTCGAATAGAGTTTGCCAACTTTTTGCAAAACTTGTAGAGGAGGAGAGTTTCAGTTCAAGAGCAATGGAGTTCAAGGCCTTGAAAACAGTTTCAAGCCTTTGAAGTGAAATACAGTTTGAAATAGAACAAACAAGTCTTTTTCAAGGCCTTGGAAAGAGTTTCAAACCCTTGAAAACAGACTAGTTCGAATGATGAAAAAACTAAGTAAAGGAACTGTAAATGCAAGAGAGTTGCCTTACTCTGTTACAGCTTGAAAACAGACTAGATCTCTACCTCAGGGATCTTCCCCCTGCAGGATTTTCAACTCAATTATTATTAATCAAAAGCTAAGCCCTAGATCTCAAGCACAGAGAGTTGCCTTACTCTGTTACAGCTTGTGGTTCTCTCTAACCTATCTAGTAAATGCTCTAGCTAACTGATTAACTAAGAATTATCTATTGTTAACCTTCAACAATCCTTGAGAATGAAATGGAGAAGTATTACAAGAATGATCAACAAATAAGGCACAAGAAAGAAGAACACTAAAGTGTAGAACTGCAGTGAAGATTGCATTGATCATTTGTGAGATGGATTGTGAGAATGATGAACTTCTTTGATGCTTATCAATCCAGAAATATGTCTCTATTTTTTTTCCGTTGAGTGTTGTCTATTGTTGCTTCAAAATGAGCTCTATTTATACTCTCTGAAGCTCTACAAATCTTCCTAAATTTTCAACAACAACTTCCTGTTTTGTAGGAAACAACTTTGAATCTCTTTAACAGCCTTCTCCAACGGATAGTTGATCATAATCTTCAGAGATATTGTTGTGATCTTGTCATTAAAAATTTGAGAAGCTGTCATGGGTCTCTGATTGATCACAGAATCATCATTTGTTATTGTTTCCTTTCCTGCAAAAGCCAGATTAGGAAACCAATAATTCATATTTGGGAAATAAATTTCCCTGCAATATTAAGTCAGACTGATGGTTTAAACGTGTTAAATATATCAAAACAGATTGTCTTTCATCATCGAATAATAACACATCAAGCACAAGGATGATAAAGGGTGGAATCAGATGAGAAGAGTTGTGAAAAACTCCCCCTTAGAACATTCATACAGGTCAGACAGCTTCAAGTCTTTGAATCCTGGTTCAAAGCCTTGAAATAGCTGTGAAACCTGATTCAAGGCTGTGAAACCACCAAATCCTCTAATCCTAGAACCTCTATTAAACCCAAAATGGAAATCTAAAACACTAAATTGGACCCCCCAACCCTCAAACCCCTCACGCTTTTGAGAAATCAAATCACTCAAAAACAAGATTTCGAAATGTTCGGAGCACCTTTTTTTAATATCTAAATGTTACAAAAACGAGTGAATCTCTACCTAATATTGTAGACTGACAATAACACTATAGTATCACCAAAAAAATTACAACCAAAAAGTCAAAAACCCTTTTTGGCCTTCCAAAAACCTCCCCAAAATACACATAAAATGTCCCGAAACCATGATTTATCATTAAAAATCAAACCCTAATCATCACCTCAAACTCTGAAACCACCAAATCCTCTAATCCTTGAACCTCTATTAAACCCTAGATAGAAATCTAAAACACTAAATTGGACCCCCCAACTCTTAAACCCTTCACCCTTTTGAGAAATCAAATCACTAAAAACAAGATTTCAAAGCGTTTTAAGCACCTTTTTTAATATCTAAATGTTACAAAAACGAGTGATTCTTGACCTCATATTGTAGACTAACAATAAAACTATAGTATCACGAAAAAAATTTACAACTAAAAACCTACTTTGGCCTGCCAAAAACCTCTCCAAAATACCCATAAAATATCCCGAAACCATAATTTATCATTAAAATTCATACCCTCAACATCACCCCAAATTCAAAAACACCAAATCCTCTAATCCTAAATCCTCAATTAAACCCTAAATAGAAATCTTAAACAGTGAATTGGACCCCCAACCCTCAAACCCTTCACCCTTTTCAGAAATCAAATCACTCAAAACAAGATTTTGAAGCATTTTGAGCACATTTTTTTAAATATCTAAATGTTACAAAAACGAGTGAATCTTTAACTAATATTGTAGATTGACAATAACACTATAGAATCACCAAAAAAATTACAACCAAAAACCATTTTTGCCTTTCCAAAAACCTCCCAAATGTACCCATAAAATGTCCCGAACCATGATTTATCATTAAAAATCATACCCTAATCATCACCTCAAACTTAGAAACCACCAAATCCTCTAATCCTAGGACCTCTATTAAACCCTAGATAGAAATCTAATACACTAAATTGGACCCCCAACTCTCAAACCCTTCACCCTTTTAGAAATCAAATCACTAAAAACAAGATTTCGAAGCGTTTTGAGCACCTTTTTTAATATCCAAATGTTACATAAACGAGTGAATCTTTATCAAATATTGTAGACTGACAATAAAACTATATTATCACGAAAAATTACAACTAAAACCTTCTTTGGCCTGCCAAAAACCTCCCCAAATACCCATAAAATATCCCGAAACCATGATTTATCATTAAAATTCATACCCTAAACATCACCCCAAGCTTCAAAAACACCAAATCCTATAATCCTAAAATCCTCAATTAAACCATAAATAGAAACCTAAAACACTGAATTGGACCGCCAACCCTCAAACCCTTCACCCTTTTGAGAAATCAAATCACTCAAAACAAGATTTCGAAGCGTTTTGAGCATCTTTTTTTTAAATATCTAACTTTTACAAAAATGAGTGAATCTTTACCTAATATTGTAGATTGACAATAACACTATAGTATCACCAAAAAAATTACAACCAAAAACCATTTTTCGCCTTCCAAAAACATCCCCAAAGTATCCATAAAATGTCCCGAAACCATGATTTATCATGAAAAATCATACCGTAATCATCACCTCAAACTCCGAAATGACCAAATCCTCTAATCCTAGAACCTCTATTAAACCCTAGATAGAAATCTAAAACACTAAATTGGACCCCCAACTCTCAAACCCTTTACCGTTATGAGAAATCAAATCACTAAAAATAAGATTTCGAAGCGTTTTGAGCACCTTTTTTAATATCTAAATGTTACATAAACGAGTGAATCTTTACCTAATATTGTAGGCTGACAATCAAACAATCGAACTTTCTCCATCTCGTCTTTGCTTGATTTTGTCTCAATCAAAAAAACCAAGCATGGGTTATATCGCCTCACCAGGTCGTGAAGCAACAGGAACGTGCTCGGGTTCCCGAGACCTTGCACCTTCCAACTGAGGAGATTCATTGTTCTTGGTAAAGCTTCATAGCAGCCCTGCCAAATGTGCATTTAGAGTTTTTGAGGAACTCAATGCCTTGGGACTCTGTTCTCCTTGCATACTATCAGTCGTCTTCCCCGTACGTATTGCACCTAGATACTTCCTCTCCATCTCTAACTGTTTACTTCTTTTGCGGTTCTTCTTTGCTTGCATTGGTATTGGGCTCAGATCAGATGTTGTTTTATGCTTTGGAGAACTTGGTCGTGGGGGTACTGCATTGGTGGTCACACTTTCGCCTATGCTTCGAGGGACAGTGTCTTCCACAACCAATGGTGAGGCCTGTGCCTTCGGCTTCAAAATTCCCCTCCACTGACTTCTTTTGGGATGTACTGCTACCACCTCCTTCATTTATATCATTCTCTTTCATTAAAAACTCCGGAGAATTTGAGTTTTCAGGAGCCTTCATTCCCAACTTCCTACCGGTTGGGGACTCGGTTTGGTTGGGAGCAGAATCTTCCCTATCTCGAAGCACCTGGGTATTGATGCCATTTTCTTCACCTTCCTCCATGCTCACTCCACCTGGCTGTTCTCCATCCCTACCGTTATCCTTGGTCTGTTTTCTAGGTTATGGAGGCTTTCCCCATTTGTTCATTGGGTAGTGCATCCATGCCCGATAGCCTGGTTCTTGTTCTCGATCTTGTTCTGTCTTGACTATGGCCCTGTTTGGATATCCCGATTTTGTTAACCTCTACAAAAAGTTAACCAAAACTTCAACCCAAAATTTATAGGACCTACATTCCACTCATTATTCTACTCACACAAAAGTCAAAATCTCAAAACCAAAACAATTAAATCCAAACATTCACCTAGTTTGGTTAACCAAACAAGTCCAACCTTGTTATGCAAATAGGGCATATATCGCAATTGTTGCTATAGTGATCAATAATACCAAACCACGTGCACGCTCTTGGCACCCTTTCGTACTTCAAACCCTCGCTCTCTACTCTGGGGTCCGAGTCAAGGATCTCACCCTCGTTTTGGACTTCTCTCCTGCCAGATTTTTCATCTGCTAGGTGTGATGGGAGTTCATGAACCTGAATCCAAAAGTCCATGATGTCGAATTTAGGGTTCTTAGATTCGCTTCCAACTTCCAGGGCTTCAACATAAGCATGGGACCATCGAAATATCACGGCCCTCCCGAAGCTATTCGGTCCATGATACCTTTGTTGGGGAAGTTGAAAATAAAGGTATTACGATTGAAGATGTAAAAACTAATGATCTCCCTTAAAGCCTTCATCGGTCTCGAATTTATCTCTTTCCACGTCAAAAACATGCCGATTTAACACCATTCGAAGCTTTTTGTCTCCAAAAAAAACCCGTCGTCGAACACTATCTCAGTAGCCTCCTTATCCGTGAGTTTCATCGAATCAAAGGTGATCGATGTGACTTCTTCTGGTTCATCCATGGCAGCCGCCAGTGGCGGTCAAATTTTGAAATCGTAATTTTACCCTTATTTTGTTTCAGTTTTTGAGTTTTGCCCCCACAAAAAGTCACTATAGACCCCACTCAACTTCATAAATTATAATTTTACCCTTATGTTGCTTGGATTTTTCAGTTTAAACCCCACAAAAAATTCACTTTAGCCCCCACTCACCTTCTTGAAATTTAATTTTACCCTTACTGTATTTGATTTTTTCGAATTAGCTCCCACTGCAAGGAATTTCTGGATCCGCCCCTGGCTGTCGCGGATCCGAGTTTCACGGAGCACTCTCCCTCTCTTGTGATTGTTTGATTAGTAGTAGCAAACTATTAGCGAAATAATAATAATAATAATAATAATAATAATAATAATAATAATAATAATAATAATAATAATAATAATAATAATAAGAAGAAGAAGAAGAAGAAGAAGAAGAAGAAGAAGAAGAAGAAGAAGAAGAAGAAGAAGAAGAAGAAGAAGAAGAAGAAGAAGAAGAAGAAGAAGAAGAAGAAGAAGAAGAAGAAGAAGAAGAAGAAGAAGAAGAAGAAGAAGTGGATTCTACAAAAGAATCAAAAGATATATCGTCTCTAGCAGCGTGGATTTTTTTTTAAATGATCTGTGGTCTGAACCATTGATGTTATATGTATTTTGTATATTATATACATATATTTCAGACATCCTGATGATCTGATGATCAGGATTTAGAGGTTTTCAGATTCGTCTTGTAGCAGTCTGGTCTATTACAAGTCTTTCAGTGTTATTTCCAACTCTAATTTGCTCGGTGTTCGATCCCACACTTCTCACATCATCGAGAACGAATCTCTTCAAGTCCCCCCTCATCGCTGTGACTCTGTTGCCGATGATAATTCCGACATGTCGTAGTTGGAGACCGATGACAACGGCAGCGATTTGAAAGAAGACGGTTAGTTTTCTAAACCCTTCCTTCTTACAGTTCGATTTTAGGTTTGCGCTGAAATCAGAACCGTTTACTTTTACTTGCGTAGCTTTTGAGTATATGATGAGTTTTATTGAACTGGAAGTACGAATAATTCTTTTGAGATGATTCCATTGAAGGCTCATTGTTCATAATGCATTTTTAATTCAAAAAACTGAGGCTATGTATTAAGAAACAGAAGCTTTTGTTCCTTCTGTAATTTGATTGGTTACATTTATATTTAGATCTCTGAAAGAGTTTACCAATAGAACAGAAGCTTTTTCTTCATAATGTCACGTGTTTTACCGAATGTTTTTTGCTATCCAGACCTGAAAACCGCACTTAGTAAGAAGCGAAGGGATGGTAAAAAATAACTAGAATACAACCTTCTATATATGTTTCTCTAGTGAACTTTTGCAGCTGAGAAATTGTGCTCCATATTTCTGTTACAGAGCCTGGAGTGGTTGGGTCCATGATGATGCGGTGATAATTTATGTAAGGGATTGTGTGTACATATTTTGCCAAGCATTTTTCATATTTTGCTAAGCATGATGATACATTTTACGTTATCAAAATGACCTTTTCATAAGAATCTAAAAGGTCGAGAAGATGAAGCTAAAAGAGATGGAACATGCCCTGTAACGGGTGAGAAGTTATCTATTAGTGTACTGGGTTTCATATTTTGCTAAGCATGATGATACATTTTAATATATTTCTAGAATTTTTATTACTTATGCAGGTTCATGTTAGTCTTGGTGGGATATTCAGTTCTCATATTTTCATTATTTGAATTCGGATCAATTATTGGAAGGTAAATGTTACCTTTGTTTCTTCGAGTTACTTAACTGTCTTGACATTCTTAGTACTTGGATGATCTGTTTGATTGAGTAAACCAATGCTCTTTTCGCTTCCAACATTGATGAGATGAGCCATGTTTGGCGTCAGTTAACTGTAGTTTCTTTACCCCTGGTTTATACTATAAACTAAGTTGATTTCCCACAAGACCAATTTACCTTCTAACTGAAACTTTATAAGTTTCAATTAGTTAGAAGCCATATATGTCACCATTGTAGGTTTATGGTTATAATATATAATTTTATATGCTGTAAATTATGCTTTAGTGTTCGTGTCTAACAAGCAAAACAATGTCTCAATCAGAACCTGTAAATTATGCAAATTGAGACATGTCAGAGGAGATGGAATCATCATCTCAGTTTGATTCACTCGTCTTCTTACTGAATGAATTAAATAGATCAGTATAGCCACCTTCTTGGGTGCTAGCAATACGTATTATGTTTGGAATGGAAGATGCTTCTTTTATAATTGTGGGGTGTTTGGTTGGGGTATTTAGTCATGAGCTAGTCTTGGTAACAACTTTTTATCAACCTTTTCAAGCTCCAATGTTGGGGATTATGAAATTACTCAATCTGTCAAATTAAACTCAATTATATGGGTTCAATCCCGATGGTAAAGTTTTAACTTCAGATTTCTGAGATTTGGCTTTGACATTGTCTATATTGTTCTACTGAACTCATATTCGGATTTAGCTTTTTGGATATGTCACTCCATGAGTATAGTTGGATTGAATATATATTTTCCTTTATTTAGTATAGTGTGTTTTTGGAAATGGGCTATGTTAATTGGAACCTGCAGAGTTAAGATGGTGAATTTTTCAGTTTGTTCGATGGTGACATTGATGTGGGGTTGAATTTACAGGGCAGAAGTGTGTCTAAATTTTGGACTTTGATATGATTATGATGGTCCTCTTGTTTCCCTACCGCCAGTTGGAAGTTCCATAGCGTTTTTTTGTCAAGGCCATAGTGAGCAGCTCAGTCTATTTTTATTTTTATTTTTTCTTTCTCTATCTAGAAGACATTCCCATCGCTTCGTTCTTTGATGTGGCTGGTCTTGGGATTTAAGTCCTGTATCTCTTAAACGAGACTTGAAATCTGCATATTGATAAAAAGAGATTTGCATGTGAAATTTGTGCATGTACTGACATGACGTCAAGTCAGTAAATCGACGAATCATGCAGATGTTATTGAGATAGCGCGAAATACGTATTGCTAGAACTCAAGGCTAGCTCACGAATAAATAGCCTATTTTTTTCCATTATTGTGCAGAAATTTATATAATTAAGGTTCATGTATGTCTGATATTAGTTTTTGGCTTCGATTGTTTTAAACTTACATATTCATATATATTTTGTTTATGTGAAAATTTAGAATGGATAGGAGTTGGGTAAGAAATGGTAAGAGACGCTCCCATGAGTTCATAAACGGAGTAATGAATGTTGCACGCAACAACAAGAAACCTGGCATGAGTAAGATCTGGTGTCTGTAGGCTGATTCCTGTATTCGTCTAGGTTGATAACACAACACCTTGTGTGATCCTGTTAATACGATTGATTGACATACAGAATGGTTGTTTCCCGTACCACTAGATGTACAGCATATACTTCTGGAGTAAGCTCTTTCTACTAACCTGTCATTGGAGGTATCCCTTTATCTACATGCTCTGATTACCTGGCTTATTGTGGTGATTGGTTTAGCTGCTCTCTGTGAACAGACATACAATTGACCTGAGCTGATAATTTTTTTTTTTTTTTTTGCGGCAATTGAATATCGCTTGGTTTAGTTGCTATCTCATACCATACTCATATTGACCATTTATAGGGGACAGTTTTTATTTGTGATATTCTTCTTCATTCTTCTTTGCAGGGTTCATGGGAGCTATGTTTTATTAAGAAATTCCAGCATTGAAAGGTACAAAAGGCGAAGGTTTGAGTTAGATCTGTTACGTCATAGATGAGGTGAGGGAAAAGGTAGATTGAGAGCACGAGGGTCTCCTTTTTTAGGGTAGAGTCTGCTTAGATTGCCAGTTTTGAATCAGTAGCGCCAAAATTCTAGAGCTTTGTGGCTGACGGAGGGTGATAGGTGCACTAAGTACTTACGTAGATTAGTTAACTCCCAATCTGAAACCAGTTGCTGAATATGATTACTGAATTACAATTTCATGAAATGGATATATGGGGTTAAAAGAACTAGGAGGCCAAGGATGTTTTTCTTTTCTGGGTACAAAATGGGTTGAGTGTCTGCTGATTTTGTAAAATTGCTACATGAAATGAAAGAAAAACTTCCCTGAGTCTCTTTGACATACTATGTTGCCAAATACACTTTAGTTATGATTTTCTTTGTGAAGTTGCATGAATGGTTAGTTTTAGCAACTCTCTTACCTTCAACTAAACCTAAGATTTTAACTATCAGTTATAATCTTATTTGCTTGTTTCCTCTATAGTCGGTTTTTTTTTTTTCTTTTTTGCTACTCATATTTTCTTCCTCCTGAACTTGTCTACAGAATGAGTTGCACGACAAGACAGATTGAGACCATGGATCTCGAAGAAGATAACCGAGTTTTTTGAGAGGTAAAGAGCACACTTGTAGACTACATTATGTCCAGCATGCATGAACATGTCAAGGCATTGGAAATGATGGACATGCTTCAGTGAGTTGTAATGAAATTTGTCTTTGGGCCAAACTTATAAAGAGCACACTTGTAGACTACATTATGTCCAGCATGCGTGAACATGTCAAGGCATTGGAAATGCTGGACATGCTTCTGTGAGTTGTAATGAAATTTGTCTTTGAGCCAAACTTATGCAGGAGACTAGCAATTATATGGTTGAATGTAATGCCTATGGTGAACCATCATTTGAATTTGTAATTAGATTGAGACTTTTACGGAAATTTTAAGTATGTAACTTAATGTAAATTTTGGATCTAATTGTAATGCAAATAATTGCTTATTTGTGGTGTTGTAGTTGGCTTTGGGACAATTTTGTTTTAAATTTATGTTTGTAGGCAGAAAATGTACTTGTTAAAACTCATTTTTAAGCACAGAATTTTTATCGGGAAATGTTTGTTTTGAGGAGGAAATATGTTTTAGGGAGGAAAGTAAGTTGTAAAATGCTCTTTCAGGGACAATTTTTGTCGCAAAAGGTAACTTTTAGGGAGGAAATATGTTTTAGGGAAGAAAGTAAATTGTAAGAAACTTTGTCTGGGACAAACTTTTTTGTCCCAAAAGGTACTTTTTAGGGAGGAATTTTTTTCGAGAGGAAAGTATTTATGCGAAATTTCCTTTAGGGACAGAAATTTTGTCGCAAAATATACTTTTTAGGGAGGAAATTTGTTATGAGTTTTGCAACAAAATATACGATTGTTGCCAAAAGTTACGCCTATTGAGACAATATCAAAATTTTGTCCCAAAAACTTTCCCGGGTGGACTTTTAGCCACAAACTGCGCAACGAAGATTTTTTGTCTCCAAAATATTTTTAGGGGGGAAAATATGATATTTAGCGACAAAAAATGTATGTCCCTAAAACACCAATTCCTTGTGGTGGCAGCTGTACTACAGTAAATACTTAATGCATTATTACCTCAATTTTAAGCGCGACATTCTGAGAACTGATAGCTATATATGGATTTTCATTACCCTCTTACCCCCGACAAGGAGCGGATCTAAACTTGTAAGCATCACATACCATCTCCACGTGTGCAATATGTTTTACCGGGTATCTCCTCCCATATTTGACTATCACCACGAACTGGCATGAATCTATTAGGTTGGTAAACATGTTTGGCCTACATTACACACAAAACTGATACGGAGATGTGATACAAGATTACCTTGAACTCTCTTTTGTGGTCTGTCATTGTTTCAAAGTAGTAATTGCTCATCCATGATGATTAGCTTGGGGAAACAAAGAGATTGGTTTTTCCTTATGAAACCTCCCAGGGTGAACTATGTCAAGGTGACTTTGAATATGATGACGCAAGAGGAGGGAGGGGGCGAAACTAAAATGCATAGATTTTGCGGACTTATGTGATGTTGGGGGAGTTCTGCCACCTACCCGAAGAACAAAGAATGCTTACATTTTTCAACTTGGGAAACAACTGATCAGCCTTCTCAAAATCAAGATAGATTGTGTAAAGACAGAACACCATATGAACTTTACATAAATCAGGATATTCAGGACTTCCCTTCCGCTTCTGCTCGATTTCTCCTCTAGGAAAGACTAAACTTCCTCACCCTCCAATAAAGCGAGCATGCCTGTAGAAAACTGAACTTTTATGTGGAGTCGAGATCTAAGACATTTTGCCTTGTGAGAAAGAAAAGTCAGAGAGATCGAGATGCAATTTGCATCTCTTAGCACCACGTTGGCGCTTCCCTTGTACAGCTTGAATGAAACCCTTTAACGTTAGCTGTTTGAATCTTCCGCATGTTTCTTCGCTACCCGTAGGTGGATGTGTAAAGCCCTCTCCATTCCACCAATGTATATCATAAAAAGTTCGAGATTTGCATCCATCAGTTCTGTTTTGATGGTAATAGGCTGGTGTTTCTTGGTGTAACCTGAATAGGGACAAGGTTGATTTAAGCACTTTGATGATGAGTTTTGCAGCTTCAATTTCGTGTCCTGCTTCTGCAGGTCGATGATTTCCCCACGAACTGAATGAAAAAAAGTTGATTCAGCATCAGCCGACAGGTCTTTGGCCTATTCACCTTTACTCCTCGAGCTTGCCTGTTTTTCCCGTTACGAGATTGGAGCAGTCTTTCTGTAGCTGCACAGATTCCTATCGTTTTTAGATTATGTTCGGTAGCCAGAGTTTAGCCAGGCTCTCCAGACAGGAGAAATGACTTTTTTGGGGACTTCTACTTTCCAAAGCTTCTACAACCAATTTTGAGTACTTCTACTTTATGTTTCTGCATATTCGGTTGCATCATCTTTGCCCAGTTGAACTGCTATATTGTATCCAGACTTCGTAGACTATTGTCCATTTTCAATGTGATGCCGAATTCTTCAATCATATCGGCTTTCTTTTGGGATTGGGATTTGTCTGATCTCCACTGCATCAACTGGGTGGAATAAACTCAGTTTTTACATGAGGAGGAAGGTTGATCCCTCAGTTATGTAACCGTTTTTCTCTCTAGGAAAACAATCACTACCAAAATCAACAATCCTCTTTATCAACTTTTGTGACAGTTTTTATCAATAGCCTTTTCATTTTATCCTTCGACTATATCCCATCTGTGGAAGTTACCTCCTTCCAAAGGAGATAACTACCAAAAACTACCCTGTCAGTTATTTGTTTTAGCAGTTTCCGACAGTTTATGTCGGTTATCTGCTGAGTTTTTCATCTCCTGTTCACTTCTGGGATTTTATCCTTTTGCACTCTGAAAATTCACTATCAAATTACAATTTTCTGGTATTCACGGTAATGGCGTCCAGTTCGAGAGTAAACAATCAGGATTTCCTGGTGGGTAAATCTGCTTTGGAAATTAATGAAATGATGTCCCACCTTCAACTCACGGAGAAGGAAAAGAAAGGCTGCATCATCAATGAAGCCTCTCTTGCGGAGGGTCGGAGTATCTGCCGACGAAGTGTCTTTGGTAAGATAATTACTACTCCTAACATCAATATTAGCAATCTGAAAAATGTGATGTCAAGGGCTTGGAAAGACCCGGAAGGTTTTGAGGTCAAAACTCTGGGAGCAAATCTATTCCAGTTTTTTTTTGAGTCTGAAGAACAGGTAGCGTCTGTCATGGAAGCACGGCCATGGTTTTATAAGGGGGACATGATTGTGATGGAAAAATGGTATCCGTGGCGTAAGATGTTGGAAGCGCGCTACAACAGGGCTTACATGTGGATTCAAACATGGTACTTATCTCCAAAATTTCAATCACAGGCGGTTGCTGAGGATATTGGCAAGTCAATTGGTACAGTCCAGGAAATTGCTATCCCGACTTCAGTACCATTTGTGGGTCGCTGTATTCGTATGAAAGTTTTAATAGACATCAGTGAACCACTCAGTCGTGCAGCATTGGCAACTTTATCCGCTGAACGCAAAGAATGAGTTTTTATTCGTTATGAAAAATTACCCAACCTTTGTCATCATTGTGGTCGTATGGGTCATGAAATCAAAGAGTGTCCACTTGCCTTGGGTTTTGGGAATCCCTATGGAAGATGTGCCATTAAGATATGGAAATTGGATGACGGCAGCAGCAATGCTAAATTTCGTGCTTGGTTACAACGCGGATATATCATCCGCATTTGGCCCCTCAACCCTGTCCCCTGAGGAACGTAAACAGAAATTCCACATTGACAACTTACAAAGGAATGACTATTCGAGTGGAAGCCAAGAAGAGAGTGATGAGGAACCAGACCCTGGCTCAGATGAAGGACTGTTTCTTTCCAGACAGAGGGAGACAATTTCACACGCTGAGTACCTGGCAGAGATGGAGGATGCTGATATTGGCCAAGATGACCCTATCGAGGATGAAGGTAGCCTCCTTAATCGTCATACTTCTAATAAAAGGTATTTTAACATTGCTCCTTTTGAAGAACGCTTTGTTAGAGGGGGTAATCTTGGGGAGGCACTTGATAAATCTGCATTTAATAAGTGTGATACTGATGCTGTGTTCATTGAGTCGACAAATGTGTTGGGAGATAAGAGATCTCCCGAAGACATGTCTAATTCTGATGAGATTGTCAGCGTTGAAGCAAAGAGGGTGAAACAGGGGAATCGAGACGGTTCTCTTCCCCAAAAAACGGCAGAGGTTGGTGAAAACCAACCCTGCCGACAGCCGTGAATATCATTAGTTGGAATGTGAGAGGTCTTGGGAGTTCCTCCACATTCCATAGCCTCAACTCCCTAGTTCGGGATAAGCGGCATGATTTACTTTTCCTCATGGAAACAAAAACGCTTGTCCCCAAGGCTGAAGTGATTCGTAAAAAACTGGGTTTTGATGTTGGTTATCATATTTCTCGTGTTGGGTTAAGTGGTGGTCTATCTCTCTGCTGGCACCGTTTTGTTAGACCTCCCGAGAGTGGGTGACCCTCCTTTTACTTCACCGGGTTTTATGGCGACCCGGTTACTCATAATAGGAGATTTTCTTGGGAATTACTTTGTCGGTTGAAACCTACAACCAATGCTCCTTGTATGGTAGTAGGTTACTTTAACGAAATTTTATCAAATTCAGAAAAATTGGGTTGGAATTATCGTAGTTGGAACCAGATTCAAGAATTTGCATATGCGTTACGGTTTTGTGGCTTGTTTGATTTGGGCTTTAAAGGAGAGAAGTATACCTGGTGGAACGGCTGTGTTTCTCCGTTCTCAGTGCAGGAGAGATTAGATTGAGCTGTTGGTAATGCTGATTGGGATACAAGCTTTGATCATACTACTGTTGAAGTGCTGCCTTGGGTTTGTTCGGATCACTACCCGTTGCTTGTAGCGGTTTCTAGACGGACTGCTCACCCGAGAGGTCCTAGGCGCTTTCACTTCGCAGCTGAATGGACCCGGAATCCGGATTGCTATGATACAATTAAACGGGTATGGCCTAACTCTGATGCCACTTCTAATTATTTACATGCTTTTCCTAATCAAATTTACAATACTACTAACAGCCTTCAAATTTGGGGAAGGAAAAATTTTATTTCTACAAATAAAGAAAAAAAACAAGAATTGATTCGTCGTCTTTCTTGGCTGAATTCACAATCTTTCTCCGCTTCTGTCCTGCACCAAAAAGAGATTACTACTGTTAGATTACAATGTATCCTTGCGGATGAAGAACTTAGATGGAAACAAAAATCCCGTGTTAACTGGTTAAAAGAAGGCGACCGTAACACTAAATATTTCCATAAGTGTGCTAACGAAAGAAAACGTAGGAACACTATTTCTGAAATCTATGATTTTGGAAATTATTTCACAAATTTGGAGGATATTAAGAACTGTTTGTCAAATTATTATAAGAAACTCTTCACTGCACAAAATGATTTATTTCCTCAAGCTATTGACTGTATTACCAACTGCATAGATTCAGATATGTTTGATTTACTAAATTCCCCTTTTACCAAAGAAGAGATTTTGGAGGCTGTCCAATCCATTGGCCCTCTAAAAGCCCCAGGTCCTGATGGCCTACCTGCTATTGTTTACAACAATTACTGGGATATCATTGCCCAAGATGTTATCAACATGTGTCTTTAATTTTTAAACAATGGTGGTGATATTTCAATAATCAACCAAACTTGTATCGCTCTTATTCCTAAATTAAAAAAATCCTAAGTATGTTTCCGATTTTAGGTCTATAAGCCTTTGTAATGTTTCTTATAAAATAATTTCGAAAGCTTTAGCAAATCGTTTGAAATCTATTCTGCCTAATATTATTGACCCTGCCCAATCTGCTTTTATCAAAGGTCGCTATATTACTGACAATTCTTAATTGCTTTTGAGACTATTCACACGATCCAAAACCATAAAAATAAAACTGGTTCCTTTTCTCTCAAACTTGATATGGCGAAAGCCTACGATAGAATTGAGTGGTCTTAATTACATCAAATTCTTCTAAAAATGGAGTTTCCTACGAATTTCACTAACCGTATTATGTCTTTTGTGTCTTCTGCCTCCCTCTCTATTTTAATAAATGGTCATCAAACTGATTATTTTCATCCTACTAGAGGCATTCGACAAGAAGATCCTATTAGCCCTTATCTTTTCCTACTTTGTACCGAAGGCTTATCTTGCTTAATAAAAAAGTCTGTTTCTGATAATATTCTTAAAGGTGTTAAACCAGGTTTTTATTCCCCTAGTATAACTCACCTTTTATTTGCGGATGACAGTATTCTCTTTGCACAAGCCACTAAGGAAAGTGTTATTACTATCAATTCTATCCTTTATCAGTATTGTCAGTCCTCGGGTCAACTTATTAACAAAAATAAATCTGTTGTTGTTTTTGGCCCTTGTGAGCCTACGGATAACAAAATTGTGATCTCCCAAATTTTGCAAATTCCAGTTCAACCCTTGCACGAAAAATATTTGGGTTTACCCACTAGTATGGGTGGAAATAAGCATAAAGATTTTCAAAATGTTAAAACAAAAATCTGGAATAAAAAGCATGGTTGGACAGAAAAAATTTTATCTACGGGTGGTAAAGAGGTTCTCATCAAATCTGTCATCCAAGCCATTCCCACCTATGCTATGTCCATGTTTTTACTCCCAATCACCTTTTGTGATGATATCCACAAACTTTGCTCTAAATTCTGGTGGAGTAATGATCTTGAAAGTAATAAGATTATTTGGAAAAAATGGGACAAAATGTGTAACTCCAAATTTATGGGTGGTCTTGGCTTCCGTCATCTTTATGCTTTTAATATTGCTTTATTAGGAAAACAAGCTTGGAAAATTTGCAATAATCCTAATTCCTTACTCGCTCGTGTTCTTAAAGGAAAATATTTTCCAAATGACTCTTTTATCAGTGCTGACTATAATAATAGATCTTTTGTCTGGAAAAGCATTGTTTATGCAAAAAATATTATTTTCCAAGGTGTGTGACAAGTCATAGGCAATGGTAAAAACACCTACATCTATCACAACAGATGGATTCCAATTGGTATAGCCAGAAAACCTTTGAGCCCTCCTACCCTTCCCTTGAACTCCAAAGTTTCTGAATTAATTACTGAAAATTTCACTTGGGATTTCCAACTTATTAAAAATCATTTTTCTGAAGATGAGTTTTCTGCCATTACTCAAATCCCCCTTTCTTCTCCTCAAAATCATGATAACCTGATTTGGTCTCAAACTGAAAATGGGGATTACACTGTTAAGTCAGCCTACAATATGCTTGTTACCAATTTCAACAGTTTCACAAATGTTCAAAACACTTCTTCTTCTGTTAATTCAAAAGACATTTTCTGGACAAAACTTTGGCAAACAAATGTTCCCAGTAAGATAAAAAAAAAATTTGGCGTATCTATCACTACTGCTATGCTACTAAGGACAATCTTTCAAAAAGAGGGGTTAATTTACCTTCCAACTGTTGTTTTTGTGACAAGGGTAGTGAAACCACCAGCCATCTCTTCCTAGACTGTAGGTAGATCCGTAAGCTCTACAAATCAAACCTCTTAGACATGCAGATCCCGTCCTGAACCATTCCTTTCAACTACCGTTTGAAACAGCTCTTCCTGGATTTTGATAATCAAAACCAACAAATCTTCAGTTTCTTACTTTGGAGCATCTTGCTAGAAAGGAATAGACGTATTTTCAGATCTGAATCGAAAAGTCAAAATGATTTAATTATTCTATCAATTTCTGAAAATCAAGAATTTCAAGATCACACTTATCTTGGTCGAGATGTGTCTTCTGCAGGGCTTGGAGCAGAATCTATGGCGTAACGCTAGAAGCCACCGCCTCCTGGACAGTTAAAACTCAATATTGACGCTGCTATCTCCAAAGAGCATAGCAGATCTGGAGGAGGAGGAGTAATCAGGAACTCCGATGGTGATTTCGTTCTTGGATTGGCTTTCCCGATCCCCTTTCATGAGGATTCGTTCATAGCAGAGGCATATGCTCTGTCTTTCGCGATTACAGAAGCAAGAAGAAGAGGCTTTGTTAGCCTGATTGTTGAAACAGATAACCAAAAGCTGAGTTCGGCGCTAGAGAGAGAAAGACATGCTCCGGTCTTCTCAGAGAAGGACCGCCTCACACACTCTATCTTCTCGAAGCTTCAACACTTTATAAACCCTAGGGTTAGCTGGTGCCGTAGAAATCAAAATGGGCTTGCCCATTCTTTAGCCCAAACGGGCCTATTTTGTAATGAACTGTTGTGCTGGGCTGTAAGTTGCCCACCTAGCTTGTACTCATTGTGGGTTAAAGACATGGCCCAATATTAAATAAAAAGTGCAGGCTTTTATTCAAAAAAAAAAACTCAGTTTTTACATCATCCCAAGTACAGTCACTGGTAGTAGTAGTAGTAGTACCATCCTTGGAGGGATTAGAAAAATCATTATCCACATAAATGCCACTGAACAATCCCCTTTCAACATGTAGAAGAATATCCAAACAGCTAGCCTGTAGTAGTAGTAGTAGTAGTAGTAGTAGTAGTAGTAGTAGTACAATACAGCTTAAAAAATAAGGTATCCCCCCTGATCCATCCTTGGAGGGATTAGAAAAATCATTGTCCACACATGAATGCCACTGAACAATCCCCTTTCAACATGCAGAAGAATATCCAAACGGCTAGCCTGAAGAAGAAGCAAAGCAGCTTCCACTAGATGTCACGTTCCTTTGATGCACAAGATCTTTCAACGCCTAAATTTCCTTTCCACGAATTATAAAAAGCTGCCCAAAACCTGACATTATAAAGACCAGCCCAAAACCTGAAACACTCACCGGCAACGGAATTTGGGCCTGACAGTAATTAACCCTGGCCTCGCTTCATCATAACGATATCTGGAAAATGAGGCACACGAGCCAAAACATTAGAAAAACAAATTCAACGAGAATAATTCTAGAGAGTCTGTCCGCATAAATGTCATATGGTTGCAATAGGTAGAGAGCACACCCACCTATTCTCGTTCAGGAAATCTTTAACCGCAGTCGGAAGAGCAGCCTGTCCGCGGCTATGATTGCCTCGACCTTTTAACAGAAGAAAAGAATTGAGTACAGGACAATAATCTGCAGGTGTCAATTCAACTACTAACTACTAGTATATAGACCCAGAATAAAGATGTTTTGTTTCCTTCCTCCATGGGTGTTGTTGTGATAAAGGGATCCTAAAACTAAGTTGTGAAAAGAAAGGAAGCACAGCTAACTCGTTTTGTTGCCTAACTAACCAGGACAAGGTAAAGCCAATGTCCGTCTAACAAGAGTGTGCCAATGCAGGTCAGGCATTCTACTAACATCTTCTCACTTCAACGGGGTTGTTTGTGCACTTTGCAGTAAAGTTCGACCTCGAAATAACACAGGCCACTGAGAGTATACATTGCAAGGTTCTACTGTCGGATTCTAAATTGGCTAAACTACTGAGGGTTCATTTCAAATAACTATAGCTTGCAGGATCAAAGATGGATTTCCAGAGTTTCATTTGATGGTTCCTTGCATCAATTACAAAGGACCCCTTAGTTCAAATCAAACAATCTAGTCACTAGATATAGCCACTCTATGATATAGATTTGACTAGTTTATTTCAATCCATTTGAAAGATACTGTGTCGGAAGAAATGGTACATGGGTTCGTGAGGTTTAATCAACTTGAGGACTGACTTATGTGCATATTTTCATGTACAGAAAGGAAGAACAGCTTCAAAGGCTGAATATGTAAGCTTCGTGATGCTGTTATGCTGTTATCAGACACTTGTGGATCGTTAACAGAACACAAGACCATAAAGAGGAGAAGCACTTAATTTCAATTGTGTCTTTAGTTGATCAATCTCTTTATATTACTAACATGTTGGTAGGCTTTACCATATGGTGACTGTCTTTGGTATTATGCGTGAGATCTGGTGAGTGGTGAAGCCAATCATTGGTGTGGATATAGAGCCCCTTCACTGGTTACTCTGTATTTAAACTCTTCTTCACTAAAATTCTTATGCATAATTAGTGGAAACCATTGCAACATGTCTTCCAACTCTAATGCTTGCTAATACAGCTTCTACTCTCTTGCAGTCATGATCTATAGGACTTGGTTTACTACGGATTCGTTTGTTGGTATGAACCAGATTCGGATGTTAAAGGCACAAGAGAATAACCCCCGTAGGGCTTAAGTTGATACAAGTTGCAAGTGTGATCTGCAAGTATGAGGGTCTCATTAGGAATGAAGCTGGCCTAAATTGCTGAGTGAGTGAGTTAAAGCATGAAAAAATTGTTTCTAAACTAGTCGGGAATTAGGCATGGGTGGGCTCTGAGTTTATGTATGTGTTTTTAGACATCCTGTTGATGAAATAGTTCCATGATGTGCATTGGTAGTTACGACAACTATTACTACTTCATTTATCATCGTAATGAAAGTTGCTCTGATAAACTTACTGTTACCCCCATTCAGGCAGGTGTCATATACTTCCTCTGTTCTCTCTCTATCTTCCAAGTTTGCATTTTGTCACTATTCACTGGGTCACTTTAGTTCGGTGATTTCATCAGTAAAACGATGCAAGAATTTAGTAAACTTTGCATAGTGTTATTGAGTAAACTTGACTCTAGAACATCATGAAAAAGTTATCAAAAAATTACATCGTCTTTGCTAACCAAATAACCGGGTCAAAGTCAAACGTGGAAGATAGAGAGAGAACGGACTAAGTAGTAAATGAAATTTCATGTGTACACAGACCCAAAAAAACTCTCACCATGTTTCTGGGTTTATCTACACAGACCCAAAAAAACTGTGAAATATTATAGATAACTGGGGTAGGGTATGACTTGTTATTATACCTTCACTTAGATTAAAAGGATGGGAAACGTAGACAGTGGGATGGGAGACTGGTTTTGAGATTAGGTTTTGGGAGGCGCAGCTCGGTGCGCTAACCAGATTGGTAGAGTTCAGCAGGTAACTTCTGTTCTTTCCTTAGGTTTTCAACATAATTTGATCCCAGTGATGGAGGACATCCACAAATGGAGGCTTGTCTTGACAGCTTATAAGGCATTGTCTCTGATTTGCAATTCACGATTAAGGAACTCAAGACTTGAAATGATCTGATCAAGTTGAACATTCCGAGCAACAAGTACAGCTTCTCTGAACTGCAGAGTTCGTTCTCTTGCCTCGGCAATGACGAAGAGCTATTTGCAAGCTCAGTCTTACACTTTGTTGACAACAGACCTCATAAAAAGCCTTGTCAACCTACACATCTGGAGCTTCTTCAAGATCATCATTATCAATTTGCTTGGAGCTATCCCCTGGCTTCTTTCTCCATGGTTCCATTTATCTGTTTGACAGAACTTCCATCAAACTGCAACCCTAGGATTCACAACTTAAATTCCTACTTGTCCAATATCTGAGACAGAGGACTGCTCAGAGGATACTGAATCATCTCTATCTGGTGTTGACTTGCCAAATGAGACTTTGGGAAGCATCCATACACATAATCCCAGATTATAGTCACTGAACCACAGTCACAAAGGAGATGGTCTCACAATCATCTCTTACGTTGGGGCGAGTACCTAAGAACCATATTCTAATCTTTGTAAGCCCGGATACTCCAGAAAACTTATCATTCCCTGACTCCTTTATTGTG
This sequence comes from Linanthus parryae, assembly GCA_023055425.1. Taxonomy (NCBI): domain Eukaryota; kingdom Viridiplantae; phylum Streptophyta; class Magnoliopsida; order Ericales; family Polemoniaceae; genus Linanthus; species Linanthus parryae. The sequence continues at coordinate 484,095 of JALGPY010000065.1, read as the reverse complement.
CAGATGTCACGTGTTGACCGTTTGACTAAATGTCTAGACAAACTGAAGTCTTTATGCACCCGTATATTACAACTTAAAGGCACTCAATACATGACATCAACTTGAGCAAGACAATATCAGATGTTGTAATTCAAGGAGGAATAACTAAACAGCAGTCCCTGCCCAAACTTTCAGCACATTCGGAAGTTGAAGCTCAGGAGGCGGGAGTTGCCTGAGACAACAAGGGACAACTTTCAAAGTCAATCCCACCGAATTCACATTTTCACCTCAAGGGTACGAATTGTTATAATACCTTCCAACGTCGACAGATGAAGTTAGTTTTGGAATTAGATTTTGGGAGGGGTGCCTCGGCATGCATATCAGGTTTGGTAAGTTACTGTTGAAGTCATGCATACATCTTAATCTGCTAATTACCTATGAGCCCGTGCCACAACTCAAGTTAGTACTTTACACAAATGGTTACGTGAACAATCACCTCACGTAACCATTAGTTTCGGCACAATACATGATAATAGGAATGTAAATCTTTATTTAAAGTTCCATACGCCTTTCTGAATTCTTCCCCGCTGCATCGTGAAACAATGGTACAATTGATTCTTTTGCTTCTTTCAGTAGACCGTCCTTCCCCTACTCTTTTGTGGGAAAATGATACTCTACGAAATTTGTCGCCTTTCCAATTTGTTTTCTTCTTAAACTGTTCAATTACAGCACCCTTATTCTAAGAGTTGTGAGTTTGTATTGTGTTGTTCACTCAACATTCTTGTTTCAGATTCCTCGAGCCCTTCTTTTAATTATTCTAAGTTCCACTACAAAGTCCAATGAATGTGGAGATCATCACATTCGAAGGTGGACTATGTGATACAATACAAAAGAAGCTTCAACAATATCAGATTATGTGCACAATACCTGTTATGACATGCAACGATGTTGGTCTCCTGCGCGATGATTCACATTGGTCAGTCAAATTATGTGCCACGGTACCATTCAAAGAATCAAGAGATGCAGAGCGGGCAAGGGCTGCTTGTTTCTGTTTCTTGTTTGAAGACTTGTCACTGTCGAGTGGCACCGTTGTTTCAAGCTTCTCCAATCGATCCTGCAAAGCTTGAATTGCTTCTAGCACATGAAGACCGTGCAAGTCCAACGTCAATATATCATTTTTTCTATTCCTGATACTTAAAATTTCCTTTGCTGCTACAGCATTGAGCCTCTCAGCAACTATCCGTTCCTCCCTTGCCTTGGCTGAGAGTTGTTGAGCAGAGAAATGGTCGCCTTTCAAATAAGCTTCAGCTGCAGCCCTTGAATGATGAGATGCTGACCTGTTTGGTGGATAAAGGTAAGAATCACACTAACCCAATTGCAACTAGGCATGCATTTGCTTCAGAAAAATCTTCCAACAAAAGTCTATATGAGGAGCCTTTCTGTTTCAAGTGTCATGTTCCATTGGAATATAGCTGATATACTTGCACAATAGTATTTTCGAGAAATAGTACCAAACTATACCGCTTTTCATTCCATTGAAAAAAAAAAAAAAAAATAGTAGAACTACCAACTGAAGCTCTTGAAAGCAAGCACTAGGAATGGAAGTTGCATACCTCATTGCTCTTAATGCACCTTTCCGATGCACTAAATAAAGATCATCTTCTTCCCATTCAGGCTCAACAGGTAAAGACCTCAGATCTAAAATTAGATTCATATGTAGGGTAGCATCGGAATTCTTATTTCCACAACAAACAAGGTTGTTGACCAACTCTTCATTATTGTAGTTGATACAATCTTTCTGAGCATTGCTAAGTTCTGGCAGGCCCGAATGCTTTCCCAGAGAATCATGTGATTGTACATTGTTTTGGTCCATAGTCTGCTCAAAGCTGTCAGAAGAAACCATTGATTCTAATAAAGATGAGGCCTTGTCCATGTCATTGTCTACGCCAGCCATAACATCACTAATCAAGCTTTCATCAGCCCAGGAGTGAAGCTCTTTCAACTTTACAAGGGCTTGTGGGATATCGATTGCATTGCAACATGACGGATTCCGTGTTGCAGGAGTTGCACTTGGATTCCCAGCCAAAATAGGTGTTTTGTGATCCTCAACATCAGCTAAGAGCACTGATGAGAAAGACCTTGATGGCAGATTATTACTCTGCACAGAGTTTTGGCTAGGAGAAGAAAAGGGTGGATAAGGATCATGGTCATGGCCACCTGCAGGATCTTTTTGTCTCTGTTTGAGGTCAAATGCAGCCCAACCAGGAGTTTTGGACACCCTTCGCGACATCTTTGTAAATTAAGCACTGAAACAGGTCCACTTTTAAACACGTTCCTGAGATATGTATGTACCCTTTTTTCACTCTTCTGGATTGAGTAATTGCTTGAAGACACTTGCATGAATCTGGAAATGGAGGGTGATAGCAGCAAAATTGAATTCATTTTTGTTTTCTTTAAATTACTCCTTGAAGTGTCAGACAGAAGGGTTCTAATCCGACCCGACTAAATCAGACAATAGTTAGCAAAAAGGAATAAAAAAACAAGAGAGTTGGATAAAGGGGAGACCTTTTTGCTGCCAGTAAAATCAACCAATCCGGCCGCTGGCAGAGCCTTGTTATTCGGAAAGAATATGCCGGAGATCTGGTACCCACGGTGTGAATCGAACGGGCGGCTGAGATATCAAGGGAATTACAGGTTCCGAATTGGTGGAGCAACAGCTGCATCTGAAATCCATACACACCCACGCTGGGATTCCTGTCTTCCGTGTCCGTCCGCCCGCCGTCGAGAGAATATAGAGAGCGAAGAAGAAGAAGATCAAAAGCTACGGCGACGGGTTGAAACAAATCATAATAATATGATAAACAAAGTATTAAGGCTAAGGCAATGGCTTCCTGTTTGAGGACAATGGCTTTGTCAATTTTTTCTTTTTTTTTTTTCTTTCCTTTTGTTTTTTTTTTTTCTTTTTTTTTTTTTTGAGAAGTAGCTTGGTCAATTATGGAATACTGGTATCATTGTGTTCCCTTTCTTTCTCCTCTTTTTTTTATTTATGTTCGTTCCCTGTCTTTCTCTCCCTTTCTTCAGTCGGCATGTTTTTTGTCGCAAAATGACTGTACCCCCACTTGATTTTTTTATATTATTTTCAATCAGATTAGGCTACCACTATAACCTGACTAGTGGCCCAATCAACTAAACTAATTGACATCCTAATCTAGCCCAAAACTAACCTAACCAACATTAGACCCAAATTCTCTAACCCAACCCCATCACAAACACAAGATCCAGCCCAAATTTTACCCTACACATGAACGAAACAGATAAGTTTTGTTCATCTCTCCTCATTTGCGACGGCTGTTTCTCTCAGTACCTCTCTGGATCTCTCTCGTCTTCTTCACCTCTATGTGTCTCTCTTCCACCATCGATGATTTCCCCCCACTTTGTTTTGGTTGGTTTATCATCTGATCACATCAAATATAACTTATCTGTGGAGAAAACCAACAAATCACCTGGAACCTGACTTGTTGGTTATTGATCTGTTCTAGGGTTTCTGTGTAATGGGTCGTAACCCCATGGAGGGGTTTGAATCGGTCGATTCATGGGTTGATAATTCGTCTGAGGAGCTCACCGGTGCCGGTTTGTGGGTTTGTGATTCAGAAGATGACGAGGAGACGAAGTCCTTTCGTCTTCCAGATCCAGTTCCGTCCGGCGATCCAAGGGTTTTATATGGTGGCGATTCGAAGGAGGATCCTAAATATCTTAGTGATGTCGATCTAAAAGAAAAATATGATGCTGAAATCCAAGAAAATGTTGATGTCATGCTTCGGATCCTACTACCCAAATGCTTTGTAACTGGAGGGAGGTTCATTGTTCATCCTTCTCTTTAATTAAAATTACTGATTTTGAAGATACATGCTTTCGATCCAGGGTTTATGTTCGAATCTGTTAATTAAGGTTTATGTGTTACTTCTTCATCTCTATGCATGTTCATATGCTTCTGGGTTAGTTGTGTGAATCTGTTACTATGAATCTGGGTTACACTGTTCTTGTGTGAAATTTGTTTACAGTGAATATGGGTTACACTGTTCTTGTGTGAATCTGTTATTGTGAATCTGGGTTACACTGTTTTTGTGTGAATCTGGGTTACACTGTTCCTGTGTGAATCTGGGTTACTTGCAGATATCTTCACTAAACCATTGCCAGATGAAAGATTTTCAGCTCAAAGACTGGAATTGGGCATGTTAAATAAAGACACATTGATTTAGGGGGAGTATAAGGTAAGGAAGGTAAGCTTTTATGTGTTTCAAAGGTTTGAACTGATTTTCAAAGCCTTGAAAATATTTTCAAAGCTTTGATTTTATTTGTTTCAGTATAACAGCGTTTCAAGACTTTGAAATTATTTTCAAAGCCTTGATAACAAGTCTGATAACTGTTTAATCAATAACTTTTGGATCATTCAATATTGGGTGCTATCTTTGTAGATATTTGCTCAATATTGCCCTTACCTTTTTCAAGATCCTTTTTCAGCCAAATATAGTATTAAAATATTTGTTTATAACGGCTTCAAAGATTGGAATCTTCTCTGATCATTACTGTAGATAGTGCTTTCTAGACAGACAGTTCTTAGGCACGTGGCGATCATCCAGCACACCTAGCTGTGCTCCACACACACTGGATCACCAGCCGCGCTGATCCACGTGGGAGCTGCGAGACAGGGCCCTCGCATACCACCACACGGGACTTGTGGGGACTTAGTGGTTTGGAGGCTAGAGTAAGTTCTATCGCGCGCGAGCGACACCCAAGCCCGCGCGCGACCCCTAGTAACTGCTTTGAGAGATTTATGGCACGAGATCCATAAACCCGGTCAACCTAATAACGGTTCCGGTATACGCGGAAGAACGTGCCGTAACGGTCCCTATATACGCGGACGAACGTGCCGTTGTGGTTAAGCTAATTAAGCCGCCATTAATGGGCGCATTAACCCACTACAACGGTCACATTATCTGTTATATGTAGGATCGTTAACCCTTCCATACAAGGGAGAATCACATGAGATACGCGGAAGCTCTGCCAAAATCTTGTCTCTCTCTCATACAGTACTATTGTCTTACTCTCTCCCTACACACAACCTTACTCTTCCTGTGTTCTTTCTATTCCCTACTATTGGTGTATATTGAATTCTCTCTGCAGGATTCTCTCGTACACATTTGGTGAACCCCACGTGAAACTTACCATTGCAAGAAACCATGTCTCATGAAGATGATGTCAGTAACAGATTGCCCTCCACGGAGACCACCTCGGGAGAGGAGACCCGTCATACTTCTGCGGCCGCCGGTGAGACTCCGACATTGGAGGCTCTAAACGCCACCATTCAGAATCAGGTGAAGGCCCTTCAGGCTCAATCCGTACAGATGGAACGGATAATGGCCATTCTGGGAACCTTTGCCCCGAATCCTACATCGGGCACTGCCGTCTCTCAGGGAGGAGGAGCCTCTACCACCCAGGGGACTGGGGTGATACCGACACCACCTAACCCTAATCTGCAAACTCCACCAGCAATGGTGCAGTTGCCCTCTGTTCAGGGTCAAACGGCTCAATATCGCCCCTTACCACACATATACCTCCACCACCAACCGTGGCACCCAACCTCTCTTCGCAGTACCCCTTGCCTTCTCCGCCGACACTGCTGGGCAACGTGACCTACACCCCTAGTCCGACCACAACGTATGTGTCCCCACCGTCTACAACTCTTCCTCCTGCTGCTGGGGAAGGCGCACCAGAATGTATGACGTTACTGCGGCGGTGCATAGAGACGTTCTTGGCCAATCAACCGTTTGCAGACACAATTATCCCGAAGGTTGACAATGATCCGCCTATCCCACGCGAGATCTACGTCATGCCTAATCCCGCTGGGTACAAGGCTCCCAAGTGGGACAAGTTCGAGGATGTCAACGGAAACGCCCACAAGCATGTCATGCGCTTCATCGATGTGATGGGACCATATGGGGCTGATCCCAAGCTGCTAATGTGCGAGTTCCCGAAATCTTTGGGAAACGTGGCCTACAAATGGTATAGGACACTGGAAGCCGGATCTGTCAAAACTTTCGACGACATGGTCCAAAAGTTCTACACAAAATTCTTCCAAGTAGAAGAGAATCTCTCCCGCATGTATCAGAAGAGCGAGGAAGATGGAGTCACTTTCATCAAGAAGTTCAGGGCCAAATCCTTGGAATGCAGAGACGAGGTGCTTGAGGGCAGGCTCGTGGAGATTTGTTTGCAAGGCATGCGAGATGAGTACAAAGGTATGCGGATCAACCTGCAGACTCCTACCTTTTCAAAATTGATGGAGTGCACGAATAACATAGAGCCTATAGTAGAGAGGCAGAAGAAGAAACACGCCCCTGAACGGTCCTCGAGTGGCACAACCTTCAAGATTGGAAGGTTCAGTTACAAGAGGGGGAATGAAGCTGAGGTTAATACAGTTTCGCCGCAAAAGCATCCTAGGGTTACAAACTCGGACGCGCCACCTTTACCATGCTCGATAGAGGAAGCGAATGACTTGTGTAAGAAGTGGCGTAAAGATGGTGTCTTGCCTCCGCTTGAAAGAATACCCTCCAAGGAGATGATGAGGGACCCGAAGTGGTGCGAATGCCACGGGAAAATTATGCACCCCACAGCCGATTGCAAGAAACTCATGAACATGGTAAGCCGGAAAATGAAAGACGGTGAGTTGATTGTCAGCGATCAGAGGCAGGATGTGCGAAGCAAATCCATTACCGGCTCATGCGGAGCAAGAGCCGAAAGGCAAAGAAGTAGCCATGATCGCTATCATGGATCTCGAAGAGATTGCAGAAGAAGGTTTGCCTATCATTTCCGAAGTCTACAATGATGAGGACTACAGTATAGATACGGAGGACGAATGTGCCGATCGGATGAAGGGGTCACACGGGTTCAGTAGGTTCTTCGATGAAATGAACTTTTCGAATAAGTGCCGGAAAGAAATGACAAAAGCGATTCTAAGGATAGCAAAGGACTACGAAGACATCCTGGTTTCCAATGGGAAAGTTATTAGGGCGTCTCGCTCTACGAAAAAAGGTCATGACTTTCTCCGCAAGCGACAAGAAGACAGATGCGAGCCACCAGAAGCCTTTGTATGTAACGGTGGTAATCAATGGTGTCGAATTCAAAAGGGCGTTCGTTGACGGGGGAGCGGCAGTCAACGTGGTCTCGCTCAACACCTTAAGGTTGGCAGGAATCCCTGAGCAGAAGATTGTCAGACGTCCATCCCCGCTGATGGGATTTGGAAGCGATTCTAGGATGACGATAGGGTGGATTCGTCTGGGCATCCAGATACGAAAAATCAAATGTTTAGCCAAATTCTACGTCATTGATGCGAACACTACGTATCATATGATCATTGGGCGAGCTTGGATTCATCTTTTCGACGCAGTCCCCTCAACAGCTCACCAGGTGATGAAGGCTATCTGGAACGACAGAATAGTGGAGATACCAGCTTCGGTGAACCCTTTCAATTTGGACGAGGCGCACCTCACTGAAGCAGTGTGGTTTACTGAAATGGCGGACGAGCAAACACCAGGGCCGTTTAATCAGACTCCTCTGCCTCGATGGGAGGACATCAAGGATAAATCGCCAGCAGGAGTAATGGTGACAAGGGAGGAGGCCAAAGAAAAGTCGTTCGTGCAAGAAGAAGCACCGCAGGCCGCCTACCAAAGAAAGAATGTATACACCCTGAAAAGAGTGGTAAAACATGATCCCGCGGGCAAAGAGATAGAAAGCTACTACTCTAACGGAAAGAAATGTTATCGCATATGAAGGTGCGCGGGGATACCCCCACACAAGCATGGGGATATCCCTGGGCAAATCAATCAAATTGTGCGTGTCACGGAAGTAGACAAGCCGACACCATACGTTTTGGAGGATAAGCTAAAAGAGGCGCCTGAATGCATGGAGGATAAGCCGAAACCTCAGAAACAGGAGCTGGAGGAGGTATTCCTAAGCCCAGGCGAAGAAAAGAAGAGGCCCGTCTTTTTGAGTGCAGACCTCATGAGCGAGGAAGAAGAAAGATTGTTGCAGCTTCTGACTGAGTACAGAGATGTGTTTGCATGGGAATACGATGAAATGCCCGGCCTGGACACAAGAATTACCATGCACAGGTTAGATGTAATCCCGGGATCTAAGCCAGTAAAACAAAGCACAAGGAGCTTCAGGCCGGAGATAAACGTGAAAATCAAGCAAGAAATTGTCAAGCTACTGCCCGCCAGGTTCATTGAGCCAAATCACCATCCCACATGGTTGGCTAACATTGTGCCTGTGGTGAAGAAGAATGGGCAGCTTCGCATTTGTGTAGATTTCAGAGATCTCAACCGCTTCTGCCCCAAGGACGATTTTTCACTGCCCAACATCGATCTGCTCATTGATTCGACTGCAGGTCATCGTATGTTCAGCTTCATGGATGGCTTCAGTGGGTAGAACCAGATCAAGATGGACCATGAAGATGCACGGAAAACCGCGTTTATCACGCCAGTGGGAGTCTTCAATTATACGGTTATGCCGTTTGAGCTCAAGAACGCAGGCGCGACTTACCAGCGAGCAATGAAGGCTCTATTTCACGACATGATGCACAAAGAGGTGGAGTTTTATGTTGATGACTTGTTTGTCAAGTCCAAAGAAGAAGTAGACCATTCGGGGGACCTGCGGAAAGTATTCGAAAGATGCAGAAGTTTCTAGCTAAAGATGAACCCCATGAAGTGCGCATTCGGAGTGACCTCAGGGAAGTTCTTGGGATGTGTGATACATCGCCAGGGCATCGAGCATGATCCTGCAAAGGTATCAGCCATCACTAGCATGACGGCACCACACAATCAAAGTGCTCTGAAAACATTCTTGGGAAAGTTATCTTACCTGCGAAGGTTCATCCCTGCGATCGCAATAATAACCTTCTGCTTCAGCGATCTCCTCAAGAAGAATGTTGTGTACAATTGGAACGCGGAACAAGAGGCCGCGTTCGGGAGGCTAAAGGACTTGATGACATCACAAAGGGTAATGATCGCACCACAGCTTGGATCACCGCTCTGTACCTAACGTCGACAAAGAGGTCCATAGGGGCGCTTTTGGCTCAGGAATATGAAGGGCAAGAAAGGCCGATTTACTATATTTCTCGCATAGTGCAACCAGCCGAATCAAGGTACACAGATATCGAACGTCATTGTCTCGCCCTATTCTTCATGATAGAAAAGTTGAAGCACTACTTCGCCTCGCACAAAGTAGTGGTGGTTACGAAGAGTGACCCCATACGGTACCTCTTGACCCATACCTCTCCTGGTGGAAGATTGGTAAAATGGTATATGACCATCTCCCAATACGACATCACGTGCGTTCGACCGCGGGCAATCAAATCACAAGCAGTGGCGGATCTGCTGGCACAGTTCCCGGATAACAGCTACGAGCCCATGATCGAGGAGGAACTAGAGGGAGCCGAGATCTATGCAGTCGAGTTACCTTACTGGACGCTTCATTTTGATGGATCGTCGACAAGGAAAGGCAGAGGAATTGGAATCGTTTTGACTAAAACAGACGGGGAGGTCATCCAAATGTCCACAAAACTCGATTTCGCAGTCACCAACAATGAAGCGGAGTATGAGGCTCTCATCGCAGGTCTTCGTGCAGCTAGGGCACTGGAAGTAAGCAATTTGACGGTTATGGGGGATTCCAAGTTAATCGTCAAATAAGCTTCAGGGCGAGTACGGATTAAAAGAAGTAAATATATTGCCCTACCGGACTTTGGTGCAGAAGCTGGTACAACAACTATGCGATGTCAGGTACGAGCACACACCTAGAGCAGATAATCGGCATGCTGATGCTTTGGACACACTGGGATCTAAAGTTAGTGCGGATAAGTGCCCTGCGAGAATCTCGATTGAGGTACGAATTTCGTCGGCATTGAAAGAGGACGCATGTGAGGATGAATGTATGGACGATGCGGACTGGAGGAAACCAATATTACACGCCATCGCAGAGGGAACGAGCAAAGAAAGTTGGGCATCCACTAAGGGGTACTGCATATATGACAATGCTCTATACTACAAAGGTCCAGGCGGAATACTCATGCGATGCGTCTCGCAGCAGGAAGGGCAAGCGCTACTGGAAAAGATTCACCAGCACACTTGCGGAGAAAGTGAGGTGTCAATCTATCGGAAAGCCCAAAGGTATGGGATTCACTGGCCGGACATGTCAACGGCTGCTGCGTTAATTCAAGGGAACTGCGAGAGTTGCGCATTGATCAAGGATTCTTTAACAATTGCTTTGGTCGATGATGACATGGACTGGAGGAAGCCACTCTTCAATTTTCTCACAGAAGAAATCGAGCCTGAGTCAAGAAAGGAAGCTGAGTAACTGAAACGAAAGGCGGCCGGTACGTAGTACGAGAAAACATACTCTGGCGAAGGGGTCACGAGGGTAATCTAATTCGATGCCTAGACGGCAAGGAAGCGGAAGAGGTGATGGATCTTTCTCACCAAGTAGAGCATCAGGGAGGTGCGAAACTATGAAGACAGCTCCTCACAGTTGGCTATTTCTGGCCCACCATGGAGGCAGATTGCCGCACTAAAGTACGGAGATGCCAGGAGTGCCGATTCAAGGGCAACCTCGTACATGCCCCTGCCGTAGATTTACACGCATTAGGGACACCATGGCCATTCCACACTTGGGCTCTAGATTTTGTTGGCCCCATCCGACCAGCCTCACATGGGAACCAGTTTATCCTCACCGCAACCGAGCTATTTACTAAGTGGGTGGAGGCAATACCGCTGAAGACAGCAAATGCGCTTGATATGGTCCATTTCGTCCAAGAGAACATCATATACACGTTCGGGATTCCCAACACAATTCTCTCGGATAATGGTACCCCTTTCGTAAATCGCCAGGTGGCCGTAAAGCTAGCGGAGTACAACATAAGGCAGGTCTGTTCCACTCCTTCTTACCCAAAAGGGAATGGTCAAGCAGAAGCGACCAACAAGACACTGCTAAGAATCCTGAGCAAGATGGTCGCAGACGATCACAAGAAATGGGCTGATTCTTTGAACATAACATTGTGGGCATATCGAACCTCGCCGAGGACTCCCACAGGAGTCTCTCCATTTCTTTTATGCTATGGATCTGAAGCTGTTGTACCGGCGGAGGTGAAAATCAACTATGCGAGATTGGCCTTTCATGCATTATATGACAATCAGCGCGATCATGACTTGATTTTATTGGAGGAAAAGCGAGAGCAAGCCAAGCGGGCTAATAAACGGTACAAGGAGATGATCGCTCGCGCATACAACAAAACAGTCCAACGTCGAGACTTCGCGGTCGGGGACCTGGTTTTGCGCGCTTCAGATCATTGCATGCGGGAGGCAGCCCATCCAAAGTTCGCAGCCAACTGGGAAGGACCATTTGAAGTCAAAGAAGTCTTTGACAGTGGCTACTGCAATATACAGAGGCTACATGGGACGGACACGACCCCAAGCTCGGTCAACATGCGCTGGATTAAGAAGTATTATCCTTAACTTCTCTCTTTACATGCATCAGATTACAATGTCTATTTACGCCTAGTATTGTGATAGACTCAGGCGTCATTCCTCCCATATGAGGGATTTGTAACCTTGCCTCTCCCATATGAGGGACTTGTAATCTTGCCTCTCCCATATGAGGGTTCTTATAATAAAAGAATTCTCCCAAATGAGAAAAATTTTATTACTTTAGTTGTCTTTCATCGTTTCATTTACTTCTCTGTTTATTAACAACAAAAGCCTATATGCCGAGATAGCAGCACTAATCAAATGCGATCTTGAGTGATCCCAAAGCCTATCTGCTGAGATAGCAGCGATATTCGAATGCGATCTTAAGTGATCTTGAAGCCTATCTGCTGATATAGCAGCACTATTCAAATACGGTCCTAAGTGATCCTAAAAGCCTATCTGCTGAGATAGCGGCAAATTTGAATGCGATCTTAAGTGATCCAAAAGCCTATCTGCTGAGATAGCGGCGATGTTCAAATATGATCTCAAGTGATCTGAGAGCCTATCTGCCTAGATAGCAGCCATGATGTATGATCTTAACTAGTCTGCGAGTCTATCTGCTTAGATAGTTAGCTATAGCATCAACACCCTGTGTGAATGCAAAATACATCAAGCTTGAAATAAATAATTATTCAGGCAAGTATCCGAATGCAAAGGGCAAAAGAAACACAACTTGTTTTATAGCCAAAACGCATGTGATATTACAATTTGTTGTATCGAACAAGAACAGCAAATGCTACAGAATACTTCATTAAGAGTCAAAATGACTTAGAGTTTATCTGTCTAGATAGCAGCTTACAAGCAAAAACTCATAGTAAGAAAAATCTTACTATAAAAAGAGCGGTCTATTAGTCCTAACAAAAGCTATGCGACATAGCAGCTTACAAGCAAAAATTTATAGCAAGAAAATTCTTGCTGTAAAAAGAACGGCCTACGAACGCTAACGAAGCTATACGACGCTAGCATCAAGATCCCAGATCTGAACAAGGCTCCTTATTGGTCTTCTGCCCAAGAGATGTGCCAGATGAACCACCTGTTCAGGCGGATGCGGTGGTGAAGGACAAGCGGAGAACAACTCCTGGGGCAGAAAGCTCTTTGTCCACGGAGACGAGCGCAATGGCTCGTCACCCCTAGTTCAAGAACGTGGAGGCAAATAGTTCTCCTCCAGGAAATCTATAGGAGAAACACTCCATTCATTATGAGTTGGTAAGAAGGTCAGTACAGCACTGCACCTCGCCGGAAGGCAGCCGGAGATACGACCTGCAAACATAATAGACGAAGAAAAATCTTCGAACAAACCTGAGGTATTATGTACATCTTCTTTATAATGGTCATGAAGATCAATAAGCTTCATAAAGAAGATCAGCTATTTCTATGGCACAAGGCACAAACTCAGGTTTCACAACTTGAAATTGCCATGAATCAACAAAAGACAAGCGTTGAAGCCAGCAGTCGTAAGGACTCATGGCAAGCCACATTTTGGGATGAAGAACCCAAGCAGCAAGAGGAAGGGTTTATATAGACTCTACGGGGACTCTACGGTTCCCTAGCTGAGTCAGCAAAGCCTGGAAAAGAGGTAAAATTCAATTACCCTACTAAAGGCTCTGACGATTCGGTGGCGCGCCCTAATTAATGACGGAAGGTCATTATACGGGTGGGCTTCCCAAGGAAATTGTGCTTATCTAATAAGTCGTTAGCACGAAAATCAAGGAAGATACGTCGCCATGTGACGTCATAATTGATACGCATAAAAAATATTTGAGCAAATCCCCGGAAGGGCATAATGGGACATGCAAGTCTTAGATATAAAAAAGAAAAGGGGGGAGAAACCCTAGCAGCATTACAATAATATTTTTTTTCAAACAAATACTTTTTTGTTTCTCAAAATAAATCCTTGATCAAAGGGTCTTCTGGAGAGAATGAGAGTGATGCATCTCTCACTTGGTCCACTTCTCGCTTCAGCTGCTCGTACTTGGCATTCATCTCATAAAAAAGTTTGACAGCTTCTTCAGCCTTCTGTCTTTGCTCCTCTACCTTCCTTCTCTTAGCTGCGAGGTTGTTGAAACCGCGCTTCAAATTCAAAGCTGCGCGAATTTGGGTGACCCTGTTGAGAAGATACCCGAAGCCTAGCTTGCCTTGAACTTTGGCTTGAAGGCCTTGGCATGTGCTGAAAAGCAGTTGCGCACTATGAGGAGAAATGGTCGCAGGAGTGGCCACAGACAGCTGCTCCAAAATCCAGATGGCTTCGGTCAAGAAAAGCCTCATGTCATATGGCTCTATCTCTAGAGATCTCGCGAATGACCAGGGGTATGAGAGGCGCATCTGAACTAACCAGTCCACATCAGCTTGCTTCAATCCTGATAAAGTTGGTTCAAGTTTAGAGCATGAAAGATTTAAAACAAAGGTATAGAATGCAAAGAAGATAACGTACCAGCTCCCTCAAGTATCTCACGTAGCGAAGGAATGCGCACTGCCGGAAAGGCTGAAGCATGCCCTTGCTGCATGGCTCGTCTGTCACCAGCGAGCTCTAGCTCATCATAGTTGGCAGGGAGAGTATAGGTCGCAACGGGTGCGACACCAGATCCAACCTGCGAGCTCCAAAAACTCCATGCTTGGGGAACTTCTGGAAGTTCTACCCCTGTTGAAGGAATGGCAGGAGTAGGAGCAGTCGCACGCCCGGGAACTTCTTCGGCTGTGAGGGGCTCTTGTGTCTCGGAAGCATTCATTTGAACATCAACATTCGCGTGTGATGCTACGTCTTCCACGACCGGCTCATTTTCATGAACCTCAGCCCCGACCGCATCTGTCTCCACTTCCTCAACTGCAGCATCAGCATCTTCTTCCATCAGCACGGTGTCAGCTTCGATATCATCAGAGACTTCGATGACATCCTCCAAGGGCTCTCCTGTAGGGTTTTGATTCATGGATCGCGCAAACGGAAGCATAATCAAACAAACAACCATGCAAAACCCTCCAAGGATCACAAGTCTAGATGCATAACGATAGTGAAGGTAAGAAATCATAAACACACCTTTGGGTTCTCCTTGATGACTTCAAACGCGAATAGTGTCACGTTCTCTATAGTTGATCCACGCCTAGAGTTGATCCTAGATCTCCAATCTCCTTGGTGCTAGCCCGGAATGAGAGGAGGGTGAAGGAATCACGCAAAACGAGGCACAAAGAGGGGGTTCGGCCCTCTTGTGGCGTCGGGGACGAGGGGGCGGCGGCAAGGGGGCGGCGTCCTCCTTGTTGCTTGCTCTCTCTCTCCTTTGTTCTCTCCCAATCTTGTTATGTTCTCTTTAGAGCATAAGTTATTAGGAAGGAAGGAAGGAGGGTCCTTTATATAGTCCAACAACTCCTTGTTAACTACCTAAAGGACTTATTCTAGTCCTACTAGAATTCAATTTAGTCCCTTCCTTGCAAATTAGTCCCTACTAAGTTTGCAAGGGTTTGCAAAGTGATCCTTCTAATTAATTAATCCAATTAATTAATTCCCAAATCTAGTACAACTCTATATAGCGTGTGACCCCATAGGTTCTATCTAGTTGGTAGCAACTATTTGCTAATATGGAGCGGTTTCTAGCAAAACATCCATTCTAGCCAACTAATAGATTAGTCATCTAGACAACCTTGTACAAGTAATTGTCTCATCCCTTTGCCTCCATATCCGGATTGGACACGAGACATACAAGTCACACTCGTATATCCAATCCCTAGTTTCTCGATCCATGGAATAGCCTTATTCGTGCAAATAACATCAATATCCCATATATTGATTTATTTGAGTCTGGCCAGACATTCTATAAGCACTATCCTTCGAGTGGCCTTGGATATTTGCTCCCGTTATGTGGGAGGGGCAAATCCTCTCTACGTCTACTACGATCTCTAAGCTTGCTTCTCATTGTATCCAGTACACGCCTTTATAACTACCCAGTTACGGTGTAGCGTTTAACGCTACCAAGATCACAATGATCCACAACTAGAATATCTAGTGACTTCAAGTCTAAGGATGACAATACCATTGTACCCGAGAAGCACTTGTGACTTAACATAACATGTATGTAGCCTTCTCGGTAATGGGTCAATCCAGTGCAACATTCCGTAATGCACACCTATGTGTTGGATCGTGATATCTCCATATCAATCCAACCCCATACTAGTCTATAGATGATTGTCCCATTTAATCATTATACTTGACTAGGGATATTTAAGATAAACAACACGATTGTAGATCTAAGGACTTCATTATATTAAATATCCAATAAATAATAAATGAATTTTCTAGCCAATTACAAATTCATACTAAACTAGATTGCCTCTAGGGCATCTACAGTCTCCCACTTGCACTAGAGCCAATCTGGCGCATCTCGTATGCCCATACTCCTAGTGTGCCCTTCATGCTTCCACTGCGTGAGAGGCTTCGTAAGCGGGTCTGACAGATTATCATCTGTAGGAATCTTGCATATCCGAACGTCTCCTCTAACGATAATATCTCGAATCAGATGAAACTTCCTGAGCACATGCTTGGACTTTTGGTGCGATCTTGGTTCCTTTGATTGCGCGATCGCCCCAGTGTTGTCACAGAACAACTCCACTGGATCCGCAATACTAGGGACCACACCAAGTTCAGAAACAAACTTTCTGATCCAGACAGCCTCCTTTGCTGCGCCATTTGCAGCAATGTACTCAGCCTCTATTGTAGAATCAGCTACCGTCTCTTGCTTGGAACTCTTCCAGCTCACCGCTGCTCCATTCAGGCAAAACACATATCCCGACTGTGATCTAAAGTCATCTCTATCGGTTTGGAAGCTTGCATCAGTGTAACCCCTTACACGCAACTCTTCCTCACCGCCAAACATCAAGAAAGCATCCTTAGTTCTTCTCAAGTACTTTAGGATGTTCTTGACAGCAATCCAGTGACTCTCACCTGGATTGGATTGGTATCTGCTTGTCATACTCAAGGCATATGACACATCTGGTCTAGTACATAACATGGCGTACATGATAGATCCTATGGCCGAGGCATAGGGAATCCTACTCATGCGTTCCTTCTCAATCTCATTGGAAGGACAACCACTCTTCGAAAGAGTGATTCCATGTGACATGGGCAAGAATCCCTTCTTGGAATCTTGCATGTTGAACCGTTTCAACACCTTGTCAATATATGTACTTTGACTTAGGCCTAGCAACCTTTTAGATCTATCTCTATAGATCTTTATACCGAGTATATAGGCTGCTTCCCCTAAGTCCTTCATTGAGAAACACTTTCCTAGCCAATCTTTCACAGATTGCAGCATGGGAATGTCGTTTCCAATGAGTAGTATGTCATCCACATACAAGACCAGAAAAGCTACAGAGCTCCCACTAACCTTCTTGTAGACACAAGACTCATCTTCGTTTCTGATGAAGCCAAACTCTTTGACCACTTCATCAAAACGTCGATTCCAACTCCTAGAAGCTTGCTTCAATCCATAAATGGATCGTTGCAGCTTACAGACTTTGTTGGCTTGCTTTGGATCCTCAAAACCCTCCGGCTGTATCATATACACGTCCTCGAGGAGATTCCCATAAAGGAATGCTGTTTTGACATCCATCTGCCAAATTTCATAGTCGTAGTATGCTGCAATTGCAAGTAGGATTCGGATGGATTTGGTCATAGCGACTGGTGAAAAGGTTTCATCATAGTCAATACCATGAATCTGTCTGAATCCTTTAGCCACCAATCGGCCCTTATAGGTAATCACTTTACCATCCATGTCGATCTTCTTCTTGAAGACCCACTTGCACCCAATGGGCCGCGCCCCATCAGAAGGTTCCACCAAAGTCCATACTTTGTTGGTATACATGGATTCCATCTCGGATCTCATGGCTTCAAGCCACTTCTGCGAGTATGGGCCATTCATGGCCTCCTCATAGGTAGTAGGCTCATCATCTATGAGCATCGTGTCACCAGAATCAGTTACGAGAAGTCCGTACCTCTCGGGTTCCTGGCGCACTCTACTAGATCTACGAAGCTCTTGTGTTACCTGAACAGGTGGATCCACAACTGCTTGTGATTCCTGTTCATGTTCCATAATCGGTTCAGTGATTTGTGGTTCTTGAACTTCTTCAAGTTCTACATTCCTCCCACTTGCTTCTTTAGAGACAAACTCTCTTTCTAGAAACACGCCGGTCCGAGCAACAAGCACTTTGTTCTCGGTTGGATTGTAGAAGTAGTATCCCTTAGTTTCCTTAGGGTACCCCACAAATTTACACTTATCCGATTTAGGCCCTAGCTTGTCTGATTGTAAACGCTTTACATAGACATCGCAGCCCCAAATCCTCATGAACGACAGTGTGGGACGCCTCCCACTCTGTTGGAATAGATGCCCTAGAGGCAATCTAGTTTAGTATGAATTTGTAATTGGCTAGAAATTCATTTATTATTTATTGGATATTTAATATAATGAAGTCCTTAGATTTACAATCGTGTTGTTATCTTAAATATCCCTAGTCAAGTATAATGATTAAATGGGACAATCATCTATAGACTAGTATGGGGTTGGATTGGTATGGAGATATCACGATCCAACACATAGGTGTGCATTACGGAATGTTGCACTGGATTGACCCATCACCGAGAAGGCTACATACACGTTATGTTGAGTCACAAGTGCTTCTCGGGTGCAATGGTATTGTCATCCTTAGACTTGAAGTCACTAGATATTCTAGTTGTGGATCATTGTGATCTTGGTAGCGTTAAACGCTACACCGTAACTGGGTAGTTATAAAGGCGTGTACTGGATACAATGAGAAGCAAGCTTAGAGATCGTAGTGGACGTAGAGAGGATTTGCCCCTCCCACATAACGGGAGCAAATATCCAAGGCCACTCGAGGATAGTGCTTATAGAATGTCTGGCCAGACTCAAATAAATCAATATATGAGATATTGATGTTATTTGCACGAATAAGGCTATTCCATGGATCGAGAAACTAGGGATTGGATATACGAGTGTGACTTGTATGTCTCGTGTCCAATCCGGATATGGAGGCAAAGGGATGAGACAATTACTTGTACAAGGTTGTCTAGATGACTATTCTATTAGTTGGCTAGAATGGATGTTTTGCTAGAAACCGCTCCATATTAGCAAAAGAGTTGCTACCAACTAGATAGAACCTATGGGGTCACACGCTATATAGAGTTGTACTAGATTGTGGAATTAATTAATTGGATTAATTAATTAGAAGGATCACTTTGCAAACCCTTGTAAACTTAGTAGGGACTAATTTGCAAGGAAGGGACTAAATTGAACTCTAGTAGGACTAGAATAAGTCCTTTAGGTAGTTAACAAGGAGTTGTTGGACTATATAAAGGACCCTCCTCCTTCCTTCCCTACACACTTTTATGCTCTAGAGAGATCATAACAAGAGTAGGAGAGAACAAAGGAGAGAGAGAGAGCAAGCAAAGAGGGACGCCGCCCCCTATTGCCGCCGCCCCTTGTCCCCGACGCCACAAAGGGCCGAACCCCCTTTTGGTGCCTCGTTTTGCGTGATTCCTTCACCCTCCTTTCAATCCGGGCTAGCACCAAGGAGATTGGAGATCTAGGAACAACTCTAGGCGTGGATCAACTATAGAGAACGTGACACTATTCGCGTTTGAAGTCATCAAGGAGAACCCAAAGGTGTGTTTATGATTTCTTGCCTTTACTATCGTTATGCATCTAGACTTGTGATCCTTGGAGGGTTTTGCATGGTTGTTTGTTTGATTATGCTTCCGTTTGCGCGATCCATGAATCAAAACCCTACAGTGGTATCAGAGCCACAGGTCATAGAGCATAAACGTAGTTTATGTGTTACATTCTTGTTGTTTTACACCTTAATTTGTTGTTTATCGCGTAAAACAAGACAAATCAAGCATTGGATGCAATTTGTCAAAGAATTAATCATAACAAGACCCAATTATTGCATTGGATGCATGAATTGGTGAGTTTGAGAAATTTTAGGATCTTAGATCTAGGGTTTGGGCATCCTTGGGGAAGAAGGAGTTCTCCCACAACAAGGAAACAACCAAACTTGGGCTCCAAGCAAGGAGGTTGTTTTGGAAACAACCTCCACAAGGAGGTTCGGCCCCCTAGGGGACCGCCCCCTTGCTTGCCGCCCAAGCTTGGAGCCCTAAGGGGCCGGGCGGCCCTAACCCGCGGGCCTAGCTTGCGGGTTTTGGACCGGGCCGGCCCTAGGGCTTTATGGTTCACTTATTTGGGCCCGGGCAATTGGATTGTTGGGCCCATGGACCGTTTTAACCCTAGAAATCCTAAAATCAATTAAAATTGACCAAGCGCGTTAAAATTGGATTTTAACTGTTTATGTGCAAATCGCATGGTGATTGGATATGGCCTTAGGATGTGGTTTGATGTGGATGTTTAATTTTGTGCTTTGGTTTTACGGCCTGCGAGCTGATCAATTAATTGTAATAATTAATTAGGGTTTTATGGCCTGCGTGCCATTTTTTTTCTCAACTTGTGAGATTTATTTTATTTAGTATAGATATTAGCTAGTGCTAGATAAAGTAGATTGTTAGCCAAGATTGGAGAAAAGAAGCCCAAAGCCAAAAGGAGCCACAAAAGATGGAGCATGGAGCATGGAGCACACCACATGACTATGAAGGATGGACCAAAAGATCAAGACGCATGGAGATGTGTTTGTTTAGGGTTCATAGATAATTCAATTGGCTTGGAATTATCTTAGTCTAGAAAAGGCCATATCCACATCACGTTTAATTTCTGTTTTGTGGTTGTTTATTTATTGTCTTATTATTTGTGTGGTTGGTGTATGGATGATGCATGCAATTAGGATAATAAGATAATTAGACAACCCGGATCTATTATTTGGAGTTGTGCCCAAACTCAAATAGATAGATTAGTTGATATTGATCAACAAAATAATTAAAAATTGTGAAAAATCCCTCAAAATTTTAAAATATTGTGTTCTTGCCTTCTCGTTATTTAAACACTCATTATCATCATTATTTATCAAGTTCGTGCGTGCCAAAGCATGGCGACTTGGTTCATAATGATGGAATGCGATGGCACGTAACAATGTGCAATTGTTGAAATAAGAGGTTGAACACAACTAGGCTATTAATTTGATTAAGAAACCTAGAGGCATTCAATTGGGATTATCCATAAAGATGGATAAATAAGGAGTTATTTGCCCGATTGAACCAAGAGTTGCATATGAGATGCAATTGGAATTGTTCCTACCTAAGAAGTAATCGAATTATGGGTGACTTGCCAAAGCAAGCTCATAAGGAGATGAAAAAGATGGATCTTGGCCCACTAGAAAATATAAGGATATTTTCCGCATTAATATCTTGAGGGTTATTAATCCGTAGAAAAATAGTGGGAGCTATATTTAATAAACTAGCCATTATTAAATATAGTAAAAAATTCACAAATACTAAAACTTGCGTATTTTCCTTTTTGTAGAATTCCAAATGGCAAACAACTCATCGAGTTCACAACATTCCCTACGATCTGTCCTTGAGAAGGACAAGCTCTCAGGAACCAACTTTCTCGATTGGTACAGAAACTTGAGAATTGTTCTCAAGCAAGAGAAGAAGCTGTACGCAATAGAGGAGCATGTTCCTGAAGGTCCAGAGAATCAGACACCTGCTGCCTTAAAGGCGTATCAAAAGCGTGTTGATGACGCTAATGATGCGGCCTGCCTAATGCTTTGCACCATGACCTCTGAGCTTCAGAAGCAACATGAGAACATGAATGCTGTCGATATGATCGAACATCTAAAGCAGCTCTTCCAAGAGCAGGCGAGGGTAGAGAGGTATGAGGTCTCAAAGGCACTGTTCAAATGTCATCTAGCAGAAGGGAACCCGGTGGGACCCCATGTACTCCGAATGATCGGGTACTTGGAGAATCTGGCCCGACTTGGGTTCCCGGTCGGCCAAGAGTTGGCAACCGATCTCGTGTTGCAATCGTTGCCTGAGAGTTATGGACAGTTCATTATGAACTATAACATGAACGAGATCGTTAAACCACTGCCAGATTTGCTCAACATGTTGAGGACGGCTGAACAGAGCATCAACAAGGGTAAGGGCAAGGCCATTATGATGGTGCATAAAGGAAAGGGCAAAAAGTTTGCATCTTCCTCCAAGGGCAAAGGCAAGTCAGTTGCTAAGTCCAAGGAACAAGCCCTTAAGCCTGTTGGTGCCATTGCCAAGGTCGTGACTAAGGGTGAATGTCACTACTGTAGTCAACCTGGACACTGGAGGAGGAACTGCCCAAAGTATCTGGAGGACAAGAGGCTTGGAATAGTGATTCCACCACCACCAGGTATTTTTGTTGTAGATGTCAATTTAACTGTCTCTACATCATGGGTATTAGATACTGGATGTGGATCTCATATTTGTCGAAATATGCAGGATCTAAAGAGAAGTAAAAGATTGGCTAAAGGGGAGGTAGATCTGCGCGTTGGGAATGGAGCAAAGGTTGCTGCGTTGGCCATAGGCGTTTGCGAGCTATCTCTGCCTTCAGGATTAGTTTTAGAATTAAATAATTGCTATTTTGTGCCTGCTATGAGCAGAAACATTATTTCTATTTCTTGTTTGGACAAGGAAGGTTTTATTATTTCAATAAAGAACAATTGTTGTTCCTTTTATTTGAATAATATTCACTATTTTAGTGCGCAATTATTTAATGGACTTTATGTCCTTGATCTAAGTAATCCTGTCTACAACATTAATACCAAGCGGATTAAAATAAATGATTTAAATCCTGCTTATTTATGGCACTGTCGTTTAGGCCACATAAATGAGAAACGTGTATCTAGACTCCATAAGGATGGATTACTAGACTCATTTGATTTTGAATCATATGAGACATGTGAGGCTTGTTTATTGGGAAAAATGACAAAGTCCCCTTTCAATAAGAAGGGAGAGAGGACTAGTGAGCAATTGGCGCTCATACATACCGATGTGTGTGGGCCATTTGCCACGCCTGCCAGGGGTGGTTATGTCTACTTCATTACGTTTACTGATGATTACAGTAGATATGGATTTGTGTACCTTATGAGGGCAAAATCCGAATCCTTTGAAGTGTTCAAAGAATTCAAGAATGAAGTAGAGAAGCAACTTGGCAAAAGTATCAAGGTTCTGCGATCGGATCGTGGAGGATAATACTTGAGCCAAGAGTTTGACGACTATCTTAGAGAGTGTGGGATCGTATCCCAACTCACTCCACCCGGAACGCCACAATGGAATGGCGTGTCCGAGAGGAGGAATCGAACCCTATTGGATATGGTTCGGTCTATGATGTGTCAAACCGATCTTCCATTATCGTTTTGGGGCCACGCTCTATTAAGTGCAGCTTTCACCATTAACCGTGTTCCATCTAAATCAGTCATGAAGACACCATATGAGATGTGGAGTGGGAGGCGTCCCACACTGTCGTTCATGAGGATTTGGGGCTGCGATGTCTATGTAAAACGTTTACAATCAGACAAGCTAGGGCCTAAATCGGATAAGTGTAAATTTGTGGGGTACCCTAAGGAAACTAAGGGATACTACTTCTACAATCCAACCGAGAACAAAGTGTTTGTTGCTCGGACCGGCGTGTTTCTAGAAAGAGAGTTTGTCTCTAAAGAAGCAAGTGGGAGGAATGTAGAACTTGAAGAGGTTCAAGAACCACAAATCACAGAACCGATTATGGAACATGAACAGGAATCACAAGTAGTTGTGGAGCCGCCTGTTCAGGTAACACAAGAGCTTCGTAGATCTAGTAGAGTGCGCCAGGAACCCGAGAGGTACGGACTTCTCGTAACTGATTCCGGTGACACGATGCTCATAGATGATGAGCCTACTACCTATGAGGAGGCCATGAATGGCCCAGACTCGCAGAAGTGGCTTGAGGCCATGAGATCCGAGATGGAATCCATGTATACCAACAAAGTATGGACTTTGGTGGAACCACCTGATGGGGCACGGCCCATAGGGTGCAAGTGGGTCTTCAAGAAGAAGATCGACATGGATGGTAATGTGATTACCTATAAGGGCCGATTGGTGGCTAAAGGATTCAGACAGATTCATGGTATTGACTATGATGAAACCTTTTCACCAGTCGCAATGACCAAATCCATCCGAATCCTACTTGCGATTGCAGCATACTACGACTATGAGATTTGGCAGATGGATGTCAAAACAGCATTCCTTTATGGGAATCTCCTCGAGGACGTGTATATGATACAGCCGGAGGGTTTTGAGGATCCAAAGCAAGCCAATAAAGTCTGTAAGCTGCAACGATCCATTTATGGATTGAAGCAAGCTTCTAGGAGTTGGAATCGACGTTTTGATGAAGTGGTCAAAGAGTTTGGCTTCATCAGAAACGAAGATGAGTCTTGTGTCTACAAGAAGGTTAGTGGGAGCTCTGTAGCTTTTCTGGTCTTGTATGTGGATGACATACTACTCATTGGAAACGACATTCCCATGCTGCAATCTGTGAAAGATTGGCTAAGAAAGTGTTTCTCAATGAAAGACTTAGGAGAAGCAGCCTATATACTCGGTATAAAGATCTATAGAGATAGATCTAAGAGGTTGCTAGGCCTAAGTCAAAGTACATATATTGACAAGGTGTTGAAACGGTTCAACATGCAAGATTCCAAGAAGGGATTCTTGCCCATGTCACATGGAATCACTCTTTCGAAGAGTGGTTGTCCTTCCAATGAGATTGAGAAGGAACGCATGAGTAGGATTCCCTATGCCTCGGCCATAGGATCCATCATGTACGCCATGTTATGTACTAGACCAGATGTGTCATATGCCTTGAGTATGACAAGCAGATACCAATCCAATCCGGGTGAGAGTCACTGGATTGCTGTCAAGAACATCCTAAAGTACTTGAGAAGAACTAAGGATGCTTTCTTGATGTTTGGCGGTGAGGAAGAGTTGCGTGTAAGGGGTTACACTGATGCAAGCTTCCAAACCGATAGAGATGACTTTAGATCACAGTCGGGATATGTGTTTTGCCTGAATGGAGCAGCGGTGAGCTGGAAGAGTTCCAAGCAAGAGACGGTAGCTGATTCTACAACAGAGGCTGAGTACATTGCTGCGAATGGCGCAGCAAAGGAGGCTGTTTGGATCAGAAAGTTTGTTTCTGAACTTGGTGTGGTCCCTAGCATTGCGGATCCAGTGGAGTTGTTCTGTGACAACACTGGGGCGATCGCGCAATCAAAGGAACCAAGATCGCACCAGAAGTCCAAGCATGTGCTCAGGAAGTTTCATCTGATTCGAGATATTATCGATAGAGGAGACGTTCGGATATGCAAGATTCCTACAGATGATAATCTGTCAGACCCGCTTACAAAGCCTCTCACGCAGTGGAAGCATGAAGGGCACACTAGGAGTATGGGCATACGAGATGCGCCAGATTGGCTCTAGTGCAAGTGGGAGACTGTTGGAATAGATGCCCTAGAGGCAATCTAGTTTAGTATGAATTTGTAATTGGCTAGAAATTCATTTATTATTTATTGGATATTTAATATAATGAAGTCCTTAGATTTACAATCGTGTTGTTTATCTTAAATATCCCTAGTCAAGTATAATGATTAAATGGGACAATCATCTATAGACTAGTATGGGGTTGGATTGGTATGGAGATATCACGATCCAACACATAGGTGTGCATTACAGAATGTTGCACTGGATTGACCCATCACCGAGAAGGCTACATACACGTTATGTTGAGTCACAAGTGCTTCTCGGGTGCAATGGTATTGTCATCCTTAGACTTGAAGTCACTAGATATTCTAGTTGTAGATCATTGTGATCTTGGTAGCGTTAAACGCTACACCGTAACTGGGTAGTTATAAAGGCGTGTACTGGATACAATGAGAAGCAAGCTTAGAGATCGTAGTGGACTTAGAGAGGATTTGCCCCTCCCACATAACGGGAGCAAATATCCAAGGCCACTCGAGGATAGTGCTTATAGAATGTCTGGCCAGACTCAAATAAATCAATATATGAGATATTGATGTTATTTGCACGAATAAGGCTATTCCATGGATCGAGAAACTAGGGATTGGATATACGAGTGTGACTTGTATGTCTCGTGTCCAATCCGGATATGGAGGCAAAGGGATGAGACAATTACTTGTACAAGGTTGTCTAGATGACTATTCTATTAGTTGGCTAGAATGGATGTTTTGCTAGAAACCGCTCCATATTAGCAAAAGAGTTGCTACCAACTAGATAGAACCTATGGGGTCACACGCTATATAGAGTTGTACTAGATTGTGGAATTAATTAATTGGATTAATTAATTAGAAGGATCACTTTGCAAACCCTTGTAAACTTAGTAGGGACTAATTTGCAAGGAAGGGACTAAATTGAACTCTAGTAGGACTAGAATAAGTCCTTTAGGTAGTTAACAAGGAGTTGTTGGACTATATAAAGGACCCTCCTCCTTCCTTCCCTACACACTTTTATGCTCTAGAGAGATCATAACAAGAGTAGGAGAGAACAAAGGAGAGAGAGAGAGAGCAAGCAAAGAGGGACGCCGCCCCCTATTGCCGCCGCCCCTTGTCCCCGACGCCACAAAGGGCCGAACCCCCTTTTGGTGCCTCGTTTGCGTGATTCCTTCACCCTCCTTTCAATCCGGGCTAGCACCAAGGAGATTGGAGATCTAGGAACAACTCTAGGCGTGGATCAACTATAGAGAACGTGACACTATTCGCGTTTGAAGTCATCAAGGAGAACCCAAAGGTGTGTTTATGATTTCTTGCCTTTACTATCGTTATGCATCTAGACTTGTGATCCTTGGAGGGTTTTGCATGGTTGTTTGTTTGATTATGCTTCCGTTTGCGCGATCCATGAATCAAAACCCTACACACTCCACATCTCATATGGTGTCTTCATGACTGATTTAGATGGAACACGGTTAATGGTGAAAGCTGCACTTAATAGAGCGTAGCCCCAAAATGATAATGGAAGATCGGTTTGACACATCATAGACCGAACCATATCCAATAGGGTTCGATTCCTCCTCTCGGACACGCTATTCCATTGTGGCGTTCCGGGTGGAGTGAGTTGGGACACGATCCCACACTCTCTAAGATAGTCGTCAAACTCTTGGCTCAAGTATTCTCCTCCACGATCCGATCGTAGAGCCTTGATACTTTTGCCAAGTTGCTTCTCTACTTCATTCTTGAATTCTTTGAACACTTCAAAGGATTCGGATTTTGCCCTCATAAGGTACACAAATCCATATCTACTGTAATCATCAGTAAACGTAATGAAGTAGACATAACCACCCCTGACAGGCGTGGCAAATGGCCCACACACATCGGTATGTATGAGCGCCAATTGCTCACTAGTCCTCTCACCTTTCTTATTGAAAGGGGACTTTGTCATTTTTCCCAATAAACAAGCCTCACATGTCTCATATGATTCAAAATCAAATGAGTCTAGTAATCCATCCTTATGGAGTCTAGATACACGTTTCTCATTTATGTGGCCTAAACGACAATGCCATAAATAAGCAGGATTTAAATCATTTATTTTAATCCGCTTGGTATTAATGTTGTAGACAGGATTGCTTAGATCAAGGACATAAAGTCCATTAAATAATTGCGCATTAAAATAGTGAATATTATTCAAATAAAAGGAACAACAATTGTTCTTTATTGAAATAATAAAACCTTCCTTGTCCAAACAAGAAATAGAAATAATGTTTCTGCTCATAGCAGGCACAAAATAGCAATTATTTAATTCTAAAACTAATCCTGAAGGCAGAGATAGCTCGCACACGCCTATGGCCAACGCAACAACCTTTGCTCCATTCCCAACGCGTAGATCTACCTCCCCTTTAGCCAATCTCTTACTTCTCTTTCGATCCTGCATATTTCGACAAATATGAGATCCACATCCAGTATCTAATACCCATGATGTAGAGACCGTTAAATTGACATCTACAACAAAAATACCTGGTGGTGGTGGAATCACTATTCCAAGCCTCTTGTCCTCCAGATATTTTGGGCAGTTCCTCCTCCAGTGTCCAGGTTGACTACAGTAGTGACATTCACCCTTAGTCACGACCTTGGCAATGCCACGAACAGGCTTAAGGGCTTGTTCCTTGGACTTGGCAACTGACTTGCCTTTGCCCTTGGAGGAAGAGGCAAACTTTTTGCCCTTTCCTTTATGCACCATCATAATGGCCTTGCCCTTACCCTTGTTGATGCTCTGTTCAGCCGTCCTCAACATGTTGAGAAAATCTGGCAGTGGTTTAACGATCTCGTTCATGTTATAGTTCATAATGAACTGTCCATAACTCTCGGGCAACGATTGCAACACGAGATCGGTTGCCAACTCTTGGCCGACCGGGAACCCAAGCCGGGCGAGATTCTCCAAGTACCCGATCATTCGGAGTACATGGGGTCCCACCGGGTTCCCTTCTGCCAGATGACATTTGAACAGTGCCTTTGAGACCTCATACCTCTCTACCCTCGCCTGCTCTTGGAAGAGCTGCTTTAGATGTTCGATCATATCGACAGCATTCATGTTCTCATGTTGCTTCTGAAGCTCAGAGGTCATGGTGCAAAGCATTAGGCAGGCCGCATCATTAGCGTCATCAACACGCTTTTGATACGCCTTTAAGGCAGCAGGTGTCTGATTCTCTGGACCTTCTGGAACTTGCTCCTCTATTGCGTACAGCTTCTTCTCTTGCTTGAGAACAATTCTCAAGTTTCTGTACCAATCAAGAAAGTTGGTTCCAGAGAGCTTGTCCTTCTCAAGGACAGATCGTAGGGAATGTTGTGAACTCGATGAGTTGTTTGCCATTTGGAATTCTACAAAAGGAAAATACGCAAGTTTTAGTATTTGTGAATTTTTGACTATATTTAATAATGGCTAGTTTATTAAATATAGCTCCCACTATTTTTCTACGGATTAATAACCCTCAAGATATTAATGCGGAAAATATCCTTATATTTTCTAGTGGGCCAAGATCCATCTTTTTCATCTCCTCATGAGCTTGCTTTGGCAAGTCACCCATAATTAGACTACTTCTTAGGTAGGAACAATTCCAATTGCATCCCATATGCAACTCTTGGTTCAATCGGGCAAATAACTCCTTATTTATCCATCCATATGGATAATCCCAATTGATTGCCTCTAGGTTTCTTAATCAAATTAATAGCCTAGTTGTGTTCAACCTCTTATCTAAACAATTGCACATTGTTACGTGCCATCGCATTCCATCATTATGAACCAAGTCGCCATGCTTTGGCACGCACGAACTTGATAAATAATGATGATAATGAGTGTTTAAATAACGAGAAGGCAAGAACACAATATTGAATTTTTTGAGGGATTTTTAAATTCAACTTTAATTATTTTGTTGATCAATATCAACTAATCTATCTATTTGAGTTTGGGCACAACTCCAAATAATAGATCCGGGTTGTCTAATTATCTTATTATCCTAATTGCATGCATCATCCATACACCAACCACACAAATAATAAGACAATAAATAAACAACCACAAAACAGAAATTAAACGTGATGTGGATATGGCCTTTTTCTAGACTAAGATAATTCCAGGCCAATGGAATTATCTATGAACCCTAAACAAACACATCTCCATGCGTCTTGATCTTTTGGTCCATCCTTCATAGTCATGTGGTGTGCTCCATGCTCCATGCTCCATCTTTTGTGGCTTCTTTGGCTTTGGGCTTCTTTTCTCCAATCTTGGCTAACAATCTACTTTATCTAGCACTAGCTAATATCTATACTAAATAAAATAAATCTCACAAGTTGAGAAAAAAAATGGCACGCAGGCCATAAAACCCTAATTAATTATTACAATTAATTGATCAGCTCGCAGGCCGTAAAACCAAACCACAAAATTAAACATCCACATCAAACCACATCCTAAGGCCATATCCAATCACCATGCGAATTGCACATAAACAGTTAAAATCCAATTTTAACGCGCTTGGTCAATTTTAATTGATTTTAGGATTTCTAGGGTTAAAACGGTCCATGGGCCCAACAATCCAATTGCCCGGGCCCAAACAAAGTGAACCATAAGGCCCTAGGGCCGGCCCGGCCCAAAACCCGCAAGCTAGGCCCGCGGGTTAGGGCCGCCCGGTCCCTTAGGGCGCCAAGCTTGGGCGGCAAGCAAGGGGGGCGGTCCCCTTGGGGGGCCGAACCTCCTTGTGGAGGTTGTTTCCAAAACAACCTCCTTGCTTGGAGCCCAAGTTTGGTTGTTTCCTTGTTTTGGGAGAACTCCTTCTTCCCCAAGGATGCCCAAACCCTAGATCTAAGATCCTAAAATTTCTCAAACTCACCAATTCATGCATCCAATGCAATAATTGAGTCTTGTTATGATTAATTCTTTGACAAATTGCATCCAATGCTTGATTTGTCTTGTTTTACGCGATAAACAACAAATTAAGGTGTAAAACAACAAGAATGTAACACATAAACTACGTTTATGCTCTATGACCTGTGGCTCTGATACCACTGTAGGGTTTTGATTCATGGATCGCGCAAACGGAAGCATAATCAAACAAACAACCATGCAAAACCCTCCAAGGATCACAAGTCTAGATGCATAACGATAGTGAAGGTAAGAAATTATAAACACACCTTTGGGTTCTCCTTGATGACTTCAAACGCGAATAGTGTCACGTTCTTTATAGTTGATCCACGCCTAGAGTTGATCCTAGATCTCCAATCTCCTTGGTGCTAGCCCGGAATGAGAGGAGGGTGAAGGAATCACGCAAAACGAGGCACAAAGAGGGGGTTCGGCCCTCTTGTGGCGTCGGGGACGAGGGGGCGGCGACAAGGGGGCGGCGTCCTCCTTGTTGCTTGCTCTCTCTCTCCTTTGTTCTCTCCCACTCTTGTTATGTTCTCTTTAGAGCATAAGTTATTAGGAAGGAAGGAAGGAGGGTCCTTTATATAGTCCAACAACTCCTTGTTAACTACCTAAAGGACTTATTCTAGTCCTACTAGAATTCAATTTAGTCCCTTCCTTGCAAATTAGTCCCTACTAAGTTTGCAAGGGTTTGCAAAGTGATCCTTCTAATTAATTAATCCAATTAATTAATTCCCAAATCTAGTACAACTCTATATAGCGTGTGACCCCATAGGTTCTATCTAGTTGGTAGCAACTATTTGCTAATATGGAGCGGTTTCTAGCAAAACATCCATTCTAGCCAACTAATAGATTAGTCATCTAGACAACCTTGTACAAGTAATTGTCTCATCCCTTTGCCTCCATATCCGGATTGGACACGAGACATACAAGTCACACTCGTATATCCAATCCCTAGTTTCTCGATCCATGGAATAGCCTTATTCGTGCAAATAACATCAATATCCCATATATTGATTTATTTGAGTCTGGCCAGACATTCTATAAGCACTATCCTTCGAGTGGCCTTGGATATTTGCTCCCGTTATGTGGGAGGGGCAAATCCTCTCTACGTCTACTACGATCTCTAAGCTTGCTTCTCATTGTATCCAGTACACGCCTTTATAACTACCCAGTTACGGTGTAGCGTTTAACGCTACCAAGATCACAATGATCCACAACTAGAATATCTAGTGACTTCAAGTCTAAGGATGACAATACCATTGTACCCGAGAAGCACTTGTGACTTAACATAACATGTATGTAGCCTTCTCGGTAATGGGTCAATCCAGTGCAACATTCCGTAATGCACACCTATGTGTTGGATCGTGATATCTCCATATCAATCCAACCCCATACTAGTCTATAGATGATTGTCCCATTTAATCATTATACTTGACTAGGGATATTTAAGATAAACAACACGATTGTAAATCTAAGGACTTCATTATATTAAATATCCAATAAATAATAAATGAATTTTCTAGCCAATTACAAATTCATACTAAACTAGATTGCCTCTAGGGCATCTATTCCAACATCTCCTGCATACTCAGCAGCTGCGACAGGCTTCTCAACATGAGAGCTTCGCTCTGGAGCATAAGATGCCAAGGGCTGACTTCTTTGTTCCGGCATGTCCTCATCAGCATCGCCTGCGATACAAGACAGGAAAATGTGAGATAACTTGTATCATACAATGTTCTGTTATTTTGATGGATCAAGAGCAAGCACCTCCACACGTAGGTGGGATTGCAGCATCTTCATCATATGCTAAAGACGCGACACCATATCCTACTAGGGTATCTTCATTAAGCACATCCTTAAGGTGGGCGTGAACTAGGGTGCGAAGAAACCAGTTATGATGATGATTGAGTTACTAAGCCTATTTTACAGACATTGCTTGAATGATTACCTGAGGGTTCACCACACTTGCTTACTAGACATCGGCGAATATCGGCTTTCGATAAGCCATGCTTTAACGCACCGATAATCACTTCTTGGTAAGTTACAGCAAGGTTAAAGATCTCACCTTGATTACCACCTGCGATCTCCTCAAAGTCCGCTTGAGCCTGCTCCAGAGCAGCCGCATCTTCCTCATCGGCTTGCTGCACCAAGTCGTCAACATGTTGTTCTTCCAAACTTCTTTTCTTTATGAGCTCGATCTCATCTTCTTCTTGCTTCCTTCTTCTTTCCGCAGCCTCCGCAGCTGTTCTTTCAGACTCAGCAAGGATGTTCTCGTTTATGGCTTCGCTGGAAACGCCAGAGTGAGAACCCTGGGTTTTCTTCTGCTTCTTAGCCAGAAGGCCGCTGATGGTTTCTGCATCATCATCTGCGAAAGAACAAACTATTCAATAAATATCGCGAGAGCTAAGTACCGAGAAGATAAGTTCGTTTGAGATACCTTCCGAACTTTCCTCTTGTATCTCACCTCTCTCTTCTTCTCTTTCACTTTCGACTCTTTCTTCTTGATCATCATCATCTCTTCCTCTTACCTCTCTCCTCTCATCCTCCTCTTCCTCCTGACGAAATGGGACAAAATTCTCAACTGCGACCTCCTTGCGCACCTTGCTTGGCATGCGACTTTTGCCCTTGTCCTTAGAAGTAAGGGACTTCGCAGGAGAGGAAGCTGGAGCACTCCTAGGAGAAGTGATTGTAATGCCCTTCTGCTTTTGTCTCTTCGCCCTTGGGGCAACGTCTGCGGGAGGAGATGGAGCGTTTATGGGAGGAGACAAAGTTGGGGTGTTGTCTATCAGCGAGTCAGCAAATGCATCCACTACCTCGCGAATCCGAGTTTCAACTGCGGGAGCCATCCCCATTGTTAGCAGAATTTTCTCGCCCTGACTTCTCGCAGCAACAATGGTGTTGATCAGCGACTTGGAGCGCTCACCAGATGCGAACCTCCTCAGATAGCACTAAAACAGAAGATGGAGCGTAAGTTTCGACGCATCAAAAGAAAGAAACTTAGCACGCACAAAGGAAATTATTTACCTTGGCAAAATCTTCGCTGTACTTGATAACATGCGAAGCACCATCCCTAACTGCGGCCATCTTCTCCTCAAGGATGGTGGATGGGCACAAGTGATTCTCATGGTCCAGCAACGAGTAGCAGCCATACTGGGAGTCATACAAACTGCAGTTAGGACGGAAGGGGAAGGAATTTCTCTTGATTATAGGAGCTCTGCTGGGATGAGGGGTCGACTGTGTCTCGAATCTGGCCTGCTGAGTAGTCCAGTAAGCAACCCAATTTTTGGAAAAGCGACTTGCACGGCCACCTGAAGGTTGAACAAAGGGCAAGTTGCTTCTCAGGATCGTTTGGCACTCGCCAGACAACAGCCGCTTGTAGCAGCCTCTTACAATGGATCTAGGCTAAACTGAGGGCGCCACCGCATCAAAAAAAAACTGGGGAGAAACGCGAGTTGGGTCGACATCCACTGTGATCCTCTCATACCTGGGAGTAAGCTCAGGAACGTGCTCCGCAAGAGCAGGAAGAGAACCCCTTAGACACCAGCAGAAGAATTCGCGATAGCGCTCATGAAAGCGCTCATGACCCTCGAAAAGGAGCTCTTCTGAAAAAGTAAGAGATCTGGCGGGATGCAGCTTCGGGAACCATCGCACATTCTCAATACGCGTGGCATAGGGCCTAGTCGTATACTTGCTTCGGTCGTCGCATATCAGGCTCCAGGTACACTTGGGAAGATTGGTTCTAAACCATCGAGCAGCTCTTCCACTGGAAAGTTCATCCTCTGCACCTGGGACACACCACTTGTTGGGCTTAGAAGGAACAGGAGCATAGGAGGGCCATCGCTCAAAAACCCACATGGTCAGGAATGCGATGTTGACATAAGTCAGCACATCGAGACGACCGCGAGAGTCCTTGGTCGCCACTACCAATTGGTCCAGCCTGTGATACAAAGTACCCAAGACTAGCGGCCCAAGTGCGACTCTCTGGCCGAGGGTCAGTCTCACAGCAAGAGGGAGGACATGGTAGAAAACACCATCATGAGGGTGACCATCGATCAGGTACCTTGATAGCCAGGCACAGAGAAGTCCACACAAGGTGAGATGGTACCCTTTCCCATTTTCATAATTATTCGCCTTTGGGTTCTGGTCCAGAAGTTTTTTGGTGATACTGCTACTCGCATAGTCGCGAAAGAAGTACTGCACCCATTTGCCCCAGGTCTTCTTCGCAAATGTATCAACAAGATGCCAGTCAGGAAGAAATTTCGCAGATGTCCACCACGTGGAAATCTTCTTTATCTCGGACAAGCATTCCTCCATCTTCTTGTATAGAGCAAGTTCCGGATCAGTCCTCAAAGGACTCAGAGGATCCACCTCACCAACGGGAGAAAGATCATAAAACATGTGCACATCCTCCAGAGTGGGAGCAGCCTCGAACTCAGCAAAGTGGAAGGTATGAGTCGCAGGCGAATAGCGGGAGAGAAGGTTTAGAAGCATGGACTGATCCAACTTCATGGGGGCACCCTTCATAGCACGAACTGCGAAATAAACGCCAGCATTGTTCAATGCGATGGCATGGTGGGTCAATACGTGGTCAATTCACTCATCCATGAAGTCCAATTTTTGGACAAACGCCTGGGTAGAAATTGCAGTATGGGGGAAAACCCATTTTCAACCCCTAATCTAACCACATCCTGGGAATCGATCAATTCTAGCATGGCTGCGTTAACAGGCGGGGTCAATGTTCGCAACTCTCCAGAGGAAACAGGAGTCGGCAGGTTCTTCACCTTAACCCTATCATGATAAAAATCTTTTCCACCCAAATAGGGGGCTTTCCACCACAAGGTTTGGGGAAGATCAGGTATTTCTTCGGCTCTTTAATGGGTTTGGTTCCTTTTGTCTTTTCCATTCCTGCGGAAGAGCAAGAAAAAAGGGGGGAGAAATATACACACTTTCGGTTTGAATTTCAAGAATCAGTTTGAATTTCAGTTTGAAGCAACTATGTTTTGTCAAAAGAAGATGAACAGTCCGGGGTCAATTCTGGGTTCAGAAGTTCAGAATTCGTTTATATTGCTTGGAATTTCAGAATTTCCACATTCAAAATCGTCACAATCTGGTGATTAGATCAGTTATGGGTTTAAGAAAAAAGGGTCGCTTTTGCAGTTCTAAACGAACGACATATTTCAAATAGCCACGGGTTTGCAGATCCAAGACAGTTCAAAGAGTATTTGAATACATTAAATGGAACTGAGCAAAGCCAACCTTGTTTTGGTAAAGCTTGTTTTGATGAAGCAAGTCGAAGGAGACGATTGACAAGGAAGAACTGATGATTGATCACTTGAATCTGCTCTTGAAGGCTTCCGAGTATCATTCACTTTAGAGAGAGAAGTGATGCATTGCAACAATGGAGAGCACAGAGTATTTATCCAAAAACAATGAGGAGTCGCGTCCTTTCAATAGTCGAATCGCAACCAACACCATCGAATCGCGCAATCACAGGACAAGCTGACGTCATGCCTAAAACCCTAAAAGACCAGATGGCACGACTCTAGGGATTTTAGGTCATAATGACACGCACGGGGCTGAATCTGCGTGAATTTGAATTGGTGCGTGGCGGTGACGCGTACATTGGTTCCTGCGCATTGAAGCCTATCCGCCTATGCGTCTTCACGCGCAGAAAGGGGGCTAATGTAGATAGTGATTTCTATACAGACAGATCTTAGCCACGTGGCGATCATCCAGCACACCTAGCTGTGCTCCACACACACTGGATCACAGCCGCGCTGATCCACGTGGGGGCTGCGAGACAGGGCCCTCGCATACCACCACACGGGACTTGTAGGGAC
This sequence comes from Linanthus parryae, assembly GCA_023055425.1. Taxonomy (NCBI): domain Eukaryota; kingdom Viridiplantae; phylum Streptophyta; class Magnoliopsida; order Ericales; family Polemoniaceae; genus Linanthus; species Linanthus parryae. The sequence goes on along the minus strand of JALGPY010000065.1, from coordinate 448,339 downwards.
TTAGTGGTTTGGAGGCTAGAGTAAGTCCTGTCGCGCGCGAGCGACAACCAAGCCTGCGCGCGACCCCTAGTAACTGCTTTGAGAGATTTATGGCACGAGCTCCATAAACCCGGTCAACCTCATAACGGTTCCGGTATACGCGGACGAACGTGCCGTAACGGTCCCTATATAAGCGGATGAACGTGCCGTTGTGGTTAAGCTAATTAAGCCGCCATTAATGGGCGCATTAACCCACTACAACGGTCACATTCTCCGTTATATATAGGATCGTTAACCCTTCCATACAAGGGAGAATCACCTGAGATACGCGGAAGCTCTGCCAAAATTCTGTCTCTCTCTCATACAGTACTATTGCCTTACTCTCTCCCTACACACAACCTTACTCTTCCTGTGTTCTTTCTATTCCCTACTCTTGGTGTATATTGAATTCTCTCTGCAAGATTCTCTCGTACACAATTACAAATCTTTTGAGATCAGAGAAATTGCAGTTTCCTTTTTAAACTCAAACTCTTTTAGTATTTATCTTCCTCTCTTCTCATTCTATGCATATCAATCCTACTTCTCTATATTCTTCTCCAAACCCTAATGAGCACAAGAAGAGCCTCTGGCAGAATCAAGATGGATGGTGGTTCAAAGCCTAGTGCGGAGAAGAAAATAAAGACAACTGAGGATGAAGTTCAAACAATCAGTGGGGATTCAAGTTCTAGAACTCCCAGTGCAGAAGCAGCTGCAGAAATTCCTCCACCAAAGAAGAAAACTAAGAAGGATGTCACACCATTTTCGGACAAGAATAAGAAGAAGAAAGAGAAAAATACTATAGAGAAGCAACTAGAAACACAGATCTCAAGTCCCAAGAAGCTGAAGAAAAAGAAGAAGGCTTCTCAAGCTGAAAAGGGAAAAGGAAAGGTGACTTTGGAAGAACCAGAAGACAATGTTGAAATATCTTTGCAGATCTACTCAAAGAACTCTGCTCCCGATGAAACTTGGTTCATCACAAACACTTCTAAAGGTTAGTGGTTGGATGGTTTTGCTTCTAGGCCTATCGCTTTCTGTAGCTTGGTCAGTCTCCCTATGTTGCTTGGAATGACTCTGAATTGCATCACAATATTAAGGAAAAGATCTCTTTGGTTCATGATAAACCCTCATGAGCTAGCCTATCCAAGACTTACCAGATTCTTCTACCTTAATATGAATCAACTTAAGAACACTGCACATCTAGTTGTTCAAACCAGAGTTGCTGGTGTCAATATGGAGCTAGATCATGCTGAGTTTGCATCTGTTTTAGGTTGTCTTAAGAGGTATGACACAACCAATTACCTTCCCAAGAGTGAAGCTTTGAAGTTAGCAAAATAAGATTTCTTTCTACCCAACATTCCTACCTTATCCAAACAGTTAACACACTCTGTGTTAAATGTTGAAGCAAAGGTTTTATCCACTATCTTGATGAGATGTATTTTTCCAAGGAAAAATTCCAAGGAGTTGATCACTAAGAGGGTACTATAATTTATGTATCTGGTGATGCATGGGTATGACATTGATCTACCAAAGGATGTAATAGAACACATGCTGTTTAGCCAAACAGATCAGAGAAAGCATCCATTACCTTATGCAAATCTTCTCACACTCTTATTCCAAACCCTTGAGATTCCAACTAATGGTGAAGAGACTATCACTTCTGGGTTTGGTCTACTGAATGAGAAAGTATTTGAGAAGATTGGAGTGGTGAAAACCAAAGCAAAGACTTGGAAGTTGTACTAAGAGTTGACAAAAGAAGAACTAAGTTCAAAGAAGTTTATCAAGTCCAATAACTTGACTCCTACTTCAATCCAGGCCTCACAGCCTCAGATTTATCTTCAATGGTTCAGAGACTTGATGGCTTAGATATGGACACTGGAGAAATCAAAGAAAATCAGCATGGGTTTGAGACTGATCTGAGGCAGGTGAAGTACATGGTTGAGAATATCTTTAGAAGCATGACTGTGTGTGATGTCCCAGAGGATGTCTTTCAAGCTGGAGAAGGTCTCAAAAAGGTTGGTTCTGACAAGAAGTTTCCCAGTGAACACTCAAACCAGGAAGAGGTTGCCCAGGACAAGGGTAAAGGCAAGCAGGTGATAGAAGAACAAGCTGCTCAAGAGGGAGAAGAAGTAGACAGTCCTGATTCAGGTGCATTGCTGATAAACATCAAGAAGAAGAAGAAGAAGAAGAAGAAGAAGAAGAAGAAGAAGAAGAAGAAGAAGAAGAAGAAGAAGAAGAAGAAGAAGAAGAAGAAGAAGAAGAAGAATCTCAACAGCTAATCATTCCAGAAGTTGTCACTAATGAAGATCAGGCTGAAGAAGAAACTGCTGGTATGAACGAAGAGGCTGCAGAACACACAGGAAAATGAGGAAGACAGTGAGGAAGAAGAAGGAGAATAGGAAGGAGATGAAGACCCAACCCCATAAACTCTTGCCTACTTTTTATTGCCCAATCTTTTATTATTTTTCTTTTCAAAACTTTCCAAAGACTCTGATCCAACATTTTCTCATTCTTTTCTATGAAAGTCAAAAAGGGGGAGAAATCTTAGGTTGTTTTTATGGTTTTAGTGACCTATCTTTTGGTCAGTAGGGAATTATCTGAGACTTATTTGTTTTCTGCTTAAGTTATTTGCTGAATAAGTTGGACTCTTTTGGAACTTATGTGTTATGACTCTTTGTGTTGTGTACTAATGAGTATTTTTTGCAGAAACTAAGGTTCAAACAGAAAGTGGTTTTGTCTTTCATCAAGGGGGAGATGGTTAGTTCACATGTTTCACAGGCTTGAAATACAGAGCTATTTCAAGGCCTTGAAACAGTTTTCAAAGCCTTGAATCACAGGTTTCACAGTTCATGGCCTTGAAATAATGTTCAAAGCCTTGAAACTATCTGACCTGTATGCATATTCTAAGGGGGAGTTTTTCTAAGTCTTTCTGATCTTATTCTAACTCTCTCACCCCTATAATCGATCTGTTAGTACTTGATGATGAAAAACAAAAGCTTTTGATTCACTTAGACTTCATCTTATTAACCTGTTTGACTTGTTTTGCAGAGAAATTTCATTTCCTATTTTGTAGGATAGGTTTCCTAACCTGGGTTTTGCAGGAAAGGAAATACTGAGAGATTGTGATTCTGTGATCAATCAAACACTCATGACAACTTTTCAATACATTTTAAGACAAGATCTTCACATTATCTTTGAAGATCCTGATCAACTATCCGTTGGGAAGACTGTTAGAGAAGTCAAAGATTGCTTCCTAATAAACAAGAAGTTTGTTGCTGAAAATCAGGAAGATTTGCTGACCATTTGAGTAGTATAAATGGAGCTCAAATTGAAGCATTTGATACAACACTCAATGGAAAAAAAATACACATTTCAAGGATTTTCAAGCATCAAAGAAGCACATCATTCTCTCAATCCAACTCACAGAAGATCACTGCATTCTCACTGCAGTGTCACTTCCAATGTTCTTTTGTTCTGTACTTAATTTGTATATCATTCTTATAATACTTCTAGCTCTCATTCTCAAGGATTGTTCAAGGTGAACACTAGAGAATTCTTAGTTAATCAGTTAGCTAGAGCAGGTACTAGATAGGTTAGTGAGAACCACAAGCTGTAACAGAGTAAGGCATATCTCTGTGCTTGAGATCTAGGGATTAGATTTTGATATATAAGAATTGTGTTGAAAATCCTGTAGGAATAAGATCCCTGAGGTAGAGACGTAGGTCCAAATGGACTGAACTCTATAAATCACGTGTCTCTTGCATTGTTCATTTCATTCTCATACTTTGTTTTACACAACATTCAAACTAGTCTGTTTTCAAGGGTTTGAAACTCTTTTCAAGACCTTGAAAAAGACTTGTCTGTTTTCACTTATACTGTATTTCATTTCAAAGGCTTGAAACTGCTTTCAAGGCCTTGAACTTCATTACTCTTCATATAAAACTCTCATCTTTGCAAGTTTTACAAAAAGTTGGCATACTCTATTCAACCCCCCCCCCCTTAGAGTATTTGTGCTCCATTTCGACCTGCTTACTCCCCTATCAGGCATGATAGGAAGCAAGCTGAGAGATGGTAGTGATGTAGATAGGATTTTTCTCTCCTACATAATGGGAGTAAATATCCACGACCACTCGAGGGGTAGGGCTTATGGAATGTCTGGCCAGACTCAGATAAATCAATATGGGATATTGTTGTTATCTGCATTGGATAAGCCTATTCCTAGGATCGAGAAACTATATATTGAATATACGAGTGTGACATTTATGTCTCGTGTCCAATCCGGATATGGAGACAAATGGATATATACAACACGGTAACATTGGGCACATGGTTTGTCGGATCACTGACTTTCTACTTGTTGGTAGCATAGATGTGTTGCTAGAACCCGATCTATGTTTGTATTTGTTACTACCAACTAAGTAAAAACCTACGGGGTCACACACCTTATGGATTAAACTGTATTGGATATTAATTAGTTGGACTGATAAATTAAAAGGATCAAAACGCAACCACATACAAAGTTAGTAGGACAAATTTGCAAAGTGGACGAATTCGTGTATGAACAAGATTAGTGTTGGGACAAGCTTGTAGTTAATAAGGAGTTATTAACTATAAAAGGCGACCCTAGCTTATTATTTCTCATAAGTTTTCACTAGAGAAATAAGAGATAAAGGAGAGAGATCCCCAAAGGAGTGTCCCCTCCTGCCGTCATCCTCACCTTGTCGGTCCTGGTTTGTTCCGTCTTGCGTGATCATTTGTCCTCCTTCATAGCTAGCACTATACGTGAAGGGGGTTCCGGCTTTGCAATCCTAGGTGTGGATACCGGTAGAGACGAAGACACAATTCTTCATAGTGATCACACAAAGCAACAAGGTACGCGATTCTTACCTTGATCATGTTATGAATGCTTGCATGCGATCCGTGGAGGGATTTGATCAGGAATTTTATTGTTATTCCGCTGCGTTACCTGCATCAAAACCCTACAACACCATCCCTGGAGTAAGCGAACCACTAAAATGTATTTCCTTCTTCTCTTCAGTTTGAGGCCATGTATCAACTTTTTGTACACATATTATCCAATACTTATTCATTTACATATTTGAAAGAAAGAAAGAAATGCACCATCTCTTCCCTTGTAGATGCTAAGCTACTAGCAGGTACATATGCATCACATAGGTAGCTACAAAAGCCTGCCATTAATTTTTTGTGAAATCATTCAAGCAAACACAAGAATGATGACTTATTATACACTCACTTCCTGCCTCTTTTGACTTAGTGAATACCGATAAAAGTCAAACAGAAGAGAAAAGTCAAGGATGATGACTTATTATACACATTCCTCCATATATTTCAACATGCTTACTACTCATGTGGTATAAGAAGAGATGAAGGAGATGCGGAGGGAGGAGAAGAAGGGTTGTAAATGAAGTCCTTGACCTGAGAAATCAACTGTCCAGATTCGGGCAATTCAGGAAAGGTATAGAAAGCATGGACCATGCTTGGGTACTCAATCAGATACGCATCTTTCCCTGAGTTCCTCAGCCACCTGTAGTACCTCCTCTGCCACTCTTGCAAAGCATCCTGCCCTCCTACAAACACAAGGGTTGCAGGGAACTTGTCTAACTTGCTTATGTCCTCCCCCCTCGGCCCACTCACATTTGCCGCCTCATGGTCTCTGTCTGCCCCTTGTGGTAAGAAAGCCTTCCACATCCAATCCGTCCTTTCCACTGTCACAAGTTGCGTCAACCTCATCTCCGCCTCTGTCCTCTCTTCTCCCCCGAAGAATGGTTGTATCGACACTAGCCCCATCACCTGCACATATACGTACATTTAGTATTAGTAATCTCAAGTACATATAATTAAGTAGTTTTGGTAGTGGTATAGTAGTAGAGATATGGTATCAACATTTGAATAGATAGATAAGATGGATATAGAGCTTGCCTTCAAATGTTGGAAATCTGATTGGGCTGCTCGTTTGGCCACGTGGTGAGCGATATTAGCGCCTGCGCTGTCTCCGGCGAGGAAGCAACGGGAGAGATCAGTGTTCTCCGGGAGGCCAGGTAGTTCATCAGATTTCTTCTTCTCCTCCAGGAACTTGAGGACGTCGTATCCATCCTCATACTGGGCAGGGTAACGGCTCTCTGGGGCCAGGCGGTAATCGACGGAGAGAAGAATGGCGGGGATTGTTCGGGCGAATCGGCGGCAGACAGCGTCATACGCCCTGGAGTCAGCGTTAAGGTAGACGAATCCCCCGCCGTGGAAGAAGATGACGACAGGAAGAGGAGAAGAAATATTATTATTGGTGGTGGGGACGAAGACGCGGAACCAGAGTTTGCGAGCCGGATCAACGGTGACGTCCAAGGTTTTGACTCCGTCGACGGGTTTGGGGTTGGGAGGAGACCGATGGGTTAAGAGGCTGATGAGTGTGCGGTTGACGGTTCCATCACGCCGGCGAGATGCGTCAGACACTTTGGAGATTAGTAGTAGAGCTAGACGGGTCTTCCACGGTAGCGTCGACTGAGTTACTGCCGTCGTCGTCGTCGCCATAGGTGTTGATGATGATGAGAGTGTGAAAAGTGTTTACTACCAGCAGTAGTTCTGGGTGGAGAATTCAGTGTAACAGAATGTCAACATTTATAACAGCTGCTAGCTGGGCTCTATCTCCCATGTGATCAATGCTGGCCACTTTTAGGTTGATGTGATTTTTCTCTTAATAATTCATGTAATGCTTTTCTCATCTCTTTTCAGTATGACCACACAATTCAGTAGCTGATTAGGAAATGTTGTTGGGGGTGTTTGTTTCTTTCCCCTCCATCATTATGGATCGATAATGACCTACCACATGGGTATTTTTTTAGTCTACGTATATAAATGTAAAAGGATCGAAAACAAATGCTGTGAAATTTTGATCTAGTATGAAAAAGAAAGATGCAATCCACAACATTCCCCGTCCAAACCTGCGAAATGAGCAACTGCTTAGATCTCGCTCAAATTTATAAGGTGTGAGCATTTTCTTAATCACGATATCATTCTGGTATGGACACGTCTCCACATAGCGACACGACTTTACGACGAGGAGAACGAGAACGCCATCCGACAAAGTATCTCAAGAATTACGTTACATAGCGACACGACTTTATAGTGTCTTTTAACTAAACTAAGGATGTGAAAGTGTCTTTCAGCTAAACTAGGGGTTTGAAAGTGTCTTTTACAACTGATAAGTGTGAAATTTCCACCCAAAACAAACCTGCTGTGATTCCTTCTCCAAATTCACGACTGTGAATTGGAAATCCTCTTGTCAGTCAGATTTGAATCCAATTGTTGCCTTCTTCGTCGATTTTTCTTTCCAATTCCTTCCTTCCTCACAATCTTCTCCATTTCTCTCTCTCTCTCTCTCTCTCTCTCTCTCTCTCGTCATTCTCTCTCTCGTCCCTATCTCTTTGCAATCATCGAGCTCCAACCACCAACTCCTCCAAAGAACATAGTTCGATCCATCGAGTTTTGAGGGCATAAAATTGTTAAGGGTAAAAGACATTTTCCACCCTCCTATTATGGAGAAAAGACATTTTACTCCCTAATTTATGGAAAAAGACATTTTACACCCTTGTCAGAGTTAAAATTTAACGGTTGACTAACAGAGAAACAAAAAGACAAAAATGCCCCTGACATTTACGGAATTACCTCACTATAAATTACCTTTCCTTCATCTCTTCCCCATTCCCAACCCTAATCTTATCTCTTTCCATCACTCTCTTATTTTCTTATTCTGTAACTTCTCCCCACCAACGATCGCCTACCTCCCTCCCTCCCTCCCTAACCCAAATCCTTATATTCTCAACCTCTCATTTCTCTCTAATTTCGTCTAACACAACACAACACAGCCACAGATCTAGATCTCTCTCTCTCACAGTTCCAGATCGAGGACGGCAGTGGTTAGGCGGCGTCCATCCGAATGAACGGCGGTGGTGGCTTCTTCGAGCTCCGATCCGATCTTCTTCTTCAGCACTTCTCTGAAACTTTCGGCGACTTTTACTATATGCGCAGTCCTCAGCAATCCGAACAGAAACTTCCTCAATGTTGAAGGTCTTGACGGAATCGACGACGAGGAGGACGGTTTCCTGTTAGATCTAGAAATTCCGTGGATGTGTCTTTTGCCGTAGTGAATCAGATAGTTTTCGATTATCTCCAGATCGATTCGAACCATGTTCTTCACTACAGTAGGTGTTTGATTCGAACCATGTGACTTTTCTAGCTGCCTATTTTTTTTTTTTTTTTAGCTGTATTGTAGATTGGCACATGTTTGACTAAATCTTTCATCAATTTAACCGTTTATGAGAAAAATCCACCTTCTGGGATTAGTCTTTGTTTTTTTTTTCCAATACGAAAAGCTTGATTACTCTTGATGCTCCTCTTTAGATTTGAGGATACTCCATTTAATTAGTGGAATAACCAGAAGAGTTCTTTTCTGAAGACATGTAAACCTACTGAAGATAGATGCTGATTAATCTTTTACGCTATCACTTAGCTGCAAATCTGGAAACCACTGATAACCATCTCCCTACTGGTACAATACCCATCTGGAATATAGTGTTTTTAACTGTTGCTACACAATGATCAACTCTTCAAATCAAGAATCCGAATGGCGTCAATGGCGGTAGGTTCATATCCTTAGGCAATTCATAGCTGCAACCTGAGATAGAAAAAATAAATAAAAAACATATGATATCTGATTCCTATTTTCATAAGAAAGCATTTAGGAGCATACCTGGAGTTCTGAAGCCAGCCAGTAACCTTGGGTAATCTACCTTTGGTTTCCTCTTCTGTGTTCTTCTTCTGGGACGGCTGCGGTAGACAGATTTAGTATGGATCTTGCATGCGAATTTGTTCATGGGGTTGTGCTTGGGTTTGGGTATGTGACCATTCTTCCTCACTTTTCTTTGTCAGGTTCATGTGTTCTTTGAACCTGAACAGGGGATACCCATGTGCTCTGTTATTGATTTTTTCATATATTTCGATTGGGAACTCTTTGTTGGTGGTGGTGGTGGTGGTGGGGATTTGGTGGTATTGATTGTGGTGCTGAAGAACATGATGTATTCAATAACAAAAAAATGTGTTATTTGTCCTCAATTCGTAAGGGTAAAATTGTCACAAAAAGTCACTTTGCACCCCTCAACTAACAGATTGTAACAGAAGGGTGGTATCTGTCCACCCTTCATCCGTTAATAGGGGTGCAAAATGTATTTTTCCATAAATCAGGGAGCAAAATGTCTTTTCTCCATAGTCGGAGGGTGGAAAATGTCTTTTACCCAATTGTTAATATTGGGAAGTAGAAAAAGAGGGTTCGATTATGAAGCGGCCATGGATAGCGCGGTGGTAGTGAGCATTAAAGCTCTGATACCATGAAAACCTGTTAAGGTTGAATTAGAGAGACGAATCTTTCTGTAATGGAAAGCAAAACACAATAGAAAAATGAAACGAAAGGCTAGGGTTTTTCCATTGAAGAGAGGACTAAATACAGAGATATTGAACAGTCTGATTTGTGACCGTTCGATCATCTAGACAACTGTTGAGTTTGCGAGAATCATTTATTACAATAGGAGAGGTGAACTTTGTAATGAATTTCATCTACATCCTTCTGAGACTCTTGGATGTTAGCTTTCTATTTGTCACTTGGGCTTCACAGCATTAGGCATCAGGGCTTCACTGGACTTGATTCTTTCTTCTTTCTGGACTGGGCCTGGAGGCTTTCTGAAGCCCAAAGGTTAATAATATGGGCCATATGGGCATCTTCGTTAAAGCAGGTGTTACGCCTAACCCCCTTAGGCTTTGGCTTGCTGCTCTGTGATTATATTGGTGTCTTCAAGTAAAAAAGCTCGAGGAAAGCGCTCCGTCCGTGTCTCCACCGGCGATCTGTATTTTCTGACTTGCGGGTAAGTTTAATTCACTGCGGAATTTGAATTTGTTCATCGTTCTTAAACCATTTCCATCGTTGCAAGAATTGATTTGTACTGGTGGGGGTTTCCGGTAGTCTGTAGCCATATCGACATTATGAGTGGTACTCCGAGTAAGAGGTTGCACGAGGAGGCTGCCGGCGGAAGTACTGGTCATGCCTCCTCAGGAGGATACCCAAAGCAGCAGCAGCAGCTAGGTCAAGGAGGGAGTGAATTCCATCCTCCTCCTCCGGATCCTAAGATTCCTCCTTCTTCCAGGTCCCCCTTACCACCTTCCTATGTAGCTTCAGAATCATCATCCAAAGCCGACGTAGGAGGAGGAGGGAGGGACTTGTATCATAAAGGAGGGGATGAAAGAGAAAGGGATTCTTATCATTTTGATTACTCCTCCAAGGAAGGACCAGGATTTGCTGCTGCACAACACCTCAACTGGAAAGAATCAAAAGAACACCACAACAGGGGCAAGAGATATCCTGATGCACAGGGGGCTGCTGGTGGTATTCAACAGGATCCATGGCGCGGTGGTAATATGCATGCCCCAGGTGAAAAGGAGGTTCCCAAGGAAGGCTCCACTGTTGTTGAAGACAGGGATTGCGCTGATGCTCGAGAGACTGTTGGGGAAAACAGACTTGATTTGAAAGGTGAAGATAGGTTTAGAGACAAGGACAGGAAGAGGAAAGATTTGAAGCATAGGGATTGGGGAGAAAAAGATAGAATTGAACGACGCAACAACTTGCAGATAGGAGGCGGCAACAGTGATGGCAAGGAACCATCCAAAGAAGAAAGAGAATCTGACCGGTGGGAGAGGGAGAGGAAGGATCTATCCAAGGATAAGGAAAGACTAAAAGAAAGAGAAAAAGATCATACTAAAAGGGAAGCATGGATTGTAGCTGAGAAAGATGCTCCACCACACGTAGCTGAGAAAGAGCTAGGGGATGTACCTGGAAGCACGTCCGAGCCTGATCATTTAGTGACGGAGCAGAAGAAACAAAAAGACCACGATGGTTGGAAAAATGGGGAGAGAGATGTTAAAGACAGGAGAAAAGAAAGAGATGCTGACACAGAAGGAGAGAGGCCTGAAAAGCGCAGTAGGGGATATGAGAAAGAATCAGACGATGGATATGCAGATGCTGAAGGGGGTGGGGACAAGGAGAGGGAAAGCTTTAATTATGGAGTTCAGCAGCGTAAGCGGATGCTTCGTCCAAGGGGAAGTCCTCAAGTAGGGAACCGGGAGCCCCGTATAAAGTCTCGTACACAAGACAACGAAGGGTGAGCTTTACTTTTGTTTTCACTCACTAGCTTTCTTTGGAACACTGCTGCCTGAATTGCAAATATGTCTCTAAGCTACTCTCGAATCTTGAATATACGTAGTTGGTTCTTCTCTAGTTACTTAAAGTAAAACCAGATAATATTCTTTTGCAAAGCTACTAACGTTCTACTATTACTTAAGGGATGTTAACAAAATGAAATTTTATTTAGGGCTTTAATCTGCACGAATGTCTGCAACTCTGCATCAGAGGTATTTAGTGCTGGTCAACCACTTTCTCATCATCCTAGACCATTTATTTTCGTAACAGCTATATGACGCCTTAGCAAGCAATCTATCAGTTTATCTTCTTATATGCCTGTTTAAAAGGACCACCAAACGTGTCAAAACAAATGAGATTCAGCCAAGCGTAACCCATTTGCTTACATAAGTTTTTCTATAACAAAGGCGTTTTCACAATGCTATAGAAGAGGATTCGACTACTGCACTTCTTCTTCCTCTCGCTCCCTCTCTCTCTCTCTCTCACACACACACAGCTCCGCATGAAATTTCAACAAACAACATCCTTGTATTTAGAAATCTTTTATGGTTGTAATAAGAAGTTATTTTTATTGAGTCTTCACTTTCCATATAGCTGTTGGTGAAAAGGCTTGTTGCACATTTGGATTATAACAAATTTTCCCAGAAATTCCTTCACATCACCTCTCCGTTCAATGACATCTTTTTCCTCTACTACTAACCTCTTAAGAGTAAGAATTCCATTTAACAACAAGCTGCTCTGATTGCTCAAAGTTACTTGAATACTTCTAATCCTGAGTTATTACAATTTTATAAAGAGCGAACTATCATCTGTTCTTACTATTGTACATGCCATTGCTGGAAGGGGGTAAGTTTATCGAACTGTATCAAGCTGTATTGGACCGATACGATACTCATAGCATATAGCTCAATACATTGGCCTGAAACCAGATGAGTTTTGTCAGATTCGATTGATAGAGAACTTATAATTATATGGATTACATGATGATTTTGTTAGATTTTCCTACTTCTCAAGGTTTTCCGTAACCTCGCGAGTCAAAAGGCTCAAATATCTTGAATTCTCGAAAGTTGATGTAAGCTTCGGAAGAGAAAGATGAAAGATACCAGATAGAAGTCGAACAGTTGTACTCACCAGACTTAACTGGAATACTGTTGTGTTAATAGTGCGACTGACTAGAGATCCCTCATTTTAGTAATCTAATCTTATATTCCATTCACTTAATGCTTTTGTCACACATAACAACGATTTTAAACTAATGAAATGCTACCATGTAGATATACGTTGCATAGTACTGACCACCCCCTCAATTACTTAATTTAGATTACCAATACATATGTAATTTGAATATGTGATTCATGGCAGGATTTAAAATATATTAACATCCCTTGATAATAGTAGTAATATTTGTTATTATTATCATTGCAATGATACGAGTTGATTTTATATCTACATTAGTGTAAAATAAAGTACATATCATGATAACAGTTAGACTACCTTCCTGATCACTAGTTATATGTATTTATTACAAATAAAGTAAATGCTAGATACAGTCCATGAATTCTTTACTATAAGGGTTGGTATACCTTTTTTAAGCTGTTTAAAAAAGGGTGTGGTATCATCACAATACACTTTAAAAACTGATACGCGATACAGAAAATCCTATCATCGATACATGATAGTATCAAACTTTAATAACTATGGAACAATTCGGAAAGAGAGAGAAGCAGAATGTCCATCATGATAGAAAGGTGCCATTCTCCCTAGATCTTGGCTCCATACTAACATTTCCTACGCCAGATCTGGTAAATGCCATAAAATTGTAAATGCTTTTCCTTTGAATGAAGGCTCCGTTTAGTTGGTGGTAAAATATTTTCCTGTAAAATTGTTTTCCCTTGTTTTGGTGCTGTTTGGTTGGAGGTAAAATATATTCCTGTAAAATGTTTTCCCTCAAATGATGTAATGATTTACACATTTCAAATCCGTAAGTCATTTTCCGGAGAGTGAATGAGCACAACAACTCATACTAGCAGCTCCACCACCAATAAGAACCACTACCTCCTACCTCCACCACGACCCATCACCGCCATCCACCTTCACCGCTACCCATCACTGCCACTGCCGTCACAGCCCACTGTTTTGGCAAGTGTCAACCAATATCGAGAAAATAATTGCAGAGAAAACTTTTTCACACAAAATATTTACGCTCAGAATATTTTCCCTTGTAAAACATTTACTGCGAACCAAACAGAGCCTAAATGACTTAAAAGCTACTTCTCAAAGCAGATTGTTATTTCCATACTAATTAGTCGTTGTGACGTGCTTTTGTTGAAATAATTCTTTTTACTAATAATGGTGGTGTTTGGACTTTGGATGATAGATTTTTTTATCTTTCTGCAATGTGTCTCCTCACCTCAACCACACATTACACAAAACCAAAAAACCAAAAACATATCATCTGACTACCTTAATATTCAGAAGGGGAAACTTCCTGCACCCGACATGTCTCCAACAACTATGTATTCTTTTCCACCCCTATTCCTGACATGTCAAGGTTGAAAGGTAGTTCAGCAAATTCTTATTCCCTCAATAAACTACATGTTTACAACCATCACTTTTCAAAGCCTCTTTAGTTTTTTCTAAACCCTCACTTAAGTTTCAAGCCAACGTTGCTCATCTGGATAGCTTCTTTAGATACCAACCATACCATCCAGCTCACTAACAAATATGTAATAAGGAAGACTTATTGCAACAGCTTTTCCCCTTCATGGTTGAATCTGTGAGCTCATTCCCCTAAAAAAGATTGATTAAGTAATCTAAGAATATCAACCTCCTTTTGTTAAACGGCATACAAATTAGATACGGAGCGTCTTTAATTTGATTGGCTGGTAGTTCAATTCCTATCTTGAACCAAGTGTTAAGCTAATGGTTCATTGTGTTGCTTTGAAAGCCGGCGATCATTTCCATCCATGAAAAAGAAAACAAGCAGCCAAGCTAACCTCCGTTGATGAGTGTTTCCTTGTGTTAGATTACCTCTCCATATTACTTTGAAAGTGGAAGTGCTGTATTCCTCCATCTACTGTGTGTTATGTTTCAGCTACTCAGCACGAGTGCTAACATTGATTTTCCCTAGTGCATTAATTTGTATGCTGTCTTCTCTATTTGTATCTGACCCTTCTTGATGTTCTCATTTCGGGTTTTGGATACCTTGCTCACTTTCTGTAAATCATACCTCAATTCCATGTATTATCATTTTTAAAGAGATCTCACTCTAACTAAAAGTTAAATGAGATTTCTATGGATTAATTGATATAGTGAAAAGTTATGGACCCTTTACTATGTGAAAGGAAGCTGCTTTGGAGGCAATTCCGGAACCGTTGCCTGAAAATTGTCTTCATGTAAAAGATTGCAAACTGTTTTACCTTAATAATAGGTTGCTCTCTGCTGAACGCGACATACCCATTTCCTAACTACTTTAGGTTGGCTACATAATAAAGATGAAAGAGCTGCTGCATGTTGATAATCACTGCAAAACAAGCCCGAGCAAGATTTCTAGATAATCTCTATCTCACCATTCGAGCATCGCACTCTTTTAGATCTATATTAGCTCTTGCTTTGATTATCTTCTCCCTCATCTGGTAATTTAGGAAAATGAAAAAAAATGACCTTGAGAAAAGTTACTTTTTTAGCCATTATCATCCTCAGGTCTGTGCTTTCTGTTACCAGTGTCAGGCATTTGGATATTTTCTGCTAAAACTAGTATTGTAGGTTTGTCTTTTCCTAGTGAAAGGGGGAGGGTGGTACTAGGAGAGGAGAGTTTGTCAATATTACTTGAAAAGGTCAATCTTAATACCCCTCCTGGATATGTTGATGTTAATACCAGAGTAGAAATGGGTTACAGTTTAAACTGCAATTTGTGGAAATAAAGTCCTGAAAGGATTTACCTTTCTGTTGAAAATTAAAATATAATTATAAGTCTTTCACTAAATATCGTATTACTGTATTCTAATTTGGAAGAATGCTGGTAATGGAGAAATTGCATGTAAAAAGAAACAAAACTTTTATAAATAGAATGTCAGACTGGAATGCTTTTGCCCAAATTATGCATATGTATTATCATCCTTATTTGAGTACATGTAACTGTTTGCTTGACCAACAATAGCGGAGGCAAAGAGGCGATCCAGAATTGCTCCATCCTTATAATTAGTCAGTGTGTAATTCTGCATTAGCTCATTCTCTGTAGATGGTTTATGTCTCCAGCTACTATGTATTTATACATACAATATTTCTCTGCCTTATTCGTTCGACTTTCCCGTTACATATTTTTCCTACTTTTGCTCATAGAAAAGAGAGAGAATAGATAGTTTCCGTTCATTCATCTGATTGTATAGTTTTGATTCATATGGCTTCAAATCTTAGCAAGGCAACCACGGCCCAAGTTTAGTTTTTCTCAATCTCATGTCGTACGCCAAGCCCAAAGAAATTGTTCGTAATGTGAATTTCCACATTACAATTTTTTCAACATCGGCAAGGGGAGTTCGGAACTATGGGGGCTCAAAAGGAAGCTTCCTATCAAATAGAAAATAGGAAATGATGGGAGAACATTAGCAAAAGATAAAGTTGTTTACTTTCATGTTTGTAAATTTGAATGAAACCTCATTTATTAGGGTGGATCATAACTTGGTATGGAGCTTTGGTTTTTTAATATTTTACTAATGTTCGACCCGTTAGCATTTAATGATGAAAGAATGATTTATTTGGTGATTGGGTTTCGGCAGGGGGTTGCAAATCCATTGGATTGTTGATTTGGGCCCGAGCAGGTTATTTAAATAATAAATCAGTTTAAGCCCGGTTTTGGAAAGTTGCGCTCTGATGATGGGTCTAGTTCTAGATGGGCTTGTCATGTATTGTCTAAAATTTGATGGAAGGGTGCTAACGATGCCACGTAGTTAATCACTGAAATGGGAATGAAGCAGAAGTGTACTATCAATCCTTTTACAGAGCCTTTGTTTCCACATTTAGCCTTCACTCTTCTTCTCAACCCTAGATCTGGCTGTTAGAGGACTTACATTGTTCTAGGGCCTTTGTTTAGCTCTCGTTCTTCTCCTCAACCTCAGATCTGGCTGTTAGAGGGCTTATAGTAGCATCATTCATGTCAAGAAACGGATTCGTGGCACTGGAGTCCAGTGGCGATGAAAACGAGGAAGATAGGTGCCGATGCACTACTACAGAGGGAGACAACTGCACAAGTGACTCCGATGTATCCGATTATAGGTTCATACTTCACAATTTCTCTTCCTCTTGAGTTATAAAAATTGATTGTTTACCTGTTACCAACTGTGGTGCAAGGTCTTCCAAAATGGTAATGGATCCACAGGAGGATATTAAGACTACGAAAGAATTTAGAGTGTCTTCGTGCAACGTTTTGACTCCATAAGATTTTTGATACCATCTAGTCTCCAGTATATATGCTGATTTTTGAATTTCACATTTGTGATGTTATGAACTGTAAATCTTGGAATGCTGGTGATCGATTTAAGTACTGATGGTATTTTTTCTGTCTTCTTTTCTTTGCAGATCTCAGGGTAAGGTGCTATAATATCTTATAAATTGGGATTCCTATTTTTGCTCCACACATGCTGTTTCCTGGTGCCAAAACGGCCTTTCCAAGGGCATGTTCATTGTTACAGAAGGAGCTATTTTTTCAAGGAACCATTATTTGATCGGTTCTGCACCACCATTTCATAAAAAGCTAGTGCTTTGCAAGTGAATGGCTTGCTTTGCAGTGACCGCATAGTCGTTCAGTTAATTGTACTGTCCTGTGTTGCATGAACAAAGTTGCTGGTTAGTCTATATAAAATCAGGGCATAGTTGTGCTCTAAATGGTCACAGAGAAGGATACCCGGTCAAGAAAGAGCCTTCTAGGCTCGTGGTTATAAGATGCATCCTAATAAAGTTAACACAGTCCGCATAACGGAATAACTATTCACTCATTTTTTAGTAAAATTCACTCTTTGGTTATCAAGAGCTTACAATTTCTTAGTAATGAAGTCTTTATTCAGCATCGCTTGAGTGTCATACTCGCCTTTTCTCTGTAACAGTGGTAGTCGTTTCCCAACTCTGGTCCTTAATTTTGGATGCATTGTGTTTCGCTTTCTCTTCACTGGACTATCCTATGTTCAGGGTGTGATTGAGCATTTCAGGTTTTATACCCTATTCCATATCGTCTAAATGCTATGTTATGCTAAACTGTGCTTAGGTCATACCTACCCACGTCCATCTAGTATATTTCCATGTTCTTTCTGTGCAGTTGCATCATATTATTGCTTCCTAATGTTGAAACTTCATTGTGTTGCCGACTGAATGGTAGAGTACCGTTGTTATCTTGTCTAAATGCTATACATATCCTAAAATGTGTATAGTTTATCCATCATTACCCACCACATCCATCTGATATGTTTCCCCGTTCTTTCTGCACTGTAACTTAATTTACCTTCCATCATATTTTTGCTCTATTCTTACTTTTTTATTGCTTATAGATGTTGGACTTCAATATCTTGGACTGAATCATAGAACACCGTGTTATATTGCTGTTCTTGTTTCAGAAGCACAATTCTATTTGGTGAAGATAGCTGATAGAGAACCTACTGTATTAATGAAACTGGCTTTGGACATTAGACACCTTTACATGTTTTTAGGGGTTTTGTTCTAATGGAATAAACACTCATTAGGATAAGAACTGTATGTACTGCAGTGTTGTGTAACTGCAGGGTCCCAGGTCGGTTGAAGGGTTAGTTCTATAGTTGTATGGCCCTCTTTCATGTGAAGGACTGACTATAATGCCGATTAAGAAGAAATGTAACTGAAAAATGAGTGTTCAGGATCGATAATGCCAAATTATGTAACTCCAAATGATAAGATATGTGGGGACACGATGATAAAGAATCTAGACGTTGCGCCAATCACAGACAAAATTAGAGAATCAGCTGAGGCGGTTTATTTATGTGTATAGTAGGCCCTGGATCCACCAACTAGGAGAAGTAATGCGGTCCAAATCAACGGTGGTAAACGAGGGAGAGGGAGACCAATACGGGGTAGAGACAATAAGTCAAGATTTAGTAAAATTTAACCTAAGTGGGAGGATGGCTTTGGACAGGTGAAATTGGAGGAGTTTGGTCCGTGTTGAGTTGGTTCGGGAATGTGTATTGCAGGCTCTTGGATACACGGGTAAGGAGGAGCAATTCCATCTAAGTGAGAGTAGGAGGCGAGGTGGAGGGAGAAGCAAACTTGGCGAGAGATAATAAAAAACAAGATCAAATCAATAAAACCCAAGGGAGAAGAATATATTGAAAAGAATGAACTTGAGGAGATTGGTCCATGTAGCCGGGCGAGGTAATGCTTGGGAAAAGGCTAAGTCCGGTTGACTATAAGTATTTGGAAAGGTTTCTTATTTTGTTTGAATTTTCGTGAAGGATTATATTTAAGAGTGCCTGGGTCTCGAAGGGGAACATTGAGTCTTGAAATGCATGAAGGGAAGAGAATATTTGAAAATAGAGATGTCGAATGAAGGCTTCTTTATGTTGTTGGGAGAGTCATGCTCTTTGTAGCTGTTGTGTGTCTCCAGTTAGTGATTCTTTCAAACCTAACCGTGAGAAACCGCAGCTTAATATAATGGCAAAATTCATCCGTTTTACCTTTGGGCTCTTGTGATAATCCAATAACACATATTGTCGTTTCACATCCAAATTTACTTCTTGCCATCCTTCTTCAATTCACCCTCTTTTATCATTCACAATTCATTTTCAATTGAAATTGTTCGATCCGCATTTCTTCTGTAAGCTTATTTCAAATCAGAATTTATTATTGCTACCATTTAATTTCTTCTCTTTATCTCCATAGCTGGCAGCGGTCTAGAAGAGGATGGATAATTGTTAGTGATACTTTCTATGGTATGGGGTCGAGGCAAGGAAGACAAAATATGCCTTCGGCATCTCGAAAAGTTGGTTGCCCTCCAATGTGATAAAGTGGTACAAGAAGCGATAACCGTAAACTGTTATAGAATGAATTGTCGGGAAGATAATAATGACATTTCCTTGTGACCAAAAAAGATCTTTTGCGAGAGTGGTGGCCTAAACATTTGATCTGTGGAGGGAGCTTTAGCATTAAGGAGGGAAAGAAGGTATAAGGGTATGACAAAATTGCGTTAGCATATCTTACAACCCATGTAACATGTGGAATCCTAGCTATATATCAGAAAATTTCAGCTAAATCGGCAACATCTAAATTACTTGTAATGGTGAATTTGGGGTTATGGAAGGATGTCATGGCCAATTTATTTGGCGAACCGCGATGACATTTTCTCCAAAAATCTGTATTTTTTGGTTGGTGATGGATGTTGTGCTAGTTCTTGGACTGATGTTTCGTGTGGCAATGTACCCATATAGCAATTTGCATGCCCTGGTTTGTATGGTGTGTCAATCTTAAGGTGTCAAAGTTGCTAATGCGGATGGAAATGTTTCGTGTGGCAATGAACCTGCACAATCTGATGCTACAAAGGTTCAATTAACACCCTGAAGAGAATATAATGCTAGAACAGTTTATGGAGCTGAAATTTTGTACAAAGTGATGTGGGAAACGAAGAAACTCTCGGTTTCTATGGTTAAAACGGAATAGAACTCTAGGTTATTTACCTTACAAGCTCCAATACAAAATTCAACTTCCTTACAAACAGTACAATAGTCTTATTTATAGGCAAACTACTAGTTGTTTTCCTAACTAAACAAAATACAAATATAACCTTACCTGTAGCCTAAGTAACTTCAAGCCTAAGTAAAAGCAACTGATAGAAGTAGAACTACAAAAAGCTGCAGGCTTAAAGCTGCATGTAAAGAACTGCAGGGGCCCTAATAATTTCTAGCAGAGTTAATTAATGCTCCTGCCTTATCTAATAAGCTTTTTAAGCAATTAGAATTTTGGGGATCCAGTGATTAATAGATAGGGACCAGTCAAACACAAAAATGTAGGTTGGATTGCACTGCATCATACTCCCTTTGTTTGAGAAAATTTGCCCTCGAATTTTAACTTTCACGATCATTCTTTCAACATCTGGATTCAGCCTCTTTTTGAAATCAGTACACATCAATTTATCTGCTGCACCTACTAATATCTTGATCAGATTCTGGTTGACTTCACACATGGAGTATCCAAGTTTGTGAAACGTTGTTGAAGAGGGTAAGGACCATGTATCTTTGTTGGATGGGTAGATTATTTGAGATTCCATCAAGAATGGATCCACATAGAGGGTTAAGGGTTTCAGTGAATGCTTAATGAAATTTTCATTACTCTGACACGTAAGAGATCCAACTTCACCCAGTAAATGGATTTCTTGGCCGTTGTATTCATCAAACAAATTCTGGGAATAATCATCTCTGACCTTACTTGGAAATTGAGGGATTTTGGTTGCAGGTATAACATCTAAACCCTCCAAAATCAAGGTTTCATCATCATCTTCGTACCCATCGTATATAGGAGAGTTTCTCAATCCACTAACCGAACCTCGAGTTTAGTGCTGCCCATGTTTGCATAAAAGGCATCATGTAACATGTTTTCTTTACACTCTTCCTTGCGCTCATCCTCTTGACTACCTTCCGGTAAGTCAACAGGTTTGCTATTGCCTTCGGGAACCTCCCGATGGGTTGTAGCTCTTCCCCGTCGCAGAAGTGCTTGCACAGCTTGCAACAGTTATTCAATCATTCTACGCATCTCAACCATCTCTTCTTTCTGTCCTCTACTTTTTCTTCCACCATAACCTCAAGGACATGCAGCCACAATCCCAAACTGAGAACTCATGCTCTGATACCACTTAATGTTGTTCAGAAAAGCAACTTGCAATGTGACTCTACAGTAGTTGCAAATATACACCTTTGAGGAAGTTTATCCAAGAACAAGATAGTAAGACAATGAGATATAGTAAAACTAAAGTAAGAAATACAGAACTCTAGGTTCTTTTCCTTACAAGGTTCAACACAAAATTCAACTTCCTAAAACATAATACAATAGCCCTATTTGCAGTAAAAACTAGTTGCTGTCCTAAGGTACCTTACAAGCTCTGATACCAGCACAGGAGTGCAACTCCGCACAATATAATGCTATAATGGTGCAAAGTACAACTTAGATGGAATTCTAAAACTAAAACAGTTTATACAGCGAAAAAATGCAACGAGTTGAAGGCGGGGGATACAGAAATGGAGATTTTACAACCCAAGAGAACAATGATTCTATTCCTTGACAAATTTCAAATACAAAATAAGCTCCCTAAAACATGGTACTGTATCCCTATTTTTAGAGAAACTACTAGCTGTATCCCTAATGAAACAAAAAGACACATATAGCTTAACCTGGAACACCTTACTTCAGGGCTAAAAGCAACATCAAAAGTTGGACCCAAAATGCTGCAGACTAAAAGCTGCAGGTAGGATCTGATAAGCTGCAGGTAAAGACTGCAACGAGGGCCCTCTGATATTTAGTTTGGTATTATCAAACTGACCAAAATATGAGTAACAATGGCCCACAAACCTGCAAGTTTTAGGAGAATCACCCTGCATCTCTATTTTAAGGCTAGAATCGTATTCTGTAGAATGGTCACGTCCCACATAAAGCAGTCTGCAGTCTGAAAGTTTGGTGCGCCCTTTGAAAGTGGGCCTTTTCTTGGACTGTTGAAAAAATGCTTGTCTAACCAAAGATGTTCTTGAAAAGGTATGGTCACACTCTTTTACGTAGGTGGATGTGGTGGTCTTGTAAGGACCCATAGGTGGGATATGAGACGGTGGGAAGAGAAGGCCGATATGCAAGTTTTCCCACTACATAAGGGGCTGTTTCTTTTTTGTGAATTCACCGTGCATCTGGGGATCTTTCTAGTTTTCAATCTTTTTTGGAAGAGTCTCTGTCTTCTCCTTCTCCTATTGGACGGGAGTTTTCTCAAGGTGGTATAGGCCTTGCTTCAGCTAGTGGTAAGAGTTGTCCTTATAGTGGTATCGCAAGGCTTGTTGTATCTCAGTTTTATCGCCGACGTGAACCTTCTATCTTTGTGCCACAAGAGGTGCTTAAGCAGGACAACCTAGGATCTAATAGTACAATTGTCGATGTTTGAGATGACGAGGTTTGGTCAATAGTTGTGCACTAGTCAGGAGTTAAGGTGAGGCAAAGAGTGGATGGACCTTCATTTAACTTCACTTCTCCAATTCGCAATAGCTTTCAGGGTTTGCGGTCATTATCGGGTGTGTTTGACGGGAAAGAGAGCCGCAACGAGAAGGCGTGTTGGTGAAAGAGAAAGTTAATTCGGAAATTCGGGATATTAGTTCAACTGAGCCACTTCATGATGCTTTTGATGTTGAAGTGCCAAGTCTTGTCAAGTCAGGTTCCCTCCGATGAGGTTCTCATGTTTTTGGGGTTTACAGTTTCATCTGTGCTTTCCCACTTAACCTATGGGATATCCTGACAAGTTCTTTTGAGCTATAGCTTGAAAGTCCTTCAGCAGAAGTGAAGGTGCATTTATCTGGTTGAGTTGTCTGAGATCGTGAATGGCCCTATCACCTAGTGCACTTATGAGCAGTGTCTTCTTGTAGCTCAGGTGTTGCGATTTAGGACTTGATTGGCCTAATAAATGGATTTGTTAGGTTTGTATATTAATTCATTTTGGATTTATTATCTATGGGTTGGGGTCATACAACGGTTGCTTAGTCTTTTTGGTTGTGATTTTCTTTGATGAGTTAGCTGGAGTGATGGCAATAGGCTGGACTATGGTGGTGATGGTGAATTTTGGGGTGAAGGATATATTAGTCAATCCCATTCTAGTCCCACTCTCAATGACACACGGCATTAGAATACATTTATCATTAAAGTGAAAGTAGGCGCAGTCCTTCCTCAATCAAGTCTCTTAACTGCAATTTGAAAGCTTCTAGTGTTGTGTGTGAATAGGACCTCCGTGATAATACTTTCACCAGACTCTGTAGCCCCTTGTTAAGAAACTACATTGAAGTACGGCATCTTTTACGTCCTTCGTCTTTGTGCCACAACAATATAATATAACTATTGCAGAAAGATCAGATTTTTAGGTCTTGAGCTTGGTACCTAGAATGAGCCCATAGACTATCACAGTATTACATTATGCCCTTCTTTTGTGCCTGTATTGATGTATGTTGACTTTACGCTCTATGTTTTACACGCTATATATATATATTTTTGGTTCAGGTAAGTCTGAAGCATCAACTGTTGTATATAGAGTTGGGGAATGCATGCAAGAATTGACTAATTTGTGGAAAGAGTACAAGTCATCTCAAGCAGATAAAGGTGCTGAAAGCTCTCAGAATGGTCCTACTCTGGAAATAAGAATACCAGCTGAGCATGTTACTGCTACAAACCGACAGGTAAAATCAAAATACCTAAGCTGCTTTGTCCTGGTTTCTTAAACATAAGGGTGGATGCCGGCATAGTAATTTCTGTTCTTACTGGTTTGTGCTTTCCTTCAGATGATCCTTTTGTGTACCTTTGAGTTCTTATTTTTGATCTAGTTGTAGTCTGGAATTTTACTCCAGAAATGAAGTAGCATTGAAATTAATGCAAGGTCTTAGGTCTGATTGTTTTTTCTAGTATGGTGCTCATTTTGTGTTTCGTGGACTGATCTGGTTTCCTATCTCAATAATGATATAGAGTAATGGTAATCAAGGTTAGAATGAACCATAGAGAAAATGGAGCATGGCAAAATTGTTGTGATGTCACTCTTGACCCTTTCAGATATCTTTTAAGCACCAGCAAGGACAAAACTCAGAGCAATGAATTACACAGGCTTAATGCACTATTCTGAATATAATTTAGAAGTTTAATTACAAGTCATTGCTGGTTACAGCTGTGAACTAAGATTCAATGCACATGAAAATACTGAGTACTTGTATACTTTTTTATTTCAACATTTATACCTAACTGAAACTACTAGAAGATTATACTCTAAAAGATATTTAGAAATAGCACTTCTAGCATAAGTTAAATAGTCTTGCAATTATAAAAATTCCTTCAGATATTCTTGAATCTGCTGTCCGCATTATGTTGCTTTGCTGTTCCTCATTATTAAAACTTTAAAGTCTGTTGAAGCAAAGTCTGGCTCAGTTTCCCGAATTACTTCTCGTGTCGTTGTTTGTCCAATGTGACTATCAGGGTAGGTAGTCTGAATGGCAAACTGTGACCAGTTCTAGACCATCAAGTCTGCAGTACTCATTGTTCCTAGTTGACACAGTCTGTTGTCTTATCTATGTTCCACTAATCTCAACAAGTAGGCCATGTTCTTTTTCTCATCAGTGTTGTGTCCAATGTGCCCGGAAAAGGAGATAACTTCTTGTTTCTCTTCATCGGTTAGCCAGGTGTATCCAATGTAGGGGAAATATTTGAACATTGACTCGTATGAGCGATAGTCTCTTTAGTCATTGAGGACACTTAAGCGCAACATAACAGAGGATTTTCCTTAGTTAATTAGGTGGGATTGATGTTTGGCTTCTATATCCTTTTTTAAAATGAAATGAGAAATAATAATCGCACTAGCAGTGGGTTTTTCTTGTGTTCTATGCATTTTTTGCTTCATCATGTCCACCACTGAAGATTATACTAGTTTACAACTCCTAATTTATTTGGGGCGAGACGCCGTTTGTGTCCCAATGCTCCTTGAAGTTGCTTTGCTTGTGCAAAAAAAATATGCTTTCTGACTTTTGGTAACTCTCTCATGTGAAGGTTAGAGGTGGTCAGCTGTGGGGTACAGATGTGTATACCGACGACTCAGATCTTGTTGCTGGTATGTGGTCTTCTCGATCTGGTACCTTTGTTTATGACGAGTTAAAATAATTTTGGTACATGGATGTATAACATGTAATGGCTGTTTGGTAGTGCTGATGCACACTGGTTATTGTCGCCCAACTGCTTCTCCTCCACCTTCCGCTATCCAGGAGTTACGTGCTACAGTCAGGGTGTTGCCGCCTCAAGATTGTAAGTTTCTTTGAATTTTTGTGTTCCATATTTGATAGTTGACCGCTAAAAAATACATCATCTTACTACCTAATTTGTTTTGGTCTCTTGCCCTTGCTCTCAGAGAGACATGTGAAATGGTTAGGAAAATAAACATTTTTTTTTCCATATGTGACTTCTGTTCATGAGATGCAACTCCAAGAGTCCACTTCTATCGTACTTCAGTAAATATGAATGCCTGACCAACATAATTTTACTTGCACATTAGTGGTAATGGAAGCTTGATCCTGCTAACCCCTTGTTACTACAATCAGGACCAGATAATACCAACGTCTCTCTCTCTCTCTCTCTCTCTCTCTCTCTCTCTCTCGGGGGCGCGCTCGCTCTCTCTTTAAATCCTACATGGAGAATAACTCGTGTATCCCTGCGTAATATTAACTACCAGCAAAATAAACGATGCGGGGATGCAGACTTTTCCCACTATACAAAGAATAAAGGACATGAAGAGGACAAAAATAACTAAGTCTATCTTATCCCAAGCTATCAGGAAATAAATTCTCCCATGCATATCTCCTCACGAGTTAAGAAAGAAATGTCCGTGAGCTGCTAGAGATTCTGTTTTCTCGAGTCTTCCGTGAAACTGCACTTTAACCAACTGAATAATTAGAAACTCAGTAAGACATGATCACTGCTGTAGTCCATAAAACTACCACAAGGAGGACCAGCTACTAAATAGTTTAATTGGTGCATTTAGATTATATTTAGAAATATTCTTTTTAATGGCCTTTAATTCATTTTCCCGGGTTACATGTTACCATTTAGAGTGCATTAAAACTTCTGTTATTCAAGAAACATCTTCTAGACTTTATTACGTTTAGTCGTCAACAGTGAATTCTTAAGGTTCCTAGGATGTCTGTTTAAAGTTCACTTCCCAAGTGGTAACTGTTACATAACCTTTAATCTTTCCATTATGGATCAACTAGACGAGGACCCATTGCTGAAGCTATTATTTAGACCTTTTGATCTTCCCATCATGAACAAAATAGAGGATGGCCCTGCGGCTAAAGCAACTATACAAAAAGTTATCTATATTAGAGATATTATGACGTCAGTGACTTGTTAAGTTAGATTAGATTGAGTTCTCTAATATAGATGATTTTGTGGTCCAAAGAAGCGAATAAGTCGATGAACCGAGTGAAAATTGGATCCATTTTAGAATTTCCAACTTTTTGGGGATGTCATAATACCCTTCACGAATGACATGATTCCCAAATGGTACCCTGAACTATGACAAATACCTCCAACCACCCTTCTGTTTGCCAATTTATTTGACAGGAAACACCCTTCCTTGTAATTCCCTCCATAGAACACGCGGAGACCATACTGCACACCATTTGAGAATATTTTGCCCCTGTGACTGCTGAAGGTTATTGGTGGTGATTTGGGGAGTCTGGTTCGAATTTGGGTGTCGGGTCTGGCAGTGGCGTTTTCACCAGCTTGAATGCCTGTGGTGGTTGTTGGTGCGCCGGATGACGCATAGATGCGGTGAATTTGGTGGTTCAGGGTTCAATTGATCGAAGAAAAATATAGAAATGGTGGTAATGGAGGTTATTGGCGGTGATTCCCGGGTAGTTCTTGCCGGACATCATGGCAATTGGGTTGAATTTGATTGAATCGGGGTCTGAGATCGATCAATTTGGATGAAGGCCATGTGAAGTGTGGGAAACAATTTTACCAGATGTTCACTTTCGAGGTTCCATTTTACGGTATTTTACCTATGGTACTTTTGCTGATTTGGCGGTAGGGTGCGATGGTGGGCGCTATAATGCTATTGATGATGTTGGAGAAGAGAAGTCCGATAAGGATGGTGGAAGAGAGATCAAGAGTGAAATGGACAATTTGAGAGTAGCTCCCATTGGTTAAAAGGATGGTACTATGTCATTTGTGACTACTTGAGGGGTGTCTTCGAAATATACTTCATATACGTAGTCTTTGGTGACACATCCGATATTCCAAATCTTGTAAGTAAATTGGACATGTTCTCTGGGTTTGTAAATCAAAAGATCTGTTATTTCAGAGCACTATGTGAACTGCAAGTAAAAATAGTTATTCCTATTTAGGATACGGTAGCCTTTGTAACATATGTTTTCCGTTAACAGATTTTGTAAAATAAAACATGATATTAATCCTGCCTTGAGTTCATAAGTTCTTTTGCATTATGTTGCTTTTACTCTGTTCAGTTTTGGCCACGACAGACTCGACCACTTTCAATATAGAAATATGAAATCTCCTATCTTGGTTTGAAATACCAAGAACACTGAATCCTTTAACTGGTGAAGTGATTCATTTTTCCTGCAATGATTCCCACCACTCAGATCTTCCCTTAACCTTGCCAACCTTGAATGTTAATTACTTTACACAAGCTCCATGTTCAATTTTTGCAGCAGTCTATGGGTCATATGGATTCGTGTTAATAATTTGCCAACCATATTCTATCTAGTTTTACTTTAAAAATTAATAGAGCAAAAGTCCATCTTACATGTTATCTTCCATTTCTTAGTTTTCATTGTATTTGCTCCACATAATTTCTTTTCTTTTCTTTTCTTTTCTTTTTCTTGCAGCATTTATAGGAATTGACGTTAATGTGACTATTAATATTTGCTGGTTGAACTAGTAACATAGACTACACTCTTTCCTTTAGACCATGTTCAGTGTGGGTGGGGGATATCTATACCACTCAGATGATCTCCTTCAATGCATAACTAAAATCAAATACCTCCCCTTGAGTGGGATAAGTCAGATTTGGGGGGAAGGAGATATAAGACGGCTGCAAAAAACACCAAAGTAACCTAAACGAAGGAACAAAAGAAATCATCTTGTCCCTAATTTTTAACATTGTTGTACTAATATGATTTTACTCCATTGTTGTTCCTTCTTCTCCAGGCTACATTTCCGAACTGAGAAATAATGTCAGGTCTCGGTCATGGGGCGCTGCCATTGGCTGCAGTTATCGGGTTGAACGGTGCTGCATTGTGAAGGTTTTAACCTCTTTCTCTGAGATTCACATTTTGGGTGTATTAGTTTCTTTATTTCTACGGCATGATTGCGAGTGATGATGGAGATAATTTGTTGAATAGTGGTCTTGTTTTGCCATGATATGGAAGATGCTCCCGTTTTGTCATATCTGGGTTTGGGGTTCAGGGACCTGTCTCCAAAATAAATTAAATTTTGGAGACATGTCCTAATAAGATGAATCCTGAAAAGTTTGAATTCGTTTGGGATGGTCAATTAAGGCAAGTAATTGTGTATTATTGATATGCTAACTGTTGCACTAACTTCTTATGTTGAATTCCATCTACCTACCTTGATATTTTGGCCCAAGTAGAACTCCAACCCTCACCTATGAGAAATTACAAAACCCCTCGTACTTTTGTGCATGTTTAACATTCCACTCCCTGCCAATTTCCATCCAATACACTGTTAGTTATTTCCATCAATCAAATATTTATTTCCCTATTTTCACTGGCAGTGTTAGTTTACTAGCTGCAACAAGGGGGGTTGGGTGATTTCTCACACGTGGGGTTGATATTTGTATTTACATTAAAAGGAATGTAGATGAAATTTACCTATTTCTTTATATCCATTATTTTATTTTTCACTTCTTTTAGGCCATTGCTGTATGTTCCTAAAAGTTTTCTTCTCTTATACTGACCTATCTATCAGAAAGGTGGTGGGACGGTTGATCTTGAACCATGTCTAACACATACATCAACAGTGGAGCCAACTCTAGCTCCAGTGGCAGTGGAGCGCACAATGACTACAAGAGCAGCAGCTTCGGTACTGAATAATGACTATTAATCCCTTGTTGCTCTTACATATGCTTTGATGCACTTGTGATTACATTAGCTGCGTTGTGTTATGGCCTGATTATGCTGTTTCAGTAACATTCGTCGTTTTTTATATTGAATTTGTCATGTATGGCTGTGCTTTACATAAAATTTTCAAAACCATGGTGGTTTGGTTTACTTTTTTGACTATCTGTTCAAGTTGTGAAGCCTGCTGATGGGATCGGAAGCGTTGAAAAGAAACATCTGGAACAAGTATTGGCAGAGGAAATACAGTTTAATTTTATATCAATATGATTTTTAAATGAAGATGAATGTGTGTAGCTTTTTAGTGTTTCTCTAGCAGTCTAGTACAATAAGGATTTCTGTATCAAGGTAATTACGTTACCTTGGTTTGTTGCTATTTGTTCTATACCACCTAGTGGTGTTTGGAAACTAACCTTAATTCTGAAATCTACTTCTACTGTTAAGACAATTACAGATAAAATAGACAAACAATAGCATGATTGACCTATAGACAGTATAGAAAGTCAGTTGACAACACTGCAATTTTAAAAGGTGATTCTGCACTGTTATAGACGTTTCGATAGTAATTATGAGTGCTGATGTCGAGGAGAGGATTGGACCCTGTTTTCTCGCTCAAAATTGTACGCGGAAGATGACTTGCAGCTGATGAACATTATATCTTGTGTCGGTTATGTAAATTCAACTGTAGACATGATGTTGCTCATTGCCTCATTGGTCGCATGACTAGGTATGGATCAGCATATCTGACCTTAATCTCCTAATCTGTATATACATACCCTCTGGCTTAATTCAGTAGTTTCGACTATCTGGTAATATTGACCACTTTTAGGCTGTTAGATACTGACATGATAGTACTAGCCGTTAAATTTTGGTATATATTTAGGTATGACCGCTCTCCTAGGAGTAAGATAGGCAGCTCAACAGAGTTGTCATTTTGTGTGTTTGTTGAGCTTGGCCCCTCCTCGAATTGGAGGTTGTTACCCTTACTCTCATCTTGGTAACAAGTTAATGGGGAATGGGTTTTACTCCCAAGATATTACCTTACTTGGACGCGCTCCGTTCTGGAACTATTTGTTAATTATTTACAAAGGTTTCATCTGAACATTAATAATTTCTTACAGGGGATGGGTAAACACTTTGCTGGGCCAAAGTTTTAAATTTATTGCTTCAGCTTCTTGCAGAATTAAGTTGTTTTATATTGGATATTTTTGTTCATATATGGAGTGAACTCAGTTCTAAGTAAAAAAGTGGCTTTACTTGGTTGGATGGATGGTGGTCGACAGAAAATATGGTTATAATTAGTCAATATCAAGGGATGATCAGTATTCATGTAACTATCAGCCCTTTTAAGAGAACTGATAAGGAGGGATGCAATAAGCTGGATATTTTAAGGAAAAACGACGCCAAATCAGTTAAGAAAGGAGAAGTTATCCCTTCTTCGACCTAACTCCATTGGTAAGAGGGTCGTATGTTTCAGTCCTGAAGAGAGGGATTCACGTAGGCCACTTGCAAATCTTGGCAGAAATAGAATCTATTACATCTGTGCGGAATGACATGTAGCGCTAGCTGTTTTATGAACGATGTGTTACCTTTTCAACCTTTTGGTATTATCTCTAGCATTACTCATTTGTATAGTTATAAGGTTTCTTCCATCACTCAGTGATTATTTGATTAAATATATTCCTGATGATAGCGAGTTGGTATTTTGGCAGTTCGTTAATAGTTTATTTATCTTGGACATATTGTTTTGCTTACCATATCTTCATCGTGGGCCATGAAATTATGGACTGACCTCTCAATTATATTCACGAATCATACTGTGGTTGGTCTACTAACATTTTCACCCTACTCATTGGTTTTTGTTCATTAGAATGCTCTACGACAACAGCGATATGTAAGAGAAGTGACTATACAGTACAACCTCTGCAGTGAGCCATGGTACGTACATGCTATAATATTCATGTCATTCTCTGTTTGCTTCCTTGTAACTTGCATTTTACTGTATCACTTTCTTTATCTCAGTTTCGTACTTATTCTTTGCTTTTTGCAATGGGTTCAAAGGGAATGATCTCGTACGGAAAATCCCTTTTTTGATTTACTTTTTTTGTGCATATAAGTTCATGGAGATATCAGGGGCTGAAGCTGGTTCAGTTTCAAAATGTGTCGATATATATGATAGAGTTCTTTAAGTTGCAATACATTAACCTATGTCCATTTTTAAGAATGTGGGCCAGCATTTTGATCCATCCTGAAAGGTTAAACTGAGCATCTCGAGCTAGGCATGAGTGAGGATATATTTTTCTCCCTTCTAAATTAATGATTCAGTTACACGTATGATTCCTGCAAAGACCATAAGTTATTCGTTTTCGTCAATGATTCGCGAATGTAGCGCCTGACCACTGAACTGCTATCGAGTGAAAAGATTTACATTTACTCTCTGACATAAATTTGGTTAGAAAGAAGTTATAGGAATTCATAATAGTACAGTGTACGTTCATTGCGTTTAATTACCCACACTTATCTTCTCCGTCTCTCCAAATTTACTGAGTTTATATAATTCATTTTTCAGGATTAAATACAGCTTAAGCATCGTGGCAGACAAGGGATTGAAGAAACCCCTCTACACATCCGCACGTTTGAAAAAGGGTGAAGTTTTGTATGTGGAAACTCGTTCCCGCAGGTATCATCTGACAATATAATAGAGCCTATCTTGAATTTAATAGCTTTTTATTCATCTTTTATTTAAGAATATTAATGAACAAGAACACTCTCATGTTTCCCTTAATTATTGAATAATCATCACTGGCCGTGTTTGGGAACAACAGATATCTCCAGTTTTTGGAATCATATTCTTACACGTGGTTGAGATGAAGAGAGAGAACCCTTTCCCTTCATGTCAACATGTTAAAAAGTCTGATTCTAGCAATCAGAGATATCTCCAGTCAAGTAAGAGTCCCATTGTCCTCTCTATTGTTTAGAGGACTATAAAAACTTTGAATCAACAGTATATGCTAACACCTGGTTGGTACAACACTGTAACCGGAACTCTTTTGCTATTGAACCCAACTAAACAAGCTATTTTCTCCAACCTAATCTGGCCAGCTACATGGATTGATCTCTTTCAGAAGTTACGTGGTCATCTAAATTTGATTTGATTAAGTCCTGTGTTATATTCTCAATAGTGGTTCTTGTTGGTTTCACTTTAGCTCATCTACCACTCGTTGCACTGCAAGTCACTTTGAATAGGTGCATCCCTAGGCCTTCACTGGACATGACGAAAACAACTCAGAGGCTCAAAATCTATAAGTTTGTTTTCTGTTGGTGCTATTTCTGGGTCCTTACAGTTTATGTTTAAATGTTTAGAATTTAGCAGTTAGGGTTTAGGGCCCTATGGATTAGGATACCAGGGTTTATGGTTCATTTTGGGGACCATCTAGCACTATTCTTGCTTTTTATTTATGTTCTCCATTGTGTTTAACTTTTTCGGAACATATAGTATTTTTACTCATGTATCAGACTATCTAATGAATTTCATGGCATATTCTTGCTTTTTATTATGTTCTCCATTGTGTTTAACTTTTTCGGAACATATAGTATTTTGCTCTTTTTTCTATGGTACATAACATGATTTACATGAACTCATATGATGGACCAATGGGGAAAATTTCATGGCATATATTATTCATGTATCAGACTATCTATTGACTTTTCTCTAAAAAAAGACTATCTAATGACTTCAATTGTTCATAGTTTGTTGGGGTGGTTATTCTTTCCTTCACCTTTTATTTTATTGTCCATAGTGGATAACTATTATCTGTTTGGTTAAAATTGTGTAGTTTGGCGTACTAATCATATAAATGAATGTTAAATCTTCAATTCATTTTCAAGTACCTTTTCATGCTATTTTGTTACTTGAAGGTATGAGCTCTGCTTTGCGGGAGAGAAGATGGTAAAGGCTACAGCATCTTTCCCCACACATGATAAGGAGATAGAGAAATCTCAAATGCATAACTTGCACACTGCAAATGGGGAAAGAGCTGGAGTATCAGATGGTGACGGTGTCTCCACTGATGTTTTCCGGTGGTCTTGTTGTAAGAAGCCTCTCCCCCAGGATGAGATGCGGTCAATCGGAATCCCTCTTCCCCTGGAACATGTGGAGGTGGGCTTTTTAACTCTATCCAGTTTTATATTTCAGATAGTGATTAGTCCTTAAAACAAAACAAATAAAGTACAAGGTCGTGCAGTTGTCAGAAATGAGACAGAAACTTAAATAGGCTGAAAGCTTTTATACCTTTTCGTGGGTGTGCTTAATCTCTTGAGAAAATGCATCTTTCAGTTATTGCTCTTGGTAGACGTAAATAATTCATACAAAAAGAAGGCCTTAAAAGGAATGGAAGCTTCAAGAACTATCTTGATCTGTTAATTTTCTTAAAAATCATCTCCCAAGTTGATATCGAGACTTTCACTAATATGGAATTTTGTCTCTATTTGACCGCCTGATTTTTTTTTTTTTTTTGAGAAGATCCTAAAATAAAACTGTTGCTGCGGACTAGCACCCTTCCCCGCAAAAAAACGGAAAAAGTGTTCATAGAAAACAGACTCACCTATACAAAACTAATTCCCCTCTTTTTCCATATGATCACTTTTACAGTGCTCAAGGTAGGCATCAAGTAGGTGTTATTGCAATCTTCACCCATTGCTTTCTAATGAACTGGAAAATACTTCTCTACTGTAAGTTGTAGCTATCATAGCACCTATTACTCAATTGTAGTCTGCAAAACAAAATTTGATCTTGAAATATTCAATGGACCAAACTGGATAAATGTATTGTGTTTTAAATAATATATGTGATGTAGAACAGAATTAGGGCTAGGGTTTGGGGAAAGGAATTAGGGTGACGGAAGGAGAAAAGCGGGTTGTTATTAGCAGTAGGCTGATTAAAATTATTGGCGAATAGTTCTTGTGAACAGTAATTATGAATAGTGTGCCGAGTGAAAAGAAGGAAGAAGCAAGTGCTTCACCCTCGCGAGGAATCCGCTAATCACGCAAACACTGTCGCAACTAATAACTCATCTGTCAGATCAAAAATAGAGATTACAATATATCTAAAATACCCTTTACTAATAGAACTGAAATTATAAAGTAGGCCTTAAGTTCCGAATAACGAACTAACCGACCCTATAATGCAGCGAATAATCCTTATTCCTCATATTCGTCAGCCAACTAATCTGGAGCACCATCATGAAACGTCTTGGATATGAAAAGAACCCTCACATATGCTGTTGTGAACGTTTGAGGGAAGTACATTTGAGAACTGACCCAAAATAATGATAAATGACTGTAGTTCCTGCCTTAGTATCACCTCGTTTTCCTATGGCTCCACATTACATGATGCAGCATATATGAATACTTCGCTGTGGTCACCATGAACAGCATATTTCGAGGGTTTCAATATCAGGTGCTGAAGGGTTTGAGCCTTTGAGGGGTGTAGTTGTAGGGGTTGAGATGGAAGATGGAGCCAGTGACATCATTGACAAATTAGAAAGAAGCAGCTCGCTTTTATTAGGGAAAATAGAATTGAGATAAAGAGATTTGGCCAATGTCCAAAAACCTTCCATTTATCTAGTTAACTGCGTAAATCCAGGAGAAAGTACCGCATGTGGTAGTCGCAGCGGCTAGAAGTAGGGGAATAAGAGTTTATTGCTCATGTACCCTTTTAATCCACACATATTTGATAGTGCCTCAAGATTGGGCTTTATACCAAATAGATGTGTTTCATATGTTATTGTATGGATTTGTGACATTTGTCGGTTTTTTCCTTTTTACTAGCTCAAAAGTAGTCCTTACTTTTGGCAGACAACTTCAATTCTAGACCCCTCATCTGGGTATTGCTTTAATCTCAAGACAGTCGAATCTAATGCTTTTTGGTATGGAATGAATTGTGCATAGTGAACTAAAATAAAGGGAAAATATGAAGTTACTTTATAAAATGGAAGGTTTCCGCCATTGTTTAGGGGAAGCATGATGTTGCATTTGTTTTTACTCGGGAACTCATTTCTGTACTGTGGTATAGATGGATGGAACATTTTCCCTTCCTGAGTGTAAATTAATTGACTTTTATTAGGAATATATACTAGTATTGGTAGGACAAACAATATCAAATAGAGTACCAACATTTGCTCTTTTTTTTTCTGGGTTACCACCAGGTCTTGGCTGAGAATCTTGACTGGGAAGATATCCAGTGGTCGCAAACTGGTGTTTTTGTTGCTGGAAAAGAGTATCCTCTGGCTCGCGTGCATTTCATATCACCTAACTAGAAGAGGTCCCGTGTGCTCAAATTTCCCCCTTCTGGCGGGTGACAAAGGTTATGATTTATGGAGAACAGTTATCAGCTGTTAAATAAAGTTGGATATGTATATGGGCTAATTTAGCATACTCAAGTTACTTACAGTGGTGGTTTGTGCTATGGCTGGGTGTGATAAAATCCTTGTTAAATACTCTATGAACGGTGTTCTGAATAGTTTGGTGGAGTTTGCTCTCAGTTTGTTGTTTTAATGAATGACTAGAATTGAAGAAACTATAATCTATTGCTGCTTTGGATGAATACATGCATGTTGTTATGTAAGGGTTCAAAAATGTAAGTTTTATACGCAGTGTGGTTATTTATACACATCCTATCTCTTATCCTGCACTACCATAACATGTTATTACATTTATTTGCATCTTATCCATTCCTGTCTCATATCCTTCTCTAATCAAACATTCATAACCAAAAATTACTTATCCGGACTCATCAGTAAAGTTATATTCTACATCATATCTCAGTATATTTACTATTCCCATGATCTTTATCCTTTATCCAAATGACACTTAAGGGTTTAAACTGAGATCACCTAAAGCTCATAGGAGGGGCTTCGCTCCCGCTTTCAATCCTCGTTCCGGAGCTTTCAGGTCGAATTTGCCTATAATCTTCGCTTCTAAAATTCTAGAGCGCGCTCTTACCGACGTTTTGTATTTTCTTAGAAATTAGCCTTGATACTTAGTTAACAAACCTACTCCAAACTAAGTCAGACAAAAATTTCAATTAAAATGACATAACCAACTCCGTACTGAGGTACTCTACTGTCTGGTTGTACATAATGTTCTCATTGCTAGCAGTATGTCAAGTTGAACTTTCATTACATTCTTCAATGTGGGAGGTTCTAGTATCATATATAAGTTCTGTAATTATTGTCACTAAATCTAGGTTACACATAAATTTTAAATATAATACATTTAGTCAATAATTATTTGTGGGGTGATACAAGTGGGAAGGAAGCTTTACATTAGTTGAGGTGTGATAATTTAAAAATAAAAGAGAGAAGAAGGCGGTTTAGATTTTCAGAACTTCCTCCTTGCAAAACATGCCCGGGTAATAATCCAACAACTAAACAGCTTAACTAGATGTATTTTTCAAGCCAATTACAACATGATCGTCTCATTTATTGATGTGGAAACAAGCTTAGGTATGTCAGTTGCGTTTAGAAGCATTCTTGAAAGCATATATCTTAATAACATGGACTAAGTAATGAAGATTGGTAGGGCTTAGACTATGTTGCGGATTCTGGGCCGGTTGGGCATGTTGCTTAATAAAGCTCCACTTTCAAAAAAAAAAAGGATTGATAAGGGATATCACAGTTTTCAAGATCGATGGATTCTTTGGCCTACAACTTTCAAAGTACTTACGCCTATTTCAAAAAATTAAATAGTTTACAAATGCTGAATTCATCACCGAAATAAGTAATCGAAATACTGTGAAGTTCAGACAATACATGCTGAATATGACGTCGATGAGATTCAAAAACCCTATTCCACAGGAATCCACCGCATATAGATTGATTTAGTTTTACACGGACACTTGTCACTACTCAGTTTCTACAAGATACCAGCTCCTATGCTGCAAACGGAGAATAGAGATCATCTGGATCTGTTAGAAGCAAGTGGCTTTTAAGTTCTCGAAGCAAAAAATCACGATGAAACTCGTTTTTCCCGTGTGGAGAGAATGACAAGATTCTCTACCAGTGGCCACTAATCTTTACAAGAAATGTGTTGGAGTCCCTATTCTCTGTGCCTGGTGCAGCAGTGAGTCAGAATCTGTAAACCACGTCTTCATAACTTTCACGAAAACAACATCTGTGTGGAACAAGTTGCAAATTTCACAACTCTTAAAAAAAGAACATGGTTTTAGAAGCTGGATGGAGGTGTAGGGTTTTGATGCAGGTTATGCAGCGGAAATATAAAAATACTCAAGACCCTCCATGAATCGCAGGTGAAGCATTCATAACGTGATAAAGGAGATAAGGTTACCTTGTTGATCTGACTGATCACTACGTTGAATTGATGTCCACGTCTCTGCAGATATCCACACCGTAGGATCTCCAAATAGAGTTCCCTCTATTGTTTGTGCTAGCAGTGTAGAAGAATGAGGAACCACCAAGGAGCTTGATCCAATCAAGCTTGGAGCGCGCAATAATGGAGGAGGAGGGGGTCGACCGACTTCTCTGTCCCGTCGGGTATGGGGAGATTCGACTCTCTTTTTTTTCTCTTCCTTGCTCTAATTATTTCATCTAAAGAAATATTATGGTTGGACTAGCCTTTTATAATTAATAACTCTTTACTAATTATAATACTGCCCCACTACTAAATCGATCCATAATATGATTAATTAGTAGTCTAGTCCACTTTGCTATTTAGTCCGACTAAATATGAACATTGTTGTACTTTGATCTTTGATTTTTTTCCTAGTTTATTAGTCCAACTAATTAACATCTATATCCAGTCTAATCCTTTGGTGTGTGAACCTGCATGTTCCTATTATGTTGGCAGTAATAATTACAAACATTGAGCGATATCTAGCAACACATCAATGCTACCCAACTAATAGGTGCCAGTGATATGACAAACCTCTATGACCAATGTTACCGTGCTGTATCGTCCCGTTGTCACAATATTCGGACTTAACACGAGACACAAATGACACACTCGTATATCCAATCCATAGTTTCTCGATCATGGGAATAGACTTATTTGAACAGATAACATCAATATCATATATTGATTTACCTGAGCCTGGCCAGGCATTTATAAGTACTACCCATCGAGTGGCCGTGGATACATACTCATGTTATGTGGGAGGGACAAATTATATCTACATCACTTCAATCTCTCAGCCTACTTTATATCATGTCTGATTATCGCCTTTATGGTTACCCAGTTACGGTGAAACGCTTAAGGATTTCAAAACATGATCATTCACAACTAGAGTATCTAGTTACTTCAAATCAAAGGACTACAATACCATTGTCACTATGAGAAGCACTTGTGAAGTTTACATAATTTCTATGTAACCTTCTCGTGGTGGGTCAATCCAGTATGCCATTACTCCTAATGCATACCCATGTGTTAGACTTGATATCTCCATATCAATCTACCCACAAACTAGTCTCTATGCATATTGATCGTCTTACTAACCAGTATACTTGACTAGGGATATTTTAAGATAAACAACAACTGCAATCTAAGGACTTCATCATATTAATATCTCCATATATAATAAAATGAATATTCTAGTCAAAACAATGTACACACTAAAACAGATTGCCTCTAGGGATCCACACCAACAAGAGGATATCTTCAACAACCAGGTAAATGAAGTGCAAGGATTTTTGGCAGTTTTGATATGGCGCTTTGGTCTTGTCAAAATAAATTTTGGCTTAAGTAGGAGAATCAAATAGATGATGAAATTATAGAAGAAGTTTAAGCTACATATCTGCCTATCAGAGAGCCATCAACGCTGAAATCACTAAGATCCAAGTTGAAGAGAAAGATATCATTGATGTAGTGTGGAAGAAACCCCCGACCGACGTGGCGATGATCAACTATGATGGTGCTCGATCAGAAACAGTGAAGTTGAAGAGAGAAATCGAACTTCTGGCTATAATTGAAGTTCTCATTCTCGTTGGCGAATAAGACATGAAACGTTTGGTGGTGGAGTTTGATTCTCTTGTCACAATTCGTTTGATTCAGGGGAGAGAAGAAGACAAAGGGGAAAAATGAAAGTCTCATCTGAAAAATAATAGAGTGTATCAGTCAATGCAAGCGAGTGATGGAGGAATTTCGATGAGTGCACGCCTTGCACACTCGGCAAGAAGGTAATGCGCTGGCACACACTTTTGCACTGAAGTCCCTGAAGTTTGAAGATGAATTTATTATTTTTTCCAGGCCACAATGGGCTGTTGATGTAATGGACCAGTCCACATTTGGTTTGAGCCCAATTTATACATACGATAAGTAATTCCTCAAAAGAATAGTGAGGTGTGAAAGTGTCTCTGCATTAAACTTGAGGGGGGTGTTTTGCCCGATTTTCGGGGTTCTTGAGAAGCCGAACGACTCGGTTCATTTAGCCCTGTCTGAAACGAGAGTGAATACTAGTGCTGCGACTTGGGAGGGGTTATGTAAGAAGACTGCTTGGAATTTGGAAATTGAAATCGGAACAGCAACTCTCTTTTATCCAGATCTGGTAGTTTGAAGAAGATGGAGAAGATGAATCTGGCATTTGCCAAGGTTAAAAGTCTAGTTGGAATGGAGGTCGAAGACGAGCCCCTAGCTGAAGAAGACGAGAGCTCTTTCGCTTTCATTGAAGACTTGAATCGTAACTGCACATTATCCACTAAGCAGGTTCTCTCCCTTTCGATCGATCTCAATCCAGTTTTTCCGTAACATTTGTGGGAGTAATCATGTGTATGTTAGGGAGTTCCGATCCGATTAAAAGCTTTGATACTACAGTTGTCGTGTATGCATAGTCTCAATTGGAAGTTACAAGACACACACACACACACATATATAATTCTCCAACATTCATTGTGTCAAAGGACCAGGGATGCAATACCTAGACAGTTTCATTCTGTGATTATCGCAA
Organism: Linanthus parryae; assembly: GCA_023055425.1. Lineage (NCBI taxonomy): Eukaryota > Viridiplantae > Streptophyta > Magnoliopsida > Ericales > Polemoniaceae > Linanthus > Linanthus parryae. The sequence continues at coordinate 408,234 of JALGPY010000065.1, read as the reverse complement.
CACAAGCCCTTTTATGCAAGCAGTAGGGAACCTTCCCGTCATGGAGTTTGCACTACCGCTTAGGGGAGAATTTTGCCACTTCATGCATCTAGGTATTTTTGAAACGATGGCAAATTAGCAACCAACTAGAACCCTCTTTTGATGTCAGGAAGGTTTAGAACCAATTCACATTGTGGATGGCAAGTTCACAGGACTATAGCAAATATACAATCAGTTTCTTATTTTTTTCTTCTCAAAACAAGGAAGGTTAAGAACCAATTCACTTTGTGGATGGCATGTTCACAGGGCTGTAGCAAATGAGCAATCAGTTTCTTATATTTTTTTCTTCGCAGAAGAAACAACCATTCAGAAATGCACCCTTTTAAAGTTGATTATCAATTGCTGAATTTTACCATGAATGTCGTACCAAATAAAAATGTGTTTACACAGACCTTCAACCTTGAGATGTACAAAAAATATGTCCATGTGTGTTCAATCTTATGTTTTCGTGGTTTAGTTAGTCTAATTTCCAAGTTATGTGCATAATTTAAAAGTGCAACACGTAGCAAAATGTATTGGCATTTTCTTGATAGAGTAACTATAGTAGATTATTGTTAGGTTATTTAGTTTCTATTTTAGGTCGGTTATATAATTGTGTTTCCTAGTTTAGATTATTTCATTAACTAGTTCAGTTTGATTACTTGTTGACCATGTACTGGTCGCATATTTATATGCTCGTTGTAATCGTTGATTTTTACACATCAATAATGTTATTCTTCTCATATTCATTCATTCTTTAGCTAGATGTTTTCTTTACTTTCTTAGTTAGGTTTACAGACATTGACGAATTTTAACTCTGTCACTGTCCTCTAAGCAGAGGCTTTACGGATTTGCCATATGCTTTTCGGCTGGCTTAGCTTGTACCCTCTTGGTAAGCAGCATCGACTAATTTCAGATATGCTTTAGTATTCTCATATTCAGTTCAATTTATTTTACTTTATTTAAATATATTTTCACTGTCTTCATGTTAAGGCAGAGTCACTTCCCATTTCCTAGACTGACTTTCAGTTCCTTCTTAGTTGTCTTGAAACTGTTGAAAGTTGTAACTTTAAAGTTGATGCATAGATGGTGAATCATTTGTTGTTTTAATTTGATTCTTGTGATTCTGAGAATGGTTTTATCTAGATGGGCCAGGTAAAGGTATTAAACAATCTTTAAAAATTGGTCAGTTAGAGTTTGAAGAAGGAACAAAGATATCGAGACACGGTTATATCCAAGTTATGATTTTCTGAAGCTTAAGAGTTTGCAGCTAAGAAGCATGGGTGCGGTTCAAAAGTTTAGGGGTGCGGGTGCAGGGCGGGTTTGTATACATATATCTATAATATATCTGACATATTCATTTACATGCAAAAAGTTCAAATGAAAACAATAATGGTCCAAATTATATATAAACCAAACACATTAACCATTCTACAGATAATACGAATCAGATGTTCACAAGTCATAAAAGATGCACATTCGTTTGACTAAGTTGTAGTTGTATTATAGAATACCTCTCAACTGAAATTTTTAAAATAATCCTGCCGTACCCACAAAGCACCCGGTGCGGGGTGTGCGACCTGACGACCTCCAAAAAGCACCTGTGCTTCTTAGATTTGAAATAGCTAAACTATCTTAAGAAAAAAAATCTATGGTTTTGAAAGTGTATGGAGTGCTGATCCAGGACAACCCTAAATTTAGATTAGTTAGAGGGAAATTGGCTTCTTGTTGTCTAGCTCTATGTTATCGAAAACACCCAATTGGCTGCGTTCAGTGTTTTGAGGTCGCACGATCCGAGAACTGGTAAGTTTGTGATCTGGAATGGAAATAACGTGGTCCCAAAATCCTTAACAAAATCAGGAAAAATACAGTTTACATTTGGTCATCTTTATGAACTTATGGTGTACAACTATTTTCTTGCAAATGACCATTTGATGAATTAAAACATCATGCTAAAGTGGAAATATTGAAACAGGGTTTCTTTAGTTTGTGGCCTCTAGGAAATTCAAAACTCATGAAAGGCACTTGTAGTGGGAAATTGTGAGTGTAATATTTTTTCCTTTAACATGATGCTTTATCACTGGATAGCTTTCCATGATTTGTCTGTATGTCACTGGATGGCCCTAAAACAAGCAACTTCAGGTCTAAAACTATTCATTGATAAAGGTCTTGTGTTATCATATTTCCAGATGAATATAACTCTGTTACACATTGGCGGTAAAATGAAACTAATTTCTGTCATTTCTCTTTGTAATTGGCAGTCTATGCTCGTTTTCTTCAAACCAATCAAGTTCGGGATAACTTTCACCTTTGGTAATTTGCTATCACTGGGAAGGTTTGTGCTTGAATTCATATTATCTTATGTGTTGTACCTTTGTTTCTTGACTTTTGTACATATACTAGTTAATGAACCCACGATTAAGACAATACGTCAAGAAAAAATATGAAAACGTAGTATCTTTTTCTTAAACAAAGCAAAGATAAAATTAGGCAAAATGTATTATAGTATAGGCGATAATTCTATAATGATCTATTATCTCCTATATAGTAGGAGTAAATAGGAGAGAATTGTAGTAAAAGAATGTGAGATGAAAAAGAATGAGGATGAGAGAGATTGAGTGGAGTTGGGGCCCCACCAATCTAGTTACACATGGTACTTTTAAAAAAATGATCCAAGGGTTGTAAATGAAAAGATCTAATGGTCCAAAACAAAATGTGAATAACCAATAATATTTCTAATTCCTCGCAGGCAATGTTTTTTTTTTTCATAAGCTGTATTGTAACTAGAAACTGGCCATGCCAAAATGGTCTCACATGAATGGCATGGTAAAATTTGTGGGACCTACAGCCTGTATTGAGGGTGTTTGGACACCTTGGTCTTTTTGATTTGAATTTTACGTCAAAGTTTCAAACCTAATTGTTTGGCTAATGCTGTTGTGCTTTTTCTGATAACTGGGTACCCAAATGATCTCAATGTCTTTTGTTGAAGATCATGTCTTCTTTTTGAAGTTGGGATATCAGCATTCTTCCTAACCGCATGTTAGAATTAATATAAATGCAAGTAGGATAACAGAACTGACCTTTCTCTGCTTCAGTAAGCATTTAAAGAGAATGAAGTTCGTGTTCACTTCAGGGCTATATGGGTAAATCTTCAGGCTGCATGCTTATTCTAAGGCAGTCAATGATTTTAAGGTTTGAACTCTCGAATTTATGTTTGCAATAAAAAATGCTACTCATACATGGGAGAATGTCCGAAATTAGATCCAGCGCAATTCAGTTTATGTCTCCAAGTTATGTTCTTTTTAGTAATTTCATTGCTGAATTCTCATCTCCTGGCTTTGTTTCGAGGGATTGTATTGTGGGGGAGGTTCTTTTGACATGTTTTCTTAAAGATGGTGTCTATGAGTGGCCAGCCTCCTCACTCGTCTCTGCGCTCGCTCTCGTTTCCGAATACAGTCCGTACTACTGTCTGACATCATTGCCTAGGTCATCGACTCGTCCCATTGGTCAACACAGTCTCTCAATTTTCACATCCAGTTAGCTACAACTCTAGATTTCAGTCTTGTAATGTGTGCGAGTGCATGGGGAGTCATAAGCTAGCATTTTCTTATTCTAGTCTTTTCGGTCCTCTCGGCCGCTGAAACTTGTTTTCTCTGATATGTGGACCTCGGCTGTTTTCTCTCATAATGGAATGAAGTATTATATTATTTTTGTTTATCAATTCACCAAATACGTATGGATTTGCTTTATGAAACTCAAATCTCAAGTTCATGATATTTTTCTTCGCTTTCGAGCACTTGTTGAAAAATTCTTATAACTTTCTCTCAAAACCCGTTACTCGTAGCGATTATTATGCTCTTCGCCCGTTTCTCTCCCCTCATGTCATCACTTATCTCACCACCCCTCCCCATACATTAGAACATAATGATTATTCTGAATGTCGCCATCGTCACATTGTTTGAGACGGGTCTCGACTTCTCTATCACGCATTTGTCTCTCTTTCCCATTGGCCTTATGCCTTCTCCACTGCTTTCTACCTCATCAATCGTCTTCTTAGTCGTTCTTCTTCCATGGTGTCACCCTTAGCGTCTATCTTCTGTCAAGTCCCAAACTACTCTAAACTTCGTGTCTTTGGCTGCCTCTGCTATCCTTGGTTGCGTCCGTTCCAACAAACTTGTTGAGCGTTCCCTCCCATGCGTGTTTCTTGGCCGTTCTCTCACGCAAAGTGCGTATCTCTGTCTTGACATTAAATCCCATCGCCTCTATGTCTCTCGCCATGTCAAGTTTGCTGAGTCTTCCTTTCAGTTTCTCTCTCAGGGTTCCACCTCTTCCCGTTCCTCTGACATCTCGGTCTGACTAGATATGCCCACTGATCACCACACTTCCATCATCATCCTCCTCGGTCTCGGCTGCCCTGCCGTTTTTCACCAGTTCTGTGGCTTTACCCGATCTTCACACGGCTGTGGTATCCCCGCCGCCTCAACCACCATCCTCCCAGCCGCCAAAAATAGTGTCTACTCGACCCACCTTCCCACATTTTTCTAAGCATTTTGTGCGTGGTTCTGCATTGGCTGCACCGCATTCCCTTACCTTCTGCGGCCTTTCTACCCACCCTACGACTACAATCTGGGTCGTTCATGTCCATCCCTAAGTACACTCTTCTGCCACTGGTTCTCCGTCTTCATCTGACATCGAACCACACAGGGTTACTCAAACCCGTATCGACCCTCAGTGGTGCTCTGCTATGAATGATGACTTTCAGGCGCCTCTTGCCAATCATACTTGGGATCTTGTACCCCCTTAAGCAACTCATAATCTTGTTGGCTGTAAGTGGTCATTTGCATTAAGCGCCATCCCGATGCCTCTGGTCAATACAAGACCTGGTTAGTAGCCAATGGATTTTCACCAGCGTTTAGGTGTTGATATGTTGAGACATTTAGTGCTGTCTCTAAGCCTGCTACTACTGTCCGCCTCATTCTTGCTGTCTGTCGCCAATAGGTCCTCAAACAACTTGATAATATTAATGTTTTTCTTCAGGCTACTCTTCATGAAGATGTTTTTATGGCTCAACCCCCCGATATTAGGATCGTCCTGACCATATTTGTATTTGAAAAGCCTTATGTAGCCTTTAACAGGCTCACATTCAGCTTTTATTGCCATGCTAGTTGCTGTTTTTTCTCTCAAGGACATCGGCACTTTGTCTTACTTTTTTGGAGGTGTTTTCTTCCATATCCACAGGGTATGTTGCTCTCGCAGCAGAAGTGTATACTGATTTGTTGTATCAGACTAGGATGTTCCTATGAGTGCCAATTCTGTTCGGACTCTTCTTGATTCGTCTGTGCCTGTTAACTTTCTATTTTGGTTCTGCGCTCCCTGATCCACTCAAACATCGCATGGTTGTTGGCAGCCTGCAGTATCTCTCTTTTACTCGCCCTGATGCTGCTTTTGCGCTAGGAAGCACAGACCCCCCAAATCAGGGGCCGTATCCTTGTCGGACACTTGGGATATTCGGGAACTCGTACGATTCTCCAAAATACGTGTCAGACACTCGGGCTGGCGTGTCCGATTATTTTGGAGAGTTTTATTAGACTGGACACTTAAGGATACTTGGGGGACGCTTTAGGGACACTTAATGAGTTGAAAATTTCCCTTTAGTGTTTATTAGACTTTCACACGGGTTGGTTTTTGAGACATATGAACTTTAAATGGGTTAAAATATAACTAAGCTAAAATAGATATGATGTAATTGATTAATTGATGCTCCATATATGAAAAGGTTACCCTTTTGAAAGAAAAGTTCAAGTGAGGTTTTAAGTTCTCACATGCGACAACTTCAAGAGTATTCCCAGACGCAACTCGCCATACTTGAACCCACCTAAACTACTCTTTCTCTACTCATTCTTATACTTACTATATACTCGGTATTTAAGCTATAAATATAAAGAAGTTGGAACGAATATTTTATCATATCTCATAGTATAAAAATTCAAATATATATAGAAAGATAATAATAAAATTGTCATATCCGTGCCGTGTTGTATCCTCATTTTTTTAGAAAATGACGAACCCCGTGTCCGTTTTCGTATCGTATCCAATACCAGTATGTACCCGTGCTTCTTAGCTTTTGCAGCTAATAAGTTGTCTCATTTCACGCATAGTTTGACCACCACTCACTATTTCACGCATAGGCCGACCACCACTCACTGTAAAGCTGTCAAACGTCTTTTGTTGTATCTCAAAGGTACTTCGGATTTGGGTATTTTGCTTCGCCGTGTTCCCTATGCGTTTTCTGATGCTGACGGGGCAAGAAACTAGGATAATTGTTATTCTACTTCAGGGTGCATTGTCTATTGAGGGGGTTCTCCTTTCTACTCCAAGAAAGAGTGCACAATCGCTCGTTCATCCACCGAATACCGTGTTGTTGCAGCTGCCTCGACTGAATTTTTTATGGGTTCCCTCACTTCACCCTGAGCTAGTCCATCTCCTTGGCACATATGATTTTTGTGACAATGTCGGAGTCACTTACGTCTTCATGTGTTTTACTCATGTGAAGCACATTGAAGTTGATTTTCACTTTGGTCAAGAATAAGTCCAGGCTGGTAATTTCCGTGTTTCTCACGAGTCCTCTGCTGCTGATCTATTGGTTGAGTGTCTCACCAAGACGCTTGCTCGGACTACACTTGGGGGTTTACATTCTGAGATTGGGGTTACCTTAGGGTTACACCCCGAGATTAGGGTTACCTTAGGGGTTCTATCTATTAGATGTTTGGCTATTGTATCCTTAGGGGTTCTATCTATAAGCTTGTACCTGATTATCCGTTAATTGATGCAATATACTTCTCTCCAAATATTGTCTGATCCAAAATTTCTAGTACTATGTCTAAATTATAGTGTAATATACTATTTCTATACATATAATATGAGCAAGGGGTAGTCTGCAAGGATTTAGCTCTTAATTTTTCCACATTTACATGGTTCAGAGCAAGCACACCTCTGCTGCTCAATCTGCTGCCGCGGCCGTCTACTCATTGCCAGCTAATCCATCTACAATCCTAGTCAATGAACTGAAATCTAGAGAAATTTGTATAACGTCATACCCACAGACGCGGTTGTTGTCCTGTGAAATATAACTGCTTTCCACGCCAGGAAGACATTGATGTGATTGTTCCATTGTCGCATTCGTGTCTTTTTCCAGAATTCTACCCATCAGTTTTTTATCCCCTTTGTTCATGAGGCTTGGAGCAAAAACTGGCAGTTGATGGTGAAACTCACTGATTTGGATTGATTTTTCTTGATTTTCTGTTCATTCGGCTTGATGGATATGACAAGTACCTAATGTTGATTCAAGTTTCGCCAGTGTTATTTGCACCATCAGTTCAAGTCTATGTTACTCTATACTTCAATTCTACAGTACTTCTTTTGTTATTATCGGGTTGTCTCCATCGGACTATGAGGTGAATCCAGTTGCTTCAGGTGTGTGGCTTGGCTGTTGGCAATCTGCTCGAGTTATCAGTAGTTTCTAATCAACTGTTTTACTCGTGTTTTTTTCTGACTGTGCAACAAAATGGCTGGTAGTTGCCGGCATATGCTATCTGATTAATGCTGACTAAGTTCTGTCCGATTGAGGATTATCTAAGTGCAGTATGCTTTTCCAGAATTTTAAAGTGTCCGTGATCTCAAATGTGTGACTATAAGTCTCGGATCAGAGGCTCGGCTAATCTATCTGTTCTTGTGACTGGGACTTGGTTGAGACACTTCTTGGGAATTGAGGTTGCTTATCTTGATCAGGACATTTGCTTGTCATAAGGGAAATATACGTTGGACTTGTTGAGTGAGAGTGGCATGCTTTGGGACAAGACCTGTTAACCCGCCCATGGAGCCAAATACCAAGCTAAGATACAGGGGGTGAGCTATTATCTGATCCGGGAATATATAGAAAATTTGTGGGTAAATTATATTACTTGATCGTCACCAGACCTGACATTTCTTTTTCTGAGTGTTCAAAGTCAATCTTGAGAGTTACACACAAAAGTCATTGGGTCGCTTTATTACGTGTTCTGCGTCTCCTGAAAGGGTATCCTGGTTTGATTTGGGTTTGTTGTACAAGAATAATGGGCACGCACGTTGAGGCTTAAACCGAAGTAGATTGGATCATGTCTCACACCATTGCGAGTTGATGTGGGGAAGTATATGTTACGAGAGCTTAATTGTGACAGACCTAATCCAAAGAGCTTATTTTGTGATAATCAAGCAGCTGTCCATAATGCATCTAATCATGTGTTCCATGAAGTGGACAAAGCATAATGAGATCTGTTGTCATTTTGTTGGAAAGAAGATGGTTTAGAGAAGATAATCATTACGGTGCATGTCGATTGTTAGATCAATTGGCTGATTTGTTCACCAAGCCGTTAGGAGGTTCCCATATTAAGGCTATTTGTAACAACTAACAAGCTTGGAGCATTGATCTATAGGCTCCAGCTTGAGGGGGAGTGTTAATGGTATTTGTAAAAGTATGTTTGAATTATAGGGATTGTGGTATAATGTAATATTTGTAACAAGAGCTAGTCTGCATGGGTTAAGCTCATGAATTTTTCCGCATTTGCAGTTACAATCTCCTTGGGATTCATGTAGGGACTACTGGACATGATTTTTTCTAAATGGTTCATTGTCTGATGGTTCCCCCCCCCCCCCCCCCCCCCCCCCCCCAATGATAATTCTTTCAACTGTTGGGTTCTGCTGCATTTAGAAATCGCCGTACATCAAATTTTATGTTGCACCCCTTAATACCTCAACTGAAAATCAGCATACATCAATCTTGAAATTTTCCATGTGAGCGTGCCTTTGGTTCGACCCTCGTGTTTGTGATCCATATGTTTAAGTATGCGTTATGTGACTTATGTTGATTAAACTTTTTGTGATCTACATTTTGTGTTCTTTGAGACCAATATGTCTCTTTTGTGTGCCAGCACAGCATTTTTGATAGGTCCTAAACGACAAGTGACAATGATGCTTGACCCTGTTCGGATATATGCAACTGCTATTTACATTGCAAGCATGATAATAGCCCTCTTTTGTGCTCTCTATGTGAGTTTTTTCTTCTTCTCTCCACAAAGCTCACACATTTAGTGACCAGTCTTAATTAAGTCGCTAATAGTTCTTAATTGCTAGTAGTGTTTATATTTTGCTATGCATTTACTGGCCAGGTACATAACAAGTTACTGACGCTTTTGGCACTCATATTGGAATTCGGTGCACTAGTTTGGTATGTTTAAGTTCTCATCTATCTCTTTACATGTCTTATTTTTTACCTGTGTGATCATAAATTTACAGTTTTGTATGGCATGCTTAGTTTGTCAGTCACCCAATGAAGTCATTTCACAAGCAGTTCTTGTCATGGATCAACTATTTGTGTCAGCATGAAGATGCTTGTGTGGTTAGCTTGCCAGTAGGTACCGAAACCACATCTGAAAGATGAGATGACAAGAAGCAAAGTTAAAAAAGATTAGTTTTGGCTTGTCTGATGTGCCATCTCTCTTGATGCCAGTTCAATAAATGACATCCCAATATCAAGATACGATAAGTCACCTCAACTGGATATATTTACGAAGGTTTATCTTATATATTATAACTATTGTTGCTAGAAATAATTAGACAACCATCACTTAATTCTTCTTTTTTTTTTTTTTTTTTTTGATCAGTAAAGAAAATTTTATTCACCAAAAAAACAGGGCAAACAAAACCAAGATCAACTTAGGTGTTGATCAAGTCTAGAAAGCCTAATAGTGCATAGGGAGAGTTGGAATAAGTTCCGTCGAACCAAAATCGTAAAGTCTTTACGAACTGGGCCCTTAATAGGTGAGCTGACATCTCTTGGCCATCGAAAATACAACGACTCCTCTCCCTCCAGACTTGCCAAATTATACACAATGGAGCAACTCGCCAAATCTTCCTTCTACTAGAACCTTTGAAACATGCCGACCAGCATTGAAGTTGGGTCATTAAGTCAGCTGATTGGACCCACTGAATGTTGAACAAACCCCAAATCACTTAATTCTTTGACCTTGAATCGTAAAAGGAAGCAGCATTGCGGTATTGGTTTACGACTTAACTCCCGTTATCAGTTCGAAGAGGCTAGGCAAAATCTACTACAATCATCTTCCCATATTGTTGCTGTCATTTTTCGTACATAGTACATGTATTAATCTCCAATGAATCTACAACTCAGGCCTTTAACAATTTAAAGATTTTAAATACTCCAAATGTCATAGTTGCGCCTTCCACTAGTGAGGGAGTAAATGTGCAAGCAGTTTGAATTGCTAGTGAGTTTCTGGATCGACACAAGATCGGCACATAGCTTTGGTATTCATGAAACATCTCCTGGACCAGCGAAAGTAATTTTTGATCCATCTGCTTAAGTTATCTTCCTATTGCTAGGATAAGTTGTATAGGAGACCAACTTTTTTGATGTGTCATGATCTGTAGCTCCTGAGTCAATGATCCAAGATTTTAAGGGAACTTTATCTGAAGTGTTGAAAGGACGAAGATGAAGCACTAGGAAAAGATTGAACGGGAGTACCTGAAAACACCACAGAATAACAAACTTTTTTAGAAGATTGAACGCTCATTAGTTTGCATGTTAGGTGAAATTCTTGGTTATCCGGGGGTTGGGATATGTTCTTACAGTTGCATTGTGAATAAAAGGGAAGGGGGGCCAAGTTCAGGAGTAATTTGGGATTGTCACCCAGTATGCGTATATCGCGGTCCAAATGTATCTAGACCGCAAATTCAGTGTCGAACCTGTCAAAAAATATGGTAAGATCCATTTGGACTGCCAGATCATCTCGCTCCTCAACCAAAGAATTCTTTATCGCGTTATTTTTTTTTTTGAAATTTGTAAAATTTGGGTTAGAAAAGTGTTTCCAATTAAATTTGGTTTAGCTTTAGCCAGTTAGTTTTTGTTGTTTGTTTAGAGGTTATTCAAATGAATATTGAAAAGAGCGGTGAAAAGGAGGCGAAATACAAAGCGGACCCCTCTAATAACCGGTTACAATGTCTGTTTGTATTACTATACTAAGTTAATTACTTACTGTCACATTAAAGCTTGACATTTTCATTTCCATCTTGGTTAAACTTCTTTTCCTCGACTCATTATGTAACAGGTACAGCTTGAGCTACATTCCTTTTGCAAGGTCCATGGTTTCAAAGGTCATGGTGGCTTGCTTTGACACCGAGTTTTGAGCTGATACAAAGAAATGAAGAATAGGTATTACAATTGACATTACTTATCTCCAGAGGTGGAGTGTTACTCTGAAGCCTTGGTGTTGCCATGGATTACAAAATGACAATAGAAATGTCGCTTTGTCAGAACTACTGAGACTGAGCCGATGTAGTAGCAAAAGCATATACTCTGTATGGTGAGGTATGAAAATGTTTGTATAGCTGTTGGCTTGCATAGGCACATTAGCATGGCGTACTCCTCCTGACCTTCAATAACTGTTGATGACTTCGTGTAATGGATTGGTATTTTCTGGAGATGGAAGTGCTTGGCACAGAATAGACACCTATTACTTTTTTCTTTTCCATTCGAGTGTCGTCTTAGTTTGGTGTTGGATGAGGTAAACAGGCGTGACCAAGTGTCAATTTGCCTGCAATTATCACCATTGCACAAAAAACAAGTCCCTCTTCGCCAGAAATGATGACGGATAATGATAATTCACCGTGCACTTGCCCTGAAAATGGTAGCTGAGGCAATTAACCTTGAAAGTATGCACTTCACGACCCATTTAGTTTCTTTTCCTTCTCCACTTGACCATCCGAACAGTGTAGTTTGAACTAAATTATCACAAGTAATTTAGAAGACACATTTGAAATTTACAAAGAAGTTTTTCATGCAAATTTATAATAGTTGTTGCTGACACATGAACAGTATGCTCTATCTGTACATAGTTGTAACAGGTATCCGAGGAAACACTTTCAGCATATACACATGGTCTACATATAAGCACATGTACAGTTCAAGAAAAAGAGCCCTTACACTTCCCTGACACATGAACACTTGCGTTACGAACGTTGCCAAAAGAAAATGACATGCAAACCCCATGGGTCGCATTATGGCCTTCTATGCCTTCATGCACAAGGAGAACTTGTACTTTACAGATGGACAGCTTATCGATAATCTTGTAACAAAAAAGGACATTAGAGCCGCCAATCAATAAACCTCCATTGCGCGTCTCACCTATTGAACATTCTGTGTGGAGCGATCTTGTTGCTGAGTTGTTTCCTCGTATACTGGGCCTTGATCTCTTACGTCTCTAAACATGGAGAGAAATGAATTAAGGCCTTCAGATGAAGCTCCTCCCAAGATCCACAACAGCAATGAGCTAAATGAATTCATGGTGCCAGGGTTAGCACCAGGTTCTGCTTGGCGAATATCATGCTGTGATGTTGCTCGTAGCGGATTGACTACCCTGTCCGAGTTGCTGTTTTCGACTTGCCTTTGAAGTTCAGAAAAGGTCACTTCACCATCTGGTATCACTGGCTCCGGCACCATCCTAGTCCCAGGTCCACCAGGCACCTCTGTATTACCAGGATCAGTGTTTCTTGTATTTAATCTGGTAATATGCAACGTCGAGGCAAGAATGGTTGATGACGTGATATGGAAATCTGGGTGTTGTTGAAAATGTGAACGCCGATTTTGCATGAACCTCTGTAAAGCTGGAACCTGTGACAGTTCAACACGGGAATAATTAGTATAAACATGTCGTGCACTTGTCAGAAATACCAACAATGTCAATACTCACTTGCGTACACTTGTAAGAGAAGATGCAATGTATCAATAACTTAATGCTAAACCACATAATGGAAATATAGATTAAGGTTCATGCTCGGAAATAAAGAACGTCCAAAAGGAAATGGATTAATTACAGAGAGAGAGGACAAGTATGTGGAACCAACCTGCACAATTGATTATACCAACGAACAGAACTAAAACAGACGTACATTGCAACATCTATATGTGTGTGTGTGTGTGTGTGTGTGTGTGTGTGTCCTTTCGACCCTTTAATGTATATGCGCGCACACACACACATATAGAATACATTAAAGGGATGACATGATACTATCTACGCCAGTATTCATGATACTTTCTTCACCTCTTTGGGGAGATAATTTCCATTGATGGTATCCTGAAGTTATAAGATAGCATACAAGATTGAGCCATTTGGTGTGGTATTCCTTTCTACATTTCAATATATCTATGGTTGTTTGCAAACTATGAATAATCACTTGCAAACATTCACAAACATTTATGTGGCTTGTATTGACTGAGCTTGACAAGGCCGAGCCGCATATGCCTTGGTGTCCTTCATTATAATTTCTTTGATTCATTGTTAATTGGTTAATTCCCCACAAACTGGTATCACAGCAAGGTTCCTGATGGGTTCTAAGTTCGAGGTCGAAAAGTTCATTGGCAAGAGAAACTTTTCTATATGGTAGCGAAGGGTGAAAGCCCTAATGGCGCAGCAAGGCTTGCATAAAGCGCTACACGGAATAGCAACAGAAACAATGACCAACAAAAAATGGCGAAACGTGGATGAGGCAGACTGAGTTGTGCATCTCAGCCGAAGTCATGTGTAACATCATAGAAGGGAAAACAACAACACTTTGGTTAAAGCTCAAAAGTCTTTATATGACAAAAGGTCTCTTAAACAAGTTGTATCTCAAGAAACAACTTCACGGATTTCGTATGAAGGAAGGTACTCCAATTCCTCAACACCTTGGTATGTTCAATACACTCCTTACAGATTCATTATGCATGAAGTGAAACCAAATGAGGATGAATATGTCTTGTTATTGTTGAACTCATCACCAAAATTTTGAGCACCTTGTAACCACCATGGCGAATGGTAAAGATACTCTAAAGATTGAAGAAGCCACAGTGTCGAATGAGATTAGAAGGAAAATTATTCTAACATGGAGGATTCGGGTGACTACTTAATTGTCTCCACAACACAAAGGAGGTCCAAAAAACAAGTATAAAGGTGATCATTCAACATCACAATAAAGTGGAAATTTTGGGTAAATGGAGTGGTTCTTCTGTAAAGATATGGGACATATCAAGAGGGATTGCAAGAAGTAACGCATGGAGAATGAAAAAAGGAATACAGTCCGGACCGGAGTCAGTGCGGCCTAAAGCACAAATGGCGAAGTTGACGATCTTGTAGTATGTTGTGCTGGTATAGTCATATATTCAGATGACTGGATCATGGATTCAGGTTGTTCCTATTATAAGTGTCCTACAAAGGAATGGTTCTGTGATTACATGTCTATTAAAAGGGAATCAGATCTCATAGGAAATGATGATGCTTGCAAGACTATTATCACGGAACCATCAAAATCAAGATGTTTGATGGCGTGGTCAGGACGCTCGGAGAAGCCATGCATGTCCTTGACTTGGAGAAGAACCTAATCTCCTTAGCTTCTCTCGATGCTGGAGGCTGCACCTAAAAACCTAAAGGTGAAGGCATGAAAGTTACAAAAGTATTTATAGTGGTAATGAAAGGCGAAAAGAACGGTAACCTATACAAGTTGATCGGGTGCACGGTGACGGTAAAAGCTACCATTGCAACACCTCCGCATAGAAATGTCAACAGCGCCATGTTATGGCATATGCAGTTGTGTCATATGAGTTCTGAAGGCCTTACACAAATACATGGAAGAAAGTTATTTTCGGGAGTCCAAAGTTGCAAGTTGGATTTCAGCAAGATTTGTGTGTTTGGCAAACAACATCTAATCAGTTTCAAGGCCGCTGTCCACACGAGAAAAGGATACTCGAGAAAGATAAAGGTTTATTTTTTCAAAGATTAATATGAAATATTCGAGAAATTCAAGGAATAGAAAGCTCATGCAAATAGTACTGGAAAGTAACTCCAGTGCGTGAGGACGAACAATAAAGGAGAGTATACATAAAATGAGTTCAAGGACTACTGCTATTGGGGCACACTTCTAGTTATCAGTACATTGTCGTCCATAAAGAAAGGAGAGTACAAATTTCATTGCTAAGACACCTTATGCCAATGTAATGGGGTCATCGATGTATGTAATGATGTGAACGAGATCAAGTCAGCTTCTTTGGAAGGTTCATGGCAAATCCAGGAAAGTAGCATTGGAAAGCTGTCAAGTGGATAATGAGATTCCTAAAAGGCTGTACATATATGAGGGTCATGTATTTTAGGGATAATGAACAAAAAGAAGTTACGGCCTATGTCGATTCCTACTACGCATGTGATAGGACAAAAGAAGATCCACTACTAGGTATGTATTCACACTTGGAAGATATCCTATTAGTTTGAAATATACTCTACATAATACAATTGCTCTTTCAACAACAAAAGCATAATACATGGCGAGAAAGGAAGCATGAAAGGAAGTATTATGGCTTAAAGGTTTAGCTACTACTCTCTTGTCTCAACAAACAATTAGCATTTATTGTGATAATTAGAGTGCTATCAACTTAGCCCAAGGTCAGATATTTCATGCAAGACATCACAACAGCGGGGATGGGTTGAAGCAGGAGAGATTTGTCTCGAGACGAATGACACTAAGGAAACCTGCAGACATATTAAGTAAGTTTGTTACTACAATGAAGTTCGAGTCATGCTCATCGAAGTTCTTCGTCATTGGAGCACAATGCACCCTAAGCGGTGTGAAGGGGATCACAAACCTTATGGTATCCATAAGGGCAAACATCAGGTTCCTACTGGCTCAATGGCCATCAGCAATACAAGCCAAGCTGGAGTATGTTAGAAAATTGTCGTGCATTCAATTTCAATATCCGCTTTATAAACCCTATAACCAGCGTCAACGAGAGAATTTCTAGCCAGCAACCTGCAAATTCTTGGACAGAGCCATGGCGAGGAAGTATTTACTGCTTCGAGGGCTGAAGGTTTTGCAGATCTATAGAGCAACTTAAAGAGACTTTTGAGGGCAGATTATTGTGACTTTATGCCACCATAATTAATGCTTGTGCAGGTAGTGGTTGGAGCTTGATTATAAATAGGCAGTTTCTCAACTCAACAAATCATCCAAAGTTCGACCTTCTCTCTTTAGTTGTTTTGTAACTTTTGTTCTCTATTTCTTCTAGAGTTTGAGATTGTTTAGGTGAGAGAGGTCTTCAAATCCTCTTCTTCATTTCTTTTAAAGAAGAATTATAAATCATATACTGCCCTTCGTGGAAGTAGGTGATTTGACCATGTATATCTTAGTGTTGTTCATTTTAATTCTTTGCTTCCTTGTTACTTGTTCAATTCCTCACAATACATATATTATACAGTGTTTTGCACTTGTGATAGCCTAGTGTGTAATTTTTAAGGTCAATGACTTGCCTAGTACACCCTAACGACCATGCCTGTAATTCAGTTTATTTAATATGAGGGGGCACATGTTTGAATAACCTGCATTGCCTTCGTTGAGTTATTGTGTTACGCCTATGTATGAGGTTACTCGGTTGGTCATGAACCATTCGGTTGGTCATGAACCATTCCCATGTGCTGGGATTAGGGAGGTCTAAGGAAAGGAGGCCTTAGTCTATGCCTACTAGTAAGAACGGACTTTTTTGACTCGCAAACTCGGAGTCTACAGAAGCTCTTAACCTGGCTACTCTGCATCTGGGCTTCAGATTGCACGAAACCACTAAGGTAAGGCTTTGGAATTCGGACCTGATGGCGGTCCCTAGTCCCTACGAAAGGCACCAATGTTTGCCTATGAAAAAGGCCTCTCCACAATTTTCGCTCGTCCAACAAGACAGGGGAAATGGTAGTTGTTCGTCTCTTTTCAGTACTCTCGTTTATCCAGTAACCTTCTTGTGGGCTACGAGGGACCCACTGGCTAATAACTATCTTTCCGGGCAATGCCACCTCCACTCACGTTTTCGCGAGGATCTACTCTATCACATTTTCGGATTTATAATCTCTTGCTACCTTATTGGCTCATCGACCTAGATAAAGTTGGTTGGATGTTCAAGATGTATCGTTTCAATCTTTCATTCTCCATGTTACCCATTTGTCATACATTGATATCTCAATTGAAATTATTGAATACTTGAGGGAAAAAACTTTGCTGCTGCTTGGATGCCTTGGGATCACTGACTGGCTCTGTTGCACCGAAATGGAGACGGAAACATGCCGGTTTTGAGGAAACATCCTGGTTTTGGAGGAACGGGATAATGTCCCATGTGCACTCAGTTACTCTAATGTAGATGACCACCTGACACATAAAAAATAAATACAACGCATAACCAAGAATTGACCATGGTTTTCTAATGCACTAGCTTCCAAGTCACTACAGAAAGTAAATTGGTGTGGATATGGCTATGGCTATAGCTAGTGGAAATTAGCTGTTCAACTCATGAGTTTTAAAAAAAATATTAAAAAACCACTAAGAGTTTATTTTTCCTTGATGGTGTGTATCTCAAACCTCTCCCTAAAAGAGAGACAAGTTTCCCTATGCAATTTTTATTTTTACTTCTTTTAGGGTTAATCGCATTGTACCCGTGGTTAGGGGTTTGTGCCGAAGCCCCCTTGGGGTTTCAAATGTTGAAAAAGCCTCCCTGAGGTTTTGTTTATGTGCGTAAGGGGTAATTTTCTGTTATGTGCAGCTAAAAAGACTAAACTCAGTCTCTCTCTAGCTCCTCACTCTCTCTCTCTCTCCTTATCTACATTTGGCTTCTCTCTTCCTCTTTGCAGTTTTGAAGCCTAAGAGACTATCAAAGGATAAGAAGGCATAAGAAAAAGATTCATCTCTCTCTAAGAGAAGAGATCCTCGACAGGTTGGGTTCGATGAAGGTAGCAATAGATTCACCGGCGTTTGACTTGGGTACCCGTGACGGGTGAACTGAGGAACGAGGATGGGGTTCGAATTGCATGCTACGTTACCTGGACTCATCAATTCCGGCGAATTACCGTGTCGATACGATCCGGGTGCTGGTATGGAATCCGTATCGACATGGCTGGTTCGTCTTGGACGCAGCTCAGAGATGCCGTCACTTCTAACACGTCTTCTCTCGTGATCTCTCCTCCCTCTTGAACCACCAAACTCCATTCTTTTTGTAGACTCAGTCGATCTTTTCGGGTCGTTCTGATGTCAGGGACGAACTAAACTAAGGTTCACTTATGGTCTTGGTAGTGAGTAAACTAAGCCCAACTTGGGTTGGGCTTACTTGGGTTGGGCTTAGTTGTAGGTGCAAAATGTATTAGATGGCCCAATATAATACTTGATGAAAGAGGCCCAAAAAGCATCAGATCTTTAGTTGTGCACAATACCGTTAAGTATAACATACCACTCCTTCTCTACTCTTTCTATCCATTTCCTTTTTTGTTTGTCCCCACTCTTTCTACCCATTTCCTTTTTTGGCAACCTTAAACAACCTCAAATGACAATAATACCCTCACAAATAATACCCTACCTACTTTTCCCCCAACCCAACTCTTACCCATTCACTCCATTTACCACAACCTTATCCTCACCTAATAAACTTTCAACCACACAATGAAATAGAGAGAGAAGAGAGAGAGACACGGAGAAACCCATCTTCTCCCTGAGAAACCGTCGCCTCCGCCACACAACCCGAACCAGACACCGTCGTCTTCCTTCGAAATCTCCTCCGAACAGTCACCGGAGAAGAAACCAGAAGATGTCAAGTCTTCGAAACCGCAGGGTTCGTCGGTGACGAAGAGACCGAGGAAGTGTCCTTGAACGGCGACGCGGCAGGGTGCTCCGATCTGCTTCATGGCGGTCGAAGGTGGAGCACGGCGACGATGGCAAGGGCGGTTGAGACCCTGATGGCAGGGGATGCTCCGATCTGTTCGTCTTCCGTTCTTCTTCTTTCTCCTCCTCTTCTGTTTTCTACTTCCTTTCTCCGCCATCTTCTTCTTCTTGTCCTCCTCCCTTTTCACCTTACTCATGATTTGGATCTGTTAATAAATTGGATCTGTTATAAAAAAGCTGATTTAGATCTGAATATATATATATATATATTTTTTGATTTGTTGGTGGTGATCTGAATAAATTGGTATGTTGCTGTGAAATTGTTGGTGGTAGTTGATGTCGGTGGCGGCGTGGTCATGGTGGTGGCTGTCGGTGGTGGCGTGGTGTGGTGGTGGTGGTGGTGGTAGCCTACAGTCAGGAGAGAGTGGGGGCACATATGTTAGTCTCACAGTGCAGTAGGGGCATTTTTGGTCATTCTGCCTCTACTCTTAAAACCCACGCCCAACCGCAATTGGTAGAAAGAGTAGAGACAGAGTGGTATGTTTCAATTTGGTCCTTGAAATTTTCAATGAGACCCTTTAACATATGTTATTTTAAAGAAATTTCCTCACACAGTAGTTTCATTTCAAAATGCTCCTTATAGCCCAAACTAGAAACTTATTATGCAATGGAATCATACTATGTCTCATTTCTTTAGTTGAAAGCATTCTACATCTTTAAAAAATATAAATAATAGGCAAACATATGTCGTATCCCCGCACACATGGCCACATTTTGGATACTTATTCGCCGAGTTCCCGAAATCCTATATTTTGACAAATAGGCAGATCCGAGTCCGATACTCACCGGATATGACCCCACACCCGAGTCCATGTAACGTAGCTTGGGTGACAGTGGTCGCCAGGGCCGTCATCGTTGCTCGTTAAGTCGACCCCCACCAGGTCCATGACAGTTCGATTTCTGCTCACAGGCTGTGATGCAGGGTGATTTTATAGAACTTGTGAATTTGTGGACTACTGCTTCATATCTCTTGAGCATTGCCCATGGAAAGTTTACTGAAACAGAACAAGGTTTTGGGCCTTGCAAAGATGCTGAACAAGACCATTTTGAATGGTTTCAAACTGAACCAGTGGGCCCAATCTGCAGGCTTTAACCTGCAGCTTAGTGCAGGCTTTAATCTGCACCCTTTTGGTACTTTTTACTTAGTTTACTTAGCCATGAAGTAACAGACTCTGTATGCTCTTACTTAGCCTTCAAGTAAGGTAGTTTGAAGGGTATATTGGTCGTTCAGACCTTAGGGCAGCAAGTAGTAGCTTTACTATAAATAGGGCTGCAATATTATGTTTTAGTTAGTTAAATTTTGGTACTGAACCTTGTAAGGTAAAAGAACCTAGAGTTCTATTGGGTTTTAACCCTAGAAACGGAGAGTTTCTTTGTTTCCCACTTCAGTTTGTTCTAAGCTTCTGCTTCATAAACGGTTATACAGGGAGATTATATAGAATCGATGCACCTGTGGACTATTGCTTCTTATCTCTTGAGCAATATGTCTATAGAAAACTTAACTGGAACAAACTTAGGTTTTGGTTCTTGCAAGGTGCTGAACAAGACCAGTTTGAATGATTATCAAATTGAACCGGTGGGCCCAACCTGCAGAGTTAGTGCAGGCTTTAACCTGCACCTTTTGTTGTTTCAGTAACTAGTCATTACTTAGTCATGAAGAAAGGTCTTACTTAGCCTGTAGGTAAGGTCATATATGTCTTTTGTTACATTAGAGAAGCAAGTAGTATAGTTCCTCTATAAATAGAACTATAATATTATGTTTTAGTTAGTTGAATTTTGGTACTGAACCTTGTAAGGTAAAAGAACCTAGAGTTCTATTGGGTTTTAACCCTAGAAACCGAGAGTTTCTTTGTTTCCCACTTCAGTTTGTTCTAAGCTTCTGCTTCATAAACTGTTCTAGTTTTAGATTCTCTCTCAGGTGTACTTTATCTTTAGAAGTTTCAACAGCCAGGAATGATCCAGAAATGTATGAGTACCTATCTCTGTCCAAAATGTACCTCTTTTCAGATTCTGACAGGAAAGGATCCAGATAGCCGGTTGAGGGTTTCAATGTAAGCTCAATGAAACTCTTGGCACCTTCGGATGTAAAACTTCCAGGTTCTTGTAAAGATTGAAACTCCGGTTCAGTTTTATCTTTATATTGAATCTGAGAACAATCATCCTTGAAGTTGTTTGGAAGTGGAAGGATTCCAGAACTGGAAATTCTTTCTAAATCCTCCAAGATCAAGTCTTCTACATCTTCTTCGTACTCATCGTAGATTGGAAGAGTTTCCCAATTTACTGAGCAATCTTCAGGTGCATCACTTCTGAAATCCTTTCATTTCCTAACGAGGTCAAGGATAAGAGTTCTCTGAATCTGTTTTGATGAATACGATGTCCCAAAAATCCATTCCTTAGAGGAAGCTGGATTTGCAAGACTTGAGACTGTTGAGAATCTCATTGAGCGTCCATTGAAACCTTTAACCTTCTACATGGACCCGTTCATGTTGGAATCTCAAATGAGTTGTCTGTCCAACAAGGTTGCGAGTTGCCTATCTGCTTCAACACCATTTTTGTGTCTTCAAAGTAGCACACATGACGTCAAGAAGAAGATTACAATTGAAGTGCTAGGAGGCGCAACGTATAAACTGATGAATGTCGAATTCCATAGGAGGCAGAATCAAAGGGTTGGCAGAATCATCATCCAGGGAAAAATTCGAGGACGAAATTTTCTCTAACAAGAGGAGTATGATGCAGGGTGATTTTATAGAACTTGTGAATTTGTGGACTACTGCTTCATATCTCTTGAGCATTGCCCATGGAAAGTTTACTGAAACAGAACAAGGTTTTGGGCCTTGCAAAGATGCCGAACAAGACCAGTTTGAATGGTTTCAAACTGAACCAGTGGGCCCAATCTGCAGGCTTTAACCTGCAGCTTAGTGTAGGCTTTAATCTGCACCCTTTTGGTACTTTTTACTTAGTTTACTTGGCCATGAAGTAACAGACTCTGTATGCTCTTACTTAGCCTTGAAGTAAGGTAGTTTGAAGGGTATATTGGTCTTTCAGACCTTAGGGCAGCAAGTAGTAGCTTTACTATAAATAGGGCTGTAGTATTATGTTTTAGTTAGTTGAATTTTGGTACTGAACCTTGTAAGGTAAAAGAACCTAGAGTTCTATTGGGTTTTAACCCTAGAAACCGGGAGTTTCTTTGTTTCCCACTTCAGTTTTTTCTAAGCTTCTGCTTCATAAACTGTTCTAGTTTTAGATTCTCTCTCAGGTGTACTTTGCACCATTGTAGCATCAGATTGTGCAGGTTGGCACTTCTGAACTACATTAGGCTGTCTCCGTCCCTTCCTTTCTCTCTTCTGAATTTAATTAGAAATTTGTTGGGGTTTGATTTTGTTCAATTTCTGGGTTTTGATTTTGGTTCTTGATCTGTTCCGATTTCATATTTGTGAAATTTGAATTGATTCCAGTAAAGATTTGGTTAGAATATTGCAGAGGTAGTTCAATTGTTGGTTCAGTTGAGATTCTATTTGGGGTTCAATTTGTTCTTGTGTTCAACCGATTTTGGTTTTATTTTGGATCTCCTTCCTCCGTTCATTCTCTTCTTCTCCTTCATCCTTTTTATGTTCTCTCTTTTTTAAATGGCAACGCTGTGCAACATAGCTGCCAGGTCAAGGAATTGGTTTTCGGTCCGTCGGATGGGTTTGTTATCACTACGTCCTTGCTGGTTAGGGTTGGTTCTGCTGTAGCCTGTTCGATTCAGGACCCACCCAGACTTGGACAAATGACAGCCATCACACACTCAAACAACTTAAAGGTAAGACAAACCACCATGAACTAGAAGAGATACATTAGCAGATAACTATAAATATGTCCATATAAAAGGGGTATTCAAGTGTGACCTTATTTTTTCATGAAAGCAGATAGCTATAAATATGTCCTGATTACAAACATGTATGTGTGGCAGTTACGGAAGTATGAGATACATTAGCAGATAAGTAATATCCTGGTTTGCATAAAGCAGATGAGATGCATACAAATAAATCGCAAAACATTGAAGCCACCGATTTTCATGAAAAAATAATTTTACCTCAAATCGGTTCCAAAAGTACAGAATGAGGTGTTGCATAAATGCTGCAGTGGTGGAGAGAGCCAAATATGAAAAACCTGACAGTTGTTGAAACACTTGTTAACTGAAAAAGGACGTCAATTAACATTCTGCACAAATTTAAGATTGGTGATAACCATACCATAAGTATAAGAGAAGAAATAGATGTGGAACACCAGGAAGTAGAGCAAGAAAAACCGAGGAAAGAACTTCATGGATATCGGTGTCCGGACACTGCAGATGAAGCAAAATATAAGAAGGATATGAATTAAGTACTCAGTAAGATTCTTAACTGCCTATTTTAAGGTTTTGCCTTTACAGAATATTATTGGTTAGAAAAAAATCAAATTATAATTTATACCCCTTTGTTTTCCATTGATACTTTGATAGCCTGCTCCAAATTCAATTTTCAGTACAATGATATGTTAAAGAGATCCTTTAAAGTCAAACTAAATACATAGAAGGGGCACACAAAGCATTTTCTTGACACCTACATTGTTGCCCATAAACAATACGAATCAAAATCAGATAACTATAAATATGTCCATATACAGGATAGTGTGACCTTATTTTTCCTGTTACAGAACCCCGAAAGATAATCCATCTAACAACTGATAACCGCTTCAGATAGAAATGGATAAACAAACTGCATAGATTTTGGGAAATTCTGGCAGTGTTTGAAACAATCGCCTTTGCACACCTTGATGCAGTGACTTTCATAAAAAAAAAAAAAAAAAAAAAAAAGGATAAGAAGGCACAGACCTGATGAGAGTAAATAGCTCGCACAACCAGACGAGAATTAAGACCATGAAGGCAAGCAGCTGGTCATCATAAAACTCGAACAAAAAGAAAAGGATACCAATCATAATCTGCAGAAACAAGATGTAAACAGTTCTGTTAATAAAATAACGAGGAACCTTTACATACAAATAATGCTTGAATAGCCAAGTGAAGGAGAGAAAATATTGTGTCTTCCAACAGAGAGCTGGTAAAGCATAGGGAAAGCTGAAGCGTTCTGGGACATTTTAGGCAACTAAAGTTGCGCAAATAAGATGATGGGACAAAAGAGGAATGCCTGGTTAGAAAAGCAGATCCAATGAGAAAGTGAGGCACAAAATTTTCATTCATTTAGTGCAAATGACGCACTCAGTTTAGTGTACAGGTCATGGGGCTATTGACCGCTTTTAGCAAGATGACATTAAGGAAAAAGTTAATAACGGGTGCTGCTTCCCTTAAAACACAAAAAAAGTACATAAAAGGAAATGCTTGCCAAAGAACATGTAGGACTAGGAAGCACGGATACTTCAAAAATGGAGCCGTAACCCGTGGATACGGATCGGATACTGCTAAATACGTGTCGGACACACCACCTGGCGTGTCAGGGTACTCCTGTCTTTTTACAATGGCCGGACACGGATGGGACACGGCTGTATTGTAATTTATAAAAATTAATGTGGGTGTCTTTGGTAAAAGATTTGAAGGGTTAGATGAAAGAACTTAAAAATTAATGTCTAATATGCAGTTAATTAGTTGATGTGGTATAAAAAGGATGTGGATTCCTTTTCAAGCACAAAATTCACCTATTCAATTCTGTCAAACTCTCTCGAATCCAAAGGACACAGCAAACTCTCTGCAACCAAAGGGACACAGCAGCAACTACGAACAAGTGGTCTCTATCTTTCTCTCCCCTCCTCCTGCACTGGGGTGTCTCTCTCCCCCTCTTCTTTCTCCGCCCTTCTAGTGAACTGGGGATATCTCTCACCCCATCTCCTTACCAGTTGAGAGGCATTCTTATCTTTTAAGTTCAGCCTTTTGTCAAATGAAAACTTTTTCTTCTGATCTTGTTCTTAAGAGATTATAGTGCTGCTATGACCTTGATGAAAATGAAAGCAATGTTTTTATTGTAATTCATTAAGTAGTGTGTGTGTGTGTGTGTGTGTGTGTGTAATAGACGTATCCTTGCCGTGTCGTATCCTCAATTTTTTAGAAAATGACGTATTCCGTGTCCGATCCCGTATCGTATCGGACACCCGTATCCCTCTCCGTGCTTCTTAGATGTAGGACCAAGGTGAATTTAAGTTATTTTACATAATGTGGCATCTATAATCAGGAAAATGTACTGTACACATCAAACGAAAAAATAGATACATACTGGTACAAACACGAGTGATTCAATCACGTGCACAAAGATAAGCTGGAATGTTGGAAGTCGATGCCGAGCATGGTGTTGAAGCTGCACTGCAGTGATTATGGAAAATTAAATTGATTGTGAAGGAAGAAGAGGAAAGCATGACTTCACGTGTAACTAAAGTGCAAACACATCATTGTAAACGGGCTACCTTCTAAGAGAATCAACGACACAAGTAGACAACACTCCAAATAAATATTGAAGACTCTCTAGAGCACCTGTTACATGTAAGCTCAACCAGTTTCCTACATTCCAATATTGAAAACCAAAAAGCCAAAAGGGGTAATAAGTAGACAAAGCCCTACCCACAGCAAAAATGAGACACACAAAAGCACATGGACATCAGAACCACTTCAATACACCCTCACTGAAGCAACTAACGTTTATGACAGCGGTAAGGTGACCAAGCTCATTACCAATAGACCACTTCCATTCTTCATTGGTGGAGTCGTCTTACCAAATTCTAAATATCAAGTCCAAGGGCGGACACACACTTGACCCGGGGTGGGCCTATGGCCACCCTGGATTTTTTTCCTCTACTACAATTTTCAGTTTTTTGTCAAAAAAAATCATGTACCCCCCCCCCCCCCCCCCCGAAATCGCACAAAGTACTCCAGTGTGAAAGTTGAAACTACTTAAGTGCCCATAAGATAAACACAAATATTCATTATTTAGGCCCAAAATTCTCACTATATAACAATTTAGGCCCAAAACTCTCACTATAAGTAGATTTAGGCCCAAAATTTCGTGTCAATTTCTTTTTACTCCGCAAGTATAAATTATGTCCACCCTGATGAAGAAATCGTGCGTCCGCCCCTGATCAAGTCATCAATGTCCACTTAAGATCACTTCAAGAGGCACCCAAGCATGATACAAAGGAATAAAACTTAATTAACAACTAGACAAAGCATCAAAGTACATGATGTACCACTGCAAACATAGAAGTATCTATTTTCATTGGCCAGGACCAAAGATGATATTTGCACCAGGATATGATAGGATAACTCAATACGATTACATGCAATTTCCATCTAGGGGTGAGTTAACAAAACTAACTAGCACATAAGGTGCAAATAAGTATGTAACTAGTTACTATATTAAACAACACTAACCTGTGAACTTAAGCATCCGAGTCTGCGTCTCTCTAAGAGTAAATGAAACTGACATCGTAGTCGTGAAGAAAACAAATAGTGACATCATAAGCACACCACACTTAATAACGAGATAGTCTGCAAAAAGAGTGCATAAGCTATCAGGCCCTAAACAATTATAAAAAAAAATCAAACCATTCAGTGTTGTATGACTGTACATATAGTGGCACGGACGAACCAATAGTCATAAAAAGCTAATCATAAGATTTGTCCAAACTATGGAAAAGGTTATGTCTACTTGAGACCTGCAAGGTCTTGTTTAGTATAGGAAATGAAAATTGTTGTTAAAACCATGTATGTAGTGGACTGTGAAAAAGTTATCCCACTTTTCAGTCTGAAAAATTAAGACGTCCGGTCGTAGATCTTCTAGCTGTTTTTATAGACTTCTTCTCAGATCCAAACTTCGAGGCCATGACTCAATCATTACCAGTATACCCTTGCCGACACAAAATAAGGTCTCCTCATTCTATCTTAGACTTCACAAAGGATAAGGGGTGTAAGCTAATGCAGTTAAGCAGCTACCTATTCATGAATCTTACCCCTAGACCTTCTATATGCTTTAAGAATTGGCAATTACAATTACGCAACATGTTAAGCATCAGGATTTGGCGGCCCTGACTATATTCCTTCCACATAACATCCTTTGATCATGTGCTCTAAAATTGATATATCTAGTTACCACCTCCGCAACCACCCTACTACTGATACATCTCAAAATTGTATAACCGCTAACAATATGGCAGCTGCCACTGTTATTTTCTAAATTGATTGAGTTTAACACATAGTGTTTCGGTTGCGATTGCAGAAATTCAGAACCACCAGCTACACTTCACAGTTGAATAAAAAGAGTGGTAAGCATGAAGAAAAAAAATCAGAATTAATCAAACCTCCAATTTGTGCAGAACCTTCTGGCTGCTCATGTGCATAAGTTAGATTATAGAACTCCCTTGACTGATAATTATACAGGTAACCTGCAAGAAAGAAAAACTGTAAGAAAATGAAGAGCCAAACACAATGATTATCATATTCTGCATACAGGCACATATAGTTACAATATTGAACCTTATCGAATGCATCTATATCACATACATACTTAGTACGGGGAGAAATTGGAAGTTTACATTTAGAATATCACCTCAACAGAGTTAGTATTCAAGCTAAATCCTAAAATTGGAATGACTAAAGAATTATATAATACTTGGTCTTTACCCTATTTATATACTCCCTCTGTCCCAAAATTATAGTCTGGGTGGACTTTTCGCAAATTTTATGGAGGTGCTTTGACTTATAAATTGACTAAATTGTCCTTTTGTGATGTATGTTACTTTCTTTTAGGGAAGTGGAAAAAAAAAAAAAAAACGTATGTAAGGAAGCGAAGTGAAAAGGTTTGTAACTTTTTAGAAGTAGGACAATTATTCTGAGACTTTCCTTCTAGGAAAGGATGACAATTTAAATGGGACAGAGGGAGTATCGAATAGGATGACATAACTTTCTCCTTTTACATCATATTCCCCATGAAATTTGGAACTTCGAGTGGGATACAGCACGCTATATAATAAAGGGGTGGAAGTTAAGGTTTGAAATGTGGAGGTATGAGGCACCATATCCTCTTTTCCGGTGAAAAAATTATCAGTAAAAAATGAAGGATATGATCATATGTATAATTAAGCTGCTTCTTGGCACATTGGGAACACTTTAAGCGATACCAATCGGGAAGGAATTACTGTCCAGAATCTACTCAGCCGCAAGCCACTAAGTCTTCCGCTGAAATGAAATATTATTTTATAGGGAATCTTGAGATTTCTCTCGATATCGGTCGGAAGGAGGTGGTACCGGTCAAATTTTTTGGTCTTATTCAGATTGCTGAATCTTTTTAATCATTCGTGTGTTAAATGCATGGTTTCTAAACCCGAACTGGTGGTTGACCCGGCAAAGACACCGAGTTACTGGTCCAACTGCTGGATCACTGGTCCAACTGGCGGATCGATAAAGAATGTCAACATTATATTATATAATATTAGGAAAAAAGTATTAAGAGAAGTACTACATTATTACACGACATCTAGAAGTTTAAATAAGTACTTCTATGAGTTAGAGTAAATATGATATCGTATTATGTTTGTATGAGATAATGATTTCATAAACATCTAATAACTACCTAAAATATGTGCTTGATGGTCTTGTTCATAAAATATAAGTGGAAAAGCAAGTAAAACAATATAATTACAACAATTCTATTTAATAGATGTAGAATATTCAAATTCTAAAAAGATTAACATGTTATGTGGTACTCCCTCCGTCCCACAATTTTAGTCCATCTTTCTTTATAGGGATGTCCCAAAAAAATTGTACATGTACTTTTTTGTGGCCTACAATATTGTGATTTCTTTAACTTAGCCTTAAAAAATAATGAAGCCGTCACTGGAAAGTGAGAAAGTAGGGGTATTCAAGTAAATGAGTGAGCAAGACGTTAGTGGAAGTGTAATGGTTACACGACCCCTTATATAGTTGGATTCCCCAAACATGACTAACATTATGGGACAGAGGGAGCAATATAGTAGCAAGTGACTGAACTTTAAATCAAGAGGTTACGAGTTCAAAACCTCCCATCAACATCAAAGTGTAACTTTTGTATTAAGAAACCTGTCAAGCCCAGTAAACCCACAGCAGGTCACTGGGCTTCTTATAATCCTGCCTGGTTTTGACCGGATTTTTAGCTAAGGCAAACCAGGGCCCGGACTGTTTTGGGTCCGTTCACCTGTTGGACCAGCCTATTCGGCCCAGGTTTAATAACCATGGTTGGATGACAAAATGATGTGTATAACCTCTCGTATCTAAAAATGGCTAATAAGAGAAAAGGGTCGAGTTAGTTGTAAGTAACCCCCATAATTGGTGGCTAAAGCTTAAATTAATTGGTGATCACGGCTCTACTACGTCGAGCATGATGAGAGCATGTTTACTACCATTTGTAGGAAATCAATGTTCTCCACTCCAATGTCTAAATCATTGTGCTCTTTCATGTTCGGGTATAGTAGGAATGTGCGTCGCCTGCACAGTACGGTAAAAAAAAAAACGTCCTGAATGGCGGTCTGATCCTTGACAAAAAGCACCGGGAGAAGAAATAAGCTTTAAGGAAGCGTTCTGAAGAACAAGTCCCTCTTCTGTAACATTTTATATTGGTTATTTAATTTATGCTTTATCTAATATTCTTAACAAGTGTCTCTGGCAGAGATTTTGTGAGCTGGATTGGGAGAAGAACTTCAACAGTTTATGCATGACCCTATTCCGAAACATATTTTATATTGGTTATTTAATTTATGCTTTATCTAATATTCTTCACAAGTGTCTCTGGCAGAGATTTTGTGAGCTGGATTGCGAGAAGAACTTCAACAGTTATACATGACCCTATCTGTAATCCTACGGTTTTTAATATGTAATTTAGTGTCCCTTATAGTATAATGCATATCATACATGACCTTAGGTTTGCATTTAGTATTTATACCCTATGGTGGAGACTCATACCCTAGTAGTTGTTGAGAAGTTGGTATAAGCTTCGAGGACGAAGCTGTCTTTAAGGAGGGAAGGATGAAATACCCGTTTTACAGATACGGGTATTTTATAACATTATTGGGTGTTAAAAGGATATTAGTATAAAAAGTTGGGTGCTAGTTACATTATTTAGAAGTTAGTTTTATTATTATTAACAACTTGGGGATTTTATGTCTTTTAACTTAAACTACTTAGTGTCTTTTAATTAACTAGGGGGTAGTAGTTGTCTTTTACCTAAACCTATGGGGGGAAGTGTCTTTAGGCCAAAACTTGACCCATCTTCTTCCCTATTTTTTCTCCATGGCCGAACTTCTCTCTCTCCAACTCCAACTCTATGATTTTGTTTCCTTTTTCAATCAAATTCAATCCCAATCACCTACAAATTCGATAAAGACCTAAACTTTAGCAACAAGAAATCTAATTTTGTCCATAATCATGACCCAATTCGGAATCCAAGTCAACCTGGAAACAATCCTAACCTTCCATAAATTCTTACCTCCAAGCCTATATAAACCCACCCCAACCTCAGATTTTAATTCACACCAACACCAAAGAGCTCTCAAATCTCTCCCTCTCTCTCTCTCTCCCACCGACGGGCTGCCCGTCGCCGCCGCCACTGCCCACCGACGCCGTCACCGCTGTCGTCTGTTTCCCTTCTTTTTCCGGTAAATCTCAACCCATCTTCTTTTAATTCTTTCTCTTGGGTTGTTGGGTACCTTGAAAATCCATTGTTGGGTTGAGGACAAAAATAATATAGTTATGGTGTATTTTGAAGGGAGAAAATAAATAAGGTTTAGTTGCCAACCCTTGGGAATTTTACTGTCTCTTATTTAAAAGGAGTTATGGGGTTTTATAATTAAATTCTTGTAAGATAATATCTTTGGGTTAGATCTAATTGATTTGTTTGGTTACAGGAAAATAAGAATTTATTACCCTGAAAGTTATACATATATAACTATAGTTATGTAGTTGTAATATTAAACATTAGTTTTATGAATAGTATTTTTAAACAAAAGTGGCTATTTACCTTAGTAGATAATGGAAAAATAAATAAGGGGGTTGCACTTGCATTACATGTAGGACTTTGTGTGTCTTATTGTCGTATTAGCAATATGTTGATTATAATATTATATTGTAGGCAACGAGTTCTCAGACGAGGGATACGTCGAATATTACCACTGATTTGCTATAACTGCTTTTGTTTGAGGTAAGTAAACATGCCAGGCCTAGCGCCCATTCCGCCTTTTCGTGTCGAATAATTTCATCCCTATTTGTCTCAAAATGATTTTAATGTGAAATATGTGCTACCCGAATACTTGTTCCAATTTGTGAAAATATTTCTCTGAAAATATCACTGTAATATAATAATCGACGATAACGTAAAGTGAAAGAGTTGTGCGGGGTTGTTACTTGGTTACTATTGGCATTGGGCGTGTTGATTTCAGTCTCTCGTCCAATTAAGTTTATTTAATCCGGTTGCAATGTCCCGGATAGCTCTTGTACTCACTCCTCTGGCCGCAAGAAGTCTTAGGGGGGTGTCGACACTTAAGGTCATGGATGCTTGCGAGATGGTTGGTTCTTTTTCCTCGTCACAACAAATTAACAATGTGATTTTGGATTTATTGGAAGAGATGGATGAATATGTGATTTCGAAATTTCCTAAATTAAATAAAGAAATTAAATTATCTCTTGTTTTCATTAATGTGTCAAGCTTTTACTTCTGCTGTGGTAAATCTACTATCAAATGCTTCACGTTTTGCAAATTGTCTCATAATCTGTTTACATGCTTGGGTGTTGCTTACTCAGTATTTTCGCTGACTTTGGAAGCTGTGGTGTTCTCTTTTGTTTTATGCACCACAAGTTTAGATGAAAGCTTGGCTTATGGGGGAGGCGCGACTCATCATAATAATTAGAAATTTCACGTTTAGTTTATGAGAACTTCTTCTAGTAGTTTGGAAATTCTAGTTTGGATAATGCCCATATTTGTGGCGAAATAATTTGAAACACATTAAGTATTTCTTTAATATTCTATGGATTTTGTTTGGATTCCATGTTTTTAAACCTCCTTGTATCCGGGTTTAATCTCAAGTACGGAGTGACACCCTGGGCTTCCGGCTTGGTCGTTTTGGGGGACTACAGGGGGATCATTTAATCAATATGTAGTGCGCAAAGTAATTTTGAGATATGCTAGTTGGCAAAATGCCCCCCGTAAAGTATCAGGGAGTTGCGTAAAGCTATGTACAGTGCACTACTGAGGTGGAGGGATCTCACGGATATATTGATGTTCAGAGGGCATACAGAAATGTTGAGTTTATTTAAGATGGCCAAATGATAGTTACAGAAGATTTTTCTCACAGTAATTCTAAAAGACAACCAAGTGCTCGTACAAGAGAAATGTGATCCAAAAAATATCAGATCCCTTTTAGATGTAAGATTTTTCAAGTAAGAAGTGGCCTTGGGTAGTTGCTCAAACTCGTTAACAAGTGGCTTAACCGAATTGACCGAACCAGAAAGTTTTGCAATCGCATCCCTTAGGCACATAATCTTGGGTAGCTGGAACGTGGAACTTTAACATGTGGCATAAGCGAGCGTGAAGATTTTTATAACACAAACTATTTACTTGACATTATCTGATACTACCGCTGCCTGAAAGCATATGTATTACTTATCTAAACTACCAGCAACATGTGGAAGGACAAAACACAGCAGCAGAAATATAAACAAAGACGATATATCTTTTGAGAGGAGCTCGTGAATATCACTAAGATTCCAAGTTTAGTCAAGTGTACACTGCGTCAAAGGAAACTACTGAATACCTTGACCAGGAGAACTCAACAGACTATTCATCAAAATAGTATCATAGCCCACAAGTCTATTTATTAGAAGTTGCTGCCACCTGGGAAGAGAAACAAATAAATCCAAAACATGTCAACGTAAGTATTCAATACAAGACAGCATAAACTATATTTTGCTGCAACGTAAGTTCCAAGACAATGAATATAAACAAACATAAACTTCATATGCTGAGCTTGACCTGGTAAACTGGACGGGTTAGGTAAGGGTTAGGGGTATTTAGTTTGGATTTATACAAGATGGGCCCAATTAGATCATAATCCAATTGAGTCCAATAATAATTGGACTCAATTGGATTAGATTTACATGGGCTGGAAGCTCGTGGTAGTCCAACTAAGTCCAGCTAGTATTATTTTAGGCCCAACTTCAAACATTAACTAAGCCCAATTTAGTCATTTAGCTTTCTAGACATTTGAATTGGTGTTCTTTTACAGAAATGGCCTTCGATCTTGTTTAAATTTTCAAATTCTACCCTTAAGACTCTCCCCATCTCCATCTCTGATGGTTTACTCTGCTCCTCCTCCATGGCCGGCGGACTCAATGGCTCTCCCTACCAACAATTTCTCTCTTTTCATGATCAGGACCATCCGAACCAACAATCCCCCACGGCGGCCTTCCTCCTCCTCCTCCTCCTCCTCCTTCCTCTTCTTCTTCTTTATTTTTAGTAGAGTATTTTTGGTGTACTACGCCCGTCAAGATTATTAGATTGTTGGAACTTAAACGGATAACTCTAACTAAAACTCGTTTATTAATTGGATAGGACCCATAACATTCGTTAGCTGGTTAAATGGTCAGGTCAAATGGGCTTATACCAATTTATCAGGTCTATGCACAACAATTAAGCAGAGTCTCTCCCTGAACAAAATATGTAATTATCCATAATACTTTCTTCTTTAATTTCCTCCGGAAAGACATAATAGATTTTCATCTCGAAAAGAAATATTTAAGCCATACTTCTCTGTCACAAGCTGTAGCAAAAACACGTAACTCTAGGTGATGATGTTAATAGTAGTAACACAAGAAAAGAAAAAAATCGAATAAAACGTTAACCAAACATCAGTGACCTCTCATCTTTATGCAACATCAAACAATCCAATACACTTCAGTCTCATGGGCTACATAAACACCTGAAAACCTGCCTATTTCGTACAACCAAAGCCCTTCCCTTCCTTCAGAGCCACCTATTTCCACAAAATCCAGGTCCTCAATAAGGCTAATATCTAGAAACTGTGTTTAAGTGCAGTTTCAGAGAGGAGTAAAAAATGCACAGGAGCAAACAAGCAACAAAGTAGCACTTTAGAGAGGCTTTAAATGAATATTTTTTGAAATTTTTTAAATGACTTGAATGAACTAAAAGTGTACACAGTTATACTAGCCACTGTCTTAGACCTAGGGTGTGACAAAATAATAACTTGACGCCAGAATTTTCATTTGAAGTTTGCTTCTGATATCCACCACACTCTAGAACAATCTGTTCTGGATTTTAATAATGGAAATTGCAATTACGTGTAGCAGTGCACATATTGATGATGCAGACCTAGATATCGTTGTTGGTAAAAGGTATAA
This sequence comes from Linanthus parryae, assembly GCA_023055425.1. NCBI lineage: Eukaryota > Viridiplantae > Streptophyta > Magnoliopsida > Ericales > Polemoniaceae > Linanthus > Linanthus parryae. The sequence goes on along the minus strand of JALGPY010000065.1, from coordinate 373,994 downwards.
TCTCCCCCTTAATGGAATACATGTCGATCGTGGCAATATGTAATTTAGGATAAGTATTATTTACACTCAAGCCCTTGGCTCTTGTACTCTTACAAGTACTCCGCTATAAGCTGAGTTACGACACGAATACTCCAAACAGATTTCTCTTGGTAAACCTAGTTATCATGGTATCAGAGCGAGTGCTGCTCCTGGGCGGAAACCCTAGCCCACGCCGCTGCTAAGCACCAACATCTATGCGAAACCCCCGCGCAGTCACATCATTCAGATCAAGTTTGAAGCCAATACAGGTAATCGGTCCATCTCTGACGTTAAGCATTTTATTAAACACTTTCTGATGAGCTGGCCCTCTAGGGAAAACCCATGGATGAGTCTGATTTTGTTGATCGAGTATTGGATGAGTTGAGTGAGGTCTATCTGCCTGTCGTGGAGGCCATTGAAGCATGTGAAACTGACATTGGGTATAATGAATTGTTTGAAAAGCTGACACACAAGGAACTGCCATTGGCAAAATCAAGCCCCGCGGAGCACCTTGCTACACCCGTCTTTTCTCATCAGACATACAGCCCTCCGGGTTGTGGCCGCGGCTAGCCTGGTCGTCCAACTCTCCACTCTCATCGACAGGCTCGATCCTTGGCTCGGATCCTTCATTCGGCCATCATCAAACGACTCTGCGACCCCTTCGCACCGTCTGTCATCTCGTCTGTTAGTGGGGTTCTGTTAGGGGTGTGGCAAATCTCACAGCGAGGCGACTCACCACATCACCGCGGACATAGAGAATCTGTCATTGCATCAACCCTACTCCCAGTCAAATGATGTTATGATTAATGATGACACTAGCCTCCCTATCACCCACACTGGTTCAATGTCTCTTACCTCTAACTCTTTCTAATGTTCTTAATTTTCTTGCGATTAAGAAAAATCTTATTCAGTTTGGAACTATGGGCTTCCCGTGACGTTATTGCTGAGTTTTCCTCTACTAGTTTTTTCTTGAATGATCACACTACAGGGACGCCTCTTCTAACCGGTCAACTTACTGACAGTGTTTGAGTGGTCAGCATCCTCTTAGTCTCTTTCGTCGGCGATTATTCCAAATCACCCATTTCTTGAATGATCACACTATTTGTCGGCGATTAGTTTCGCAGTTTTATATTCCAGTTAGCAGTCCCACTAAGTCTTAGTCTTGTGCCGTAATGCATGCAATTGCACGAAGAGTCATAAACTTTCATTTCATGGTTCTAGTATTCGGTCAACTTGACCTCTATATGTAGTGTTTTATGATGTCTGGACATCCCCCAGTGTACAGTCATGATATACCATTTCTCTAAATATATCTTGTTCTACACTATGCAACGCAAGTCCCAACCTCATGATATTTTCTTTCGTTTTCGTGCTCTAGTTGAAAAGTAATTGGGGTGGTATATTGGTCTTCGGAATACCCAACCTTTACTGCATATCTCATCTCACCTCCCAGCCACACACGGCTGAGCACAACATCTACTCGGAAAACCGTCATCAGCGCGTTGTCGAAAGTGGCCTTGCATTGCTACACCATGCCTCTATGTCTTCCGTGGCCACATGCCTTCTCCACCGTTGTTACCATATCAACTGTCTCCCTACCCGGTCTCTTAAGATGAGATCTCCATTCGAAACCATCTTTCACCAAAAACACAACTACTCCAGCTTTGTGTGTTGGCTCTCTCCTAATTTGGTTTCGCCCAAGGTCACCGGAATCGCGGAACACTGTGGTTCGCGGAACGAGATCGGGAACTCGATTTGTGGTCTGCTAAGAATGCGGTTCGCCAGGGGTAGACTTCTCTGGAGGGATTAGTTGGAACGATATATATTCATGTTCGTGTTGCCTAGTACTGTGGATTATTATCAGGTCAAAAGTTTGTAGGGACTTCCATCATACATAAGAACAGGAGGGGTAACGTTGTGAATTAGTGGATGAAATTTAGAGTCAGAGAGTAATAATATCAAAATACTTGGTTATATGTGTGAAAACTTTAGGGATCGCCAAAATCAGCGATCTGAATCGCGAACGGTCGCGAATTGGGATCGCGCGATCTGGATCGCAGATCGCACCCCGTAGAGCGATTTCTGGTAACTCTGGTTTCGCCTATGTATCTCTCACATCTTCCCGAGTCTTCATTCGGTAATCTCTCACTCAGAGTACCTATTTGTGTCTTGACCCCTCCACTCACCAAGTGTATGTTTCCTATCATGTTCGGTTTATGAAGTCTTCCTTTCCCTTCAAGTCAGAACCACTCATACTCCGCCAGACATCAATGCTCTCCTCACGTAGTGGTTCACTACTGCTTTATCCCTTCCTTCTCGCCGTCAGTCCATACCATCTCACTGCCCACCCCGCCGATCCCGTCTCCCTCCCCTCCAGTCCCACCTCCAACACAGTACAACATACAACATTACGTCCGCCGACCCCTCCGGCTCCCCCGTCAAACTCAACACCCATACCCAGGGAGGTTCAGGCCGAAATGGGTGATTTGGACTCCAATATTACCAAAATAAGAGAGATTTGAGAGAAAGCACGGTATGGGGATGTTTGTAAAACCTCATTTTGAAACTAGGCTTTACACGCTAAAATAAGAAAATGATTATGAGGTTTTGTAATAGTTCGGTCAGCACATCAATACAGGCATCTATGACAATTACATGTTTCAAAAACTTAAAAGGCTAATTTTCAAAATGAGATTTTGAAACTAAATTAAATTAAAAGTTCAATTCTTTTTATAACTGGACCCAATTACTGAGACCAAAAAAAAATCCGGGCAAAAAGTTATGGATTAATGTGGATTTTTCACCAGATCTATGCAATCAACCACAACAATATAACAATTTAAGTTTCCTCAAAGAAAAATTTCAAGTTAAATGCAACGTCAGTAATAATAAAACATACATGCTTTATGTAAATCAAAAAAGAGCCTGGCAGTAGACCATAATAAAGCTTGCAATATGTATCAAAATTCTGGAATAACACATTGGAACTGAAAATTCGAAGCTGTGTGGATGACATAACGCGAAGACGCTACTGGAGAGGACGAGGTTTTTTTAACATCTATGATTTTCATCCTCTCTTTAATTAGGTTTTAATGAGAATATGAGTAAATATGATTTGATATAATTTATTTTTCATAACTTGTCACATAATCTATCTAAATCTCCCGTTTTGAGCTACCTGGATTGCCCGGCTGCCCGTGCGATTATGAAACCTCGTAATGATTTTGAGGTTTCAATGAAAGAATTCTCATTTTAAAAATGAGGTTTAAATAACATCCCTATTTTAGTAATTCTTTAAAAACCTCGCCTATTTTGGTTTTATTTGGGTCAAGTTGCCCATTTTGGCTGGAACCTCATGCCCAGGTCCTCTCATCCTACGGTCACTCGTTCTAAAGATGGGACTCTCAAGACTCAGCCCAAGTACAGCGTTACCGCGGCTTCAAACCCCCCCCCCCCTTCCTCGGACATCGAACCACCACGGTCACTCAGGCTTTGTGTGACTCTGCGCGTCTCTCACACCTCCTACGCCGACCAACTTGCTGGCTGACAAAGCCTTTTTCAAGATCTCCGTCTCTTGCTCTTCGGTCAAAGATCGCAGTCCTCTCACGGTCCTCCATCTTGCGGGGGCGTGTATGCATTATGTAATTTTAAAGTAAGTATTATTTACACTAAAGCCTTTGGATCTTGTACTCCTATTATTACTTTGCTATATTACGACACGAATAATGCAAACAGATTTCTCTCGGTAAACCTAGTTAACATTGATGATGTGTTTTTCAAAGAATCATCTTGTTCCTAATGTCTTCCTAGTTAAAGACCTCACCGGGACTAACCAATTGGAACAGAACATTTAGGGCAATAACATGCTATAGAAGAATATCATATTATGGGTGTTTGGTGTGACTTATTTGTAGTTTAAGTCCACTTATTAGTTGTTGTCAAAACAGTCTGACAAAAAAGAAGAAGAAAAAAGATGTGAAAATTTTATTGTGTAGTGTTGTTTACCATTACACCCTTCAGGTGGATCTTATGGTTTTAATATCTCAATCCCCAAACCCAACTTTTTCTACAACCCATGTGCACAGTGTACACTATAAACTTTTAAGCTGACTTCAACTTATAATCCAAAACAAATGTATATGCAGCTTATAAGTCATACCAAATTCACCCTATATCTTCACGATACATGCTCAGTATGCTCACTTAATGGTGATATGAACAATTAGACTCAAAGGCGTACAACTACAGACGTTTTCTTAATCACAAGACAATACAAGTCTTTGACCTTCAATATTATACAATGAGAACATGTCTTGTTCTGTGGTCATCCCAAACTTCTAAGAATCTTTTGTTTTAAGGGATCAGCTTTCTTTGTTGATTTCAAGATTAACTAGATTATATTCTCATATAGTACTTCATGATCAATAATCCATCACAAGAATGTAGGAAGATAAACACATGCACTAATCAGCTCCATGTTAGCTGACACATGTGTCTCTACTAGAAATTAATTAGGATATCCACTGTGCTACCTGTAATTTATCTGTTCCTTATATAATGTTCAACCTGAGCGAAGTTCGGAGAGTTTCAACTAAATTTGTTATTAGTGGATGAGCTATTTACTTGCTCCAAATATTGTGCATAAATGTTCAAATAAGAATGCTTCTCTTCATTTAAAAATACAGGAGATAAATTTCCTAGTAATGAAATAGTTTGCCATCATTTATGTACATCCTTCACGGCTGATCAAGTACACAATATTTACTCATTCAACTTGAGTCGTTAAGCTTATAATCTGCAATTGACATCATACTGGTGTAACATTGCACGTCATATTATCAGGTAATGCACATCCAAAAAAATCCCGTGAACCGTACAAAACCATTTTTTGATGTGACATGAGAGATCAACTTGCGGATATTATGGAAAGTGACTCCAGTCAACAAGAACGTCAAGAAACATAATTTTTAAGCTTGTGTGCGTTTGTTACATTCATGTTCTTTGGCTGACAGTTTCCATCCCCTGAATCGAATTAAATCAAATAGCACGAGTAGACTAGCGATCTTACGAGTTTAGCAGCCATCGTCTCACATAGGTGGAAGCAGTGCCGTACACAGGTACCCAGGCAATATTATCATCTACTAAATACATGAAGCGGATATCTGAATACTATATTTTTCTTGGTCCAGCATTGGACAAAGTATTCCTAACCCCAAGGGTTGGCTTACTGGTGAAGACGAGGGCTCAAGTGTTTGCTCCCCTTGAGGTCTCAAGTCCAGTTCCGAAAAACACCATTCCCCTTTGGGGCCACCAGAGCTTTCTTCCGCTCACGGCCTCAAGACTTAGCCAATGTGCGCGCAAGCTGGCCTGAACACTAGAATTACATGCCTTGCAGTCTGCTTGTAGAAGTCATAAGGCAAATAAAATAAATCTCAGCTGAGATAAGTTTAAGCGGACTTGATCTGCATTGGCCTTTGACAGGGTCAGATGATCCAACAGTCCTAAGTTTTATGGTGCAATGGCTTTCACGTTTCCGTAGAACACATACTTGGGTCAAAATCCAGTGCCAAAGCATGCTCTAAAGGGCCGGCATGCTATCACATGCTTTAAGTCACTTTGATTATCAACAAACTTGATACATGATGGCGAGGGAAACTGAACATTTCCTTCGAAATATAATGTTAGTTTGTATTCAGCAATCAGATCATTTCGATAATACAAGCTTGCCTGCCTCGGAAGTCAAACGGTACAACGGGGATATCATGGAATGAAGAGCGCTGGCTATCGGCCCGATGACCCGAGAAGCCCGCCAAGCACAGCCCGAAATTATTAGGACTTTAGTTTCTTAAAAATGTTGGGCTCAGCCTTAAAATGTCGGCCCAAACTTTTTAGGGCCAGGCTTGTGTTTCAGAGACAAGGCCCGAACCCAACCCGACCCAGTCCATTGTGTTAAATAGACAGAAACATATTAGCATATATAAGGTTATGTAAATTTTTGTTTGACATTATCAACTACTTGCCATGAATAATAGTATAATTTGCAAGACCATTAGTTACAGGTCCTCTATCATATCATGTTTTGCTAAACTTCCTAATAAATATATCGAGTTCAATGTCGAAAATGAAAAATTACTTTCACTATATAATTACGTGACATTTAAAATTATATGCCCGAAATTCGGACTCGGGCCTTAGAATTTGAACATTGAATGCGCTTGGGCCTCAAATCCCGATGTATGGGCCGGGCCGGGCTTGGGCTTGATAAATTTTACTTTGGTCCGATGAGCCCCGGCCCATGAAGGATATTGCAAACTGAATGATAGAAGAAGAAAACAAGTCGCGATTCCAACTAAGGAATCCTCAATTTAAGAAAGCTTGAAGAGTACTAACACAGAGTGGGTACTTTATGCTTTTTCAGCCAGCAGCAAACACATACAATGTACAGTTACTTTAAAATGGACCTAGACACATACATTGTTCTTGAAACAAAACTAAATATGGACATATGGTAAAGCAAACATATATCGCAAAATATGAAAATGATACCTGTTTCCAAAGCATGAATGCCGAGCTGATATGCTGATGTTGACGGTACGTATGTTGTGCCGAGACCTAGCTCCTTCAGGCAGCAAGAAATAACCCTGCAATAGTAAAACTCAATACTCTGTAGACTGAAAACAGACTTCCTGAAAATGGCAGTATTCTGGAAAGTAAATGTTGAAGGTGAACGAACCCCTCTCATTAAGGGTAGGTTTTTTTCCCCATGTAACTAAACCAACCTTTTCCATGGTGTACAGATAAGTTGGTTCAAATGCTTTGCTTCTCTTTTCTAACCACTGCACTGAAAAATTAAGCAAACAGTAAGGAGCATTCTGTAGAAAATGCACGCCTACGGCGTTAATCATACATAGCACTAGAGTTTCCCTAATAATATATATATATATATATAAAGGTCCTTAATATCACACCAATGACAGAAAGAATACAATTCTGAAGCAGTTGCATTAGCTGGTAAAGACACAGAAACAAAATAAAGATGAAGAAGTCGCAAAGATTATGACAATTCATTAATCAAAAGGCATGCAATTGGAGTGAAATTTCCTGCATTTTATTTGCAACTTAAGAAGTCATATTTTTAAATTTAAAACAACTAAGAAACTATGACAGACGGAATGAGACAGAAAACGTTGCATCCATCCCTCTTCCCCAGAGACGGAGAAAGAGAACCTAAACAACATTGATCCTTGTTCTTGCCCTTGTACTTGAGAGATCACAAAACAGAAAAGGGGAAAAACATCCCACTTAGAATAACAAATATTATAGAAAGAAGACAGGATAGACAACACAGAGAAACAGGCACCTTACCATAAAAGGTAAGCCAAATATGGAATGAATGAAACTTTGTATAGTGACAGGCACCAATATTCTTTAGTTTGTAAAAAAAAAGGCTAAGATCAGCACATCAACACAGTGAGCAATGTTTTCCCATATAGACCACTGAATCATAGAGAAAACATAGTAGAAAGCCAAATTACGTAGTGGGAATAAACTGCATCAGGTAAAGTTAATCATTTGCGTCCAAAGTCATATCTACAAGCTTGATATGTATGCGTGCACGCACCCACATAAATCTTCCAAGAATTGGTTGATTAGGTTCACAGTCACACTATAGATTAACCTGGTTTGTCAAAACACCCATCTCCTTCCACAATTGTCATCCTGCTTTTTCTTCCTCATACTGTTGTTGCTTCTCTGTAACGTAAATTTGATTTAGCTCTGTTTGTCTAATGTTATTATCGACTTCAGATTCACTAATGGTACCTTCAATTACGGCTGTAAAGATTTATACCTGTCAAACAAATACGTGGATAGTGTTAAATTACAGCCACTGCGAATATATTAACCGAAATTCGCTCTGCAAGTTCTCTATAGTTTTTTTCTCAATTGATAAGATCTTCAAGTGATATATCATCCTACGCTCTTTTTGGAAACATTCGGACGTGATGGGAGACCCAATATGCTATGGTCAAGGTATAGAAACTGTAGGGACTAAATAGCAATTACTTTAGACCTAGCTTCTAGTAGCTTCTTGGTATTCTATATAAAGAGATGTAGTCTTGCACAATTATTCATTCAATTATATATTCAGTCTATCATGGTATCAGAGCAGAAGATCCGCGTCTTCTCTCAAAACCCTAACCCTAACCCTAGCCGCCCCACCCTCTGAACAGCCCCACCGTTCGACGAACACGGGGCAGCCACCATGGCTCAAAACACGCCGTTTTCTCTTCCGCTCCCGCTGTTTTCGACGCCACCAAACCCTTGGTGGTGATCAACCCTACCAATGCCATCCAAAAACTTGATGTTTGCAACTACACCCTTTGGCAGTCACAAACAGAGTTACCATAATTCGCTCAGACAGCCGCGATCTCCGAACTGGATCGAGCGATCCCAATCGCGGGTCGCCGGCGATCCAGAACGGAGATCTGGGCGTTCCGGCGATCTGCAAGAACATGAGTTATCAAGAAGGGCGTCGATTCAGAAACCAGTCACTTATTTTTAAGGCTAACCACGTCGTAAATCGAAGAGCTAAACTTGAAATTCCGAACCGACGGAAAATATTCAGCGGGGAGAGAGAGGAGAGTCGGAATCGTCGGAAAATATTCAGCAGAGAGAGAATTGAGTTCCCAATCGTCGGAAGTAATTAAGCGGAGAGAGAGAGAGAGAGAGTGTGGAGTCATGGAGAGATTGACGGGATTGCAATCGTGGAAATATCGATGATTTTCTTGGTGAAACACATTTATCATTTTCCTGTATCTTAGGGAAACAATGAAAGCTTTTTTTTTTTTTTTTTTTTTTTTGAGAGAACAATGAAAGCTGTTAGTGGTAAATAAAAGCTCTTAATTTTGGATCCCACACGGAAGAGTCTTTTTTTTTAGAAAAGTACAAAAAAAAAATTGCTCAAAATAAAAAGTATAAAACCATATAATTAATTAACTTCTATTTTTGAAAAGCCAGACGATAATTAACTTAACAACATATAAACCATAAAATGGTCTAAAACCATGTAGTTAATTAATAACAGATTGTGAAAACTGCATCCTAATACATTTCTTGAAATAAAGTCTGATTTTCAAGGGTTAAAAAGTATAAAGTTTTCATGGTAAGCACTTTCAATTAATTTATTATAAAGATATTGGCATTTTCTTTTTTTAAAAAAAAAGATTATATTGGTATTAATAGAAAAAGTAGAATAAAATCAATTCCGCGATCCGAGCAAACGAATTTCGTTCCACCCAAGCGATCCGAAGAAGCCTACCCCTAGCGAACCAAATTCTATAGGGTAGTGCGAATTGCGATCCCGAATTGCGTTCCCGCTCCGGAACGATCCGCGATCCAGGTAACCTTGGTCACAAACCCTCTTCACCCTACGAGGGCATGGGCTTGCTGGGTTTATTGATGGCACGATCCTCCCACCGCCACCAATTGTGACGAAAAAGGATGCTGCCACAGCTCAGAAGCAGACGACGACCGAAACCACCGCTGCCTCCACCGGTTCGGCACTGCCTCGTCCGGCGTGTCCGAATCCACCTCCGACACTTCGGCTACGCCGACTGCTGGACAAGTGGTCCCTAATCCAAGCTATATTGCTTGGTACCAGCAGGATCAGTTGATCGCTGCATACTTAGTGAGTACTCTGACACCCACAGCGTTCTCCCATGTCGCACGCGCAAAATCTGCGGTTCAGATCTGGGATACACTTCGCAACATCTACGCTAAACCCTCCAGGAGTCATATTATGCAGATCAAGGAGCACCTGAAGCGTCCTCTCCAAGGAACTCGCACGATTGCGGAGTTTCTCCGCTTTGTCAAAAACAAAGCCGATGAACTCGCCCTCCTTGGCAAACCCATGGACGAAGTTGATGTGGGTGATCATATCTTAGATGGCCTCAATGAGGTTTATCATCCAAGTGGTTGCAGCTATCAGGAGTAGGGACACTGATATTGGATACGAAGAACTATTTGAAAAGCTGTCTCATCAGGAACTTACACTCCAGAGTCAGTCTCTAACTCCGATCAGTGGATCTCCTGCATCTGCCAATTACAGCACGGGGCCTTCAGCCAAGAATGAAGGGCGCAACCGTGGCCAGCAGCAACCACAGTCGCAGCCCTCTCAACCCGCTCAGCAGTACTGGCCAAACCCCCCGTCGGAGCAGTGGCCATCTCCACAGCCACAGTAGTGGTCGGCTCCGTCCGCTCCATGGAACCCAACCGGTTCCCAGCAGCAGTCATCTGGTAACCGCGGTCCCAAACCCTTTAAAGGATTCTGTCAAGGGTGTAATACCCAGGGTCATCGGATTCGAGACTGCCCCCAGTTCAGTGTCTCTGTTAAATCCGGACCTCCTCAGTTTGGATCATTCAGGCCTCCTGCCGGGGCTAACCTTGCCACTGCTCCCTTAGCACCTAGTCCAGTGACTCCGGCGTGGCTCTTAGATAGTGGTGCCACTCATCACATCACTTCCGATCTGCAGAATCTCTCTTTTCATCAGCCTTATCAGCATACTGAGGATGTCATGATTGGTGATGGTACAGGTCTTCCGATTACTCACACTGGTTCTGTTTATCTTCAGCATGGTGCCCATCGTTTTCTTTATCTGGAGTTTTATGTGTTCCTTCAATTAAACAAAACTTGATATTTGTTGCGAAATTGTGTGAACAAAATCATCTAACTGTTGAGTTCTCACATACTGGTTTTGTTTTGAAGGATCGAACTACGGGGGCGCCACTTCTCACAGGACCTCTTAGGAATGGAGTCTATCTCTGGCCAGCCAACCATTCACCTCCTCTTGCACTTACCATGGAGTCCAGACCCACTTTCAGTTCTTGGTATCATCGCCTTGGTCATCCTGCTGTTCCCATTTGTCAGCATCTTATTTCTAGGTTTTCTCTTTCAGTAGCTAATAAGTCTGAGCCGCACATTTGTCCTGCGTGTCAGTGTGCTAAGAGTCATAAATTGCCTTTTCATGCCTCTAGTATTAGGTCTACTCGGCCGCTAGAGTTTATATTTTCTGATGTTTGGACTTCTCCAGTTTACTCCTTCGATGGGTCTAAATACTGTCATATTCATTGATCATTTTTCGAAATATATTTGGTTTTATCCCATGAAACGCAAGTCTCAGTTGTCTGACATTTTTATTCGCTTTCGTGCTCTAGTTGAAAAAAATTTTTCCCTACAAATCAGAACATTATTTTCTGACAATGGTGGTGAGTACATTGGTCTTCGTGACTATCTGTCGTCCAATGGAATCTCACATCTTACCTCTCCACCTCACACGCCTGAGCACAATGGCTACGCCGACACCGGCACATTGTCGAAACTGGTCTAGCTCTTCTCCACCACGCCTGTATGCCCACTACCTACTGGCCCTATGCCTTTGCCACAGCTGTCTATCTCATCAATAGACTTCCCACCCGTACTCTCAACATGGTGTCTCCCTTCGAAGTGATTTTTAAACAAACTCCCAACTATCTAAAGCTTCGCATCTTTGGTCGTAGGTGCTATCCTTGGTTGCGTCCCTACACCTCCCATAAGCTTGAGCCTCGATCTGTTCCCCGCATCTTTGTTGGCTACTCCCTTACTCAGAGTGCATATCTATGTCTTGATCCCGTCACTCATCGCTTGTATGTCTCCAGACATGTTCAGTTTGATGAGTCTCAGTTTCCCCTATCCCCATCACTTCTTCCTAGCACTAACACCGAGCTTCCTTCTGATGACTGGTTCCCTTCTGTCCAGTTCTTACCCCCTGTAGTGGCGCCCCCACTGATCTCCCTGTTCCTCCCCCTCAGCAGTACTATGGGTTACAGTACAGTAGACGGCCTAAACCGTCGGCTCCACCAGCATCTTCTGATCTTGTGGCCCCCACGGCCTCGCTGGACCCTGTGGTTCCCACTGTTGCATCGGATTCTCAGGAACCGGCTCCCTCTTTAGTTTCCGCGGGTCCTTCCGTTCCGCCTGGTCATGGCATGGTTACCTGCTCTAAAGATGGAACACTACCACCTTGTCAGAAGTACTCTCTCAGTGCCACAGTCAGTTCTTCAGATGATGAGCCGTCTACAGTCACTCAGGCTTTGCGTGACCCTCAGTGGCAGTCTGCTATGGCTGCCGAGTTTGATGCTCTCCTGAGCAATGACACTTGGGACCTAGTTCCTGCCACTTCCGGACAAAATCTGGTTGGTTGCAGGTGGGTGTTTCGCCAAGCGACGACAGGATGGCTCTGTTGACAGGTATAAAGCCCGGCTTGTGGCCAAGGGTTTTCATCAGCGCCCTGGTATTGACTATCATGATACTTTCAGTCCGGTTGTGAAGCCGACTACCATTCGTGTTATTCTCGCTATTGCTGTTAGTCAGGGTTGGCCACTGAAGCAGTTGGATGTCAACAATGCCTTCCTACAAGGTACTCTTCATGAGGATGTATTCATGGCCCAGCCTCAGGGGTTCATTGACCGGGATCATCCCACTCATGTATGTCGCCTCAAAAAGGCGATCTATGGCCTTAAACAGGCTCCACGGGCTTGGTATGCTGAATTGCGCCAATTTCTTCTTCAGCAAGGGTTCACTAACTCCAAGGCCGACACCTCTCTTTTTATGTATCGTGGTTCAGGCACGACTGTATTCCTTCTGGTTTACGTTGATGACATCATTGTTACTGGTTCTGATGCTTCCTCTGTCCAAGAGTGTATCTCTGCCTTGTCTCACAGGTTTTCTCTCAAAGACTTAGGTGACTTATCTTATTTTCTGGGAGTTGAGCTTCTTCGCCATCGTGATGGTTTGTTGCTCTCTCAGAGTGGTTATGTTCGTGACCTCCTCCAGCGACAGGGCATGTCCGATGCCAATTCGGTTCAGACTCCGCTGGATCCATCTGCAACTCTCTCCCTCACTAGTGGTTCGGCTCTCTCGGATGCTACTGCTTATAGGACTGTTGTTGGGAGCTTGCAGTACTTGTCTCTTACAAGGCCGGATATTGCCTATGCTGTTAACAAGTTGTCTCACTTCATGCATCGTCCTACCACTACTCACTGGCATGCTGTCCGGCGTCTTCTTCGCTATCTACAGGGTACTCTCGATATGGGAATTGTTATTCGTCGTGGTCCGGCTTCCCTCTATGCCTTTTCCGATGCTGACTGGACAGGGGACAAGGATGATTTTTGCTCTACGAGTGGTTACTTGGTCTACTCCGGTGATTCCCTCGTAGCTTGGAGTTCTAAGAAGCAGAAGACTGTGGCTCGATCGTCTACTGAGGCTGAGTATCGTGCTGTGGCTGCCACTTCTGCTGAGTTATGTTGGGTGTCTTACCTGCTTGCTGAACTTGGCTTTACCCTCAGCTCTTCTCCGGTTATCTACTGCGACAATATTGGTGCCACTTACCTCTGCTCCAATCCCGTTTTCCACTCTCGCATGAAGCATCTGGCATTGGATTTCCACTTTGTGCGCGAACAAGTTCAAGCACGTCAACTACGTGTCTCTCATGTCTCCTCAGCTGATCAGCTTGCGGACTGTCTTACCAAGGCTCTTTCAAGAGTTACGTTTCTTGGTCTTCGTGGCAAGATTGGAGTCTCGTCACGACCCTCCATCTTGCGGGGGCGTATAGAAACTGTAGGGACTAAATAGCAATTACTTTAGACCTAGCTTCTAGTAGCTTCTTGGTATTCTATATAAAGAGATGTAGTCTTGCACAATTATTCATTCAATAATATATTCAGTCTATCACAAGGTACCTGAAGGTGTTTCAACCATAGAAAAAGGGAGTGCTACACAGGACCGATTGCAATCCCTATTCCCATATAACGTCTAGTATTGACATTCAATGGTGAGCCGTAATAACTTCTCCATCCTCAACCCTTCACAAAAACCATAAACCATACATGTCCTCTCTAACAATTGCTACTCTGTCCATACCAAAATTAAGTGTGCCATTGGACTTTCCATGACAGCTTTGACAAGCAAAAAGACACAAGAACTTGTTAATCTTTTCACATTCTTGTAGACCTGAGATAACTCTACAACATCATGGAAAGATTATTGAGAGCTCAAGTCTAGGAAATAATGCTTCCTATAATTCTGTATGTTTTGCAACATATGTTAGTTTAAAAATGACTGGCACATTTCTCTTTAAGTCCAAGGCTATAGTAGTTTCCTAGTATTTTACATCTCCGTAGCATCTCGCAGTTCCTTGCTCCACCTAGCCTTTCTATATCTTCAATATTATTATTTTTTAGATGTGCAATACATCTGATCACTAGTTAGGGATAAAAGTTCCTAAAAATTAGAACTGTCCTTCTGTAAAATTATGAATATATTAGCTCATGCATGTTATAGTTTAATGAAATGTGTTATTATATCGACTTGAAATAAGCGCAAGTGAATCTTTACAACTCACGATTCAGGGAAGGTGAGTTTTGATACACTATCTTAATCTCGATTTGACAACTATGCACCAATTAATGATAAAGAGGTAAAACTTTCCTACTTTTCAGGACACCGAACAATAATGTGGCGGGTTACTTAAGGAGACGCCCTAGTTTGCCCTTCGTAATTATCAGAACCATAGGGTCGCATGCAGCGTTGCAAGTAGGGAACACCACCAAGGAAATTATTGATTCATGCTCATGGTTAGCGACAAAGTATTACACTGGCTATTAACTCAATGCAACCCTCCCCATATAGACATGCTCGGGATCGACTGCTGATGCAGAAAATAGTAGTTCAATTTCCAAAGAGTCAGTATTACTTACTAGTTTCTTATTATATTATATTGCATCATTCGAAGCGCTCAAGCATTTGGTTGCAATCAGTTATAAAACGTACTATTTTTTACATTATACTTGTAGTGAGAAAAAAAGTCTACTATCAAACCTCGGTGTTCGAGCTTGGATTACCAGGAACTTTTACTTGCGACCCAACCCCTTATACTTGGGGTTGCACCTTTTTAGTCACATGAGATTATGTTAGAAGAAAGTGGCAGCACTCTCAAACACGAAGGTACGAACAGGAATTTAACCCACATTATCTTTTGATGGAAAAGAAGGTAGTTGACTCGCGCTTGAAGCAAGGCAACGGTAGGGTAATATGAAAATTGGATATCCATAAAGCTTACGACAATGTGAATTGGAAGTTTCTGATTTTTCTTTTGCAGCGGATGGGGTTGGGTGAAATATGGTGCTCTTGGATCGAATGGTGTATTACAATAGTCAAATTCTCAATTCTTGTAAATGGCACACCAGCAGGTTTCTTCTCTACTACTAGAGGGTTACTGCAAGGGGACCCTATTTCTCAATTACTTTTTATTCTTGTAATGGAAACTCTTGGCAAAATGGTGAAGAAGTTGGTGGAAGCTGGTGTTTTAACAGGTTTTCGAGTAATTGGGAGGGATGGTGTCTCTGTTCGGGTTTCTCATTTGTTATTCGCTGATGACACTATTCTTTTGTGATGCTGATCAAGAACAGCTGCAATGGCTTCAATACGTGTTGATGGCGTTTGAAACCGTTTAAGGTTCAAGGTGAACATGGCTAAGAGTGAATTGATTCCTACCGGTAATGTTCCATATCTGCAGCCGCTTACAATGGCAATGGGTTTCAAAGTGGGGGTCGTTGCCAGTGAAGTATCCGGGTATGCCACTTGGAGCGGGATTTAAAACAATCTACATTTGCGACTTGATAATTAAACGTATGGAGAGGCGATTGGCAACATGGAAAAAACAATAAGATTACTCTGCTAAGAAGTATGTTGTCTTCCTTGCCCAGCTACTTCCTATCTTTATTCCCGCTACCATCTTCAGTTGAGAAGAGATTGAATAAGTTGCAACGTGATTTTCTATGGGAAGGTGCAGATGGGGAAAGGAAGATGCCGCTAGGATCTTGGAAATCTGTTTGCATTCCACTTTAAAGTGGAGGGGCTGGGACTCACGATCTCAGGCGTTTTAACCATTCTTTGTTGGTAAAATGGTTATGGCGGTTTATGTGTGGAGATAACAGTCTATGAAGGAGGTTTATTGCCGCCAAGTTTGGTGTTTAGAAGGAGGATGGATGTCTAAGGAAGGAAGAGAGAGACATGGTGTTGGTGTGTGGAAGGTTATTCGCCAAAAGTGGTATGTTTACTAAGGAAAATTCACTTTCAGGTTGGTGTTGGTACTCGGATAAGCTTTTGGAAGGACATATGATGCGGAAATGAAGCATTATCTACATCCTATCCTATCTTATTCAACCTTTCCACTAATAAAGATGCCAAGGTTGCAGTTTCTTGAAGATCACATATGAAAGTGTTGTTTGGGATCCTCCGCTCTTGCATGACTGGGAGTTTGATTCTCTGCAACAGTTGTACGGTGCTCGAGTGGATGTGGGCAACTGTGATAAGGTTTTTTGGGCTGGGGGTCAAGAAAAGTTCTCTGTTGTTGGCTTTTAAAATAACTCTTTTTCTGTTGAGAATCATTATCCATTTAAAGCACTTTGGAAATAAGGCAGTCCCTTGAAAGTAAGTTTCTTTGCATGGTTGGTTGTGACAAATGCTATTCTAACATTGGACAACCTGCAACGAAGAGGGTTCAGACTACCTAATCGGTGATGTGCAAATGCTCAGAAGAAATGGTGTCACATTTGTTGCTACATTGTTCAGTTGCTAGGGTTCTTTGGGAAGCTATTTGGGGTTTGTTCAGCATTCAGTGGATCCAATCAGCTGACTTAATGACCCAACTTCAATCTGGTCGGCAGGTTGTGAAGGTTCTAGTTGAAGGAAGATTTCGCGAGTTGCTCCATTGTGTATAATTTGGCAAGTCTGGAGAGAGAGGAATCGTCATATTTTCAAAGGACAAGAGATGTCAGCTCACCTATTAAGGGCACAGTTCGTACGGACTTTACGATTTTGGTTCGACGGAACTTATTCCAACTCTCCCTATGCACTATTAGGCTTTCTTGACTTGATCAACACCTAAGTTGATCTCGGTTTTGTTTACCCTGTTTTTTTGTTGAATAAAATTTTCTTTACCGATAATTTTGTCATAAAGATTAATAAGATAATTTACAAAGAAATAGATATGATTAACACAACAAAGGAAGAAATAAAAACAAGAAAGCGGACTCAACCAGTAAATTACGGAAATCAAGCAAATGACCAACGCAGGCAACTGAAAAATAAGAACTCGGAGAAAATCGACACACTGGTACACAAAAAATCCACGCGACAATCAAAGGAGCTAAACACCAAACATTCCGCCTACCGAACACCACCTCAAGCAGTCAAGAAGTTCGAAACCCTACCAGGGGCAACCATCGCATTTAGCCTAAGACATGTAAGAACAACTGAAAATGACGCTTATTGTAGGTTGACAATCACACTAGAGTATCACGAAAATATTTACAACGAAAAATATTTTTTGGCCTGCTGAAAGACACCCCCACAATACCCATAAAACGACCCGAAACTATGATTTGTGAAATGAGCCCCACACATTTAAGAAGAGACATTTTGCGCCAGACATTTTAATTCAAGCCATATTTTTTACAATATAATCAACAACTGTGTACAATTAGCAAGTAATATGAATCTCATGCAATTTCATCACATCATTAGTTCAGAGTGCCTTTAGGCACGGGCAATACCTAGTATATATATATATATATAATTTGGAAAAAAACATATTTGAATGTATCCCTGCACAGTGTCCAAATTCTTTCGCCGAATCCGCATATCCTAAATTTTCTCAAGTAGACAAACTTAACTTCCAGATACCACACTGGATATGACACCGAGTCCCTGAAACATAGGCTCATATACAAAGGACCAACAGGTTTTTAACCAACATTTCAAAATCATACAAGCACATACCATATTAGATTTTAACCAAAAAACAACCTCTCGAAGAAAGTAACCCCACAGTAGGACTAAACATCCAAATGTGACTCTGCACTTTCAGAAAATTTTAATAAACACTCCCTCAATTCTCAGTACCGAGTATAAAAGCTAAAATACCTAACAACCATAAGCATCAATGAACCTATCAGTATAAATAGCCAACTAACCCCAAAAAATTAGCGAAAAATCATTTACGTCATGTTATCAGCAATGAAGTTTACCACACTTTCGGTACGCCTTACGAACCACCAAAACTCCAACAGTTTATCAATTCATTTGGCCAATTCTTAGATATTATTCGTGATACTGATAAAAATGAACTACTTGTCAAATATGATAAGCCTCTTTTCTGTCAAACAATATGTGCTAGGCATAATTGTAATATCCCGTCCCACATCAAGATATTGTGGATTAGATGTGTTACTAGCACCTTCAAGGCTTAAGCATTTTTAGCTGGTGGTACAGATAAGGAAGTTGTTGGGTGGGTGTTACAAATGGTATGAGAGCCAACCCTGGTCCGCAAGGGCTCCGTGGCGGTGCACCCGCCAGCCAAAGGATTACGCAATTTGGCACACTCGACGAGGACATCGAGTATATAAGGAGGGGGTTGTAATATCCCGTCCCACATCGAGTTATTGTGGAATAGATGTGTGGTATATAGTAAACCTTGTGGATTACTAGCACCTTCAGGGCTTAAGCATTTTTATCCGGTGGTATGGATAAAGAAGTTGTTTTCTTTTAAATTGTCATACATGGTAATGCAGAAAATCAAGAAATGCAATTTGTATAAGCACGTTTTAGTGTATTTAATTGTAATATAGCTAAGCTACAAGGACTACAATTTGTTTAGTGTATTTAACGGCGAGATATGGAAGTCTTTGTCGGAACCACATGTCTCTTTAGTCAACGTGTCATGTGGGATTCAGCCACATCCGCCACACATCCCATACCCACACTAGTGTCGGATCGTGTCGACACGGGTATGGCGGCAATTTAGAAGAGTCCAGGTAACATAGGCGCAGCCATAGTTGTCAAATTTTGATACGTATCGCGTATCGATAGTGGGATTTTTGTATCGTGTATCGTATCGTATCGCGTATCGGAACGATACACACACCGTTCTTAAAACAACTTGAAAAATATATACTGACCCTTATAGTGAAGAGTTTATTGGTTGCATCTGGCATTTACTTTCTTACAGAGTATGTCTTAAATACATACAGAGGTTGATCAGGTAGTCTAACCAGCACGTATTAACTTTTTTTATATGCAGCTAGATTATAGAGTCACATTATAAGGGGATGTTAATATATTTTAGACTCGTGTACAAAAATGAATAACATGTTCACATTACATAAGTGAGAGTAATAGTGAAGAAGAAGATTTGAGTGGGTTGTCAGTTATATGTAGGGTATATTTATGTGTCATCGTTTTAGTAGTCAAATATTCTTGCTCATGCGTGGCAAAAGCACCAAATTAAATGGAACATAAACTGGAATACTAAAGTTAGGGATCTCTAGTGAGTCCCCACTACGAACACATACATATTCCACTAGAGTCATGTAAATAGAAAAATTTGTCTTCTATCTGGAATTTTCTTCCAAAGGTTAGATCAATTATCAAGAATTCAAGACAATCGACTATTTTTTTACTAGCATGATTGAGGCAAACCTGGAGAAGTAGGACCGTCTAATAAAATATTCATATAATCCATGTAATATTAAGGTATATATCAATAGGTTCGAACAAATCTAGCCCAGTTTCAGTTCTCAAACGTATCGTGAGATACGCGATACGTATCGTATCGGATGTGTATCGCTTGATACAGTTTGATACACTTTCATTAGCGATATAGCGAACGATACGTAACGCTGATGGCATGTATCGTATCGTACGATACGTATCGAGTATCGCTCGATACTGATAACAGAGGGCGCAGCAATTGGCACGTGGTCTTACAATAATAACCCCTTAATAAACAACGAGGGTCATGACTCTCACGTCTTCAGTAACACAACATCACAAGGTGAACAAACTGAAAACTGAAGATTCGATTTCGAAAAAGTTTCACTTGAAACTGACTATAATTTCATAAGAAAGTAGACCTGAAAGACAATAACTTACCTGCATATAAATTCACCCTGTCTAAGCGAAGTATGCGTAGCCATTTGGGAACATCAAGGTTCAGATGTATACCAGCAATATCCTGCACTTGCCAACAAAGTCATAATTACACAGTAACATAATAGATTCAAATATTAGTATTAAAACAACTGAAGGCCTGTCTATTTGTATGCCAACTGAAAGAAAAAATCATCAAGTACGAGTCAAACCTACGTTAAAAAAGCCTTGCCAACTACCAAATGCAAGTTCAATCAAACTAGATAGACGAAGAAACATGTAGTGCAAGAAAACAACTGAACAAATCAAGACTCATCTACACAGGATGAGTAAGGGTCACCACCTCCCGAAAATTGTGGCTCCAGTAAATGAAATGATGAAGTCACAAAACCATGATGCAACAAATTGTGTCGCAAAGTAGATTAATAAAGTAGGAGATAACGTTTTGCGAGAGAAGGGAGATAAGTGGGCAAAAAGCAGGACAACCATAAGACATGTTGGGATACAGCAACATCAGAGCTTTTAATGTAACAAAATAACATAGAGTTTAGAATGAGTATATATATAATATTTGGAAAGCAAAGTAACTGTTACTCTCCAAAAGTATAAGAAGAAAATTCAGGCAAGCTGAAAGTACTGAAATGGCACGAGTCAAGCCCCACGGAGAAAACAAAGTTTGCACTCCCAATGCACAAGGAAAAGAATCCTAATCCTATTTCAGCTCAATCTACACAATTTTGAGTTCTTAAGATACTAACTGTTAACAGCATGTCCACCTTTCTTCATGTATCAACCTAAAAGGCAGACCACGCCTCTCAAAAATCCAGAAGTACGGTGATTTAGGTCGATAGCATAGTTGTCAAATCGTGATTCGAATCGTGAATAGAAATCTCCATTTTTGAATCGTGAATCGTAACAATTCGGTCTAATTAATTTTCCTACTAATAAAAATACCCATTTAGACCAGTAAAACTACTAGTAATCTAAGGTGGATATGTGATCATATAAATCAACAGTAGCATCCAAATGAATTGACTAAATAAGTTCTACTCAAAAGAAATTATCATAAAATAGCATCCAAGTAAGTTAACTACTTCAGTTCTACGCGGAAGTAGTGAACATGAAGAACATCAGTATTGCGCCCTTCAAACTCCACCCTAAAAGACTCCGAAATCATCCAAACTAAACTCATCATCGTCCTCATCATCATCATCTAACAAATGTTTCAAGAGTAAGTTTGATGGCATTTAAGTTTTTTGGTCTTAGAAATAAGATGCAATATATATTCGCATTTAAAAACTATTGTTTGTTTGTGAACTTGGCTTTTAAATTATTGTCACCTACTTTCAAGAGTAAACAAGAGAAAGGTCTCTCTATGAAAGTTCAAACAGTCTGTGAATCCCCAGTGATGGACGACGAACAATAGGAGAATGTCCAGAAGTTGAACAGGTAATATTCTTGAATAAATTGATGGAAGTGCAGAGGATGAAGACTCTAGAAGCCTTCAAGAGTTGTGAAAGAAGGCGTAGATTGAGGAGATTTAAAAAACAAATAGACGGTAAATAACGTATTCAACAATCGATGCTTCATTTTTGTGTTCTTGACCCACTTATGAATCCAAACCTGCCTTCCAAAAAACTACAAAACCGAATCAAACAATTCACGATTCAGCGATTCGATTCACGATTCAGTGACACGATTCTGCTACACTTGCGATTCATATACGATTCTGAATCGTTTAGGCATGAATCGAACCAAATCGTACGATACGAATGGTGAATCGCCCGATTTTGACAACTATGGTCGGTAGTGATACGTTTGAGGTTGCCAGAGAAATTGTGCAATTGGGAGTTGGCGGATTGAGAAACAGTGGAGAGAGACAACATTAGTTCTCAGATTTGAAGTGAGTTGAGTTACAAACCTTAGTTGCAACTTGTAAGAGTGTTTATATATGGTGAACTTTTATAGGGTGGATTGGTTGCAAAAGTTCACTATACACAGCCAATCAAAATGTATGGACTTTACAATTTAAATAAACGGTTAAATGATTCAGTTTTGGTTTAGAGAGTTTGAAAAAATCCAATACGGGGCCGATGGTTTGGAATTTTCCCAAACCTAACTTAAACTGAACCAAACCAACTTTAGTGTAGTAGGGTTGAGTTTGCAGTTCCGCCAGTTAGAACTTGCAACCATAGGTGCTGTTCAAGTAATAATTGAGAAGCCACTCAGTTTCATATTACAAGATTAAAATCAAAGCAACTAGCTTCGCACGCATTTTGTCAATACAGAATTCTCCAATACTTACCATACTAGAGTAGTACCTTTTTTTTATCGGTACTTGAGTAGAACCCTTGTACAACGACGAATTCTAATGAAAACTCTAACTAGGGAGAATAAATACAATGTTCTGCTCGAGCTTCAAATAGTCTTGAAGATGAATGCCATCAATAAGGTAAAACATTTAACTTGTTAACAATATTACTATAACAAATTATTTGCCTGGCTTGACATCAGAACGTGAGATTGACGATACTTGTAACCATCTCAAGACTCGCAAGTATTTTAGGTCTCCAAAACAGAGCTCAACCTGACAACTAAGATATTCTTCCTTATCTAATCCCATGTTTTCTAAGCCCATTGATTCAGGTAGTCCATTCATTTAAACTTGGCGTTCAGGAGTAAATCTCATAAGCTCCTAAAAAAGACTCGGTAGTTTAAAAAGAACGGTGAAGAGGTATTGATAAAAAGTTGAGAACTAGGAAGATGATAGTTGATATGAAAATCCACAGGAATACCACAGGCAAACTCTTTTGATAAATACACACTGAAGAAAACAAAAAAAGAAAAGACCAAAAACTAAAATATGTATAGACTATGGGTTTTAGCACAAGAATATGCAGCTAGCACAGGAAAGAAGCATACTACAATGTACTCACCCATAGACCTCCAAGAATTCGCCTTGAGTGCCTCCAACAAAAAGACAAACGTCCATGCCACTTTCTGCAAACGCGAATGATAGCTGCTTTAACTGACTCCTTGGCTGATATAGAAAACCGAAATCGTGAATCAGCTCTGTTGCTTTTAGGAACCGAATCATCAACTGCCGCCTTAAAGCTTTCACTGATTACAGAATTTTCTGCATCAGTTTCTAGTTCATTTTCGACCTTCCAGAATCTGAATGCCAGTTTTCCTTTCTTAGCACCATAACCAATCCAGCTAAGCCAAAAGTTTGTAGCAAAAGATGCCAAGCCATCCTCACCATCAACAACTACATTATCAGTTCCAGCTTCCTTGACAGAGACATCTACCACGTCATAGTGAGACTCATCTTGAGACCATAAGCCAGCGCTTGTAATCTATAAGACAGAACATAGAAACTGATATAACAAACAATGAACAAATAAAATAAATAAAAAATTACAAGTCATTTCTGTGTACCACCAGAAGACTATTTGATCCACGAAAATAATCAACGATGGAGGCAGAGGAGGTGGGGCCAGTTGACTATTTGATCCACTGAGTTGAGTAACTTTTTTACTTTATGACCAACAAAACTTTATAGTATCATTAGTTCATTTTTAAAGTCGCCAAGCAAACCGACTCTAACCTTCTCGTAGAAGTATATTCTTGCGCGCCCATGTATGGAAGAAACAAGTAAACACAATTTTCAACTTACAAGATCATACCGTTAGTTCATGCCAGCTTTTGATACGGGTTAACCGTATCTTCATCGTTACGTAATATTAATTATTTACTTAATTGTTATTTCGTATTAGTTATTTTATTTTTTTAATTAGGTTATTTATTTAATTAGTCGAACCGGGTTTTCTTGTCGGTTCTTTCCCGGGCTCGTTAGGTCGAACCACATAGTTAGGGTTAGTTTTTTTCTATGTAAACAGTTGTAATCTTTCGTTTCATCAATCAATCAAAGAGAATTAAAATTGTGTCGTGTTTCTTTACTTTTCGTGTCCCTGTGTGTTTGTGTGGAGACTTGATAGCGTCTAGAATTGCTATCGTGTTAGGTAAACCATAACAATTGGTGCTTTCATTGACTTTCACCATCATCAACTGGTGAAATCATGTCGGAATCGTTGCAGAAAATCTGTGCTGGATTCAAGAACGATTTAGTTGAATTCAAGGACGAAGTCTTGCAGGGCATTGCTATAATCGAGAAACTTCTCGTCCCATTGCAGCTAAAAGAACAGCAAGATCGAGATACACCGCCGGAGGACACACATGAGCAGCAGCCGCTGCCATTGCAACTGGCCCCACCTCCTCTGCCTCCATCGTCGCCCATCCCGCCACAACAACACGCCGCCGTCGTCGAAGCTCTGCATCTCGATGGTCCCAAGCTCGTAGTCTCCAATCAAATCCCAGGCCGACACACCCCAGTCTCTGCAACCTCCCAAATGAGACCGCTGCTTCTCAGGGAGACCGCTGGTAAGTCGCGACACGCCGCTCCGGGCTCTGCTCTTCGATTGGCCTGCCTCCGGTCATCTCTTCGTCGCCCAACGGGTTCCCCTGAATTCGGATTGATTTTCCGAGCTTCCAGTTGAAATTTCACGGTGAACAGCTCGTCTCGCGCCGATAGACGTCATGGCTCCTCAATGCGGCTCAGATCCACGCGCCCAGCTCAATCCAGCCATTGGCTTCCTTCCGGCTCCACTTGAGCTGTCGGCTGCAAACCGGTTTGGCCTCCACACTAGCTTCCGGTCCGCTCCAACCAAGCCGTCAGCTCTACCTTGGCTCCAAGTGAGCCACCAACTCACTTTTGGCTCAATTTTGAGCCGCGGGTCCAATTTTTAAGCCCCGGGCTCTTTCCTATGGTTTTTGACCTCCCGACTCCGTTTTCCGCGTCATTTTTTCACGCTATTTTAGTCGATCCCATAATCAATTATACAAATTTTTTTAGGTGATAAAATATCATCCTTACGAGGCCGACAACTTTAGAAAAAAGAATAGCAAAACCAAAAGAACCAAGTAAATACTCTAAATAATCATAATTCACAAAAGCATCCAATTTTTTTAAGTCAAAATCCATCTTTGACCAATTAGTCCTCCCGCTTAAGTGATTCTTCCATCCCCTATAAACTAAAACAAGTTTATAGCTTCTTGCTCCCGACCATGATAAGACAACCCCAAAGAATGCCCAAACTCCATCATATCATTAGCACATGAAGGAGGCATACTAGCTAGTAGACTACATCCAACCAGGCATCAGGCTCATGCGATTAACTGCCATCCTTCCTATTCTTTCTCTTCCTCCACCATTGCCCACTACCTGCTGCATTCAATAACCTCATCCCCCCCCCCCAATAATCATGTCCCTCTAGCCCGTCATCGTCAGAAGCATCATCAAGTATACACCATGCTAACCAGCAACACTTTCCAGTCTGCTTTACATTTACTTCTTACTTGAACCAGAAAAAATAACCATTGATCCTTCTATTCTATTCAACAAACTGTGTTTCCTCATTGGCCCTTCTAGCAGGGAGATTAATGCAGAACAGGAAGCCACTAGCAACCTCACTTTACAATAGGTGCAAACATAGAGCTTTAGGGAAGCTTAATCTGAGAACAAGAAAGTAAGGCAATGAGACACATAAAACTGAAGTGGGAAGTACATAAACTCTAGGTTTCATTGGTTATAAACCAAGAGAAGGTCCTTTGCCTTACGAGGTTCGATACACCATTCAGCTTCCTAAAACATAATACAATAGCCCTATTCATAGAGAAACTACTATTTGTCTCCCTAACGAAACCAACCCTCTAGGTTAAGTAACACCTTACCTTAGAGCTTAGTAACAGGCTAGAGAGCAACAAAAGCTGCAACCTAAAGGCTGTAGATAAAAAGCTGCAATAGGAGGGACCCACTGGTACACTACAGTGTTAAGAATGCTCTTGCACCACAAACATGTCATTTCCTGCTATTAGGTCTATCAGGATCAAGCTCTTAAAAGAGAACCAGCAAACTCTGTAAGCCGTGTTAGGATCTTCCTGCATCATACTCCCCTATACAACTCTTGTTTGAGATAATTCGACCTCGAATTTTTCGAGACTTATGATTCTTTCTCCTTTCACGACCAGCCAGAGTCTAAAAGTCAGAATTTCATAAACACGTCCATCGATGTATGATAAACGAACAAGAAGCTATAACAAGCACACAAAAACTGGTCCTTATCTGCAAAACCATCGTCCAGAACCAAGAATCTACCACAACAAGCACGGAGACAACCCACTACAGCTTCTGCAGGATCCAAACCTGAAATCAAATGTGATGATAACCATTGACCCAATAACAATTATGATCCTAAACCACACACCCGAAGTCCTCTACACTTGTCGACTTGCTAACCTTAAACATGGAACAGGAAACAAACAACACCGTCAACCATGCATAAGCTTCAAACCTTTATGTTTACTTAATAAGCCCTATTGTGGTAGGGGTCTACTGATAGTTTTTTTAGAAATATCTCAATACATAATCGCAACTCTATAGAGAAAATAACAACTTGAGAAAGTAAAGCATATGTAAATTAAAGTTTAAGAAAGAATAACGTTAACACACCTTAATCTGAATAAGTTGGGCCTCAGCTGTTTCAACTCCAGTGAGCTCACTTGAACATCCCGGCTACAAATATTACAAGGTTTGCACAAATTAGGAACTAAATAGATATGTGACTGATGGGCAACAAACAGCACTGCAACCAACAAAATGATAGACTTTAAAACGCACGAAATGTAGTTATAAACGGCTCTTCTTATCAGCCCCACATTGAAAATTCATAATTGTTTGACAATCACACTCTTGTACTCGTAAGACACTGAACTACTGGACATAGTGAGTGACGAATGACAATCTAAGCAATAGCAGAAGGAGCCAAATACCAAACTAAATCCATACACAAAGGACTTCTAATTTCTCTATGTTGACCAACTTGTCATGGTGGATTATCTTAAACCCTGGAAGAATAAAATAGCATATCTAAAGACTACATTTATACTGGAGCACAACAGGTAACTATTTAAGGTCTGCACCAAATTTAGGAACTAAAAATAATATTTGTTAAAGGACAAAAGAAACAATGAACTATCCCATGTCATATATGAACCTTGAAAGTTTCGGATGATCCCCCGGCTATAGGTAGATCATTGGATGTATGCATAAGGTCATTCAGATTATTCTCCCAACTTCATACATAATAAAAAGAGTAACCATCAGGATGAGTGCAGTTATGATGGAAATAACCAGGATTCCTCGTGTCCTGTGTGTTCCGCCTGACAGCAATGTGGAGCCATTGTTGATATAAGAAGTGCAATTCTGCCACAATTTTGATAGTGGTTGGGGAAAACCCAGAACCCCAAAAGTAAGATTAGATAGTTCAGCCTGTGTATTAGCATTAGGTCTGGGGAAGTAAAACAAGTAAGTCCCAAAGCATTTCATGGGTTTAATTGAATAAACTGGAAGAGGGATCCTTGCTAGGGTTTTAGCCTACAAACATACACCCACATCGATAATTTCACTTCCAGGAATATAATTATCACTAAGAATTGGAAACTAAACTGTGTGACACAAATTCAATCATCAATTGATAGAATGAAGGAATGAATGAAGCAGCAAAGAGGGATAATCAAATACCTGTTGAACGTAGTTGGCGTGCATGACAACGAGAATGCAAAAGAGAGTGATGGCTATGAAGAGGTAGAGATACTCGAGGGTTGCTCTGATTTTAGGCGTCAACAACTGCGAAAACCGTTCCTGAACCCGAATAAATGTCTGCTCCGGATCCATCGCTGTTCTCTCTATCTTCCCCAGCAATTCATCGCCAACGCAGATGAGATCAAACCCCAGAGCGTTCGTTGTTCGCTCGCCTCTGTCCAAGTTAAAAGTCAGCAAACAGGTGCTGGAAGAAGAAAAAGGGAGCACCCGCCCACCCACCCGTAGATATAGAGATAAGATCCAAACCCGGTTAGTGTTTCAATGCCTGCGATTGACAACGACAAAGCAAAGCATCGTATAATACACCTGTCTAATAGAGATACTTTCACCCCCCTTAAGTTTTATGCAAATATATTTTCAACCCTTTAGTTTTATAAATGACACTTTCGCCCCTTCACTCTGCCAATTTTGTTAGGCCACTTACGCTCCTTAATTGTGACACCGGAGTCCATCACTTATACTACTAGCTTAATTTTTGACAAGTTTCTCATCCTAGATAGAATGACACAATCAGGCAGTATGAGTAACTTGAACTTTAGCACATTAAAAGAGTAAATGCATCACTTCTCAAATTAGAAAGGGTGAAAGTTTCTTATGACAAACAAGGGGTGACAGTGATTTTTTCCATAATACCTTCCCTTTGGCCATCAAACATAGTGTTACACCTAGTAGTATTGTAATAAACCAAGTTAGGAGGATGTGTAAATAATTTGTGTATATAAGTTGAGAAATATAATGGACGGGATGCAACCTTTCACACTTGCATGCTAGCTTAATTTTTGATAATCTGGGGTGGTAGTCTATCACGTATACTAGCTTAGTTTTTGATGTGGTCCAAGAGGTCAATACTTCCAATTAGTGGAAGAATCGGCTCTTTACACAGTTGGTAATTTTTTGAAGTAAACTTAATGGACAACATGGTGATTATTTGTGACAGTATCGTGATAATGAGGGATGTAGAGGCTGCCATTAAGATAAATACCATAAATAATAGAGTAGACAATAATGATAGAGTAGACAATAATGAAAGATGACTTCTCTCAACGGTACGAGGGAGCTAAAATAATACGTCTGTATATAGAGATATTGCATGTACATTATCTCTTAACATGTTTGAATATATTAGGATAATGAATGGGAAGTCTAAGGAGGACATCATGCAAAATTATTGAGCAATGCCATTTGCTTAACTTATGAGTTTGAATTCTGTAGGCAGATCTTGGATTGCTCAACTCTTCTTGATTGATTCTCTGTGATTGCTCGATTTCCTTTAATTGCTCAATCTCTTCTTTCTCTGACTGAATCCCACCAGTTGTTATTTCCTTTTTCATACATTCATCAGGTAGAACTGTGTGGAATATTGTATGTGGTACAAATGTGAAAAATGAGGATGATGAGGCTGAAAATTGTGCAAAATTACTAAAGACCTGTGATGTTAACAACTTCAACATTACCACTTGGATTAATAATTATGTACATCATTCCATTGACATGCAATTTGCTAAAGTATGACACAGCAAAAGAAGTATGGGATCATTTAGCTCGATTGTATACACAGTCAAACTTTGCCAAACAGTACCAGTTAGAATAAGATATTTGTTGACATTAATATTCTAGAATTTTACACACCAATTGTTGACCTCAGTGATCAGTTGGCCCTTACTGAATTTGCAGAATTAAAGCCGTGTACAACTATATTTCTCATTGTAAAGAACAATGTATGGTTCTACTTTTAAAGGAACTATGAGATGACTTCGAGCAACTTTGTGGTTGCATACTGCATCGTCGTCCGTTTCTGTCGTTGATTCGGTTGTTAGTGAATGGTTGGCTGAGGAGATCGTCTCAAGAGTATTGCAGGAGAACTTGATACTCCTGCCTTTGGTCCATCATTTTTTGTTGTCTCTACTAAGCAACAATATAATCCAATTCGTTCATATGAGGAATTGTATATTGTAAGGAAAGGGGGCATTGGATGACACAGTTCCCTCATTTTCACTCGAATAAGCATATCATGGCCAAAAAAATTGAAAATAACCCCAACTCGGCCCCGAAATACCAAAATAGGCTCGTTTTGAAACCGACACTTGGAATATTGGTTTCAAGCTTCTGAAATCGAAACTCGTATTGTCGGTTTACATATTTCCAACAATATACTGAAAATCGATACTTGGAGTGTCGGTTTTATAGCTTGAAACCGATACTTGGAGTGTCGGTTTTATAGCCTAAAACCGATACTTGGATTGTCAGTTTTAAATCTTGAAACCGTTTCTCCAAGTGTTTGTTTTAAAACGAGCATAATTTTGTATTTTTGCTTCAAATGGGGTTATTTTCGTTTTTGTCGGCCATGATAAGCTCATTTGAGTGAAAATTTCCATAACATCAACAACATGGACATGGTCTCCAGTCTCCACAACAGTACTAGCCTAGACAATCTGGTGAGTACAAACCGAAATAACTTGGTCAATACCACCGTAGACAACCCATGAAGCATCATCAATATCAGCAGCAATGATATGGTAACCTACTTCCGAGCATCACCGACAACATCATTATGGTAATCACGCTCCACGGAGAAGTTCTAGGCCTCCACAACACAGTTGCACCCTCATCAGATTCCATCGCCTCTATATTCTTGTCATTCCAATTCATTTGCTTCCTTTTTGGCGTATGTTCACTCTTTGTGAGCCTTTGTCTTATAAAGAGGCGGTACTTAATCCAATTTGGCAGCATGCTATGGTTGATGAACTAGATGATTCGCATAAGAATCACACTTCGGATTTGGTACCGCTTCCACGAGGTAAGAGTACAGTTACTTGTCGAACCCGTTTATAAAATCACGACAAAGTTTTATGGGTTTGTAGAACGTTATAAAGTAAGTTTGATTTTCTAAGGTTTTCACTCAAGGGTATGGTATGGATTATGAGGGAACTTTTGCCCGTGCTGCTAAAATGGACATCGTTGCCTCCGTTCATCAATGGACTAATTTTTAGATGGATGTTAAAAATGCATTCTTCCATGGGGATCTGCATGAAGAAGTGTACAAGACTCCACCTTGAGAATTGTTTAACGTGGTTACCTCTCTTGGGTTTTATCCAAGCAATTACAATTATGCTCTCTTTGTCAAGTGTACATTTTCTAGTCATATTCTACTTTCATTATATGCTGATGACAAGATTATCATTGGATGTAGTTGGCATGGCAGGACTAGTAGTGGAATTAGCCCTTCAGTTTGTGATGAATGATTTTGGATTCTTTTTGGTACTTTCTTGGTATAGAAGTTCTCTGCTCTCCAAAAGGTTATCTTCTCCCTCAGTCCCAGTATGTGGTTGATTTTCTTGAACGTGCTCTGCTTAAAGATACTAGAACATTAAATATGCCTTTGGAAGTTACTGTACGGTATTCTCCTTCTAATGGTACTCCATTGCTTGATCCTACTTTATCGTACTATTGTGGGAAGTTTGGTATATCCAACTATTACGAGGCCATATATTGCTCACGCAGTTCATTTTATCAGTCAGTCTGTTACTTCACTCACCATAGCTCAATGGAGTGCATTTCTTCGTATTTTGTGCTATTTACGAGGAACTCTTTATGAGAGTCTCTTATTTCCTTCGAGTTCATCATTGGATCTGCGTGCGTGTTATGATGCTAATTAGTCTACTGATCCTACAAACCGCAAGTTTGTTGTAGGATTTTGTCTATTGGGTGATTCTCTTATTTCTTGGAAGAGCAAGAAGCATAGTGTGGTCTCCTGATCATGTGCAGAGGCGGAGTACCATATCATGACATCTACTACCACTGAGATTATTTGGTAATCTCATCCCTAGTTAGTAAATACTCTAAATTTTTCCGTTTAATACCTATCCGTACATATAAATGAAAAATACTTCCGTATTTCGTAGTATTGCTGGACCTAATGAAAAATATTCGAGTTTTTGACCAAAAAATTTTAATACTCGTATTTAACGTTTTAACGTATAATACTTCCGAATAAAACTTCTTCCATATAAAATTATCGCGAGTAAACTGTCATCCAAAATATTAGAAGCTATAGTAATTAGTTATAATTAAATATTTTCTTACTATTTTTTATTAAAAATATTTTTTTGGAAAGAATAATAGTGTAAACAATAATATTTTATTCATTATAAATATTTATTAGTATATAGATTTAAAAGTTTAAGTTGAAATAGCTATGTACATGCATCTTGAGTCTTATGTGTTATACTATTAACTTTTAAAATAATTAAGGCTTAAGATTAGGGAATGCGCAATAGCTTCTTTTTATAGAAGTTTTGATCATAAATAGTTTGATATTTATAAAAGTTAATAGAAGTTAAGTAATGTGTTAGTTGTGAGTAAATAGTATATTCATAAAACATAATAAACAAATGAGTACATGATGTACAAATTACTTTTAAATATTTGATAAATATATGAAAAGATTGCAATGTGGGACACAAATAACTCATTATATGTGCTAAAATACTAAGAAACGCACCCCTATTTTTAATTCTGAATGAATAACTAGTATACGAATTATACACGTATGTATAGAATACTCGAATTAATCAAATCCCGTATTTTTAAGCCGATTTTTTACTAACGTATTTTTAACATAAAATCGTATAATACACGTGCGTACCGTATCACGATTTATTTCTGTCCCGTATTTTACTAACTATGATCTCACCATCATACAAAATCTGCAACCAATCATGCGAGAAAATTATAAAGGGAAGGATAAAAGAAAAGAAGTAACTGAAAGGAGGGATAGACAAATTTTAAGGAGCAAAATAAGACCTAAAGTAGGAATCCGTGGAGAACACAAGGAAAAAAGGTGTCCGTTTTCACTTTTGTGTGTCTTGTCCATAGATATAAACACGAAAACTAAATCCGCTCTATGAATCATTCATTCTTCTTATAGTATATCCATCTTGGTCTCTGTGTGTAAACATGGCAAATGTGATCATGATGATCAGTTCATGGCCATCGGTTTTTCTTGTACCTATGTTGATGGTCTTGTTTCTTCATTTTGGTACTCCCATGGGAAATGTCGTGGCGCCCTCACAATTTGCTGCAATGTTTGTGTTTGGAGATTCAATAATCGACAATGGAAACAACAACATGCTAAATTCCTGGGCGAAAGCAAACTATGTGCCTTACGGTATTGATTTCAATCAAGGACGTCCTACAGGGAGATTCTCAAATGGAAAAACCGTCATAGATTGTCTTGGTAATTTAAGTCGACCTCCTCGTTTTAATTTCAAGAACCTCAAGTTTGTTCAACTTCTTACAACACTTAGACTACTCTCTTTGGTAACATTTATTTTTTACCACATGTAAAAAAAAGTTTTACGATATTGGTTACACATTTAGTGTGAGTTCACATAACATTAATGCAAAACGTTCCTCAAAATAATAATAATAAAAATGCAAAACCACTGAACATATTTTGATTTACCGACTAATCTTCATGAACTTAATTACTTTATACAACAATGTTGGAATGTGTTGCAGGGGACTTGTTAGGGCTTCCTTATATTCCTGCATTTGCAAATCCTTCATCTACAGGGAAAGCCATTCTCAGAGGAGTTAACTATGCTTCTGCAGCAGCAGGCATTCTTGAAGAGAGTGGACAAGATTTAGTAAGTCATGAAAGAACGATTCCTAATTACTTTAATCCATACTAATATATACTTGGTCTGTTTCTTCTCTTTTTTCCAGTTTTGACTTTTTCATCCGTAACCGTGTCACTTTGACCCGGTAATTTGGATAGTAAAACGATGCAGTTTTTTTTGGTAATTTTTATGGTGTTGTAGAGTAAAGTTTACTCGACAACACCATGAAAAATAACCAAAAATTGCATTGCGTTGCTAATCAAATCATCGGGTCGCTTTGACCTGATGAATAATGTTAAAGGTCAAAGTAGGAAAACAGAGGAAGTATGTAGAAAGCCAACACCGAAATAATTAATAGAACAATTCAACTTCTATTGATTGATTGATATGGTGGTGTTGTGCAGGGAGAGAGGTTCAGCTTAAGGCAGCAAGTGGATAACTTTGAAAACTACACACTGAAAAATGATTTGAGGAAGCAAATAGAGGATGAGAATGAATTAAACCAGTACTTGTCCAACTCCTTAGTTATAATGATTCTTGGCAGCAATGACTACATCAACAACTACTTTCTTCCCGGTCTGTATCCAACCAGTCTCATCTACAATCCCTCTGACTATGCCAATCTCCTCATCAACCGCTACACGGCACAGATACTGGTAATTAAGTAATTAATAATCTGAAAGTCTTCGAATATTAATTATTACCCTAAACCCACCTCTATTTAAACATATATCTGTAATTAATATTCTATCTGAAATTCTTATTACCCTTTTCCCTCTGTATAAACATATATCTGTGACTGAGAATGCATGCAGAGATTGCATAGTTTGGGGCTGAGGAAGTTTGTGTTGGGAGGAGTGGGGCCTCTGGGTTGCATCCCGAATCAACTAGCAACTGGACTTGCTCTTCCTGGGAAGTGTGTGGCGGTGGTCAATAATGCAGTTGGAATGTTCAATTCGCGCTTGAGGACTGTTGTGGAACAACTCAACTCCAAGTACTACTACCCCGAGTCAATTTTCACCTATGGCAACACATTTGGTGCTTTCACTGACATACTCAACAATGCCACCATTTATGGTATTCGATCATAAGTTTTTTTTTTTTTTTTTTATTATTATTCGGTTTCATGAAGTACTACTACTACTACTACTACTACTACTACTACTTACTAAAGAGGGGCCGTGTTAATGATTTTGCAGGTTTTAAGGTGACGGATAGAGGATGTTGTGGGATTGGCAGAAACCGAGGGCAAATAACATGCCTTCCGCTTTCAGTTCCATGCACAAACAGGGGCGAATATGTGTTTTGGGACGCCTTCCATCCGACAGAAGCAATGAGTCAAGTTCTTGCTCACAAGGCTTATGATGGTCCGCCTTCTGATTGCTACCCAGTCAATGTGCATCAGATGGCACAATTCATTCATCCTTAACTTTCTAGTTACTACTACTACTACTATGTATTAATCAACTCATCATCATCATCATCTTCTGTTGATGTGGTACAAGATCGATCGAGTAGTTAACTATCTTAACCAATTAAAGTAGCATTACAGTATTTTGTTTCGTCTACTTGAATTACTTGTGACTGTTTTACCTTGACATTTAGATAGCCTGAGCAGGAATATGCATTAATGCATAGTAACATTCTTAAAATACACAATCTAGTCACACGCTATATATGCACCATCCTCTTGAATCATTGCTAGATATATATATAGGACAAGTATGAATTTCTATTTTATATTTTGGAAGATTAATACTATTAGTTTCCCTCTATATCTCTTTGGCACTGAATTTCTGATCAGTCCAAACATGGGCATGCATGTGCCTTATCACTCTCCTTCCTTGGAGTCAAACCGACATTTATTGTCTTATTCGTGAGCTAATATACAAAATTAACAATATTTATAAGATTAAATTATATTTATGAATTAATATATTTGTAATGATTTCTTAAATATATGTAAAGAGTCAAAGGGAGCTTGGTAGCTTACCATCTCCTCATACCCCACAACCGCGTTTGCTCTTCCCAAGCATGAAGGCGCATTTCAAGATCCAGTGTCAAATAATTAACTTAAATTAAATATAATTATCAGTACATGTATTAGTATCTTATTTACCCTTTCACCTTTTGCTTAATTTTGAGAAACTATTCAGTCTTTTAACGAATCATATCGTCAGCACTAATGTTCTCCGAAAATGCTAAGCATATGTGTCTCCTATTTATTTGTTGTGACATTTATTGTTTCCAGATATGTTGTTTTGATATGACTGATTCAAACCTTATCAAAATTAGCTAATTAGTGAAACAAAGATAGTTAAATATATCGTTTAACGTACATACTGTTCAAAATGGTGAAATTTGACGATGAAAAAATAAATATACTGGTAACTTTTAAGGTCTGTGGACTCCAAACATTACACAATACGCGTTGACTTTTTTTTCAATATAAAAAGGAGGGGGGGGGGGGTT
This sequence comes from Linanthus parryae, assembly GCA_023055425.1. Lineage (NCBI taxonomy): Eukaryota > Viridiplantae > Streptophyta > Magnoliopsida > Ericales > Polemoniaceae > Linanthus > Linanthus parryae. The sequence goes on along the minus strand of JALGPY010000065.1, from coordinate 338,137 downwards.
GTTTTTCAAGATAGAAATTGTTATAATTAATTAGTTATGGGAGGATGGATATATAGATAGGAGATAGGCATATATATTAAATATAACTGGCTTCATGTGCAGCAAGCAAGCAAGCTAGCATTGATACTCGATACCATCGAACATATTTATTGAAATGTATTGTGAAGGAAGAGTATTTAATTTCCCTACTTGTACCCTACTGCTTGCTAAATACAGAGTATGTATACATACTATATACTACTATCATCGAGTACTAGTGCAGCATCTGCCATGCACGTGCTTCCCATCCCCATGAGTTTATCATCACGATCAATCGCATCATCATCATCATTATTATTTCCTTAACAACAACTAAGTAATTGCTTCAGTTAGAGTACTTGTGTATAGTATTAATACTTACCAATAAGAAAGGGTTTTTGATCTGAGTGCCCATAGGATTGGCAGGGAGCATCTCTCTCTCTTACTCAATCTGAGAGAGAACATTAATAAATACAGTTGGTTTCTAACTATATATATAGAAAGATATCTGAGCTGGGAATTAAGTGAAGGGAGCTAGCTAAGCAAGGAAAATTGAAGGACAGAGAGAAGGAAGGAAGGGAAGGGAAGGGAAGATCGATAGAAGAGATCAATCATGGAAAAGTATGATGTGGTGAAGGATATTGGATCTGGGAATTTCGGGGTGGCAAGGCTGATGAGGCACAAAGAAACCAAAGAGCTCGTGGCCATGAAATACATTGAGCGAGGCCACAAGGTATATATATTTACCTTCCTTCCTTCTATATAGCTAGCTTCCTCCCTCTTTTTGATCGATTGATTGATGTTGTTAAATTATACGTGTAACTGTTTGTTTGTTTATGCAGATTGATGAAAATGTGGCTAGAGAGATAATAAACCACAGATCACTCTTGCACCCCAATATCATCCGTTTCAAAGAGGTTAGTAATGAAGACTTCATTTATCTGAATATTGCAGTAGCTAGTGTGTGTACATGACCTTGTTACTACTCCTGTTTGTTTGTTTTCTCTGTTGCTGATGAATGAATGGGGGTATGCGGGATATGTATGGTAGGTGGTGTTGACTCCAACACATTTGGCGATAGTGATGGAGTATGCAGCTGGGGGAGAGCTCTTTGATCGTATCTGCACTGCTGGTAGATTTAGTGAAGACGAGGTCAGCTCATCTCATCTCATTTCTATTGTCTGAAACTCTGATTGAATTCACTATATATTTAAAAACTGATGTGGATTCTGTTGATTCTTGTACTACTGCAGGCAAGATATTTCTTCCAGCAGCTGATCTCAGGTGTTAACTACTGCCACTCCATGGTATGTATGTATGTATGTATGGTATCTAACTGCCTTTCTGTCTTTGCATCTACTGCAGACTCGCTCTGAAAGATTGATTTCTTCTTTGTTTGATTGATTGATTGATGCTATATAGTTTGATATTACACCGAATAGTTAATTAGAATTAGTTATGGCAAATGGGTAGTAAAAGTGAATTAACGAATCTGTTTGATGGATGGATGGATGGGGAATGCTGCAGCAAATATGTCATAGGGATTTGAAATTGGAGAACACACTGCTTGATGGGAGCCCTGCCCCTCGCCTCAAGATCTGCGACTTCGGTTACTCCAAGGTCTGTCCCTTTTCTTCCCTTCTACTTATCTCTCATAATAATAATTACTCCTATAAAGTAGTAATACTACTGCTTCAACTTGCAATTGCTACTAATACATTTTAAAGCAAAGCATTTTGTTGAGGTATATATAGATCACCTAAAATCTCTGGGAGGGGCTTCGCTCCCGCTCCCAATCCTCACTCGTTGAATTTGCCTATACTCCTCGCTCCCAAAATTCTAGAGTGCGTTTTCACCAACGCTCTATACTTTCTCAGCAATGGGTCTCACTACTAAGTTATCAAACCCATTTGAAAGTAAGTCAAACTAGAATTTCAACTAAAAAAAAATGACATAGTCAATTCCTTATTGAGGTGGCCTCCTGCCTCACCGTATGTCAAATTCTCACGACTAACACTCACTCAAGCTGAACATCCATTACATTTTTCACTATATGAGGTTATAATTTTATATATGCGCTTTCTATCTATTGCCACAAAATCTAGATTATACAAACATCGAATATGTAATATGTTATATATCCACAAAATCTAAATTATATTAAATATATAATTTATATATGCGCTCTCAAGCCGCTCTCAAATACAATTTTTTTTAGAATTTGTCGCTTTCGCGCTCCCACTCCTGCTTTTGCTCCCACTCTAGGTGACTTATATCTGCACTAATTAATTGATCAGCCTGCTGCAGAACATAGGAGCATTAATTTTCTCATCTTGATGTACTTACTGAAATTGATATTATTATTGGCTTGGATTCAATGCGGCAGTCGTCGGTGCTGCACTCAAGACCAAAATCAACAGTTGGAACACCAGCTTACATTGCACCTGAAGTCCTCTCTCGTCGAGAATATGATGGCAAGGTACCTAACATTCATTTCCTCATCTTCTTTTTTCTTTTTCAAACGTTCGACTTTATACTGCTACTACTGATACTTAAAAACCTAAATTCATTTTTGTATATATAATACTGCTACTACTATTACTACAGTCAGCGGACGTGTGGTCATGTGGAGTGACTCTGTACGTGATGCTGGTTGGCGCATACCCTTTTGAGGACCCTGATGATCCCAAGAATTTCAGAAAGACCATTGGCGTACGTATCTATTATAATTACCTACAGGCATCTTTATTCTGGAGTATATTTTCTGATCAAATATGCTAACTAATAAATATGAATTTCGAACAACAGAGAATAATGGCAACTCAATACAAGATCCCTGACTATGTTCACATCTCTCAAGACTGCAAGAACATCCTCGCTCGCATCTTCGTTGCCCACCCTTCCAGGGTATGCATCCATCTATCCTTCAAATTAAGCCAAGTTCTTCTACTATCATAATTAGCATTAACATTTTTAATGTTTATATATATCCCATCCAACAGAGGATCGATATAAAAGGTATCAAGAGTCACCCATGGTTCCTGAAGAATCTTCCCAAGGAGCTATCAGAGGCAACTCAGGCTTCCTATTTCAAGAGAGATAGGCCCAGCTTCTCCCTCCAGACTGTTGAGGAGATCATGAAGATTGTCGGAGAGGCAAGGAACCCTCCTCCCGCATCCAGGCCTGTCAGAGGATTCGGCTGGGGATCAGAAGAGAAAGGTGATGATGATGGAGAGGACCTTGAAGAAGAAGAAGAAGTTTACGATGAAGATGAAGAAGATGAGTATGAGAAGAGCGTCAAGCAGGTTCATGCAAGCGGAGAGTTCCTCATCAGTTAATCCATCCTTGAATTCTATTATTGTTAATAATCAACCGTATCTGGTTGGTTCTTATTGTAACATTATTATTATGACCACCACCTTAAACCTTCAAATTTTTCATTCGCATGTAACAACAACATAGAACATTACCAGTAGCAATTTCTTCATATCACCATGTATGGACTTACTTTTCATGAACTAAAGATATTCACAACAGAAACCTACTGTCTACTGTTCCATGTTATATTTGGTTGGCTATGCGAAAACATCATATGCGTTAATGGGTGGGTGATGTTTAGACTATCCAAGGGGGCAAGCTTAATCACACCTTCTTCGCATGAACGCATGTGGATGGACTACTCTGTTCTTTTGTGCATATAGATGTGTTTTAACTGGTGAAGGTGTTACGGTAGGATTGTAAATATTATGAGAATTTAAAATTGAGTCAGGTGGGGGCAGGGGGATGGTGGTGGATGACCCACTGGCCACAGCTGCTCGTAGTCTTAAAGGGGGAACTTTTTTAGTGGAAAGGTCCCACTCGGACCCCCAACCTGGAGGTAGGGTGGAAAGGTCCCACTCGGACCCCCAACCCGGAGATAGGATGAATCTGAGCTCCGTCTTGTCAAACCCGCCGGCCCCAAAGCTGTTTGGTGTCAAAACTTAGGACGACAATGTCGAGAAGTTGGAGTTCTTTGCCCTTTGGTTTCAAACCCTTTCCATATGCATACCAAAGTTTCATAATCTTAGGAGCCAATAACATCAGGGAAGAGAATTCGCTCGTCGGTCTGCCTTATATAATTCAGAACCCTTCAAACTTAACTTAGCAATATATGCGGTAGAAACAGAACCCTTCAAACTTAACTTAGCAATATATGCGGTTTTTCTACGCCACAACAGGAAAGAAACATGTCCACACCGTCAATACAACATACAATACGACCAAGAATAGCCATCAACAGAACTTCCGAATACAAGCACCCAACTCTAAATACTGTAGTAAAAAACACCTCACTGTCATTTGTCATTCCACAACCAGAAAACTCCAGTAACATGCATAGCTGCCTCGTAGACAATCCTCCTTTAGTATCAATAGTACTCGCGTCTTTGGAAAAAGAAAGGAAGATAATTATGCCAATATACAACTCAACTCCAAAGTACACAACAAAGGATGTTTATAATAGCAACTACTGCTATAGTTTCTACTTCCCAGCAACACGAAAGCAAAACCCAGACGGCATATGTATAAATAACGCGATTGGAAATCACAATAGTCAGTCAATCGCTATCTATGCTTCCATTGTAAGAGCTGCTTCCATTGCGACTGTGCAAAGATAGGCCTCTGACATGACCAGCCAAACTAGAAGCATCTGGCTTTTTCTCCTGAAAGAACTTTTCTCTCTCCACATGTTTAGCTGGTGGTGGTGGAAGTGAAAAAGCTGGAGGTGTCGTTGAATTGGGTTCATGGACTGGTTCGGCGCTTAATGGCCGTACAACTGGATGGTGCAGCTCCTTTTGTGCTGGGCTAAGAGGATTGGATTCATGAGATGGTTCCACACTCAATGGGCGTATGATTGGGCGGTGCAGCTTTTCTCCAGGGCTGAGAGATTCGAGAAAACCTAAACGTTGTTGCTCAGTCCCACCACGGTCTTCGTCCTCAGGCTTTGCACAAGCTTTCCCTTTTCTTATCCTTTCAAGATACAACAAGATACTTCAAGTCAAAAACTGAAGAACGTGAGCTGCACAACCACAACAAGAGTGAACTACAAAGAGGCAACTTTTAAGGAATTAATGGCTTCGTTTTACAGAACTTTGCGCTCCTTGGTAGCATAGGCTTTTGGATTGGTCGACACTCATGACTCAACTATTCAATATGATATAACTGTTGGCCAGAGGTCCTGGGATCTACTCTAAGCGAAACACAATTTGATCGGTCATTCTTAGGTTCATTAATTATTGACATTCAATAAATCAACCCAATTGCAACTTATATCTCTATGCCCATGGTTAAAATCTTGAAAACAACCCCTACATGGCCATAGGTAAAAGTCTGCATAGGTGCTATGTAACTATGGTTTTATGATTGCCTAAGCCTTGTGCAGTAGAACATAGTGGCGTCCAGGCCGAAAACAGAATTTCCTGATAAATGTTTACCTTCGGAAAAGCTGTTCAGCTTCTTCTTCCTCTTCTGCTTCTCCCTGGACTGAGTGACTGGATGTAGAAGTTGACCTGCCAGAGACGAGTGCATCATGTCTTGCAAGTACTCTCTGGAGCTGCTCGTTCAATTCTATTGCTTGAGATATCACCTTCTCATCGCTGGACGAACAAAACTGTTAGTATCATACAAAAACACCATCTCACTTCTGTTAATACTAATCTGAAAGTAGCTGTAACTTAGTTAATAAATATCAATAGGATGATTCAAAAAACTCTTATCATAATACTTTCAGTTGCACTTTCTATTTAATCAAGTGTGATAGTGCCTCTGAAAGATGAGGAAAGTTAAATAGGTTAAAAATATGAAATATTCCGGGTTTGTATAATGTAAAAGAGTCCCTACTATCATTAGCTGATGCCACTTTTACCCTTTCCACTCCAGACCATTCTTTTCCATTGACATTCAGATCATAGAAGAACACTCTGCAGTCATGGATTAATCAACAATCGGCTCATTTGCTTCTCTACAAACACACCATCCCACTTCTGTTAATTCTGGAGGAAAAGTAATCACTTCTAGACACTAACCAGTCATTTACAAGTTGAAAAGGGGAGAGGAGCGAGGCGTCATCACACCTCTTTTGGGCATAAAACACAACCTTATCCCCCCATCCCACCACAAACCTAATAATAGGTTTCTCATCCCAACAATTCCTAATTTATTTTCCGGCCCTACGAACTACGCATCGACTGCATCCTTTGAGCACCGCCCACCCCATTACATTCCTCTAAAGTTAGCCGTGCTTCATGAGAAAAGGGCCTTTGTTGTCTTCTGTTAAAAATAATACGAGCAGTTTAGAAAAGTTTCACATATGTTTGAAGTTTCCTACTCTTAGGTATCGTGAGAAACAACACTTTGGCGATTCTCTTCGTCAAGGTCTATATAGGAAAGTTATATTATGTTGGGCAGCTTATCCAAGTGTACTGTCATGTATTTAATAATATTCTGATATATTAGCTCATATTGCATCAAAATTGGATCAAAAGCTGGCGAAATAATTGACTACTTAATTTGCAAGGTAGAAGAAGATGAAGTCATGGGCCGTTGCTCGAGTGCCTGCAGATTGAGACGCAGCTAGGGCAGCAGAGTTTGCAAGTTGCAGCCCATAGGTTCTGCTAGTTTATTTGCCACACCACTAATCATATTATCTTACGTAAGGATTTTTTTCTGTTTCTTAGGTGGTAGGGCTGAGGGTACATGGGAAATGATTTATTCATGGTCACCAAGATTCGGTGCAACCTTGGGTTTAATCTTGTTCCTTGATTTTTTTGTTACTTCGTATTCACTTTTTTTCCCTTTCCACTTTTTGAGAGTCCTTTAAGGGTAATGTAGGTATAGTTGATGGAGAATTCGGGGAAAAGGATAAAGTGGGAACTTTAATTTAAAAAAGACGAGGCATCTCTCACATGGTTGCAAAATGGCAACAATTGGAACATGTAGACAGCTTGGAAAAGCATACTGGTTTTGGTGTAGTATATTTCCATTGTTCGTAGTTTGGAAATGTGTTTGGGAGTAAGGTGGTAGTTTGGGAGGATTTACTAAAATTAAGCCTCACAATGTTTACTATTTATAACAATGTTCAATATTACAAGAGAGGACATGCAGAACCAGAATTGGCACTCAAGGAGAATCCAACTTAGGGCATCAATGTATAGAGATAACCTACCGAGAAGTCATTGCCAGATGCATTACTCGTTGCTTTTGAAATGAGCATTGCTCCACAAGATCAAGTGTGAACTCATCCTTTGATGCCTGTCAGTTATAATGTGACGAATTGAGTGAGTTATATTAAGTATCACGAACAAGCAAAAAAAGAATGATAATTGCACAAGTTATTTGACTGATATTTTCTTATTGTGAATTATTTGGTCTCTAGGATATGGTGGGGATAAACTATTCCACATGTCACATTTTGGGGATAGCTTATTCCCCATAGCAGCTTATTATGTAGATATTAAAAACACTACAATTCATTAGCGATAAAATTGTAACTAGCCACAACATGAGAAAGTGTATGCTGAAAAGGCGTATGCAACACAAGGCATAGTACACATTCTGAATGTAAGCGAACACCTTACATGAGACCAAAATTTACAGTTGCAAGTCTTGTAGATGACACTTTTTTTGTCACTTCTACAGTTTGTCAGGAAACATTGTCCGATTTTTTTAAATAAATGATGCAGTGCGTGGGCTATCACAATTCCCCCCCCCCCCCCCCCCCAACCCCCCCACCCCCAAATTTCCCTTGAACTGCAGGAAACAGAGGCACGGGTTACATGCTCATCTTCTGAAACAGATCAAACGCTGGTGTGAGGTCCAACTTTTGTGCATTATCTGTAAGATTGGAGGAAGGTGCTTCAATGATTTTGTTTATCAAGTTAGGACTTATGAAAGAAGCAGAGCTCTAAAGCTGTGAATGTTTACTGTAAGGTTTTCTGGCGATTATCCTTCGACAGTCATTAATGGAACACATATGACGGTTTGTTTCTTCGCCTGGAGGCCCTGGACCGAAGAAATTGGTTCTATTTTAACAGCACAACATTTGAAGAGCCTCAATTCTAAACTGCTAGAAGTAACATGCACAAAAGCAAGAATTTACTGACAGATCTTTTGTTGCACTATCGTGTGGCTAGAATATTTTGGTAACTTGCAGCTGCACCTTCACACTTCTCATATCATCTTCTATTGTACTATCCAGTGGAGGATATTTTCAGATACGCCTGATAGCTTTTGGGTTATCTAGAGTCCAGCCACTAACTGTTGTGGACTCGTTCCTCCACTTGCATTTTTTTCTTTCTCTTGTAGAGATTGACAGAGAGTATTCTTTAGATTTTTAAGAGAAAGCAATAGACCCATTTTCGGCACAGGGTTATCTATAGTAATTTCATGTGCTGTTAACTGGACATTTTAAATAACCCTGTGAGGAAATCATTACCCAACTTCTTTCTCTATTTTTGTTTTTTTGGATAAAACATCAACATTCGATTTCACACGAAACAAGAAAACAGGTGTTCATGAGTACAAGACCAAGCAAACTAGTACAAAGAGACCTAAACAAAGAGACAACTAAAAGACTACAGCACAAAATAAACACAGTTTGTTCTTGATTCACTTTTCAGGTTTTTTTGGATAAAATCTTCATTTTTCAACCAATTAACGACATCTAAAAGACTTGTTAGTCTGTGTAAGACGAATATAGAAACCGAACACTCAATAATTTCAATTTGAACACATTTCTATACAAGCAATGCTTCGATCTCATAAAAAGTAAGTTACCAACACACCTCGGGATCTTGGGTATCAACAGCGTCAAGAACTTCTCTTAAAACCTCTAAAGCAGAACCAGCCTTTTTAATAATACTGCATTCACAGAAAAAGGAATTCATTAGTAAGTGATCCCATTAAGACCATGTTAATCAATACAGTAGTCCAACCGAGGACAATTTCACTATCGAACATTAGTAAGTGATCCCATTCAAGATCTCCGAGAAATATAAACCAAAAAAGTCGGAATTCATCCTCATTGAGTCTGAATAGTGAAAACGAGACTGAGCGATGCACAATATACGTAGAAGATGTAGAATATTACAGATAACGCATTGAGCAACTTAGTGGTTACATAACTCTTCTTACCGGAATATCATACAAAATAATGATATGTTCATGAATAACATCAGAGTGCGTACAGTATCTCTAACATTATATTACCGGCACACACTCTTTCTGTACCAAGCAACATCAACATACTCTTTTAAGGAACGAAAATAAAGTTCCTACAAATAAAGTAAAAACCATCTAAAGTTCCAAATATAGCTGATAAGTTACCACATGAACTAACTCAAAATGCTACTTCAGTAAAGAAATCAGGGATACAATGCTGTATGCACAGCTTAAGCTCCTCATATTTAGTCATGAGAAAAAAAAAAAAACAATACAACCCCAAGTCCAATCAGTCTATTGTTGCTGCAAATAACTATCTAAATAGCACAGGAAACTAAATACCTAGATTCTGGAACAGCTTGAGACACTGCTTCTGCTGGACGCTTCTCATGGTTAGGAGCAGGTACAACAGCAGTTGTTTCATTCTTCTTTGTGTCTGGAAGAGGATGATTTGATGGATTAACCTGAGGTCTGTTAGGAAACTGTACACCCGCACTCTGAAAAATAACATATTTATACATCAGTATAAGCTCAAGTGTATACAATGAAAGGAAACAGATGAAGTTGGCACACTCTAAAGTTCAAATTTGAAGATAATACAATATCCAGCATCTTCCCTTGTATTAAAAAAAAAAAAAAAAAAAAAAAAAAAAAAAAAAAAAAAAAACCTTTTCACATGATATACGATCTTCCGAACCTAGCGTCGAAAAGGTATCACAATAAAGCATAAACACTAAATTCAAACACAGAGGTCCATTCTTACAATCTTGACACTTGTAGTGTCATCTCTCCAGTGTTGATGGCGGTTAAGTCAATCATCACCCGGAAGATTTATCAGAAGAGGAGTCCAGTACAAATTATATGCTGTTAAAATTTAACTATCACTTCGTTTACTCAAAATGCATCTCTGATTGAGATACGTATTAGGAGCAGTGGATATTCATGTCTTCATCAATTTAACTGTCTGAAAGTACCGTGTAAAATATTATCGAAGCATACAATGTACAACATCAGGAACTACTGAAATGATCTAGACACATCTGGATGTATAATAGCATTCCTGCACCTACCACTAGATCATAGTATGCCGAATAGTATTGAGGGAACTTCCCAGATGCTCCACCAAGAGAAGTCTGTGTGGCATCAAGAAGAAGAAATATCTTCTCCCTCACAGGCAAATCTGACTGCAAAAGTAGATCAGAACTTAGCATTTCCTAAGTCGAATCAGACAACAAGCAATAGTAAGGAATTGGAATAACTTTGTACCTTTTTCTTCACTATTTTCACAAGTACAGGGAGGATTCCTGTATCGATGACCTGCTTATGAACATGATCTCCTATGTTATTCATCAGCATCTCCAACAGCTGCAGAACAAATCAGGCTTCAATGATTGAAAGATGTAGAAGAAAGACACTCGAAACTAAAATCCACTCCAGAAGTATACATAATCCAGACTTTGCAAATAAACTGTACCCACATTGAAAGGAGAAACCCCAAATAGTCTGAAACTATATAAACACTTTTCAGGAGACATGATAAATACGAATCAAACAAGGACAAGGAATGGAGGACATGTCATACAAATTCTATACATTAAAACGTAAGTGTTCAGAAACTTAGTGTTTACTCACCAACACTGCAAATAACTGAGTATTCGAGTTTTTACTAGCCAGGCGTTTCTTAATAGCTTTCATCACATCTCTAGCCTGCCTGTACAGCAAGACAAGTATATGTAAGAAAAGGAGAAAGTTGTAAATAGCAGGAAAAGGCATTTTTCTTTAGAAAGAGACATAGACTGAGACGTTGGGTCGCCATACTTTGTTTCCGAGTAACTTGATTCAAAGTGAGTGTCCTAAGCCGGGATGGAGTGAGGAAAGCGAGTGGAGGAATACTTTTCGAGCTCAGTTTCAATGACAACAATGGTTTCTTATTACTTTCTCTCTATCAGTACCCGAGTAGATTTTGAAGTTGAAGTTAGTGATACTGAACCATTGTGCAAGAATCTACGTTTAGGAGTTGCTCATGAAGTCACTGGTCAGATGCTATAAATGGTAGGGAGTTGCCAGACAACGCAATTATTCAATTGCTGTGGCATTGTGGAAAGTGGTATTCTTCTCCTACACCTTTGGTAGAAATTGCATGGTCATGCATCAACGCCCATATATCTCAAAGTAAAGGTACTAGTATCAAAGCATGAAGCTAAAAACTGATGGTGTAAAACTATCAATGGTACAGCTATAAGCAGACATTTGAGATACTTGAAATGGTACTAAAAAATACTTCCTATATACATCAGAGTTGTGACGGAACTAAGAGATTGTTAAGGTGTGAACCCGAGGCAACCAAGAAAGGCAAGCACGATATGAGCAGAACATTTAAAAGTGAGCTGAAAATACCATTGATCACGCGCGACTAATTCACAAATTTCAATATTTTTGGCCCAATCCGTTTCTGCAAGCTTTTCACATGTAGCAGAATTAACAAGTTCTGCAGCCATCTGTTGTTTATTGCTAAATCAAAGTAGAAGGAGAAGTTAACAACTGTAAGTAGCAGGTTAGACAAATAGGAAATTGAACTTATGTATGACACAAACATTTCTATATCCTCTGCAAAAAACTTTGCATCTCATCCATTAGCAATTTTAAGGAGATAACAACTAAACAGGTGTACACTCCAATGGACAAATCAGACTTTTTAACCTCACTACTATCTTGTACACAAGTTGACTTAAATGATATTCCACTTACCATGGTTAATCGTCACACTTCCTCTTGGCAAAACACTAGGCTACTACAGTGCTATACAATGAACTTCAGATTCATTTGGGGGGGTTTCTGCACATCCTATCCCAACTTGCAAGGCCGAGACAACGCGTGCGTGTTTCAAGTGATATAGGCAGAGTGAGGGCATGAAAGAAGAAGCTAAATTTCTGATTCCCACATAATCATTTAACAGAGAGCAACTTGGATTACTAACAAATCACACCGGGAATCGCCAATAAAAACACAAATCAGTGAAACAATACATCAGAAAGAATGAATCCCACTGTTCCACTTTTTCAGGAAGTGGAATGTCTCTCAGAATTTGCCAAAACTAAAAAGTGATAATAATAATAGTTGTGCTGTGGAAACAGTTATGTTCAGGTGAATCAATCACAGCAGACCGATCAAATCAATCATCAAAATGACGTGCTTTATAAACTCTCCAACGAGCACAGTCAGCGAGAGAGAGAGAGAACCTGATAAGATCCAATTAGGTAGGAGTGACGGAAAAGCAGATACCGGCAGGGAAGCAGTAACTCCGGTGCGGCGAAGTGAATAACAATAATTAATTTGTAGTAGAAGAAGAGGATCAGAAGAGACTCCTCTGGTGAATGGGAAGAAAAGATTCGTAATCTACTGCTTTTTCTTTTTCTTCAGCTTTTTTGATGAATTCAAGCTCTTGTGCTTGCTGAAGAAGAAATCGTTTGCTTTTGGTGGAAAAGCAGCAACACCGCCATGGATGGATCTTTCCAGCACAAGAGAAGTGAAGAGAGAAGGAAGAGAGCAACTACATACAGGTAGTACTAGTAACAGAGAGCCACTCACCTCACCTGCGCTTGTCTGCACAAAAAGGGGAATTGAATTATTCACTGCTTTCTTTTTTCTTATTACGCGTGACACAAATAATAATATAGTATGCATCCCCCCCACATGATGATGATACGGTATATTTCTATTTTTTTACTTTCTTTCTCTCTCTCTTTTGGGGAAACAACAATTAAGCATGAATTAATATCTCTATTCCTTTCTCTAAACAATAATTCAGGCACTTTCACCCCTCTAATGTTGCGAAACGACACTTTCACCACTTTGTGTTCCAAAATTCCCGACACTTACACCTCTTGACTGTGTCGCATCGTACTCTCGAGATGGAATTTGTTTCCGAAAACTCCTATAGCGACGAACAAACTACCCCCAAACTAAGGATGTCGAGTGTAAATATTCTAAAATTAACGAGACAAAACGGGTGAAAGTGTCATTTCCCAAACTGCGATGGGTGTAATTGTCTTTATATGGAACTTGAGGGGAGTAAAGTGTCTTTTACCTAAAAAAAGAAGATAGAACTTTTATTTACTCTTAACACAGAAAATTAAGCTCGACAATATTTCTATTTCAAAATCTCTATTACACTTAAATGGAAAATTTTGAAGGGACACAATTTTAGCCTGTTTAGTAAATTTTGTTGTTAGTCAATTTCTTTTTAGGGTTTAAGTTCTAACACGTTTCTTCAATCTCTCATCAACAATAATATTTCATAGAACGCGATATTAATTGCACACTTTCTTCACTCTTTAATTTCGCCAATCATATAGAGGTAGAATAGACACTTTTTCTCTCTCTCATAGGTTTGACACAAAGACACTTTCACCCCTTCCAATATAGGAAAATACAATTCGCTCTTCAGTGTGCCAAACTTTAAGGCTCTTACACACCTTTCTGTGTCGTTCAGTACTCTAAGAGAGCACTTTCTTTTGCAAAAACTAGTACTACAATTACCCACAACGGAGGACCCGCCCCGGGCGGCCGGTCTTATCGGTCTATCGAGTCAATTTCTTACAAAGAGATTGGGCTCTTCACTTCATTGATTTTGACAGGACTTGACTAGTAAATGTAGGTGTCTTGATATATGCCACGTTGAAGGGGTGAAAGTGTCATTTTCCAAATTTGAAGGGATGTCTTTGCATCAAACCGAGGGGATACTTCCACCCCCTAAACTTTGAAGCAAGGACACTTTCACCCCTCCCAATAGGGGAAATGACAATTTCACCTGTGCCATATTTCAGGACGCCTACATTCACTAATTGTGACCTTGTTACTAAGGGGTAGGGGTCAATTAATGATGGTAGTTTGGGGACAAAAATTCCCTTTTGCAGTATGAAATGACATAATACGGGGTGTAAATGTCTTGAAATTCGGCACATAAAATGGTAAAGTGTCATCTCCCAAAACTCGAAGCTGTGAAAGTGTCTTTGTGTCAAATCTGAGCTGGGTGATAGTGTCTTTTACCCTTCTTCAATTGGTGAAATTATTTTTAAAAAGGGTAAACGACACCTTCATGCCCCCAGATTCAATGCAAATACAATTTCATCTCTTATAGTTTTAGAAATAACACTTTCAACCCTTGAGTGTACCAAATTTCAGGACACATGCACTCCTTAATTGTGGCAGGTTTAGTATGGGGTGTCCTTCCTTCATAGATAGTAGTTTTGGTGACAAATTTGACATGTTAGACATTGGAATGACAAAATTATGGGTGTTAGTGTTGTCACTCTGAAGGGTTGTATGTGACACCAACAAATTTGACTAAGGGAGTCAAATTTTAGTGGGAACAACGTCGAGTAAACTTCTATTATTATTGGTTACAATACATCAAATACAAACTGTACAAATATTGCAACCAAGCTTCTCAGACGATAATCATGCATACATTGCACACACAATTCGTAAACCAAGACTGTCTCTAACGATGATATTGCACAAACAACAAAACATGATGAAGAAAGAAAGCGAATGAAATCACCCCACTTCAAGAATGCGCAGAGAAGATATATCTTAGAGCTCAACGTCGTCGTCAGGTAGAACCATAGTGATGAGAGAATACTTGACGCGAAGAGATATCTTAGCTTTCTCAACCATAAGCCTCGCTCCGGATACAACCCAGTAACCGGGCAGGTCTTGTGGTCCCCTAGTCATCTCCGTCGTGTCAACAAATCTCAAAAGCTTTGTTCCACGTGCCGGCATTGGTGGGCCCCCAGGATACACGGCAGAATTTATGTGCATGTCAGACGGCCGTGGCGGCGGCGGCGCAGCCGCCGAAGAGAAGCGCGTGCTGATGAGAGTTGATATGATTCCAGATTTCGTCGACAAGGCCGACGACCCTTCCCACTCGGATTTCTTCATCGCCGTGGCGACACCGCCGGCGGCCACCACCCTGGCGAACTGGAGGCGCAAGAAGAGGACTCTCTTCAGGCCAGAGTCTCGGACTTCAAAGTGGGCCCCGGTGACGATGGAGAGGTCGTCGTCTTGTTCGACAGGGGCGGTGCATACGTGGGAGAAGCTTCTCCACTGGACTCTCTCGTAGTACCTGCGATCATCATAAGATGTTTGGTTCCCGTTTGGTTCGTCACGGAGTTGGAGGGTTTTTGGGAGCGAAGAAAGGTGCTGGAGATGGATCGCCAGACAGTTATTTCTCTTTCCTTCCAGATAGAGCCGTAAACCGGTGACTGGTCTCTTTCCAACATCTACCTGTAGTCAGGAATTCGACACCATGATGATGATGAGAATCAGCATCTTAATTTTAGGAACAGCCAACCCTTCTATCATGCAAGCAGTAAGCACCACATCATAGTACCAGATAGAAAATTCAAGACATAAAAAAGCGTAAAACTTAAATTATTCTATGTTTATGCATGTCCCCCATACACATTCAACCAAGGCGGTGGTAATTTTGATGACATTTAAGTCAAAGCCTTTACTTTGTGAGAAGACTTGGGACAGAGTGTAAATTTTTATTTGGGGACAGACAACATGATTATAAAAAAAGACCAGTGCCGAGTTTTGTTCCAGCCCAAAATGAACAGACCAGTTTACTAAACTTAGATAACTAATTCTACCAATTCACAGACTAAAATCAGGGCATAAGAATAATTTTAAAATACTATACATTACATCGTACTATTCCGCATAAAAGAGTCGACTTTGGTTGCCACCTGAGTGAAGAAGATGCACAAGTATAAGGCAGGACAAAGGATGTTATTGCATTTTTGTAGTTATCTCCTCCGACTGCAGCATAAAATGTCAACATTCTTTCATTCAATTCCATCCTTGCCCGTTCTTTTCAAATCCAGAAGTTGGAACAGAAACTACTCGTATGAGTAGCCAAATGACAATTTAGTAAATCTATCAAGGCATCAAGAGGGAAAGATGCAATATCCAACAACCTAAAAATACAATTAAACAGTAATAACTGATCTTGTAGCTAAGCAGCAATTGCACATGGAAATAATGTTATAGTTATAGGCCAGACACATCTCTCTCTAATGAACTTATCACAAGTCGTACTATACTCAACAACTTCCCTAACCATATAAGCAAAGTATATAGCTTCTTAAACTGATACACTGCTGTTTGTGGCTGACCATCAGGTCAATCTTTTTTCTTAATTGCAAGAACTGGATCGACGTGTTTCCATAAATGATATAAAAAGTGGTTTGTTTTGGAGCTTTTCAGTTACTCTTGACATTTTCTTTCTGGAGAAACCAGTCTGGGAAGGCTTTATACTTGGGTAGAAAATGAAGAGATACTCCAAATCTGAACAGATGGAATTTACTATGATCAGCATTATTCAGATATATTCGACTCAATCAAACAATTCAGGGAAGCATACCACCATCTACTACCGTTACCGACTTCAAATATGCATGGATATCCACACAAACTCTTTTAGAAAGATATATAAAACTACACCAGGAGAAAAGGCGACAGAATTGATTCGTAAAAAGAATATTACCAGAGTAGTGTTCACGTAGAGCTTAGGACCCATTAAACTAAACTGCAAAGCTGCAGTGCTTTGCTGCTTCCTCTCTGGACCGACAGCAAGTTCACCGAAAACTGGCGCCCACTGTTTTGGGAGTTGGAACTCCAGAAATTGATAGAGTTCCTCAATTGGAGGTTTATCTACATCCAAAAATCATGTACTGAGAAGTCTTAGTGGCAGAAACGAAATGCATTATTGAACTTTCACTCATTGAATACTTCTGACTTCGTGGAGTTACTTCCAAAAAGAGTGCAAGGAAAACAAACAAGATGTATTCAGTACAGAGTATAGCAAGCAATTTTACTCCTAAAAACAACTCAATTTAACAAATTATTCCATAATTTCGTGGGTTCATGACATGGTCAATCAATCGAGTTGTTGTTTTTCCAATGTCATATCTTCGATTATTTACCTTCAACCATTCATATCCTACTTGCAAGCTGCAGTAATGTTCCATTGATACTCCCATTTATATTTTCCCACCTTAAATAGGATCCAAACTGCTGGTTATAACCAGCAAGTCAAGGGGCTACATAAATGAGACACCATCTCAAGATATCACCTTATCTTATCTTACTGTCACTTATTCATCTCCTATTGAATTCAAATACCTTGCAGCACAGACATGTCTTCAAATTCTCTTTTAAGAATATCAACTAAAATGGAGAAACAAGTACTCCTAGTTAAGACAAGTATTTACTTAACTATCACGGGCAAATTTGGCATTTATACCCCTTGCCCTCCAAACAGTACGGTAGCCTATCAGCTTATACTTCTCAGTTTCCAATGTGTAAGATACAAAGCTTCTAAAGCCAATATAATGCCCAATTCTCATTTGACTTGAATAACCAGGAGCAACCAGTTTGATCTACCGAAAGAATGCTATGATACGAATACTCAACCCTCGCGTCGGTCAAAAGGCCAAGGACAGAGAATCATGATGCGGCAGTAGAAGCAATGTATGTCTGTGTGTGTGTGTGTGTGTGTGTGTGTGTGTGTGTGAGTGAGAGATCACATACAAAATCAACAAGGAGTTATTAATTCATTACCGCAAAAAACACTTGTGGATTAGAAAGAGAATGAACACGAGTAAATAGCTTGAAGCGTGCATTGCAAGTCACGAAGACTTTCTCAAGGAATGGGATGTCACCAAGATGATTTGCATTCAACATGTATCAATAGAGCCTTGATAGTGTTTTGAATGGTGATTTAAGATGACCTCAACTAAGATGCATTTGAAATTATAATAAACCACTTTGTCAAACTAAAAGGATTATTGCTTACAACGTAGATAGAGATTAATGGCATGGCTCAAAAATCCACTTCCATCAATCCCGCTCAACAGTGAGGAGATCGGAATGAAAGAAAATGAAACCACATCAGGATCAAGCTGGACACTCTGACACCACATGTCATGAGGCAAATTCTTAGAACTACTTCCACCTCTCCTCTTCCAGATGAATGTTATGTCCTGCATTGAGATAATAAAGTTAACACTTGGGAAATATAATTCAGACCCAACATGTCGCTAAAAGCATTCTGCAAACATTTACACAACGCCGTTTAAGGTACAAGTTAGAACGAGTTTTACCCGCAATATACAAAAGCAAATAACCAAGTGTGGTGAGCTCTGAAGTTCAGAAAGTTATTCAGAAGTTAAGCTCGATAAGTCTTACCTCTTTAGGAGAGTAAGAACTTAATGTACTGGAGTCCATAAACAGCCCATGATCCTTGATCTCCTCAGGCTAAGAAAAAATAGAATAACATTCAGAGTAGTTAAATCAACCGAAGGACTATTCGTATTAACAGTAAATAAGAGATGATAAAGATTTTCTTTTCTCTCCTATGCCAAGGTGATAGATCGATACGAAAACATGCTTCAGATTTGTGATAATGCATAAACAACCCAACTTCTAGAAACTAGGATTCATGTCTAACTTCTGATAAAAAAAGAAAGACTAGTGGTGACATCCAAGTTCCCTTATACCAAGACTTTGAGGTAACATCTTGCTTGTCCTGAAACCTCAGATTCATGTCATGTCCTCTGAGTCACCTCAAGCCTTAGCCGATCAGTATGGATGTCAACCTTTGAGCCGAATACGGAGGGGACCCAAATCAGGTGAAGCTTTGATTGTTACTGAGATATGCCTTACCATTCCGGTATACCATAAAACCAAGGAGTAGCTCATACTAGTAGTAACTAATTTTGGGTAAGAGAGAACATAGGGCAAGCTTCAAAATGGGCACATCACATCACTGTTCTTCTTAAGTCAGAGATGATACTAACATATAGATATTTTCGAGCAGCAATGGAAAAAGAAAACCTTCTCATATACCTTTCGGGGGTTATTATTGTAATTCCCGGTTCCTCCAGTAAACCTTTTATCTGCTACCTCCTTTAGTCTTTTCTGCACATCAGCCGGCTGAAGAGGCGATGAGTGCTGCTGCTTCACATATACAACATCTTTTCCTCCCATTTTCACACCAACAACAACATGGGTACCAAACTTTTCAATGAACCTGTTGAACCAGAGTACATTACAAACAGAGCATAGTCAATAGATATAAAGATAAATGCTGGATGTGATTCATTTAAGACCCCCTTATTTGTACCTGCCACTTGAGGGGAGTGATTTGGCAACTTCGACAAGGCCATCATATCATTTAATAGAAAATTAAAATACCCAACATACATAAGCGTGAGTGTCCGCATGTTCCACTTGTGTTCATAAGGAGCTATGCCGGCTAAAACTAGAACCTCCCACTCAATGCTTTTGAGCTACTTGTCAACACTAAAGACAGTGTTTCTATACTTCACCTGTTTCCCATAGTCCTAGAAACCTAGAAAGAGCTTTGAAATAGCTATAAAGGACTTGAGTGAACCTCTCGCTTAGCAATTTGTAGAAATAAAAACACTTACTTGAAATGACTATATCTTACTTCCTCCGTTTCAGTCATTTCTTCTCACTTTCCTTTTTGGGAAGTTTCACTCATTTCTTTACACTCTCACTTTCTCCTCACACCACCACATATTTAATGGGAAAGCCTAAACAAGTTTAGCTTGGTCATACACCCTGTCTTTTCTTTTGATAATGAGGTTTTACTGTATCAACTAACCAAAAAAAGAAAAATAGAAGATCCTTGGGCTATATTTGGTGTACTATCAAAGAGAATCAACTGCAAAGAGGGGGACCATAAGAGTACATTTCAATGGTATACTTACTTTGTGAGAGCAGCAGCATCCCATGCTGATGGCACAGCTTGTTTAACATGATTCTGCAACGCGACGTGGGATTTTTCGAGCACGATGCTGTATAGAGTAATGAAGACACCGTCAAAGGCAAGGGTTTTAGTGGTGGCAGCATCCTTCTGCCAGCTACTGCTAAATTCAAATGCGGCATTGAAGTGGCCTGATGGGATTTTACCAGCAAGGGAGAAGTCTTGGTTGAAATGCTCAGACATCTGAAAGAAGAAGAAAAGACATACAAATGTCAGGCCGGAATGAAATTGAGTACTCTATACGGTATCAACTTAGTTTCTCCAACAATTCCAGGCACTATGTACAGCAAGTGTTGGCAAAAAATGTAACATCATTTTTGTAAAGTATACTTTTTTTGTACAAGAATGTAAATGGTACTAGGCCTCCATAATATGGTAATTCCTAACCATTCAAAGTATTGCCCCAATTGACATTTTTGTGACAAATCATCATCATCATCATATTCATCATTTTTTCGCATTCTCATATTCATTCTAATGCTTATCGTAGGCATAAATTGCATCTTATAATGAAGCCCATTGTTGTGTCCCTGAAATGCATGTTGTGTTAGTAAAGTAAGGGTAGAATCGGACATCAATTGCAGGCCAGGCATAGAGGAGGTTATGTGGAAGTCAAAGCAAGAGAGGAGTGAGTAATTGGTGTTGATAATGAATGAATGAATGAATAGGTGTAGCTACCTGTTGGAAAGAGAGGACATCGGAGCTGAATCTGGACCTGTCGCCTTTATCGCACTTGATGGATTTGGGTACGTTTGGGACTAATATCCCCCCAGGTATCGAGATATCACGAACCTTGTCATCGCCGTCGTCGATGGCGATGAGCCGCGGAGAGAAATTCCTCCGCTTGCAGTACTTGAGCCTCGAATCGACGGCCAAGTCGTAGCCTAACCCGATCGAATCTATAGCTGCCTCCGCCGCCGCCCTCAGCCGCCGTGCCGCCTCTTTACCTCCTCCTCCCACTTCCATTTACTACTATAATCAAAACAAACTATATACACACAGACAGCCAACGATGATTACTACTAAATATACAAGTACAAGGACAATTAATTCCTTTGGGATAATCGACGGCGAGGGCGAGGGCGAGGGATTGATGAATGATATTCTGCGGGTGGGGATTCCACTGTCTGTTTAATCGGTTTTAGTAGAATACTCTATCAATCAATGAATGATGGAATTGGCGAAGTGGTCAAACAATCCAAATTCAGACGAAGAAGTAAGGAGGGGGGAAAGAAGTCTTAGTTTTTCTTCTTCTTCTTCGTCGATGAAGAAAGGGAGGGTGGTTGGATTCTTTCTTTCGCATAATTATTTATTTATTTTGAAAAAAAAAATCGTGGGGTTTAGGGGACTGTAGACGGAGAAGAAGACGACGACGACGGCGGCGGCGGGGAAGGTGCGCGCCGGCTCCTCCTCCTCCTCTGGTCAAACTGTTTCTCACTTTATGGCTAATAAATTGCACCCGCAGACCTTCCCTTTTGGGATAAATACTAATCTGCCACGCCCATAACAATAACTGCCTGTTTCGGACAAGCTTACTCCAAGTTGAACACACCACTAACAATACAACTGGTGTTTTCATACAGGGTTTTGTAGACCATTAGAGGAGAATAAAAAATAAAAAATAATAATAATACAAGTAGTAGAGTGGAGAAATTATAGTATTCATTATTGTAAAAGATAGAATACGAGTAACAAGCAAATTTGTCATACTAGAAAACACTCCTAGTCGAAGTTCACCTTGCGCAAACTCATGACCTTTGGACATTGAATATGTTGTTGTTCTTGTTCTTTCAATATGCCTCCTTAAAATAGTCATTTATTCATGTGTTCCCCTAAATATATAAATATCACATATATTGCATGGACTATAACCAACCATTTATATATCGGCAAAAATTCACTTACACCCTCTCACTTTTAGTTGATCTTTTCATTTATACTCATTCTAGTTTGAAAATTTCACTTACACCCCTTAAGGCCACCCTATTCATTCTCTTACACCTCTTTGTGTATTCACGCTGTTAGTTGGTTGGGTAGCTTTCCGAATTCAATTTTTCAGGACAAACTTATCATTACAAAGGCTGCCAAGGCATATCCAACCCAATTTTTTTTTTTTTTTTTGGTAAAACAAGGGAGCTTAAAACTCAAAACAAAAGTCTAACACTGCCCACTCCAGCAGTGTCATGCAACAGCAACTGCATACAACTAGCAGGAGGGCTAAACATAATAAAGCATATGTTTAGCTTCTATGAAATTACTATTATATCCAACCCAATTTGTATTCTTAACAAATGCAAAATGTTTGTATGTTATCACAATTTTGCATGTGTTTTTTAAACAGGTCGCAACTACTACAAGCAAAAGATGAGAATAAGTCGAGGCATCATTTACAAAATTTGGAGATGGATTGGCCTAAGGGTTACGTCCGAAAAACTGAATTTGAAAAGCTATCTGACAATATGAATACATAGAAGAGAATATTTGACAATATATTTGGTGGTCATAACTCATAAGGGGGTAAGCTTGTGAAAATGTACAAATGTGATGGTAGCTAGCTGACTGTTTTTTTCAAAGTTTTAAGCTCTAAAGAAAGGATGGTTGAGTGGAGTTCAATAATCGTTATTAAGCTTTGTAATAAATAATTTAAACTGATTAGAACTAATGCAAGTTGGGAATATCTATAGTTTAATCATCTTTCTTAAAAAAAAAATAATAAAAGTTTGCCACTTGCAAAGACTAAAAATCAAATCCAATGATGTTCCCATTTTGCGCAATTCCTGTACTAGCCATGTCGTGATATCAACGCCACACAAATGTTACAAGCTTCGAGTACAACTTTTCTTTATTTGAAGATACAAATGCAGTCTAAGTCAATTCATTGAATTAATAGAGCTGTCAAACGGGCCAGTTAACCACGATTAAGCGGAAAAACCGGCCCGATATGACCGAACCAGGACCAAAACCGAAAAGATTTGGGCTTGGGCCAGTTAGGCGTTCTCTGGAACC
Organism: Linanthus parryae; assembly: GCA_023055425.1. Classification (NCBI taxonomy): domain Eukaryota; kingdom Viridiplantae; phylum Streptophyta; class Magnoliopsida; order Ericales; family Polemoniaceae; genus Linanthus; species Linanthus parryae. The sequence continues at coordinate 315,060 of JALGPY010000065.1, read as the reverse complement.
AGGAACCGGCCCGGCTTGAACCGAGCCGAACCGATAACCGAACCCGGCCCGTAACTGCTCGGTTAACCGAACCGAACCGGTCCCTTTCCCACCACTTTTGAGTTGTGACCATCAAAAAATCGTTTTTTAACCGGCCTGAAGCGAACCGGTATACCCAGTTACAGTTACACGGACCGGCTAGAGGGTATGTGATATTTTCCGGGCAGGTTAACTGTAACAGAATAACCGCTAACTGAGCCCGAAGTGAACTGAGCCCGATCGCTTCAATGTTTCTCGGGCCCGTATCGGTTTCTGGTAACCGAAATTACAGCTCTATGACCCATAAGGTGGCTGTCCCATTATTCGACAGCTCTATATACTGCATCTGACCTTTTTCATCTTGGAGGTATGGTTGGAACTTGTTGGTGAATGTTATTTCGGAAAACATCAACTTTAGAAACAGCATAGGTAAAAACTCCCTTTCAACCTCATTACCAACCACGAACGCTAAAAATTGCGTATGAAAGAAAAATACTCACCCTTAATAGAAACAAAAACAGGAATATTAAGTAGTCGAGAGGACTATATGCGATAACAACAGTGTATAACATCTGCAAGAATTGGATGCTGTCTTTGATGTATGACAAAAACAATACTAAATACTCAGTCTAAACAAAGGAGGTCAAAAGGGCAGAAGAACATCTACTACTATGTTTGGTTACCAACCCCTATGAATAAATTACATTACATTACAGATGTTGACCATATTCTCTCTAATTTTGGCGATATTTATTTAATGAAAAAGACGCCTTCTCGGTGTATTTTAATTTATACTATAAATTAGTACCAATTTGGAAAAATAATAGTAATAAACTTAAACATCTAGGGTATGCGGTAGCTACAACTGAGCCTAATACTATCAGAATTTAAACAGCTCTGCTGGATAGATCCCATGTACTCTTCTCAACCCCTTTTTCTGTTCCCTTGATTTGGACTCTCCGTAGAAACTCACCTTCTGGATTATTGTACCCACTTGGTCGCTACTGCTTTCCCCATTTCTTCCGCTGCAAATTCCAAGCAGTATTAATGTGTGCGCTATAGTTTTTTTCCAACAAAAAATAAAGCAAATTGCTTGCAGACTCAGATTAGAGACCATCTCATCCTATGGGTTAACTTAAAATTTAGTTGGTTATTAGTTGTTGTTTTCACCATTCACTGCCCAACAAGTAGTGTGTGTTTTTTATTAGCAGCCAAACACATCACATGTTTTATCGCTTCCTACATCGCCAGGCAGTACTGGAAGCAATTCAGAGATAGACTGAACTGAAAATACTTGTGTATTTATTATTTACTACGGAGTTTTTCTATGTGGGATAATATGAGTATGGTTCACAATTGGGTAGAGACCAGGGGATGAATATGCACAACAAACAGAAAGTGCAGTACTCACCTGAGCTGATGCAAGAGAAAGAAGATGCCAAAAACAGCCGTTCCTTTAATTACCGTCCTCAGCAGTGGCCTTCTATGTCTTGGATTTACATTATTTTCACTGCTTTCAGAATCTTCTTTTTCCAAAGGTTCCACAACCTCAAGGATGTTTTGATCCTATTTTGGTAAGACGAAGACAAAATTGAAAATGATTAGTTTCCAGACTAACAACACAATGGAGTTAAAAATACAGAGAACAAAATACGGTTATGTTTGGAACTTGATGGTATAAGCCACGGTTATAAAAAATCATGTTGTTTACCTGGTGGTGTTGCAGTCCACTCCCTCCAACACCGCCGTCAACACGGTCGCTACTACTACAAGCTACTGACTGACAACCACCACTCTGCTGTGTTTTGGTACCAGGAGACTGTTCAATCATAGCTGCACCCTTCAACTCATTTCCAGTTTCAGCTGAAACAATGGACTTCGGCTCTCCTGAACTTCTTTTAGAAGGGGCATTTCTACACTCGGGCGCACCCATATATTCTCCATAGCCTTTGGTTTGCGATTGAAAAGTATTTGGGCATGGCGAAGCATATGGGGTATCATAACCAGAATTGGATACCTCAGAATCAGGGCTAGCATCCCTTATATGCAAGTCTGTGACACTGACATCGGTAGTTCCTGAATCCTCCTCCACATCTATCTGATCATCATCATCAAAATCCAAATCCAATGCCCTGCCTAGTATTGAGCTCATGCTGGTAACCGACGATACTTCAATGTCTTCTTCAAAATCATCTAAAGATCTCCTGCCAGATCCATTAACTGAAATCCTTCCGGTTGAGTTACACCCGTGCCAGTCATTACCCATTAACAAATTAAATGGGTTGTCTTCCCCTTCAAGCTGGAAAGGGTTCTCCTCATCAGCTCCAAAGTCAAGCAAATCCGGGAATGTCGAACGAGAACATACATAAAGTCTTTCTAATGTTTTCTCATCCGAGGAATCACCGAGGAAAGCATCATCTGCAATGGCAGACTCGGCATCAGTGAGTTCCAGGTCACCCATTTCCTGGATATGATCTCCTCTTCCCTTGTGAATAGGAGATGTCCTAGTGAATGTTTTTCGAGACTCAACGCTTGGGGGTGACATGCAGTTAACATCCTGCAAGCTAAGAGTTCTTAATTTATTCCTATCTTCGTCGTGAATATCTACAACTGAAGATATTCCCGGTGAATTTTCAAAATCTGAATCTTTCCAAGTAGTATCACAAGAGTAGTTTGTCGGTGAGTAATTGGGTGGCCCTCCCATATAGTTGCTTTCTGCTTCATCAGATGCCTCGGAACAAGAATCGCAGTTTCTTCCAGAAGTTGCGACCAGTTTTTTCTACGAAGAAATTGAAGGAAAACACATTAGCCATTCTACTAAAATCCATTTCAGAGTTTAGTTCTTTGATTTTAAGGTGGCTAAGACACAATATTGTGAACCCCGTGACGAATACGATTGAACTTGTAAACGATCACATCGCGTAAGAAACAACAGCCTGAGCAAACTGATACAGATAACAGACAGACTACATGTTAAAAGGATTTTATCTATCATACCTTCCGAAACTTCAGTTTTGAATCTTCCAGTTGAGTATCGTACATAGAACTAGAACAGCTTCCCGTTGATGGCTCCAGACTCTTACGGAGGTATCCAACCATCTTTTTCGGCATGGCTGCCGTATAGGTAACAATATCAAAATCAGGAACCTGGAACAAACATGATTTATAAACACGTATATGTAGTTGTCATTCTTTTAAACCAGACAAAGGTGTGGCAGCCTGTAGAAGACAAACTAATAGGGAGAGGAGAATCCACTTACTTTCAATTGCTTGGACCTCGCTCTCTTTGAGAGAGACCGTATACAGATGCATACTTTTCGGGTATCTCTTTTCTCAACGACATCTGACGGGGAGAACAAATCAATGCCACTCAATCCCAGAATTTTACACATCTACATTTCAAACAACACGAAAACCGCCAGAAATTAGATCCAGGAGCCTGTAGCAAATGAAATGACATAGTTTTATCATCATTTAAACAATATAGACCACGCCCACGAAGTAACTTTAGAGGAACCCTTCTTTGTTGTATGAAGTTTACACTAGTTAATTAAGATCAACGAAATTGACCTTCAGAAACGAGTCCACGTTAGAATAAGGCCTATATCTCCCGCTGCTCTTTCTGGATCCAACAGGATTATAGTTATGGCCATTCACACGCTCTAATTCTTTGCACTTTGCTAACAACATTGTCCACAATACTTTTGAAACTTCAAGCCTGTAAAACGAAACAAGAAAAGTCACATGCATCGACTGAAACAAAATTCTCAATGCACAATATATTAATGTTAATTACTACAAGTAAATGAGATTTAGGTAGAGACAATTCTGTTTGATCATGACAGAAGCATATGCCAATATCTAAGGTTAATGAATTCATGGGATGAAAATTGTGCCTTAGTAACATAAGTTTCCACTGTGCAAAGTATCCAGGTGAAGCTATGTTGCACGGAGACGGAGACGCCGAAATCCCAAATTTCATAAAAATCAGGAGAGCTGACACTTAGTAAGATTTGTCAGAAGTTTTAATAATTACTGAAATTTAAATGCATTGTTAGATTTGAAATTTAACAGCCAAAATATAGTAACTAGAAAACGTACAGATTATTATGGCATTTTTTTAAATTTTTTTATGAATATATGGGGGGGGGGTGAAAAAACTATCTCATGTTTTCATGTTCAAACGGTCTTCACCAAACCTATCCGCGAAATCTCTTTGACGAAGATGGCGAAGAATAATCAGATCTGGTCAAGGAAGTCTAATTACAGCTTTGTCTAGCTCTCTTTCTCTACGTCTCTAACCCCACACCCACCCGACGTCTCCCAAATGGGAACGTGCATGTCCCAATCGTCTTCCGGGTGTCTCGGGCCCTATTTTATTATATTTATTTTTGAAATGTCAGGTGTCATTTCCGAGAAGTTGTTCAGGTGTGTCCGAAACGTTTCTGAGTGTCTAAAACGCAATCAGCACCCTTGAAGTGTCTGTGAAACATAGATGAGAAGTATCACACAGGACTTGTGGATTACCTTACCAAAACAAATAGGCCAGGAATCATGCCTGAAATATTAGGACAATCCAACAAGAATTTAGTTAAAACTATATCTTTTACCCATAGACTCTCAAGAGATAAGTGAAGAAACTAAATCTCCCCCTAGGTTTTGACAACTAGTATGTCTCAGAGTCACAAGCATATATTTTACTTGGTTAACCAGTAACATTTCTCCTTGGAGTACTGATGACTCATTTTTCTAATTCATGCCATTTTACCCAAATAGATGCTGTCTGTCTAGACCCTAAACATGTAATTATGAACCAACTAGGTCATTTTGCAAGATGAGATGGTGTACGCGTTGGACTTCATTTTAAAACAGCAGAAGCTAGTGGAATGCAACATAAAAGGTGATATGCAGCCATTGGTCTAGATAAAGAAAGTGTTTTATATGTTAGCACAAAGATTAGTTTTAAGATTTAGTAGCACATGTGTCAAGTCCACAGAGTGGAATAGATGAGGGGGAAAACAAGTATAAACATACAGGAGTTCACCATCAGCCAGTAAATCGGAAATGTTTAGGTGGTCATCCAATCTTGTGTGCAGTACTTCTCCTAGCCATATTCCTGTTTGGGTCTGCATAAATGACAAGAAAACTATCAGGGGTTGGATCCACAGCGACAGCTAACTGGAAGGACATAAGTTAATCATCATTCTTGAGTTGGGAAATAGATCCCGATGAAGTAGAGTAAAATAGATGATGTTATTGTTAGTGGAAGAATAAAATATGGTAATGAAGAAACAGATTGATTTATAAGTAACCCATAGGTACTAGATATGAAAACCAGGAATATGTTGAAATAAAATACTTGTCATTCCCATCCTTGCAAGTAAGTCTATTTTATTCATCTGTTCAAGTTCCTGATCTGATGATCACTGTCATTAGTTGTCATTGAGGAGACGTGTGGCTTTATGTAGATTTCTTGCAATTGAATAAAGAGAATGCAGGTGGGGGATTTGACTTTTTCTTTGGGGGTGGGGAGGGCGATTAATCAAGGTATAGTAGTAGTACTAGTTCGTTTTCAGAATACGCTGACTGACTGACATTGAATCTGCCGTCCATGATTGAGTTAACGTTGTTCATTATTGAGTATGTGCCATGAATGGAGGTTTACACTGGAAAATACAGATGAGGCAATTAAGCATATCCATCCATGATGATGGTGATGGTAGAAATAATAATGGAAGAAGTTGCATAAATAAAACTGGATTGGGTGAATGATGCTGAAACACAAATGTAAGCAGTAGAAAGTTTTACAGCTATAGTGTTTTCTCATCATCATTGGCATGGGGGAACAATGAATGAAGTAATTATGATGCTGGGCTTGGGGGGGTGAAGAGAGTCCATGTAGGTAGTAGTAAGTAGTAGCTAAATTGAATTGACTGAATGACTGACTGGGTAAGTAGTTTTGCTGGGGGGTGAAGAATAGAGAATATACAAGTCGTTGGTAGTGTAGTAGTGAGGGAATTGGGAATGCAGAAAGTAGTAGTAGTAGTAGTAGCAGCAGCAGCGAAAACTTTCTACTAGTCCATCTTACTTATTACAGTAATTGGATTGATCGAGTGATTGATTGTAAAGAGTAAGCAGATGATTCATACTTCATAGCATTAGTAAGATTAATGAACCCAGCAGCAGCAGCAGAGAGAGAGAGAGGGAGAGGGAAGGGAACCTGTAAGAAGACATCATCGAGCTCCCGGAAGCTGCTTGATTCTTCCTTGGTAGTAGATGACGAAGATGACGACGAAGACGATGGGGAAGGGTGGTGGTGGTGGTGGTGGTGGTGGTGGTCGGCGGTAATAGACGGTGAGACGATCATCGGACCCATCTCCGGCGGCGAGGTATGGAATGGAACGGAAAGGAAAGGGTTATTTGAATTAGGGCTCCCCCTCCATCAAATAATACCGCAAAAAAAAAATTGGAGGGACGGAGGGAGGGAGAGGGAATTCTCCTACTAGTGTTTGAATAAATTTGAATTCTCACCCACCTGCCTTGAATCCCTTCCCGTCCTCCCTCCTCGGTTGTTGTACACAATTTAAGACCCAATCAAGGACCACTAACCCGTACCCCCCTCAGTAAACTACCTCCCTTTGTTCCTTCCTTCGTTTCAGAGATGAGCAACTCCTTTCTTCTTCTTGTTTCTCTCGCTCTTAATTTTCCTCCCACCAAAACTCCAGCTACTAGTAGTACTAGTATTACTACGTCTTTTCACATGGGAGGAGTTGGGGGAACGTGGGCTCATCTCTCCCTCTCAACGAATGGAAGAATGAATTTAAATGAGACAAATATTCAATCTCCCTTCCCCTCATTTTCAGCCACTACTCCATTCCCCTACCATAGACTATTTTTATTTTTATTATTATTATTATTATTATTATTATTATTGGGCTAGGGCACGTTAGAGCTTTCGCTGATCACAGCGTGCCCGGAACCGAAGTGAGCCCGGTTGGTTAAACAATCTGAAATCTAGGATGTCGCCCGAATTTCCCACTAGCACAATCGGTTAACCAAGCCCTGGCCCGAACCACTATACCGGTTATGGTTACACGGGCCCGGGCCCGGGCCAGTTTGGGGTTCTGAGCAAATAGCCGTTGCCGTTCAAGCAATTTTGGGCGGGTTACGAACGAAAGAGCAACTCTAATCACAGTAAACCAAAACCAGAAATCTGTTCTCCTCCTCCAACAACATAAATTGATGCACCGACATCAGGTAACCAATTCCATGTGACGCACGGAACCACGTTGTTGCACCAATTTTGCTTCAGGACGTTGAGGGCGTAACATTTGGCTAGATTACCAATTATGTGGAATTATGAATTTGTTGTAAATGACAAAAAAAGAAAAAAGAGAACAAAAAAAGTTGGATCAAGTTCATTGCTAATCAAACTCCAAATATCTACTATGAATTACCCCGTCCTTCACTAGCCAAGCAGATAAATGGGCCTGCACCTTTTTTTTATCTCTCCCTCATTTTTATTTTGGAAGTCTATTCATTAATTCATGGGAAGATACTGACCTTTTCTATTAAAAAAACAAGACGGCTAGTACAACCAGTAATTCATTCCCACATCTATGAACAATTAGTAGTACTTTGTGGTGAAGGGAACCAGTGCAACTTTGTTGGAACGGGGGAGGGGGGAACATTTATCACTCTATTTCCGGAGATAATCAGGGAAAAGGTGGTTGATGAGATATCTGCCTCCCTCAAATTAATACTAGTAACAAACGGATTATTACAATTAACTAAGGGTGCTGATAATTACAGCACAACAATTACTAGTTACAGCACAATCAGTTTCTAAATAGACCATATTACCCCCTCGTATATTTATGTTATTATTTGTGCCATTAATGATATATTGATTCTAGGTAATGGGTCTCCGATGAAATTCGTCAATTGCCATAATTTATGTAACTCCTACCCACCGGTGTTCTCTCTCCATGATTCCATCTCTTCCCCAACCCGCCTCTGTTCTCTCTTTCTCTCTCTCTTCCCCTGGTGGAGAACAACCACCACATGCCCACCAGTATTCCGTCAAAACACATAGTCTCCTTGCCTCAACTGATTCAATATCCACCATTTGTGACACCAAGCGAACGCTCGGTAGCACCGTCGTCGTCATCTCTTCTTCGAAATTTGTGCATATGATGCTTAAAACCCTGATGCGGGTGGATTCATCGTCCTTATTCGAATTGATGTAGAGGACGCTCAAACTCTGATTTGAGTGAATCTGGGTTCCTCTTTCGTATTCTCCATAATTGATGTATGTTCGACACTTCATTTCATTGAATTGAGATGGTGTTCAACTTAGGGATAGCCACGGTGATTTTTGGGGTTGATGTTCACATCAGAAGGCATGTGGTTGATTTGGTGGATTGCCACCATTTTTGTTGCTGCTTGGTTGAAGCTCAAAAATTGGTAGAAATCATAGTGGAATATCAAACACACAGATGAAGATGAAGAAAGGAGGAGAGTATTGAAAGACAAGTCTTGGTTGCTAATAGTGTTGTTATTGCTACCAGAGGTCGACGAACGTGAACAATCGAGACAATTTTTTAGGCTGATTTAGGGTTATATCTCCATACTCTGTTTTTGAGTACTAATCACGTTAGTTTAATTCAATAGTCATGTTTAACACGTCTTTTCTCCTTCATCTAGCTCTCACATATACGAGTCTTCTTGCTGATGGAGACAAAAGATAAGCAAATTTTCTCGGGGATTGGGAGGGAGAGAGACACCTGTTTGGGTCTTCTTTTTCTTTATTCAATTAATCCTATTTACAATAAATATAGAAATTAGGGTAAAAAGGTCATACAACAAAATATTGTGCTGTAACTAGTGATTGCTGTGCTGTAATTATCAGCACCCTTAACTAATCATAATAATATTACAAATAAAAACTGGAACCCGTCGTCATCGTTGAATAAATTCAACCAATACTCAGATTTCTTTATGTTATCTTCTGTCACATAGGTAATACTACAGGCACGAACATATTTCAACCAAATGAGTTCAAATCCCATGATACCTCTAATATTATTTTAGTAAGTAGATAGTCTTCGTATCGGATTTCTATAAGCCAGCCGAAAGAAGGAGCTATGCAGAAGCTTGTAGCTTACCATCACATGAACCGTCTTCTTCCTGCACTAACAAGGTTTTTACTCAATCGATGCAACTGGATCATCCCCTCAATATACTATTAATACCAGCTGGCACGAGTAGACAAATTTCTCCTCATTGCATTCACCATCTTCAAGGAGGGACAACCTGTGTATATATATCCAGCATACCAGTAACAAAAGCCCCCACCCTCCATTTGTAAACACTTCTTAAAAAGACTATTTGATTCATCACAACAAACAGAATTTGAAAAGTGATGCTACTAGCTAGCTAGCAGGGTAAAGGATAATATGCAAAACAACCTTCACTACTTTGCCCACTGATAATCATGTTCTGAGACGTGTCCAACGCCAAAACCCCATTCGGGATTACTATCTATCTGAGACACAAAAAGCTTCATCAATGTTTAGGTATTATTGATATTTCCCCACTAATAATACTCGGAAACAATTCAATCAATATCAACAACAGGAATTAAGTGCCTCACTCACCTCCATCTCCACTGTCAACAACTAAAACACCAAGCAGCCTCGGGCGGGGAATTCAAGTCTGCCAACTCCACGGATACAACATATCCATTTCATTTCATATCGCCAAGAAAACCATAATACTACAAGGTTTCTGCCTATATATATATATTTATGATTGAGGATGTTTCAACAGAAATGAAAACACTGCTGCCCTTTTGGAATGACAAAATTTCAGAATAACAACTCAAAGCCATAATTCGCTATCAACACTTACACCATCTGTCCATCTCTTCTTTCTATCCAAATGAATCACAATATATCTCTGATTAACAAACCAACCAACCTAGTATTTGCAGATTCTTTCAGCCTAAATGGCATCAACAAGACGTGTGTCTGTCTGTGTGTGTGTTACATACTATACTATACAATTACACAACTTACTTATTCATCCCACCAGCTTCAACTAATCCTTGGCAAGCAGAAGCATTGAACATGAACTGCTGACCTCAACCAGCAGCAACTCCAGATGAAGATGTAAAGGGCATCCAGAAGAATCATCGACTTATTTGGCTGCAACAATGATTTCTCTAAGCAGTGGGAGATCAACCACTATCGCAGCGCCATAAACTGACCAATTTTATCTACACAAAAAGCAACACCAACACCCAACTAGCCAGTGCTATCTGGGACCTGACACATCCTGTGATGACATGTGAGAGTAGTTCTGAGACCCACTTGAACTGCTGTGTGAGGAGGTAGGAATCGCCAGTGGGTGAACCGCAAACTCGCTTTGCTCTCCTCCTCTTCCTCCAATCGTCGATGCCTCTGCAAATCTCCTCCCAAGGAACCTCAAAAAGTTGAGCGACTCCACCCGCGGCTCCCCCAACGGCAATCCACCTTCCAACATGCTCACAACATTAGACATGCTCGGCCTTCGAGTTGGCTCTTCGTGCACGCAGCACAAAGCCACCCGAACTAGTTTCTCCACCTCCTCGCTCGTTACCCTTCCAAACCTCCCATCAAGCCTTGAATCTGCAAGCTCCGAGTATCTCTTTTGCTCGTGCATTTCCAGAGCAAAAAGTGGGAAATAAACTGAATTATTCTCCGAGTTTGATGAAGAAGAAGTGTGCCCGCCGCTGCTACCATTAGTGGTATGTGTTTGGTGTGAGGAAGAGTAACTGTTCTTCTTCCCCCTCACGATCTCCAGCAAAACCATCCCATAACTGTACACATCAGACTTATCCGTGATCGCAGAGTTACTTAACCATTCAGGTGCCAGATATCCCCGTGTCCCTCTCATGGTTGTAAATAAACCAGATTGCTCAGGAGTTAAGAGTTTTGATAGCCCAAAATCTGATATCTTCACATGCATATGATTGTCCAATAGAATGTTTTCAGGCTTCACGTCACAATGAATGATCTTGTGGTCACACCCGCTATGCAAGTAAGCAAGACCACGCGCTGTGGCTAGGGCAATCTCGTATCTTTCTTGCCATTCCAGAACCGGCCCATTACCACCAAAGAGTATCCGATCTAGGGAGCCCCTGCTCATGTACTCGTAAACAAGAAACCGCTGTCTCCCGTATGCACAGTAGCCTTTTAATCTGACTAAGTTGACATGGTGAATGTTCCCAATCACCGCAATCTCGGTGCAGAACTCTCTCTTGCCTTGAACACCCAAACTAGTGATCTTTTTTACCGCCACGACTGTTTTGTCCTTGAGAGTGCCTTTGTACACCACCCCAAATCCTCCAGAACCTATCTGTTGGTTAAAATTTTCAGTTGCTTCGACAAGATCATCATAATCAAACCTCACAGGAAGGCCAGGGATGACTATGTCAAGTTCAGCAGAAGAAGATGAGTTTCTTCTCGGACCTAATTTTCTTCTCCATGCTATAGACCGCTTTTTGTTTCTGTAACAAATAGCACCGATAACAGCAACTGAGAGTACCAGCAGAAAGCCAGATAATGGTAGCAATACCATCCCCAAGACGGGGAAATGCCGTTTGTTTTCCATGGTCTTGGCTTTAGAAGTTGCTAATAAAGCCTTAATGTAACCTATCCTTTCAGTTTTATCATCGGAAGCGGACATGATTGACCCTAACTGGTTTTCTAGCAAATAACAAGAACCCTCAGACTGATCATGGAATATCCCCAAACAAGTGCAATTCTTATTGCAAAGATCTTGACAATCAGATAAACCAAGACCATGATCAACCACAGGCTGTGTAAAATCATTAGAGAAATAGTCCATACCACTGCCCAACTTCATGTAGGATAATATCATCTTCGATTTGTTTTCGCACGAAGGCGACGGCAAAGAGAACGAGCTGTCTGCAGGCACACAATCGCCGCCGCCGCCGTTGATTGAGGACTTTGATCGAAAACCTGGCGGGCAGGAACACTTGCCGGTGGAACACAGCCCAATTCTCCCACAAATGGACGGAATCCGGCAGTCGTCGGCCGGAGCACGAACCTCTTCCTCCTTCTGGAAGCTCTTAACAGCGAACCGCCCGTTGGATTCAAGCTTAGCGAACCGGGGACCGGAAGAAGAATACAACGGACCCAAAACCAATTGAATGACAATCACAGTCCCATTTTCGCCTCCTCCAAGTAGATACAAGCCAGTATCGTTGAGTTCCAAGTAGGACGCTTCGAGGTTAGAGACCGTGTTGGCTTTGAGATCCATGGAGAGCTTCCAGTAAACCAACCCGTTCCAGAGCAGAACGGCGTCGTTTCGGGATACCGTGAACCGGTAATCCCCGCCGGACAAATCATCCTCCGAGAGAGCACCCACCAAGGAATCCCCCACGGGGAGGCGCTGACCGGCGACGATGGTGTCGGTGGGGTAATCGAAGCTCTGCCAAAGAGACTGATTAGCATGATCGAGCAGGACTAGGTTACCGTTGTCTTGGAGCTGGAGGAGAGAGACAGGGGAATGGAGATTATTGGTGGGGGTTGACCAGATGATTGATTTGGCGGAGTCGTCGGAGAGGGAGAGGCCGGAGGGGGTGAGGTGGAGGTTGGCGGAGTGGGAGACGGGGGAGTTGGGGTTGGCGGACCAGATGATGGTCTTGGAGAGGGCGTGGAGGACGGAGAAGAAGAAGGAAGGGGACTCGGGGTGGGTGTTGGTGATGGCGGCGATGAAGACGGAGTTGGGAGAGGAGAGGAAGGTGCCCGAGTGGTCGATGAAGTGGAAGTTTGAGGCCGTGAAGTTCGGGCGGATGAATTCGGTGGAGATGGGGGCTGACCAGGTCAACAGAGGAAGGATCAGAAGGAGGAGTAAACAGACGACCACGGGAGATCCCATTCAGAGAGACAGAGATAGAGAGAGAGAGATTCACTCACCCCATTATTGTTTTTGATGCTTGCTTCTGCTGCTGAATTATTAGTTGGGAGGAAATGTTTGACTCTTGTTCTATAACAAGGAAGACGATGGTGGGTGGTGGCTTGGCTTGCCGCCAGATTTATTACACGTGTCCAGCTGGCAATGGCCCACACCTACTTGGCTGCTGAAGTACCCATCCTTAGAAACCGACAAAATAAAACCCGCGGCGCTGACTTTTTCCTCCTTTGAAAGACTTTTTTCCACTGGCATCATTGTTCACGTACCTCTCTACATGTTCCTCATCCCCCTCTCATATCCATCGACCACTTTAGTTCCGACCCTTACCTCAAATATGGGGTGAGTTTGGTATAACTTATTTGCAACTTAAGTTGTCTTATAAGTTTATGCCAAAAAAGTTCATGACAAAAAAGATGAAGAAAAAAGATATGTGTGTTTGGTGTAAAAGTTGTTAAGTCCAAAAGTTCAAGAAAAAATTCAAAAACGCAACTTTTTCTTAAGTTTAATTTACACTATGAACTTATAAGTTCAAATCCAAAATTCAGCTTATAAGTTGCATACCAAACACTGCTTATGAGCAATTTTTATTGGCTATTCGTAGTCTGTCTAGGGTACTTAGACATGTCACATTCTTTGACATTCTTTAGATAACATTTTAGCCTATTGGTAGTTTATTACTGGGTCAAACTTGATGTCTCATACGGCGGGCAGGTTTACAGCCTGATTTTTTCATCATTGAAGAAACACAATGGTTAAGCCACAATACTTCGTGTAGGGTCTTCCGTCGAACAAATAAGATGAGTGAATTCATTCCTCCTCAACTTCAATGTTTTGTTGCTGGACTAATTTTACAAGTTTGCAGATATCTGTTTGCATGTTGTAAGAGAGAGTAGTACATTACTGATGCCAGTAAATTGATTGTAACAGTAGTAAGCGAATATTTTACTTGACGTGGTGCCCAAGACCACCATTATTACCTCCGAAACTGTCTAATACTATTTCAATGTAATGTTAAATCCTATTACTTGACTACACTATTCTGTTTCTTTTCAGAAGTAAGAGTATTGTTGTTGTAAGAGGAGGAATTTCAAGGATGATATTCATTTAACAAAACAATCCACCCTGCTGAAGGATGGGAAACACTCAACAGTTAGTCAGTGTTACCACCACTACAGCATTGAAATATGATGTTATCACAAGGAGTAACAGAAAAGAGTAAGAGGATAGAGGAGGAGAACATATCAATATTATGATGATGAAATGAATGCATCAGAAGAATTCTGAAATCATATATAGTAGATATAATAATAATGTCAATGGTGATTAATTATTAACCAGTAATTGATCCCCTCTCCTCCACCTACATATGAAAAAACATGATTCTATCATATTTCTTCTTCGTTTATTCAAAAGACGACTCATATACAGTAAAATACTACTACTGTACCTCGTACTACTAGTAATTCAATAGATTAGCAATCAATCTTCATCTGATTCAAACAGTGCCCAAACCAGTTCTCCCACCCAGTACTATCATCATCATTAAGCAACAAAATCACCCCAGCTACAGTACTAGTCATGATTAGAAAAAGAAACAAAATGTATAACTACTGCTCTAGCAAGGATAACATGGTATGAATGAAAGAAAACGAGTAGAGGAGGGCTTTACCGTAAAAGGGAGATCCAACACTGCCAATAGTACTTTAGAAGAGGAACAATAAGGGTTCACAATCACAACTTAACTCCTCCACATAAAGTGGGATTGCTCTGTCTTCTGTGAAATTATTATTGTTATTATTATTATTATTATTATTATTATTATTATTATTATTATTATTATTATTATTATTATTATTATTATTATTATTATTATTATTATTATCATTATCATTATCTGGCATTGCTGCTAATTGATTGGTAAGAATGTTGCCGCAGGCCTCTTATCCGCCTGCCCGCTTAATTGCTCGGATGAAACCAATGGCTCGAATTAATTTGACTGTAGAACCAAACACACCTATATATATAAACATTAACCCCCCGCCATGCTTTCTGAAACCACCTCTACCATACATTTCAGTGTGAGAAAAATTTACAGATATGCTGCTAGATGAGCTGATTCAACCAGTTCAAATTCTCTTTCCTTGTTTTCTCATAGACTGGCAAGTATGTACTGTAGAAATTCATTCTATATAGAAGAAGATAACCAACATTCTCTCGTACTACCAACAATGGATTACCAAGCTTAAAACAACTAATACATATATGCCTGCCTGCCTGCCTGCTAATTGCTGCAGCCTAAGTGGCCTCAACAAACATTATTGCGGCAAAGAAGCAGGGATATACGTATTAATTAATTATACGTATGTTGAGATTGAACTGCAGAATCGTCGTGCAAAAAGAAGCAGGGACAGTAGACTAACCAAAAAAGCAGCAGCAGCAGCAGCAAGTCGTTCCCAAGTAGTACTACTGATGTTTTGGCAAAGGAGACCGACTACCTAAGAGAGATATCTTCTTGTGGTGACAACTGGGGAGTAAGTAGCCTGAACTGCTGCATAGAGACTAAGCAAATCAGGCTGTGGCTCACCGGTCTGCCTTCCTACTCCAACATTAGAGACATGCTGCTGCTTGGTCTTTTTTGTTGGCTCACCCACCCATGCCACACAGCACAAAGCCCGCCCGTACACAGATTCTCTACACTTAATATATACCCTAAACCCTAACACATAAAGCCCCTGGATCAAGCAGCCTGCTCTAATGACCTTCCTTGCTCGTGCATTTCCAGAGCGATCAAGTGGGAAATAAACTCAACTTCCCGAGTCTAGAGTAGATTAAGTCATGTTTATGTGTCTGGTGAGAGGGAGAGAGAAGTTACTACTACTTTTCCTCCCCACACCTCATGTCAAGCAAAACAATACCCCAACTCTATGGCAAAATGATTTTGATATTCATTCAGGTGCTCAATACCCGCGAGTCCTCTCAAAGCTGCTGCAAATATAAATCAGACTGCTCACGAGTCAGCAACTTGTTCAGTAGTAGAGTATTTTTTGGCATCACAGCACAATGAATGAATGATCTTAAAATCACACCCAGTATGCAAGCAAGACCACGGGCTGCTGCTGGGGCAATCTCAAATCTTTCTTCTCATTCCAAAACCAACACATTATCAAAAGAGTGTCCAGTCTGAGGTACCGTGGTTCGTGTAAGAAACCACTGTTTCCCATGTGCACAAACTGACGTGGTGAATGCCTACCCAATTACAAGCAAGACCACGGGCTGCTGCTGGGGCAATCACAAATCTTTGAATGCCGCCCAAACTAATTAACTTCTTAACTGCAAAACCTGTTTTGTCCTTGAGAGTGCCTTTGTACACAAATCCTGAATCCTACAGAACCAATGCGTAGATTGAAACTGTCAGTTGCCTCAACAAGGTGTTTGCAATCAAACCTCGGGGGAAAACCTTGGAGGATGACCATGTCAAGATCTGCTGCAGAGGAAGATGAGCTCGTCCACTGTAAGTTTATCCTTGAATATCTACGCCACCTTTTCCTTTTTCTTTACAAATTGTTGCAATAACAGCTGGTAGTACTGTCTCATTGCCACCAGCACCGCAAAGATGGTTGCCAAGAGTAATAAAGAGGCATCTGCAGGCATACCAGTCTAGATTAATAGCGGAGTTCCTTCAAACAGATCCCAAGTCGTCCACAAAAAAGGAAGGAATGTACCACGACTCAGGTCATGCTCCACCACGATTACATTGCTGCAATTTCAAAAACCAAAGTTGCAAAAGTTACTACTTTCAGGCCTTGTGCAAGGAAAAATATTTGTCAAGGGCATAGAAAATTTAATAAAAACGACAATGCATACCTGCTTTGTTTAAGTTAAAGATCGAATTACTTGGGCAGCTTTAAGCCTCCACCTTACGTCAAGACAACTCGATGGTTTCAACAAAGATGTAAATCTCAGCAGCCTGAATGGCAACAACGACAATGGTAAATTACTAAGCTCACCACCCCATAAGTCTCGTACATTATGATCCATGTACGAGACAAAAGTCTTCTTATCATCCCCCTCTCATCTTTCTGTTCTAGTACTTCCCCAACATTGCCTAGCACTGCTTTTGGGATGTGATGAACATACTATGGCTTAATCAAGCCCTGTATACAAAACAAAATCGCAAGTACAAAAATCACCATCCAGTCAAAACAGATTCCTCATCCTCCCACAAAAAAAAATGGATTCGGATTACATTACTCTCTATCCGTATAATCATCATGTCACACCCTATAAGGCACATATTAAAGCAAGTAGATGCACCAACAGTGAACCTGGATGAATTAATGGTTAACTTCTGAATCCTGATCAAAAATATCATTTACATCATTGGCAGAAGAGCATAAGTCAAATTACAGCAATAGTGAACCTCGATGAATTAATAACCCTGAGGCCATATGAAAATATTATCTTAGCAATATTTATCTACAGATTAACTTACATGATACTAATTTGACCAGATATTTCATATAAATATTGTAATTCCTTCACAGGAAATAACGGTATGGTTTTTTTTTACTTCCATTAAGTAAACTTCTATTTGTAGGCAATTCGAGCTGCGAACACAAATCCAATCATGGGTTAAGCCTATCCTGCTATCTGCACATAACCCTGACTGGATATGGGTCTTAGAGTACCATCAAAAGACGAACACTGGGGAATATACTATCAGAAGAATCATCAAAGGAGTTTATATGTAAAAGCATTACCAAAAACAGTAAAATAAGTAATAAGGAGCAAACAGATACAAGTTGGATACCACGAAAAAGAAGCCAAAATGTGGCAGTACCTGTTTTGACGACGGGGCAGCTCCTTTTGCACTCCTGGCGGCACTTTTTCGACTTGCAGCGACGATTGCGATTCTGGCTGATCGGTCAAACATCTTCTTCTTCCTCTTCCCTCGCAACATTTGAATCAATTCACCTCCTCCATACACATTGAGAAGGAAGAAAACAAAAATGTTACTCCTTACCAGGAACGGAAGGAGAAAGACCTGAAGCAAACGTGGTCCTCTTCCATAAACCACCAACGGCGGCAATGATAGTCAAAGGGGGGACAATGTCACAAGAGGCTCAATTCATGTAATTTAGCTTATCTCCTTGTACCATTTAACCTCTAACTTAATTCCTCTTTCTTACTTTGCTTCGGTAATAGTGTCTCAGAAGTAAGGAAAATAAATATATCTAAAGTCTAGACATAGATATGAAGTAGTAAGATTCAACACTACGATTAGCATGCAGAATTGCCATTTACAGCATGCTGCAAAACTTATTATCAACCAAAAACGGATCACCAAGTCAGTATACAACTAATTATGCAAACAGAATATCAAACAGCTATCGAAGATCTCGTCAATTGTGAAGTTCCAATGAAAAGGAAATATTTTCACTAAAGCACGGAAGAAAATATTATTGTCAGAACACAAACGCATAACCTAACAAAGTCGTCCTTCCAAACCACATCATTTTGAACTCAAAAGGTAATCAAGGCCACAGCACATAAAAGGAAGCAGTGGGTGAAAATGTAGGTCCTACACTAGTATTGAGCTCTAACCCAATTCGGCATCTATAAGCTCTAGCGAACCATCCTCCATGTTGAAGATACCAAGAGAAGGCTCCTCGCCACGAATAGGGAGGCTATGACAGTAGTATATGGAGTTGCTCTGATACTGGGGAAACTGGCGAGAGGAGAGGGACATTGATTGGCATTCCATCGCAAACAGCACGCGATCCCCCAAGGAGTAAATACGCTCCCATTCCTTGTTGTTGAAAAGCATCTTGTAAACTTCACAGATGGGATGAACCTTATTATAAGAAGTGATGGTACCCCCAACAAAGTCGAGGTTATTTTTGGAAGGTGTATTTATCACAACAAGCAACATCTCCTCTTCCGACTCGACCAAACATAAACACCCACGAGTTGAGGGGGGATGTGGTCTGCTGAATCGAGATTCAAATTCCAATACCAGTCTTGGGACATGGGAGGAGCTGCTGCTACCGATACAAGTAGTGCAATCCCAGACATAGAAATTGAAGTTGTCAGTTAATCCGTATATACGATTCTTCACGCACATGATATCTAGGAAATGGTCCTTGGCATGACACTCGAGAGGAGTGAATTGGGTGGCTCCACATTTAGCGAAAAGAGGCGGCCCGCCGTAGAGATGTAGCGCAACCAGACCGTAATAGCTACTAGTATCTGAGATTGGATCACCCCATAGGACAGCTTTCCGAATAGAAACTTTTCCCGATGGATTACGAATGAGAGGGAGATGAAGAGCGCTGCCGGAAAACAACATGGGATGAAACAAATATAAAGTCTCCTCCCTCACCCTGTCCGTAAACAAAAGATAACCGCCATTTGATGAGGGGGAGGAGCCGACGCAATCGCCCATCAGTCCAAGTAATTCTTCTGACTTTGTATTGGGAAAATATAAGTTGCCCCCTCCTGATCCATCACTAGTGTTCGTTCTCAAGACGTCAACGAAGCACCAAGAGAAATCTTGGTCGGTGACAATCTCATTATTCCAAATGATTAGGGGTGGATGGCGTTTAGGGAGGGAAGTTGAGAGGTGGGTTTTGGTAACGGATCGCCACCAACTACAAACACCTCGGCAACGGAGGATATCAGCCAGAGGTAACTTCTTCTGGATGTATTCCAATAGATCAGCACCAATATGTGCCCAATCGCCATACTGTTTGTGGCGGATGAATCGGCCCAACTGATGCTGCTTTTCGATTTCGCTTTGGCAGATATTGTTCCCGAAGGTTGTGTCATAACTCTTCATTTTCCGGTCAGAGCAAGGGTCTGAACGGATAGAGATCATTTGGGCAGAATTAATGAAGGAACGAAAGCAGTACAAATAGGAATCACTTGATTTCTCAGAGGCGGCAGCGGCAGTTGAGAGAGCAACAAAGAAACAACAGGGTCAGTTCTCGGTGGCAGCGGTGGCAGAGAATGAATGAATGAATACAACTAGCTGCAAACAGAATATCAAACAGTCAATCAAGAGGATTGTGAAGTACCAATGCAAAGGAACTAAATAATATATTGGCCTAACTTACAACATATGCAAAATCCATAGATGTTCAAACATAAGACCAAGGGAAGAGAATGTCATTGAGTTCAGGTATGCTAAACGAATTTTATTCCGCGCAACAGAAAAGTGGGTTATCTGACATTTATGACCTGGCAATTCTCAAGCAACAAAATTCAAGGGCAATAACACAGAATAAAAAATGGAGCATATATACATGAAGCATCAAATCTGCTTATTAGAGGAAACTCCCTACCTGCACAAGGACATTCGCAATGAAGAACATACCATAATTAGGATCTATCTTTGTATTGTGGGTATGGATATCTATGTAAAGAAAGATCTATCTTGCTGCAAGCAATTAAAGGTTGTGGGCATATGTATTCAAAATAAATAAGAAGAATTTTTACTTTGGGTAATTCGAAAAATGGGTTATCATCAAGAGTTGTGCTCATTACCTATATGATTCTGGATTACTCCTAACACCGAATTCTTCCATAAACCCACTATACCCAGAATGGGAATTTAAGAGTGGCAGAGATGGTTTGACAGAAAAAATCGGAAAAACCCAGCTGAAATTTCGACCTAATATTTCCCAAATCTAGAGAACGATAGATGAATGTGTAAGCAAACCCTGAGCACGTGGAAAAAAGCAGGGGGATTGGAAGAGAAAAATCGTGAAAACCCTAAACCCTATTCATTAAAGAGATGGACGAGATGATCGGATTGGATAATACTCACTGACTTACGGCAAGATCACATCCCCTTTCTCCATCCAATCGCCGGATTCTAGCGTCACCGACAAGCCAATCGGAGATGGAGAGAACAAGTACGGAACTGGGAAGAGAAAAAGAAACCCTTGTGGTGGCATGGATGTAATTATATTGTTTTGTTTTGAGCAAGGATGTCATTCATTGGGTTAGTTTGGATGGTCGGTTTTTTGGTTTTTATTAAACTTTAATCACAAATGTTTGGCTGCGTTTAGTTTTTTTTTTGTTTTTTGATCAATCCGGTGTACGGGTTTAATACACCCGGGCACCGGTTTGTTTAAAATTAATATAAAAGCATAATGTGATTTACCGGTGCACTGGGTGATAAACCCGGGCACCGGTTGGTTGCATGCGGTCATATTCCGGTGCCCGGGTGTATTAACCGGTGCCCGGGTATGACCTCTCCATTATTGCTCCTCCGCCTATTTAAAGACATGCGGAGGGTTGAGAAGATCACCCACACTCTCTGAAGCTGTTCTCAAAATACTCTCTCTGTAATTCTTTCTACCAAGTTCTTTGCCTTCCTTTCCCTTTATCATATCAATCTGTTTTAGTCATATTATTAATTTGTACTTTGAATTTCAGGCATAAGAAGATGGCTGCAAATGGTGCTGAACCTGTCCGTCTGTCCAGAAATGCCCGCATGAGAGTCATTGCTACACCGGAATGGGGACCAGAGGAATGGCGTTTGTTCATCGAGTTGTTGTTGGTTGAGAAGGACCGTCGTCAAATGCGTGGTATGTCTTTCTCAAGAATGGTATACCACAATCTGAGTCAGACTTGGTTCAGTCGTACTGGGGTTCACCTCACTGAGACATTTTATCGAAACCGGTACGACCAACTGAAGAGGGCGTTCAAGGCTTGGGTACGCGCTGTAGGAGCCCCTGACGAAGCTGCGGTTCAAAATGTGAATCCCAATAATCCATACCGTCTCCCGTACTTCATCGAGGGGAACGAGGCTCTCCTCTGCAACCTTTACGATCTTCCATACTATGATCCAACTACGGAAGCGGCTGCTGCTCCCAACGTCGTTCCCACCGCGGAAATTGCTCCGAACAATGCCAGTGACTAGGATTGGTCTTATTTGTAGTATGGTCGATTGTGTGTTTATTTTTTTGAAGTGGTGCTCTTTAGTTTATGTACCGTAGCAATGTGTCATGTAATTGTAACTGTTAAATAAAATCGACCGTGTTGTGTTTGTGAATTTATTACTTGACAGTGTTTGTGATCTCATAACCGTTCATTTGTCGGTGTTTGTTAAATTAACTAAGATTAATAATCATCAACACTACCTAGAAATTACAATCTGTTCTAAAAATAACATTTTTCGAAAGACTCAACTCTTAAAACTGATCAAAACAAAACAAACTCTGCTCCTAACATTCGTTGCATGGCTAACGCTTTGTTTTGATCAATAGTCGTTAATAGTTTAAGAGTACATGCAGAAAATAGTTTAAGAGTACATTTTAAACAAACCGGTGCCCGGGTATGCTCAATCCGGTGCCCGGGTATGATAAAAAATGCCCGCGTGTTGCTATCATCCGGTGCCCGGGTTGCTTTTATCCGGTGCCCGGGTAACTTTTATCCGGTGCCCGGGTAGGTTAATCCGGTGCCCGGGTATGTCGGCAGTACTAAATTCCAAACCTCTGCGCGTGTTGCAGAGAGACGGTGCAGCCCGATTCGCGGGATAATCATGCACGCTTGCAGCGAGATTCGCGGGTAAATGGAACACGCCTTGCAGTGTGAGGTCTAATCCCCCCTTTTGCAGCCGGATTCGCGGATGAAGGAATCCGATTCTTCTCCAATTACGACCAAATCTTACAACAGCACCGTCCCTTTTTTGCCCACATGCCTATAAATACCACTGTGAAGTCTTCAGCAGTTTAACACTTCACCCAATTTCTTTCTCATCAAGTTCTCAAAGCAGAAGACTTCAAAGCATCTTTCACAACACTTCGGTAATTACTCATCTTTTTTCTTCTTTACTCTTCAGTTTATTTCTTTGTTCTGTATGAGAACATACTAACTTACAGTTTTTGATGTGTTTAAATTAGGGGCTATGGCTAACAGGGACATCAGTGGAAGTAGGAATGCTGCAAGAGCAGGTAAATCCAAAAGTGTTTCAGACGATTTGCAAAAATGGGCTTGGCCAGAAGGAGCCATCCCTGTAGCTAGGGCAGAATGGACTCCGGTTTTAACTGAAATTTTCTTAACTCTTGTACTTGCTGAAAAAATGAAAGGAAATTTTAGGGGTAAGGAATTGCGCCCGATAGGGTATAACAATCTGATAGTCGCGTTCTATGAGAAAACCAAACTTTTTTATTCGCACTTGCAATTTAAGAACAAGTTTGAGACAATGAAAAGAGAATTCAAGACGTGGGTGAGGATTAATCGGAAGCAAACAGGGTTGGGTTGGGATCCAACCAAAGGTACCTGGACTATGTCTGAAGAAAAATGGTCCGAGCTGATTGAGGTAATTATATGGGTTCCAACTTACCAACGTTCTATATTTAATTATGTTTGTTTTCAATTGTGGTCTTAATTTTTTTCACTGTTATGGCAGAACGAACCCGACGCAAAGCGGTTCAAGCAAAGAGGGTTAGAGCACCATGACCTCCAATACGAGGTGTTTAGTAGTATCACCGAGACGGGAGATCACTCATGGACTCCAGCTGCCGAGGAACCACTAGGCCAGCGCGGCGAAGAATATACTGTCAACAGCCCCCCTAGGCCACCTCGTACCAATAGGTCTCTTTTTGATGATGGCTGTCGCACACCTCCGAGGTCCCAACGTAATGCTGTCGATTTGGAAGACACACTCAGCTCCCCAAATGCACCTCCAACTGGTGGTGAAGGGCCGGGCTCTGGAGGTGGCGAGTCATCCAATTCGAAGAAGAGGCGTTCTCGCGCGAGCGGTAGCGGTGGATCTCTTTTTATGATTGAGAATTTGTCGGAGGCTTTCCGTGAGCAGCACGTCACTCACGAGCACCACTCCCTACATGTGACCCGAGACCGTGCTGGCCGAACTATCGATGACTGCCTGGCCATTGCTTCTACATTTCAAGGACTAGAGCCCGAAACTGAAATGTATGATGAGGTAGTTGATTTTTTCCTGTACCGCTCGAACAGGGAGGCTTTCATGGCGGCCCAGGCTGCTTCTCGTGAGCGATGGTTGACCAAAGCTCTAACCCGAACCAGGAGGGGATGGGTGCCCCCATCTTAGTTAGACATGCGTCGATGTCACCACTACCCATGTTTGCGTTTTTTTTTATGTCTCTGTCATGCGTGTGTGTTTATGTCTCCATGTTAAGCATTTGCGTTTAGGTCTCGTGTTACCATGGCTTTGCATAATTTTGTCCGGCGGGAAGACCGGGCCGATGCGTGGTTTCGTTTCGCAGAGCATTACGGCAATAGGCATCGAGATCGAGGGCGCATACGATCGGGTAACAACATGGCGTCTACGTCGAACTCCCAATCCTTTAATGCCGACATGATGGTGGACGACGCAACGATGCAACAAATTCGTGATCAAATAACATCACAAATTATTAGCAATAATTAGTTATCATTTATGTCATGTCGCAATTAATTCATAATTAGTTATCCTTTAATGCCGACATGATGGTTGGATGGTGATTAAGAAATAAAAATAACCACGTGTCTAATTGGTTTGACGTTAAATCACCAACAATTAAGTAATAAATTAATGTAATTTATTTTGAAACGTGCAAGAATTCCAACTTACCAACGAGGCCAACAAAATGATATTATTAATTAACTATTAATAAACAAATTAACTAATTTAATTGAAAATGGCTTGTTATAAACGTTTACCATCCATTCCACATGGGATGAGCACATTTTTTAAATTACATATTTCGTAGTCTTTTGAAGCAGCACAAAATTTTTATTACTTATTATCGCAAACACCACCATTACACGATTTTTTATCTCCCTACTAAGCATCACGAAATTAGCATAAGAAACATATAGCACGACATAACATATAAATAGATATTCCTAGCGACTACCACTACCGCTGCTTCTGCTTGAACCCGCAACCCGAGTGCTACTTGAACCCGCGGATCTAACAGAAGGACCCGGCGGAGACTTCCTAAAGAACCGTGCAATTTTAGTCAGCAGGTTGTTTTCCAACTTCTTTGATTCATGACGTGCCTCTCGCCGGGCCTCCATCACACTCGCAGCAACCGCATCCACTGAAGTTTGCATCAAATCCATCTTCGTGTTCAAGGCGTCCATACTCGTCGTCATATCATGGCGGAACTGTGCAAATTCTCCCCAATCACCGGCTTGTCCCTGAGCAGGAGCAGGGATATGTGGCCGAGGTGCGTCGGAAGTGCTTGCACGCCGCCTCGCAGATGTTCCTGGCTGAGAAGATGATGTAGTTGGAGGAAAGCCATTTAACTTGTTTGCCGCGGTCTTGTCTATAGGCCTCTTAGTCTTCTCGTAAATATCGATTTGCTCGCTAAGAGGGACATCAAAACACTCTAGCATCTTCGTAAGCATAGCACCATACGGTAATGCCTTAGGAATTTTACCGTAATCCATGCATGTCATCATTACCCGCTGCATGATGTATGGCAAACATAACTTCCTCTTCACCACACAACAGTGAATCATGAAACCCAAGAACGTTTCAACCTCGTTTCCGTGGCCTCTCCTCGGTAGTAGGGTCAACGCCAGGTAGTGCTTTAGAAGGCGATAGCGAGGCTGGATGTCGTTGGAGGTCAACTGCCCGGCTTGGAGTCGGGAGGTGCAGAAAGTGGCGTGGTAATCAGCAAGACTCATACCGGCATACTCCTCGATCTTGCTCGGGTCAGTGAAGTAAATCTTGTCACCAGTATTAGGAATGTTCAAAGTCGCAGCTATGTTCTCCTCCCTGATATCCACGCACTTGGACTTCACCCATGAACACGGAATTGTTGTGCCGTCTTGCATCTCACGGTACGCCAAGTTTGCGTAAAAAATACGAACCAGTGGCGGGTAAATAAATGCCGGCAATGTCGTAAGAGATTGCCACCCTTGAAATTCCAAGTACTGCATCAAATACTGGTGGTACTCGTTCGGAAGGTTCACCCCTCGCCCGGAACTGATCTCTCTAAACGTAAGTTCGTCGTAGCGCATAGCTATTTCAGTGGTAAGAAATGGATAACCGCACGAGGTGATAGAAAGCGGCATATTTTTTGAGGGACGACGCATGTCGTTTACGTCTAAACCCTTGTAGGTTTGTAGTTCCTCGTCATCCATTGATGACGTTATGAAATGGGATGGTGTTTGCCGAAAGGTTAAGAAGAGTGAAGATGAAGAAGATGAAGAAAGGAGGGAAGAATGGTAGCAGAATGGGGTGGGAAGGGTTGGGTTTTGGCCGAATATTTGTAGCAGAATGCGGAATTGGATGGTAGCATCCATGATTGGCCGAATAAAATGCTTCGGAATCAAAGCCAGTCAAGATTCTCTCGTAATTAGGACTGACAGCCGGGTTGACCGGCCAATCACGGCCCGCCACGTGGACAGAAACGCGTGGGATTTAACAGCCGTGGCGATACCCGTGCACCGGTACTTTAATACCCGGGCACCGGTTTGACCGGCCAATCACGGCTCGCCACGTGGACAAAACACGCGGGGAATTTGACGGACCTGTTGATACCCGTGCACCGGTACATTAATACCCGGGCACCGGTTGGGGAAGCCAATCACCGTGTACCACGTGGCACGGACAAAGCTGAACAACACCTATTGCCGGTGCGACGGTTCCATAAACCCGGACACCGGATTTTTGACCCGGGCACCGGTACCTATTTCCGTTACACCGGTTTAATTCCAGATAAGTTATTTAATGTTTTCATATCATCGGATTTCGCACTCAAAAATCCAGCTTTTTATACTATAAAAAACCAAAAAACCAATGCCATCCAAACTACCTCATTATATCGTGGGTGTGGAGGGAGGAAACAAAATGTTTCCATACGACGATTGTTTCCATAAATAAATGGAAAAATGTTTGTTTTCCATACCGATGAAACCCACCGTCGACAAGCTACTTTTATAAATGAAGAAATTTTTGTTTGCTCTAAAAGCAAATACACGTGGTGCTCTAATCAATACAACACATGACACATCAGGAAGAAAGAGAATGAGTGGCAGACAAAAAGAAAATGGATTCTTACATGTTTGTGACGTGTCCTGTGATGTACTGATTAGAGCACCACGTCATATTTGCTCTTGGAGCAAGCAATAATTACTCCTATAAATGGCATCTAAGAGGAGTACCTTCCTACTCGTTCTTCCCATGGCGGCTGGGCGCCTGGATTAAGGGTAGGGACAAATGGACCAAAATACTTCTGTCTTTTCACAGAAATTACAACAATTACCCTTAGGTATCTAACAGCACTGCCACCATCAACACCAGCCACCATCAAAACCACCCAGTGCCCCCACACAGTTCGAGAATAACACATATAGCCTTCCTTCACTCTCTCCTAACTGCAAGACCACCACCACCACCACTAACAATTACACCAACAGCCAACACCCACAAAAACATTAACAAAATTAAGAGATTAAACTGTATCAGATCTGAAATCAATCTTTTCATAACATCAGGTCCAAAATTAAAACTTGGTTGGAACTCAATTTTTTTACAGCTCCAAGCAGTAGATAAGAAAGCAAAGGAGAAGAAGAAGAAGATGGAAGAGAAAACAGAGGAGGATGATAAAGGAAGAAGAAAGCAGAAGCAGGGGAGGCAAACAGATCGAGGAGACCAACAGATCTTGTCGTTCGTCTTCACCACCGAAAGAAAACAGCGCAGTAGCACGTCGTCGTCGTCTTCCACCGCTAGATTACGTCGTTCTCTTCACTACCGTTGCATTACACCACCGAAAGCCCCTTCCTGCGAAAAAAGAAGAAGAAGTTGAAGAAGAAGAAGAGGGACCTGGGTCGTCGTCGCCATCGCCGCCGCTAGGTTCGCCGGTCTTCTACTTCTACCAACGCCGAAACCAGCACCACCACCAGACCACCAACGAAGCCGATCGACGAAGCCACCGTTGATCTTCCACGCCGATCTGATTTAGATGGAGAGAAAGGACCAGATCTTCTAGCGACGGCGAGATGGAGGAGCTCTCGGGGCTTGTTTCTCTCAGCCTCTCTCTCTCTCTTTTTCTCTCCCTACCGTGTGTTGATTGTGTGGTGTGAGAGTGATATGGTGTAAGGATAAGGTAGATGAGTGGGTGGGGTTGGGAGGTAGCAAACTTCATCATCGTCTTCAACATTAATATACTACGTACTACTATACAGCTCTCTCTCGTAATCTGATGTAGCACCAAACAAAGACCGTCTAGCTATTTGATAATGGATGATGATGATGTAAAGCCCAAAGGATTGGAAAACATTGATAAGTCATGCTTCATGAGCGTTGCTTTTCAGTGTCTCGCATGTTGGAAACTACACTTGGTTTAGCCCAATAGTTAGAAAGTTCAAGAGCTATATTGTTGTTATTAGTTGGTAGTCCAAATGCTAGTAGCTCAATTGTATTAGTTAGCCCAAACTTGTAATTTTTCTAGATTCATTGTACCTTAGTAGGAGAATTCTAGAGATGAAATTGTGTGGAATGTTGTAGAGAATTTCCGAGATATTTTGGTGGAAGAAGTTTGTGGAAGGAATGATGCTAGGAATATTCCTTCCACATCCACCTATAAATAGCTTGTACCTCCTTCACTTTCATCAAGCAAATCAATTCAATTTTCTTCCACTTGTGTTTCCATTCTCTCCCTAACATTACCAACACTTCCCTCTTCCACAAAACACTTTGCCTACTAACCTCTTCCTAAAAACCAACAAAGTGGTATCAGAGCATCCTACATCCAACAAAGTGGTATCAGAGCATCCTACATCCAACAAAGTGGTATTAGAGCTTCCCACATCCAACATCGCATCCCTCGGGTCTCTCAGGAAGCTCTACCACGACAAAGATACTTACAAATACACCCCTCTGAAAGAGGATCTCTACAAAGTCTTGTATGATCCTGAAACTACCAACCCTGAAAATTTATTAACCAGTGGAACAAACAAGTGGATGCATGGATCAAGAAAAATCCTGAATAGGCCGGAGACAGAGACCCGACTAGAAAGAAAATGGCTTCAACACGCAACAAAGACAAAAATAAGAAGGAATCGGAGGCAACTCCCAGAGAGAAGCTGGCATCCCTTAGTGTTCCTCGAAGATGTCTTTCCAATGATCTGGAGCCGCGAGGTATACTCCTTGTCAATCCAGCCGCAAAGTTTCTGACTACGCAAGAATGTTTTAGAGGATCTTTTGAAGCAAATAAAGGATGCGATCAGACGCAAGAGAGCGGATCCGTTCGAAACTTTTATGATGGTTCTCATAGAATCGTCTTACGCGAAAACACTGGCTCAAAAAAAACAAGAAATACTGGCTCAAAAAAAACAAGAAATTTCCATGGCCAATGAACAGAAAACGCTTGAAGCAGAATTCAACAAAAAGTTCACCATGGAAGCACATCTAACTAGACAAGGGTACGTTAATTACTCCTCCTTGGTATATAAATTTAGTTGTGTATTTGTCTCTGCCTCTATCCCTAACACTGCTATGATTGATTGATTTTGGAATTCAAAGACTGTGAATGTGTGTATAGTATTAGGGTTTAGTCTTGCTAACATCCTGATTCATTTTGTCCATGCAGGAAACAACTTGACTACGAACTCGTCTCCGTTATCAACTTCTTGCCAGAAGGCATAGGGCATTATATTGCCTATGTCAAAAGAACATCATCAAGTGGTTTCGAACAATGGTACCAATGCAACGACACTCATGTCGAGGCTGTAACTTATGAGCAAGTGGAAGGTGTGATGCAGCCAGAAATTCTAATTTTTGAGTTGATGGAGAATGACCGATAAATCCATCTGTTTACGCAGCAATATTTTAAGATATTCTAGCATTAGTAGTGGTTTCTCCTTCTAGGCAGTTCATACTTTTTTCTGCTGGAATAGCTTGGCATCTGTGTTTTTTTTTATTGTATTAGACTTATTCTTGTTTTTTCATTGTTTCCTTAATACATGAATTCCAAATTTTGGGAATCCAACTGTTGGTTGCGCCGAACAGGGGAGCCCGGAGCAACAACCCTAAACTAAGACCTAAATATACCAAGAAACATGAATGATGTCATAGTTGTATGATATTACAACTACGAACATATACCCAAGGCCTCCAACCCACACCTTCGATACACTTGGTATATTTTAGGACCTTAATGTAATTTTTTCTTTCGTAGCTTTCAAAAGAAAAACAAAACAATCAAAAAAACAACTACATGAATGCTTACTACTAGTTCTACCGCTACTACTTACTATCTCTGTTTCTTCTCTTTCACCTTATTTCACTTTTTGACACTATTCATTGGGTCACTTTGACCCGGTGATTTGGTAAGAAAAATAATACACGAATTTGGTAATCTTTGCATGATCTTGTAGAGTAAACTTTACTCTACAATACTATGAAAAAAATTACAAACAAATTACATCATTTTGCTATCCAAATCGCCGAGTCAAAGCGACCCAACTACGGATAAAAAAAAGTCAAGCGCACTTGAAAGAGAAGAAACAGAGGTAGTATTAGCCACTTGGGTATGTAAGTGTATTTAGCGGAAAGATAGGGTAAGGAGTGTGATGTAATGGTTCTAATAGTGGAGGCCCTTAAGTGTAAAAGTAGATGGAGGTTGTTACATTAACTCGAATTAAGTGAATTGATCTTCTTCTTCCACTTTCTTCAATCTCTCTTCCCTTCTCTCAACTCTCAAGTGAAAGGTGCAGACCTCTTCCAAAGCTTGCTTTGAATACTATTTTAAGGTTTACCAAGTTTGGTACACGTGTCATCATTCAACCAAATAATAAAATATTGATTGTTTTTTTAAAAATGATATTTAGAGCCCGTTTGGTATTGTTGTTGCTTTCTAGAACGCTGTTTTTCGGATCCAAAAGCTGTATTTTTGTTTTTGGTAAAGTTGTGTTTTTCTGCTTTCTAGAAAGCAACTGTTTTCCCATAGTAACTTTTGAAAAGCATGGGAGAGGTTGCTTTCTACGACCTGCTTTTTGATTAATTCATCGTTTGACAACATTGTTCATTAATAAATATTAATAATTTTTTACTGTAATAGTACAATTTATTTTATCATGTCTGAAATGTTCGTTTTGACATTAACAAAACGTCTAAGGCACTAATTACCAAACAGAGAATGTTAAAAATATTTCTTCACAACAGATTTATACGGAGTTTATCAAACACTTATTTGTGTAGATTGCCACAACAACTTTCTCACAGTGCTTTCTACACAACAACTTTCTGAATCGCCATAGCATTACCGAACTAGCCCTTACAGTGAGTTAGTGAAAGAGATTCAACAAATTTTATTTAGTCACTGAAGGAAATGAACTGAAAATTTAAACTCATAAAAGAAAATGTAATAAGAACAAGTCAATAATGATACAGACTATTTTATTTTTTATTTTGTAATCAAATTCGATTAAAAGACTTCAAGAGGGCTCAAAACTGTCAAAAACGTCTTTCTGGAAAATAGAGTAACTAGGAGGGTTATCAGCCCATTCGTTGCACTGAAGCAGCTATTTTCTCTGATTTTG
This sequence comes from Linanthus parryae, assembly GCA_023055425.1. Taxonomy (NCBI): domain Eukaryota; kingdom Viridiplantae; phylum Streptophyta; class Magnoliopsida; order Ericales; family Polemoniaceae; genus Linanthus; species Linanthus parryae. The sequence continues at coordinate 283,530 of JALGPY010000065.1, read as the reverse complement.
AGCCTAAGTTATGAGGCATAACATTGCATTCCCTTCTAGTATAGAAGACCCATTCTCCAACAGTACTGAGGTTGGCCAAGAGAGAATCAATTACTTCCCATGTGTCCGAAATGGGACAATTTGACAAATGCCTTTATTAGAAATGGCTATTTGTTTTGTAACCTTCCCCCAATTCAAATTGGGAATCTAACCTCCAATTTAACACCAACTACTTATCAAGTAACTTGTTTGTTAGTTGATGTGTGGTCCCCCCAAACAATTAAAAATAAAATAATGAATATGTTCTTTTTTTCGTCACTCTGGCATATTTATTCGTCAGTTTGTAGATAAATCGTCATAGTTGAAAGTGAAGTTTCAGTTGTTTAAGTGACGAAAAAATTTGAAGTTTCAGCTGAAACTTCACTTAACTCCTATGAGTGAAGTTGTGAAGTTTCAACTGAAACTTCATTTTATTCGTCAAAACTTCAAATTGACCAATTACTTGAAGTTTTGACGAAAAAATGAAGTTTCATATAACCTTCTGAAACTTCAGTTTTGGTCGTCACTTTTTTAATTAATTTACCATTTTGCCCCTCCCCCATGCTACGTAAATTTTACATCCCTCTCTCTCTCTAAAGCTTTCAATGTTTCACTCACACTCACCAAACAAAAGTACGGTTTCATCAATTCTAGCTACCTTAAATCTCCAACAACCAAACAACCTTATACTTGTCAAAGCCTCTTTTATTTTCGCAAGTGAATTCATCGTTGTAGTTTCCTCTCTCTCTAGATTTTTTTTCTCTTTGTTTCCTCCATTGTTGGATTTTGTTTGAAACTTGGTTCATCAAGAAACAAAGGTAAATATTATGTAAATGTTTTGTTAACTGCTTTGGACCATTTTGCTCACAATGTTCCTCATTTTTGTAAAAAATTTGTTTGTATGACCATGTTGAAGTTCATGTTGTTGTTGTTGTTCATTGTCTTCCCAGATTTTATGAGATTTCATGAATATGTTATTTTTGTCAGTAAGACATATTGATTCGTCAGTTTGTGGATAAATCGTCATAGTTGAAAGTGAAGTTTCAGCTGCTTAGCTGAAACTTCACTTGACTCATCTAAGTGAAGTTGTGAAGAATTGAAGTTGTGAAGTTTCAGCTGCAACTTCAATTTATTCGTCAAAACTTCAAATGGATTCCTCAAACTTCAATTCATTCATGGGTCATTTGAAGTTTGAGGAATGTATTTGACGTTTCAGCAGACTAACTTAAATTGCCCTATTATTTGAAGTTTTGACGAAAAAAATGAAGTTTCTAATGAACATCAGAAACTTCAGTTTTGGTCGTCAAAACTTAAAGTAATTGGTCAACTGAAATTTGAGGAATCTATTTGAAGTTTCAGCAATTTAACTTCAATTGACCCATCACCTGAAGTTTTGACGAAAAGAATTGAAGTTTCATATGAACATCTGAAACTTCAGTTTTGGTCGTCAAAACTTCAAGTAATGGTTCAACTGAAATCTATTTGATGTTTCAGCAGTTTAACTTCAATTGACCCATTAGCTGAAGTTTTGACGAAAAAAATTGAAGTTTCATATAAACTTCTTAAACTTCAGTTTTTGTCGGAAAAACTTCAAGTAACTAGTCAATTGAAGTTTCGACAAAAAACTTGTAACTGACAAAAAAAACCCTAAACCCTAAACCCTACTATTGACGAATTAACGTGTCTTATTGACGAAACAGTCATGTAACTAACGAAAAAAAAAAACATAAATTCTAACCCCTAAACTCTAATACTGACGAATAGAAGTGTAAACACTAAACACTAAACCCTAAAAACAATATTTATGCTTTTATAACGTCTTTCTCATACTCGGTGACCATCATTTTGCAGAAATAGTGAAGAAATTGTGCATTCTAGTTGTGTGAAACGGTTCGTGGTCGATGATTCTGGACAAGCACGTGTATTTGGAAGAATGAGTGAAGACAGTGGGGTTAGCTTTGTATAAAGGAACTCAGTTAGAGACGTTGAAACAAGAAATTGCTGAAAGAATGGTGGATGAACATGACCGGTACAAGAAGACACTATTACATGTACAGTACGATGACATGTTCCCGCCAACCCTGATTGATTGTGACATACATGTTAACGATCTGTTTGACATATTTGATTCCAAGACGACAGTAGAAAATGTTTGTAACTAGGGAAGAAATCGTGGGTGAGGGCGATAGACCAGACACTACAAGTGTTCCAGGAGAGAACCATTTCCAACTAATGACATGTGGCATTGCATCCCCGAGAATCTTCTCCTTATATACTGCAGCAAGCTCAGGAACTGCCTCACACATCCAACCAATAAAGATCTGGGGAAAAAGATTCATGTTATACTTCAATCTACCGTGTTTGTCCCTCGATGGTTCCCAAGCCTCGTACTTTATAATTTTCATGAAGTCGTCCCAAAAAAATGATCCCCACACAAAATTGTTCGCGTGATCAAGGGTCTCTAACAAGCCAAACAACGACATAGGAAATGCAGGTTTGTTTGCTTTGCTCCACATAAGTCGTGCGATCAGCGCCACAATCAACAACCTTGTATAGTCTAAGTATCTAACAGTGTTGCCCGGTCAGTTCAATGTCTTTATTCTCCGTATTGCAGGTGTCTAGTTGCATATCAATCTGCCGAACTGGAAAATTATTTGCTTTCTTGTGATTCGTAAATATCTTGCATGCTCATTCAAATTTAGCTTCTTGATCTTCTACCTAACTTTCCGTATACTTGCTAGAATCCATATTCAACCCCGACAATAAAACAAACTCTTGCATTCCGAACCGCGCAACCATCCCGTTAATATTGTACCAAACCCATTGTGGTTTTCATCACGATTGACCTTCGAGTGCTGGAATACGTTCAAGATATTGCTCGGGAATGTCACTTCCGTGCAAGGGATGTCTAGTAGCCACTTAAGCTTTGGCAACTCTTGCTCAATTACCTTCCTCACATTCGGTCGCAACCTACTCAAAGTATGAGCATAATCTCTCAACGTAAATCGAGAGTTAGAATTTGCTCTGATTATCTCACCGTGAAACAACGGACCGGGTACCCCACCAAGAGCCGACAACTTAATTAAATGTTCCTGAAATACAATGACACATTGTTATTTCAAGTTAATAGTCTTAAAGGGGAGCGAATAATATCTTATGAATTTTCCCAAGTGTTTATTTCTTTGAACGTGTTGTTTTTTTCGTCACATGGTGTTTTTTCGTCAATTCGACACAATATGTGTTTATTTTGTCACAACTTTAACTGAATTTTAGGACATCAAGTGAAGTTCTGAAAACTTTAACTTTTCATCAAACTTCATGTGATGAATAAAGTGAAGTTTTGTGATTTTTCGTCAAAACTTCACTGCTTTTCTCAACTGAAGTTCTGACAAAAAAATTGACGTTCTGATGAGAACTTCAATTTTTTTCCTCAGAACTTCAATTGAGGAAACAAGTGAAGTTTTGATGAAAAAATTGATTATTTCGTCAAAACTTCACTGCTTTTCTCAACTGAAGTTTTGACAAAAAAATTGGCGTTCTGATGAGAACTTAAATTTTTTTCTCAGAACTTCAATTGAGGAAACAAGTTAAGTTTTGATGAGAAAAGTGATTTTTTCGTCATAACTTCATTTGTATCCTAAACTGAATGTCTGAAAGTGACGTTCTGATGAGAATTTCAATTTTTCTCTCAAAACTTCAATTGAGGAGGAAACAAGTGAAGTTCTAACGAAAAAATAAATTTTTCGTCAAAAACGTCAATTGAATCGTCAATTCAATCAAGAGCATTTTCAGCTCAAGGGTCAGATACCAATTCGTGACTTTCAATTTTTATTTCGTCACTTTCAATTTGTATTTCGTCACTTTGAGAATTGACGAATTAGGGTATCACACCCAAAACGTCAATTCCCAAATTGACGATTTCGGCAACTCTTACATTCAACAACATACAAACACATGTCACACGTGTCATTTCATTTTTTTTTTTGTATTATTTTTTTGTAATATTATGAAGTTTATATTTTTGACGTGGGAGTTAACCCATAATTAAATGATATAAAAATAATTAAAAAAATAATACAAAAAAATGATGCGAGTACCTAAGTATAATTGATGAGGTTCTTGGAAGTTGAAGTTCTAAGGGTGAGTTTGGGAATGCTTTTGCTGCCAGCACAGCTGCTTCCCGACAGCAGAAGCAGTTTTAGTGTGTTTGGTAAAAATAAAATGTCTGCTTTTTCAGACAGTTTCTGTTGTCCCACAACAGTTTTCATAAAGCAAGGGGGAAGATGCTTTTCCAGAAAGTACTTTTGAATAATTTATCTGCAACCGATTTTAACCGTACAATTTTTTTTTAAAATATCAATAGTTATCTTTTCGAAAATGACACATGTCATATATTTTGTCATTTTTCCTCTCACAGCAACTTCACAGTTGATTTTACCAAACACAGAATTACTACATCAATATTTCACAGCAGCTTTTACGTAATATTTACCAAACAACATTTTATCAAGAATTCACAGCAGCTTTCCACAGTGTTTTCACACAGCAACTTTCTAGCACCGCCACAGCATTCTCAAACTAGCCCTAACTCACTACTAGTTAAATGTGGTGGTTAGCATAATAATAATGAAAGGGTAAATTTGTCATACAATATATAAATTTAGTAAGTGACTCTGTAAGGATCAATTGTTGCCAATGGCGGAGCCAGGATTTCATCCAAGGGAGGGGGGCACAATTCGGCTAGTAGTAGAGCCCATATTTGTACTCTTATTTACGATAAATAAAATTTTAAATATCAAAAAAAACATTCTAGTCCTTTTAGCTCAGTTGGTAAAGCTCTAACCTAATGACTTCAGTCACCAGGGTTCGACTCTCCTTGGAAGCATTTAATTTTTTATCTTTTAGTTTTTGTTGAAAAAAACTGAAAATGCGCGTAAGAAGGTCCGAACCCTGGACGCTTGGATTTTAGTACGCGCGTTTTACCACCTAAGCTGGAGGAAATTGAGGAGGAGGGGGGCACTTTAGTTTTTGTACCAATACATGGTTAATCTTTTTTTAGAAACTAGAGGCTATCTAGTATTTTCGGAATGTTTTGGGGGGGGGGGGGTGCCCCCCCCCCCTCGTGCCCCCCCCCCCCCCCCCCCCCCCCCCGTGCCCCTACATGGCTCCGCCCCTGATTGTTGCTCTGAAAGAATCAGCTCCCATAAAACAAATTGTAATTTATTATTATTTTTTTTGTGTCAAACAGATTGTATTAAGGAAAGAGAGAAATTACAAAAGGGGGCTACCAGCATCACTGGCTAGCAAATTACAAAAAGATACACTAACCAACATTTCACTACCACTCCCATTACAATATTTAATCCATTTAATTAAGAAATCTGCCACTTGATTTGTATTTCTTGGAATCCAACTAATTTCTCTGTTAAAATAAGATAATAAGTCTCTAATATCCTTCATCACTTATTCTAACTCCCATCACACTTTCCCATAAGAGGCTGGAAGATCACACACCACTTTACAATCCCCTTTCAACACCATAAACTGTGTGTGGTATGTGCAATGATTAAGAGCATCCCTTAATGTTAAACCTTCTGCAATAGCAACAGAGGAGGCAACTAATTTTATCCAACCAGAATCCACCAAACAGCCATTTTGATCTCTAATTAGCCATCGTCCAGTCATCTTACCATTTTTACTGTTCGAAGAAGCATCAAAATTACATTTCAACATACCTGATGCAAGAAGTCTCCATTTATCATCAACAACTGAAGAATTTATGGGTTTAGCATCTTCCTTAACTCTCACCTTACCAAAGTGCTGCTCATATTCCTTCAGCAGTCGAAGAGCAGCAGTGATGACCTGATGAGGATTGATTTTTTCAACAGACGTGTGTGGTCATCAATGAAAGTAATGAACCATCTAGCCCCTGATATGGTTGACACACGTGATGGACCCCAAATGTCACTGTGTATAAGGACGAATGATGCTGATTTTACATAAGGTTGTGAAGGAAAATGTGATCTCTTGTGTTTAGCTAACTCACATACTTCACACTTAAATGAAGATGGATTTTTATTCTTGAATAATGAAGGAAACAATTTCTTCAAATAAGGGAAACTAGGATGACCTAATCTATGATGCCATAACCTAATTGCATCATTGCTAGGTAGGGACGAGAAGGGAACTTTAATAACTGTCTGAGCTTGAACGTTTGGAATAACGTCATCACAAAAGTAGTACAACCCTTCTTTCTCTCTAGCATTGCCAATGTTCTTCCCCGAAGCCAAGTCCTGAATTCACAGCGATTAGGGTAGAAATTAGTTGCACAATTATAATCCTTAGTGAACTTGCTGACCGAGAACAGATAAAGGAGAGGTTTGGGACGTGAAGAATTGAATTGAGAGTCACGTCACTTGAAAGAGAAATGGACCCTTTTCCCGGCAACAGACGACAAATACCCATCTGCTATTCTAACCTTTTGGCTACCCGAACAAGGTGTATAAGATGAAAATAAGCTTGAAACACTCGTCATGTGGTTAGTGGCACCAGAATCAATGATCCAAGCAACATTATTTCCAGAAAAGCACTAAGATTAGCGGAAAAAATCCCTTGCTGGGCTACAGAACAAGATGGTGTGGGATTTGAATTTATTTTGGCTTCCTGCATATACCTTTGGAGTAGCTCTAGTTTCTTTTTACTTAAAGGTTAAGATCCGGAATTTTTCAGATTTGTCGATTGTTGTGCATCCCCAGCTACTTTAAATGCCCGAGTATTCCTCTTATCAACGACCTTGTGATTTTTCTGGAATGTTGGTTTTCTGTGGAGCCGCCAGCAGGTCTCTCTAGTATGGTTTGATCTGTTGCAATAATCACACCACAATCTGCTCTTTACACCGTCCTTCTTAGAATCATTCCTCCCCACAAAAGTGGATTCCGGTATCGCGGAAATGAAGACTGAATTCTCTGGTTGATGAACTTGCTTTCCTAGCATCACATTCCCCCTACTCTCTTCCCTTCTAAAATGGACAAATACTTTGTGTATAGAAAGGAGAGGTTCTTTGCCGAGGACTCTTCCTCTTACCTCATCTAATTCAGAGTTTTATCCTGCAAGGAACTCAAAAACTCTCTCCTTCTCCAGCATCTTCTTGTATCGGGCGCTATCATTAGCGCATTCCCACTAGGTATCATAGTACTGATCCAACTCCTGTCATAAACCCTGTAGAATTCTATAGTCATTTGTGACACTCTGGCCCCCTCACTTCATCTCACGAATGCGAGTTTTGAGCTTGTAAACTTGAGCCGAGTTTCCCACATCTGAGTAAGTTTCAGCCACCGCATCCCACATCTCCTTTCAAGTTGGCAAAAAGAGATACGATCTTCCAATATCAGGTTCCATCGAGTTGATCAACCATGTCATAACCATGGAATTCTCAGCTTCCCATGTCTTGAACTCCAACCCATCCTCATATTCAGGGGCAGTTATGGAACCCGTAAGGTAACCAAATCTACTTTACCCACACACAAACATCTTCACAGACTGAGACCATTGGAGATAGTTTTGCCCATTCAAGTTATGATTTATAATCTGAAGAGATGGGGTTTCAGGAACAGCACCGTGTGAGCTCACAGAACGAGGTTGCTCAGAACTATCTCTTGGCTCCTGTATGTTCGACATTGTCACTTAAAAAATATATAAAAGAGCCAGCTATGAATTAGCTTTTAAGCTCTGATACCATGAAACCAGAATTGTGAAAAGTGTTTTATGTTCTGTATTTTTCCTTGAGGAATATACAAATATATATACACATTACAAGTGATCCTGATATATCTAAGAGATGGGATATGATATGATCTTATAACCAAATCAAGTCTTATCAAATATTATCTAAAAGTTGTATCTAATCTTAACAACCTTATCTCAGTTCAACATAAAAGAATCTTTCCACAAGTTTGATTGGTGTATCATCCTCAAGTTTGGGTCAGATCTTTTTTTATTTTTTACTGGTGAAATTACTAGAAATTCGTGGGATTTTTTGTGTTTGTGGTGGTGGTGTTGTAGGTGGTGGTGAATAAGTGGTGTGGATGTGGTTGTGGTTGCTTCAAAAACAAATTGAAGCTTGGGAGAGATAATGTGGTTAACTGGTTACAGTTTGAAGTAGATGGTAAACCATGGTGGTGTTTCGTGCACTGTAGTTTAATTCCTTTTCTTCTTGAGTTGAAGAAGGGTTTAATCAGAGACGTTTTTGCCTTTTCCATCTCATCATGATTCTCATTTTCAACTTCCGGTGTCAACTTATTGCTTAATTCTTCACTCTCTACCCCACTAATTAAAGAATGAAAAAGTTAACAAAAGCAAATAGCCACTTGAGCTTTTATGGTTCTAGATTTTACTGGTGGTGCTGTAATGTTTTGCTGGTGGGGTTAGTGGTGGTGGTGGCGGTGTTCAAGAACACCAAGAACACAAGAACATGTACAAAGTAAACACAAAAACACACATAGGGGCAAGATGGTCATAACAAAAATATGTTGTACTATTTACTAATAGACACTAACAGAAGGGTGGTATTTGTCCAACGTCCATCCACTAACAGTGGTGTTTTTTGTATATCCCCCAACACGAGCGTTGTTTTTGTATATATTCCAAACACGGATGGTGGTTTTTGTCTTTTACCCAAAAGATATGCAATATGAGCCCGAGATTGGTCCGCCTGAAACAATGGAGTGGCAGCGGTTAATGTGGCTGTAGTTGCTAATCATGAACTCAACGTTGCTTGGTTTTGTCTGGGCTGAAAAAGAGAACGGTGGCGGCGGTGCGGTGGATGGGTTAGCCAGACTTCAGAGCGATGGAGGTGGCGTTGGGGGGGGGAGGGCTTCGGTAAAATTAGAGAACGTGAGATAGAGAGACGAAAGAGGGAGACGATGATGATGTTCTTATTTACCGAGAGAAGATCGCGATAAAGGAGGGGGAGAAATGGATTGAAATCCGATCGACAGAGGAGGGTTTCCCAAATCACGTATGTGATTTTTTGGGTTTTGACTTTTGCGTTTTGAAATCAATTGAGAGTAATCAGGAGGAGAAATCACGTATGCTTGAGTGTAGGAGGTTACACCCATCTTAGTTAAAAGACACTTTATTACCCCTAATATAGATAGCAAGGCATTAGGAACCCCCTAGTTTAGGTAAAATACACTAACACATCTAGATAAAAGTCACCAACAACCCCAAAGTTTCAATAACTTCACAAAAATATATGTAGTCACAAAACAAGATATTTCAATCATCATCTGCAACTACTCTCTCTTTACACCTTCTGGCGCTACTACTGTTCCGCTTCTTATCCTCCCATAATCACCATATATCGCCACCAACATTCATCTTATTATTCTTCTTATTCATCGTGAAAGACGATGACAAACCCAACGGATTGGAAAACCTGATAGCTTCATATTTCATGAATAGGGGTTTTAAGTCTTTAGCGTCGCTCAAATATCTGAAGAAGCTATATGATGACAATCAGTCCCAATCATCAACGTCTTCGTCGTCGTCATCCTATCTTAAAGAGAAACACTACACATCCTCGAAGGTTTATCAATGAATCGAATAAACATGTCCAAGGAAAGATTTTGGTAGCTCCTGAACTAGCTGAAGACCGAGACAAAAATTCAAAGGTAGAAACACCACAACGTAGACTAGGTAAGCTTATCATAGATCCTCTACACCCTAGGAAACCTTTGATATTTCTTCAAGATATTTCCCCAATGATATGGAGTCGAGACGAGTACCTCTGGTACATACAGCCACAAACATTCATACAATCCATGCACCTTTCAGAAGATTATTTGGTTGGCATAAAGGATGTCATCGCACTTAAGAAGGAAGAGCCTGTCCAAATGTTTATGGTGATATAGGATAAAGCATCTTATGAAAATGAGGAGTCTAAGGCTAATTTCGATCTACCTAGATGCCTCATCCATGCACCAAAAGGACATATAATTAGAGTTTAGCCGTAAGTTGACCTTCGAGAAGGAATCAACCAAATTTGGGATTGAACTAGAATACGAACTCGTGTCAGTGATCAAATTCATAAGAGGATGTGAGGGGCATTACATTGCCTTCGTTTGAAGAACAACATCAGACAATTCAGAAAAGTGGTACAAAACTAACGATATGGATGTGAGCCCGGTGACTTATGAAGAAGTTGAAAGTACCAGCCATCCTGAAACTCTCATTTACGAACTAGTTGAGAATGACCACCAATAAATTATTGAGAGTTCAAAATAATTGAATAACCGCACATGTTCTTGAAAAGACTGTGGAAGCTCCCGAAACAGGCATCCAGTGCGGAAATTAACTGCCTTCAAGTATCTCTACAAGCACGCACTAAGTAAGTATATCACCGAAATTTAGAACACTAAAGAAGAACAACTGAAATATTATGAAGGAAATAGTATTTGTATTGCAAGACAGAAAGCTTGAAAATCTTTGATGGCCCGGAGCAAATGAGTAAATTCCCTTAATATACAAGTCATTCCCCCAATGAAGCGAGAGATATTATAATCCAACTGCTGAGATCAAGTGGCCTAGAACCTCCATGTCCCTAATGGGCTAAGATATTTACAATTAAACATTCTAAAGAGTCCTACACCTCCATGAGACTACTAAATAAAAGAACACTCTGTAAAAGGACCAATTAAGTGGCCTAAGAGGGCGATGACATTTCCTAGGCTGAAAGTAGCAAAACTCCGAGTGGGCTAAAGTGTCATGGGTAGCCTAAAGGCATTAGCCAATAAAAATATAAAGTAATTTTATGCGACACATGACACAATGCTTGATCCTTCATACATGAGTTCCAAATGCTTTTATTCACTGGTGATGGTGATTGCGGATGGGTTGATTATGGGGGTCTATATCAAATTTATAATTGTTGGTGATTGCATCGAAACAGGGAGCATGAGGCTAAAACATAAGCTAGGTAGCAAAGACAACTATAAAGCCTCGAAGTTAAGACCAGAAGGGGCTGTGAGGCTTTCAACATAAGAGTAAAATTTAAAACAAACACTACACAGTTATATATTACAAAAATTCAAATAGTCTCACACATTGCCCTTAGTATTATTACAAACGATACACATTGTATAAGATTTAGATTTACTAAGACTACTTATAAAGACTAGTTGAGTTTTGCGTTCCCCTCCTATGCCAAGCCTCCTCCATATATACCTACTGTGGGAATGAAGCAGGAACCACAATTTTAAAAAGACACCAAAAAAGTACTGAGCAAGTAAACACACATATGTGTAAACAAATTATGATGTATGTTTTTTTTTTTGAGAAATAAAGAATAGATGTCCACAATAAGAAAGTAACAAAGTACGATCTTCCAAAGTAAAGGGAACATAGTATGAATACTTTCTTGAAATAAGTGTTCATCAATTTTCTACGTTATTTCACAACTTTTCACTTTATACCTCGTCCGGGGAAAACATTCGCGATCTATCAATTATCTCAACGGGAAAAAATCTTTCCATTCTTTCGCCTTTTTTCACCACAATTATCCGCTTCTAAGAAATCCATTGTATTGTCTTGTTGATACGGGGAAGATATAGCCTTTTCTTTCATATCTATAAACAGGGAAATCTCGTTCTCTATCTATCTTTCACTAGCAACCAAGATCATAAGTGTCGACACCGGATCGGATCAAGCCCTTCCCGATCCACATCCGACAAGGAGAAATGAGATCCGGATCCGTTTGGATCGTCGCTAAATTCGGATCAGATCGGATCTGGTTTCATTCAACTGATCCAAATCCGATCCATAGATCTATATAGTACTTTTTCGGATCAGATTCGATTTAGGTTTGTAAAAAATGTAAAAAATAACATGAAAATCAAACATTATTTTGCACTCTTAGGCATGTTCGTAAGTTATGAAATATAAAACACAAAATAAATAGTTTTGTAGCTTAGGGTTACTATTGTATTCTTCTTGGAAATGTAATTTAGGAGGTAATAGGGGTATATTTGTAAAACACACGTATAAGTCAGATCGGATCGGTCGGAACTCGGTGGATCTACACTCATATCCAAATCCAGATCCGGATCCAATTAGGTCTATTTTTTTTATCCAAATCCGATCAATTTTCAATTAGATCGGATTCGGATCCAATCCCTTCAGCTCGGATCGCTCGGATCTCAGACCCGATCGGGCCATATTGCCATCCCTTCATGGGTAAGTACATGAAGCGACACAGGGCTAATTGTTAATAAGTTAAATAAATTAAAAAATAGGTCGAGACCGTACTCAACAACGACCCATGCCTAATTGTTAATAAGATAAATAAATTAGAATTATTTTATGTGATAGCTTCAAATAATCATTTTGAACATAACCGAATTTGCAAGTAAAACAAGTAAATTGCTAATCACATTTTGAGACAAAATAGCACAAAACAGACGGTCAAACTATACATTGCACGTTTACTCACCTCAAGTTGAATCAACAAATAGCGCAAAAATTAATTTGTACGGATATACATAGACCTTGTTTATTAACTCTTCGCATTCAATTTATAAAGTATCGAGTCACAACGGTAGTACTCTTAAACAAATAAATGTACTATTCTAAAAAAAAAAAAATGTACTACCCTGTATGAATGCTCGGCTAGGATATACGGCCAATCCAACTCTTACGATCCCGGTGAATACCCAAATAATTTACGCATACCCCCAAAAATATATAAATAAGATGTTCATTTTATAGCTCGTAACATACGAGTAGTTACTATTACTTTTTTAAATAACACTCGTATGAGGAAGTTATGAATTAATGCAGTATGGTCCAAAAATTAATTTCTTGACTTGACACAATTCACGAAATTCGTAATTTAGAAAAGTGTATGATGAAATTCGGTGTTAAACCATTTGGAGATGAAAATAGACACATAGGGCTTTCGCGGTATAAAGTAAAGCAAAAACGGAGCTCTTAAGCGAGAGTTATAACCTCCCTAAGTTGGGTTACACAATATGCCCGAAGCCATTTTCAAGCCAGCCACACTTTACAAAAACTACCATTCCATAATATGTATACGAAATTTTAACATGAGATCAATTGAAAATGAAAGTAGTATATCTTTGAAACAGTATAATTAGGTAGAGAAAAAAACGAGTTTTTTTGAGTGAGCTATGCCCTCTCAAAGTTAGGTAACATAATATGTCTGAAACCAGAGTTTCATAAAGAGACCATCTTCTTTTGAATCGAAATTCCTCTATTAAGTTTGTGAAAATACTTCATTGTAGGTCTAAGAAGAAAGGGAATAGACACATGCAAGTCTATATACAACGTATAGGCTTCAAATATGAGTAAAAACATATGATTTGAATAGATGAAAACTATGAAACAAAGAGATCAAGAATAACTCCCATCTTCCAAGGCATAATCTTTCTTTTAATCATGTTTCGTTAGGATGAATGTCTAACTTCCCAAGAAGATGTAAAAATAGGCACATGCAAGGTCATTCATAGATGATTTAACATAAAAACTGATACAAGAAATAATTATATACAAAGATCAAAAGATATTTCACGTATTTACCCCAAATACCAGGAATTGTAAGCAAACGAGTGACTTCGTGCTTCAAACTTTTGCGTAGAATGATGAACAACATCCCACCATGGTTGTATCTAAGTTGGAATCAAGTTTGTCATGGTTCGAAGGCTAGAAAATTAAGTTTTGATGGAGTTTTGCGTAGACCACCACACAAAGCCCGATTGGAGTTTCGTGGAGAGATGAGATTGCTTCTTGTGACCTTTAGAGAGGGAAAAAAGTGTGAGAAAGGAAGGGAATGGGCTGCAATAGAATTCTTTAAAGATGCACATCTTACTACCCTGTTATGGATTTAATTAGGTATGTGACATTCAAAAAAGATGCTAGGGTTGTAAGTAAGCCTGGCCATCGGCCCAGTGGCCCGACCAACCCGCCCAACCCAGCCCAGTGTGGGTGGGTTTGGGTTCAGGAAATTTCAGCCCGGTACGGGCTTGGGCCAGCAACAGGAGCCCGAACCATGAATGGGCTGGGCTTGTGTTCAACCTCCTCAGCCCGGCCCAGGCCGGCCTGGTGACGTAATAAATAATCAACATTAATAATTATACATACGTGTTATATATGTTTTGAATAGTTTTACTTTGCAAATGTGTAATTTTGTAGTTTTTTCTAACACATAGGGGGTATTGAATTGTCATAAAATAATATGCACTAACATATCATGATCATATAATAGTACTACACTTACAAGTTACATATCATTCAAAGCTAATAATCTTTTCGTTTCTTTACAGACAGCGGCACAACTACTGGCTTTCTTTACGTGATTGATATAAAAAAATTAAATGCGTTAAATGCATGATTAATTTCAATCATATTTGTATTTAACGTACTGCTAAGTAACTTTTAAATTTTTAAAGTTATTGTTTTAAGTAAATATTGAAATTATTTTGGCCCACGGGTTGGGTTCGGGTTTAGAGTATTTCAAATGGGTCGGGCTTGGGTTCGAGTGTTGGCCCAGGCGATGGGTTGGGGTGGATCTGGGTTCACGTTTTCAAAGCATTGGCCCAGCCTAACCCAACCCAGCCCGGCCCATGGCCAACCCCTAGTTGGTAGGTATCCATCATCACAAGTTTAACACCCATAGTATTACAAAATACCAAGTTTTAACCATGGTTTTGTGGGTTTCTTGCTCAAACCGAGAATGCACCTGAAAGTTATGATTGATTGGACAAGATCGTTTGAAAAAATAGTGAATAAAGCAAGTCTAAAAATGCGTAGAGAAAGTAGGTTTGACGTGACCAAAGAGACATGACTAGCATGCCCAAAATTAGGGAGATCATGAGTCTAAATTGAGTCTAACCTCTATTTACTTTAGATGTATATGCAAGCCACATATACATAACGCATTAATACACCTACTCACATGCTAAGAATAAATACCTACCATTTTAATCTTATTGAAATTGCAGGGGAAACTATGTACTTCTCCGTTTCTTCTCTATCACACCGGTTTAACTTTTGTACTCATATTTTGGTCACTTTGACCAGTGATCACTTTGACCAGGTGATTTGGATAGCAAAACGAAGCGATATTTTGATAATTTTGTACACCTGTGTTATAGAGCAACATTTACTCTACAACGCCATGAAAAAATTATCAAAAAACGGCATCGTTTTGCTACACAAATCACCTGGTCAAAATGACCCAGTGAATAGCGATAAATGTTAAACCGGTGTGATAGAGAAGAAACGGAGGTAGCATACTTTTTACGATCCTACTTTATTGGCCCAAAACATTTTCATGAAATAGAGTTTAGTTAATTCGTTACTACTAGTTCTAATTTGGAAAGAACCACCCTCGATTACAGGATTAATACGTCATGTTGGAGTGGTGCTTGTGCTTGAGATAGGCTCTGTTTGGATAACATGGTTGGGCTTGTTTGGTTAACCAAACCAGGTGCATGTTTGGATTTGATGGTTTTAGTTTTGAGGCTTTGATTTTTATGTGAGTAGAAAAGTGAGTGGAATGTTGGTCCTACAAATTTTGAGTTAAAGTTTGGTTAACTTTTTGTGGTGGTTAACCAAACTATGATATCCAAACAGGGCCATAATGTAATGGATAAGAAATGAGTATCGTGGAGAGGAAGATTGAGAGAAATATAAAATAGTTTGGGTGTACATTTGTGATTACTTTCAGGTAGAAAAAATTTATGAATAATGATAACTTAAAATATAAAGATACTATTTTTAGAAAACCTGAAATTTATGTACAAGCTTCCCCATTACATTATGAATCCAAAACTAACCCAACGATGACTAGCAATTGGATCTTTTGTCTCAAATTATCAATTTATCCACATTACTAAAATGTGGTATTATAATAACAGTACCGAATAATCTAAAAATACTAAGAACACTGAATTGTGATCGTTGTTTGATATTATAACAATCGATACATACTAAAGCCTCCAATCATAGTTATCAGACCCGTTCGTTCCGATAAAAATGGACTGCGTCATTCGATTTTTACTCCAAACTATACGAAATGTCAGATGTTTCGTCACTTACAGGAATGGACGCTACTTGGGAAACATATCATACATTTGGCTCAGTAGTATGGATTGATGAAAGCAGCACAAGCTTTGCCAACGCGAGAATCGTCATCCGATCTTACTGTCCACTACGACCTGGAGTTAGAGAAGTAACCCACGCTCTAAAATGGATACTCTCAAACGGGTACATAAATGTTTACATACGTATATCAGAGAACTAGTCCTTGTTTTAAGGGAGGCAAATAAATTGCGGGGATTAAGAATATTGTCAAAGACATTGCATTCATTGCAATTTACTCTTTTGAATTTCTTCATATGACGTTAGTAGGAATGTAAATGTTAATGTTTCTCTAACACAACAATTAGCAAATTGTGCTTTCCTTTCAAATAACTCTTAAATTTGTTACACAACCTATGTTTCTCTAGCAAACCAATTGGCAAAGATAGAGTGTTAGGGAGGTGTCAGACACAACCGTAGGTGAGGTGTCATGTGCTTAATGTGCATGAGACACCTAGTGGTGGTTGGGCGGGGGGTAAGTAGGTGCATTTGTAGGAAAACTTGGGTATTAATGTTTTTCCCAATTTGATATGATTTCCACTTTAGCCCCAAGAACTTAATTCTATTTATAATTCATCCCCTCAGTTTTTCTGAATTTTCATCCTGCCCATATCATCATCAACACCTGCCTGGTATTTTTTTTCCATCAAGCCCTAATCATCAATCAAATAAATGGCCTCTTCGTTTTCTGATCCACCAAATTCAAATCAGCCCAACTGAGCGGGAAAAGAGCTCTGCATTCGTTGGTACTCCAAAAGCCTCAAATCCCTAGAGAGAGGAGGCTTCCAGAAACTCTCTTCAACAACAATGGCTGAGCAATCGAAGAAGAAACAGCCTCTCAGCTTGAACGAGCGCCACAATCGCGTCCTCCTTGACCTCTCCGCTTCACAGCCGGACCACCACCGCACTAATCCACCGGAGAACTTCGAAGGTCGCCGCCGTAAACCGCCCAACGACGACGACGTTCCTGTGTTTTCCGGCTTCTCCGACCTCGATTCCCCATCGCCAGGTACTTGATTATCTTCTTATTCCCGTTTCACTTTCAAAATCTCACTTTTAGGGTTTAACCGTGTTCAATCGACTTACAGGTGGTCCAATGAAGTCGTCTCCCGCGTTTGAGCTATTGGGAGATGGAACTAGTTCTTCCATGGATGAGAAATCTGCTAGTGGCTTTGAAGACCAACCTGCTATTCCTGTGCCACATTTTCCAGGTACTTCCTTCCATTTAGGGTTTCATTCCCATGGTGTCCTGTCTCTGTATCTTTTATCCCACTGTATCCATTTGGTGCATTAGCTAGTTCTATTGCTAGACTTGTACGATTTAAATTAAATTAACACTGTATCATTAATTATAGAGAAGAGAGCTGTGAAAGTGAAACTGGGAGGCCGCCGCCGCCTTTGCAAACTTTCTTCAAAAGATGACAATGATGGTATCAAGAAAACTGAAGATGAAGAACCAGAGTTGGCTGGGCTGGTCGATTTTGACTCACCACCCTCTTCGAGAGATGCCATTGGAAAGGACTCTTCTGGTGGGGACGAGATCAGGGATATACTGAATGATCTAACTTCTAAGCTTGACTTTCTATCGATTGAAAAGAAACGACCAGTCAAGGAAACTGTGCCCGTACTGGATTCTCTGACTGAACGGAAAGAAGAAGAGCACGGCTATGCTAGTGCAACATCTTCCTTTGCTCATTCTTCTGATCCATCCGACTGCTCTTCAGATTCACCTCCAAAAGGTAAAAGTGAAATAGGGTTGGATAAAGAGGAAATATATATCAGACGTGATCGCAAGGTTGATGGTAATGCAAGGAGTTTTGATGGACTTCAGAATCCTGCTAACACACAGAAGGAAGACAAAACCAAAAGGATTAGTGGGAAATCTGGGGCTGTTAGTAGAGCTACTGCCCATAACTATGTACGATTAGATGAAGATGATGACGATTGTGTGGTTTTACATGGCAAAAAGGGGCACAAAGGGGAGGTAAAATATGATCTGTTACAAGGGATAGACGATGACGATGACAAGGTTGATGTAGCAGAACATCAAAATGATGAATTTGTACTCGAGTACGAGAAAGCTTTTATCTCGAGGGGTTCAAATTTAACCTTTGTGTTACCTCCTAAGATTGCAAAAATTCTATATCCTCATCAGCGAGATGGGATGAAGTGGCTGTGGTCTCTTCATTGTCAGGGAAAGGGAGGGATCTTGGGTGATGACATGGGTTTAGGTAAAACAATGCAGGTAAAAATGATTTATGTAACTCTGCTTGTCCTGTAAATATGAGAATATCAGGATAGTTTATTCTAGCTGTTTTTTCGTGACATTGTAGATCTGTGGATTTTTGGCTGGTTTGTTCAATTCTCGTTTGATAAAGAGGGCAATGGTTGTTGCGCCGAAGACTCTATTACCACATTGGATCAAGGAACTATCAGTGGTGGGGCTATCTGGGAAGACAAGAGAGTGAGGCTGCTTTACACGCGTATTCTATATCTTCCACTGTTGCTAGATCTCACGTTATCTAAACTCTTGTCTCATGTCTGTACAGATATTTTGGAACATGTGCAAAAGCACGGCAGTATGAACTTCAGTACATTTTTCAGGTTTGGTGTTGAACATTCTTATGCTCAATTGTAAGTTATTATTTTGAGCATGCACCAGAATGTGGATATGCTTTGCTGTTTAGTGTGCTTTGGTTCTTTCTGCTCAATGCTAATTATGTAAACTATAATTGTGGGAAACATTTTGTTTCAATAAGGAGAACATATGAAGAGAAATAAGCTAGTTACACTAAGCGGCTGAATGATTAAACTTACATACCTTTTAATCAATTGCTGAGAGTCAAATGCCCTACGGGTTGGCCTCTCTATAGTGACTTGGTCTTTAGTGTGTTTTCTCCCTCTAAAGTGAAAAATTCAGATACCACCAAAGTCAAATGTGGCCAAAGAGTCACATCGCATTTGCCTGTATTGGAAATAATAATTGTGTGCGCTGTAAGACCTTTTGCGTTTACAAATTTTTAAGTTGAAAAGTAAAATTTTATTATAGCATTTCAGATTTATGACTTTAGTCAAGAGGAAACTGGACTACTTTACCATATTCAATATTATGTTGCACATTATTTGTGATAACATTTGAATAACTTTTATTTATGCTGAATTTTTCTCTATCTATTGTAGGACAAAGGTGTCCTTCTTACAACTTATGATATCGTGAGAAACAATGCAAAAGCTCTTCGCGGAGATGATTATTTCTATGGTGACAGTAGTGAAGATGAAATCACATGGGACTACATGATTCTTGATGAGGTACCTTCATTAGTTATTTTTATTATTTATTTTGTGCAGTTTCCTTCAATGTGTCAGATTCTTCATAGTTAACTCACTGTAGTCTGCTCACTTTCACAGCTTAATTTTGGTATATATCATATAAATGTGCTTCCGAATATTTTGCTTAACTTGAGGGTTTTGTCCGGATATATTTTCTGCCAAGATGCTTGAAAAGTGCTTTTCCGCGTGTTCATTTTTTTTTTCAAATCTGGATATTGGTATTCTAATATCCAGTAAACCTTTATATTTTCTTTGATGAAATATTAGACTAAGACGTCATATCATATTTATACCCCAGTAGTAAACGACTAAAAAGTTCTACCTCACACTTCTCAGTTGTCAGGCAAACTAGAGTTTGAGGGATGTCATTTTCGCCTTTGTTAATTTCTCTCTGCTAGTGCCATCGATAGCATGACAATACAATATACATGAAGTGCTAAATGGTTGGATAAATTATTTCGAAACTTCAAACACAATTGGTTTATTGACCTAAAAAGATAAGTTTATGAGAACCATAAATCAGTTTTGCAAGTAACAATATAATGTTGCATGTAAATTCAGAATAGTTAATGACATCTTTTTGTGAATAAATAACTGTATTGTAGTACAATGGACCTCATCGCTGTTTCATACTCGCATATCTTCTATTAAATCACTCATGATAGTGCTCCCTTTGCACATTCTGTAAACATTCTCTTGGATGCCTTTCACGGCAACAAACAATGAATATTTTAATTATCATGTGGTATAGAGAAAGTATAAGGAAAACAAATAACTTGCCGATGTTGCATATGCATAACAGGTGAATTGCTCTCGGTCTACAGACAATTCCTTGGTTGTCGATTCCCACTTGGCCTTACATGTTCTGGGAGAAATAAAAATACTGCAAAATAAAGCTCAGCCTCAACAGTGCTGCTAAAGCTCAAAATTGTTTTTTCCCTCTCTGTTATTGTTTCTGCAAGTTACCTCTTTGCAGTAAAGGATGTGGTATGCCCAATATATGTTTCACACTTTTCAAAACTAAATGTGCTTCATGTTTTTGGAAGTGCAATCATGATCATGACTGAAACAGATTGATCACTTCCTTACAAGTGTTTGCATCCTGGTTTAGGTTTGATGATCAGACCTACTCTAACCTCTTGAGTTACATTTACCACTGTTCCTGCTGCTCTAAGTTTGGCATTTTGCTGTCCATATGTAATTACCATTTTCGCTGTTTTTGAAGTCCATAACTTGCTTTATAATATGATGTGGAGTATCATAACCTTTTCCTTGTTTATGGGATGTATTTAATTTAGGGGCATTTGATAAAGAATCCTAGCACACAAAGAGCAAAAAGCTTGCTTGAAATACCGTCTGCTCACCGGATTATTATCAGTGGCACTCCAATCCAAAACAATCTTAAGGTATTATTTTGCTTCATTATTTCTCAACAATCACACTGTTTGTGTGCATTAAAGTCTTGTAGCTAAGTGATACTGCACTCTTTGATTTTCGCTTAACTTTCTTAAACAGGAATTATGGGCACTGTTTAACTTCTGTTGTCCTGAGCTCCTGGGAGACAAGAATTGGTAATTTTCCCTTCATTCTCCATTAGCAGTTCTTAGTTCTGGAGGCATGTTGTGACTCTTAACTTGTTTCCAGGTTCAAGGAAAGATTTGAGTCTTTGATTCTTCGCGGAAGCGACAAAAATGCATCAGATAGGGCCAAACGCATTGGTTCAGCTGCTGCTAAGGTAACATTGTCTCTCAGGAATGACTGTCAAGTTACTGAATTTAGATTCTCATCATTAGGATGGAGGCACATCATATATGTTTCTTCTTAAATATATACGTAGATACTTAAAAAGACAAATGCCTGCTCATCACACTTTCTACCTTCTATTGTTTCTGGAATGCTATTGTCTTTTTGTCCTCTGTTTCTTGTGGCCACTGTAGTTGTGGTTTGAGTAATTGCAAATAGGAACTTCCATTGATTTAATTATGTTAACTATCTGCTGCTTATGACCATTTGTCACCAAATGCTGATAATCAGCTGTTGACAAAACGGCAATCTAATAGTGTCGAAGTTCTATACAAATTTGTATTCAGTTTAATCAAATTTTTTCTTAACCATATGCTCTGTAGAATTTTGATTTCCACATTGCTGAAGGATTTGTAATTTTGAGGAGAAAGAGCTGTTTCATACTCTAGAAAATAAAGTACACATTTCTTCCCTCCAAATTCAACCCAGCCAGCTAAGGTTTCAAAATCGTTTTTTTTTTTTTTTTTTTTTTTTTTTTTTTTTTTTTTCCACAAAAAGCAGCATTAGTTTACGTGAACGATTGGTTTTAGTTTCATCTAAACATTTGTTCTTTGTATTGGCACTTTTGCATGTTGGTCTTGTCGCATTGTCTGTGTTAGTTGTTTGCTAGTTTGCTTTAGTTTTGTGGGTGGTACCTGTTTTGGGTTCAAATCACAAAAGGAAGTGCTGTGTAGATTCAGTGTATTGGTTCATTATTTTTGTCCTGTTTTATCATCTTCTTTGTGAAGCAAAATGATTTTTGATTTATTATTATTTTTATTATGCGCTTGACTGGCTGGTAATGTATTTTTATACTGTTTGTTTCTACTTTTTATTAGTCTATTTATCCTATTCCCCTATCAGATTATGTTTTACAGTACAACCACAATTAAAAGAAATCACTTCTGTTTTTTGACAGGAATTAAGGGAACGCATCCAGCCTCATTTCTTGCGACGCTTGAAGAGTGAAGTTTTCCGCGACGATAATGACACAAATACAGCTAGTCTTTCCAAAAAGAATGAGATTATTGTGTGGCTCAGATTGACAAGTTGTCAGGTTCTTTATCAGTCTATAATTTAATTCAAAATGTAGTTTTTGTTGAATTAGGTATTAATATTTTTTTTTTGTTTTTTTTGGCTGTAGAGACAACTATATGAAGCTTTTTTGAAAAGTGAAATTGTCCTTTCAGCTTTTGATGGCTCACCTCTTGCTGCACTGACGGTAAATTATGATGGACCTTCATCTTACTTGTTTTTCAATTTGCTACTTTTTATGTTTATGACTGTTCATCGACACATTTGTTGTTGGTCCCAACTTTGCTACGTGTCTTTGCGTTATACAAAAATGATGTTGTGCGTGTTCTTTTTGTATTCTATTTCCGCTACCAAGATTTTGCTATTAGGTGTGACAATCTGATGTATAACATTCCCGTCTCATACATTTATGATCAAATTAGGTGTGTACATACAGTCGGGTATTGAACTATGCACATATACTATCTTCCAACACTACTCAAGTTGACTGTACAGAAAAAAGCCTACCTCTACAAGCATATTTGTGGTTCGAACAATCGCGAGCTATACAAGCATATTTGTGGTTCGAACAATCGCGAGCTCGATGTTGTAAATGGATTCTCCACAAAGTTTGTGACACTTATGTGAACTGGAATTACATAAACATAAGCTTCGTGTCTTGAGGAGGCATAATTTGAAGAGGCTATCTTACTCCGCCAAAAAGTAACTTACACTTCTTCGATATGGTCGCATAATGTTTTGAATATAGTCATTGGTTCCGACAATTTGGAAGTTCTGTCTGCTTGCGAACTTTTCCTGCTGATGCATAAGTGTATCTGATATGTATAATAAATCTCATTGTTAAAGCTTTTGCTAATTTAACCAATGCTTTTGTACCTTCTCATGGATTTTTATTGTACTTCGCATATCTAATAAAATCGTTGCAACTTATTTGTTCAGATTTTAAAGAAAATATGTGATCATCCGCTCCTACTAACTAAACGAGCCGCTGAAGATGTACTCGAAGGAATGGATTCAATGCTGAATCAAGAGGATAGTGCGGTTGCGGAGAAGCTGGCTATGCATATAGCCGATGTCTCAGAAAGATCACATTTTGGCGAGAAGCATGCAAATTTATCTTGCAAAATTTCTTTTATTCTCTCTTTGCTGGTAAGACTTTATCACTGTTGTTTTACTTTTGCTAACTTTATTTTTACATTGCTGTAAGTTTCTAACCTGTTGACAATTGTGCCTTTCTGCAGGATAATTTAATTTCTGAAGGACATCGCATCCTAATCTTTTCTCAGACTCGCAAGATGCTTAATCTTATTCAGGTCAGTTTTCGCTTTGTAACATCTAATTTACATGGATCAGAAGAGATCAATATCAACTGCTGGATCTTAACCAAGAATCGGGATTCTCATACTTCGAATGCTGGCTTAGTGGGATGTGTCAAATGACTGGTAGAATAAAGCAAAGTACAGACGAAGGATAAGTTGAAATTGAGTTTATTTCCGTCTTCAAGCGTGTAAAGATATCATTTCGAATTTGACTAGAAATTCTTTACACATCCTTCATTTTGTCGTACATGAAGTAAACCATACAAAATTTGTAACGCTGGAGAGTTAAAATGATCGAGTGTCTTACTTTTCCATCTGAGTTTGCCCATCCTTTCGTCACACCCTCCTTATCTCTGATAGTTATCATTGCTGCATTATAGATAGAAACAAAAAGAGTTAATGTATCAGAGGATTCTAGCCAGAGTTTTGTTACTCCTACACAGTTAGGCAGAGTTACTTCAAATTAGACAGACTCTTTGTCCGGATGAATATCACGTTTCCCTTGTGGAGTTGTAGGCAAAATACGACTGAGAGATTAGTGCCTTACCACTCATAGCATATTGTGGTCTAACTGATAGTCGATCCTGTTAACTGACACTACAATGTGTGCAATATCTCGTATTTATTATAGCAGTCACCATTTTTCTGAAGTAAGAAATTATAGGACATAAAAATCAACAACTATTTTGGGTATAACCAGGGTGATGGTTTTGTGCTAGGTCGTGTCCTCGATTGGTACTCTCGACAAACTTCTGCATTCATTACAGAAATAAACGTTTTACTGTTATGGTGATAAAATATTTAGGTGGATATTTACCAGATGATTAATGCTATTCGAGTTTAGTCTGTTCGTATCAATCTACAAATTATCCTACTAACTTGTAGTTCAAATGATGATGGCACCTGTGTACATGAAAATTACTTGATATGAGCCTTACACACGTTCTTAGTTGTTTGTGTTTCAATATTTTTGTTTCCATGGCATTAGTTCTTTTCAAATCTATATTACAATTGGGCATTCATTCTCTATAATGACTTTTGAATTCTTCCATGTGAAAATTTTCAACCCTAGACTTAAAGCCGTTTTGGGAGAACATTTTCTCGGGAAGAGAATAATTCAAAAATATTTCTAATAATTTTGACCAAACACTCATTTATTTTCATTGACTGAACACTATTTCCACTATTTAAAAACATCTCTAATATTTTTGACCAAGCTCTTGTTTATGTGACCCTGTTTCCACTCGGCCTCTCTCTGTTAATAATTTTGTCCAACTACTGATTTTTCATTTTGATTTCTTCTTCCAATATTCCTACAGTTTATGACATTGATTCATTACATCAATCTAATGATTTTGATACCATTTTATCTTAACAAATAAATATTATTATACAAATAATGTGATAATTTTGTGACTAACTTAATCTTTGAAGATAATTTAATTTAATTGTTTCTTATTTTTCCCATCCTAGGGTGGAAATGTGTAAGCTTTGCTGAGTGAAAACTTGGTAAATGTGTCCAGAGTGTCTTTTTTATATGTTAACAAGTGACAAATGAGGTGACATCTAAGACCATGCAACTTTTTGATCTTATTGTACATCCTTTTTGAATCCGCATGGGGGTAGTTTCCGATATCTTTTGTGTAGTTGCCATATGTTGGGCCATCCTGTTTCTATTTTGAATTCTCTCATTGGCCCATGATTTTGCCTGGACTGTTGTAGTATTTGTTTGATATATTATTCAGTGCTTCAGTTTGGACTACCCCTGGTAGTTATATCATGTGAATCTTCAAAGTCCAAACATTCAAACTCCAACTACTGTGTTATCTCCTGTGTTTCAAGTTGCCACTAGTCAATTTCTTGGGTTTGCGTTTGTTTGAAAGTTTACACCAGTGGGGTGATTTGACACCTCAAATTCGTTGATCATCTCTCAGGCAAAACATAAACCTTATAGACTGGTGGCGATCACCAAGTTTTTGCATAATATATTTGCTTATCCATCATTCGTTGAGTTCATTGTTTGAAAAGACTATTGGATAGTTAATATCTTGTGACTCTTGTTTTTATTCAGGAATCGCTGATTACTGAAGGCTATACATTTTTACGCATCGATGGTACCTATAAAGCCAGTGATAGGCTGAAAATTGTAAATGTGAGTATACTATTTTGTTAAGAATCTAGAGAGTTGTATATTGTACTTATATTCTTTTGGTGCAAGAATTTTATGCGAAGTTTATTGTTAGGATTTCCAAGAGGGCGCTGCTCCTATCTTTCTCCTGACCTCTCAAGTTGGTGGTCTCGGCCTTACACTTACAAAAGCAGACCGCGTAATAGTGGTTGATCCAGCTTGGAACCCAAGGCAAGTCTTCAGATATTTTGCACCTTCATCTTTGACTGTAATTATAGAAAATTACTACTGGTGTACCAAATTGTATGTTTACATTGTAGTTCTTAGCAAGTAAAAAACTTAACCGAACTAGAAAATTCTTGTGTTTTTATACCTGAAGTATTCATTCTCCTTGAAGACAATGTTGGATTCTTAATTGAAACACTTATTTTTATTCTGAACATCAAATGGATGATGAGCAAGCACTGAATAATAAGACACATGATTGAAAACATCAAACATGAGAAAAATGCTATCAAATTATTTTTCTTGAGGCTAAATAACTCTGGAAAAATCATGTACAGTAAAACCTCATTAAATAAATGTTTGATAAACGAATTAACTTGCTGAATGATCCGGTCCTGATAAAAAAATGTTCATACAAGAAGTCATTTCTTCACAAAAAAGCGTCTAAAGTAGTTTGCTTTTTCCTTCCTCATAAATGCATCACATCTTTGTGCAAACAAAGCTTCTGGAATATCCTTCTTGTGTTGGAGCCAGTTCTCGTAATATAGACTCTTAAGTATTCCATACATAGAATCTTATTAGTACATGGTCCATGTTCTTAGTCTGTATTTTGTATTTCTACATTGGATCTAAAATGATTCATAATATGGAAAAAATGAAAATGTAAAATTCCTATCTAAATGAATTTTATTCGGAAACGAATAATGTATTCATTTATCGAGGTTTCACTGTATATCCAAGAAATAGATCTGGCGATACTCTAGAGTTTGGAAATCCTAGATAAACACTAAACATTTTTTTCTTATTGGTATCGGTTACCGATAGTGGTGATGGGCCAAGATAGTAAACCCAAGAAAGTTCAAGTATATAATGCTTTTTTATCGGTTGAAGCTTACCGAAGTTGTTCTATAAATTTTTGTTTCCGATTTTTTTTTTTTGATTCCTAACCTTGATCGAATAGTTAATTATAATTTCTTTCATGTGGTCTTTACAGCACTGATAATCAAAGTGTTGATCGTGCTTATCGTATTGGGCAGAAGAAAGATGTTGTAGTGTACAGATTGATGACCAGTGGTACAATCGAAGAGAAAATCTACAAAAAGCAGGTTCTCTTTACTTGTACTCGCAAAATTTAGTTTCCTAAGAGCATTCCCACCCGACTCAATCTCTCAGTTTTTGGTGATATTTTTTTTAAGGATTTAGCCTCCCACCTCAATTCTCTGTATCTCCAAAGCTTTAAAAATTACAAAGGAATGGAGTAGGTCTCCATGGTGTTTTACTAAAAAATCTCCATTCCTCCGTTCTGCGTAGTTTCTCCATATTGGTGAAATGGAATTGTGCATATCTCGCCATTAGTTGTATGTGATTAGTAGCTTTGTAGCATGTATATTTTAAATATTTATGTTTAACAATTATAAATATTTTTTTATTAGATTTAAATAATATTTTGAATAAAATAGTCTATATATAGCTTAATTTCTTTCTGCAATATCTGCCAGACCAGGCACAATGTACTGCTTGATCCAATGCAATGATTTAATAAACACAGAGAACCAGTTTAGATCTACAAAACCAATTTAAAGTTTATGCACTGTACGAATCCTAATTACTTAAAAGATCAACTGCCACCTATTTTTTCCATAGTTGTCAAATTGAGAGATTCAGATAGTGAATTGGAATTCAACTTCCAGAATCCTGAATTGAATCCAATTGCGAATCGTAAAGATTCACATGTGAAAAATTTCAGTAGATAGAATAACATATTTCATAAAACTATAACATGATTGAATAATATATTCATGATTTTACAAAAAGAAACCTCAAATTTTTAGAAATTCACATCCGTAACTAGTGCTTAGGAGTTTCACGCCTAAAAGATAAGACGAATGAAGATTTAGAAAGGCACGTGGAGCAAGGAACTACAAGATGCCAATGGGATGAAAATATTAGGACAGTGGACATGTTAAAAATGTACTAGTAATTTGAAAACTAATGTATGTTGCAAAACAGGTGGAAAACGATGAGGTACAACTTCTTAGATGGAAGCTCTAACTCAAATAAACTTTCAGATAAATTGATGGTGAATTGTATGAATCGTTCTGAATTGCAATCGAATCGTAAAACAGGCGGAAAACGAGGAGGTATAACTTCTTGAAACGGGATTCAGCTAAAAATTTTGTCCATTAAAGATTCACTAAAGGATTCACATCGTTTCATGGGAGAATCGAATCAAATCGTGAATTGTAGGATTCTGACAACTATGATTTTTTCTGAACATGCTCAGCGTTGCCACTCCTCTCTGGAGGATTTAGCCGAGGGCCCTAGAGTATAAATGAGTAATGAATCATTCTCTATGTACAATATGCTCTAAGTGTATAGCACGCCACCGATTAGATTAATTGATGTCATACTTTTACAAAATCTTGATGCTTTCTAATGTTGATAATGATGATCCATAATGATTTGTGATGTAGATTTTTAAGGGAGGATTGTTCAAAACTGCAACTGAACAGAAAGAACAAACACGGTACTTCAGCCAGCAGGTTGTTCATGGTTTTGTCTCGCAAATATACCTCTGTGAATATGTTTTTTTTTGCTTGAGCTTACTTGTTCCGTACTTAACACAACAACGATTTGGTTTATTCTTGTAGGATTTACGTGAACTCTTTAGTTTACCAAAGCACGGGTTCGATGTTTCTGTCACACAACAACAGTTGCATCAAGAGCATGACGACCAACATATTACGTAC
Source organism: Linanthus parryae (assembly GCA_023055425.1). Classification (NCBI taxonomy): domain Eukaryota; kingdom Viridiplantae; phylum Streptophyta; class Magnoliopsida; order Ericales; family Polemoniaceae; genus Linanthus; species Linanthus parryae. The sequence continues at coordinate 254,788 of JALGPY010000065.1, read as the reverse complement.
GATTTTCTTACTTATTTTATTTCAAACGAAAAGCTTTATATATTTCTTCAAGTTGAATAACACTTTGCCTATCTGTGAATTTATAATTTGTCATTTACTTGTTAGATATTTGTGAAACCAACTTCCCTTAAGTTGATAAACGGAAAGTGCATAGTAAAAGTTGTAATGACCATTGATCCACGTATGTTTCACCGTGTCACCCTATCTTGGCATACTCTGGGATAAAATAACTATTGTAACCACACGGTCGGAAATTTTAGATAATTCCACCACGGTTCCTCTCTATGAGAATACCACCCACAATTGCCTCCTTCTGAAGAGAATTGTGGCCTTTGTGTTTGTGGTTTGTACGTCCTTTCCAGAATTTATACTAAACAGCCTACTCTTGTGGAATTCAGGTAAGTATAATGAACTTTAAAATCCATAAAGATCAGCTTTATGTGTAAAAAAAATACACTTTTTTTTGTTTGTTTCTTCCTTTCTATAAAGAGCTCCAACCGTCACTGCTGTGAACCAATAAATTAATAATTTACTGGTTTTTGGGTACTTTCACAAAGAGAGGCTCGTTTCTTGGTTCGATGTTTCACTGCTGTTTGTTAGATTGCCCTGTTAAAGGTTCTGGAAAAATATGTGCAAACTATAATATATAGCCTAGTAAGCAGTTCCCCAAGGACAGTCTTTCTGTCTTGCAGCCTGTCCTTGTCTCCTTGATCAGATAGCCTAGGGTCTGCACTTCACAGAAGCTATTTGGCAGTTGTCTTCTTAATTGTCACGACCTGTACAGTTAAGGGACTTATCAAGGAACTGCCAAACATGAGTAGATACTCAACTTACATTTTGCCCTTTTATTTCCCACTTTCTCCTTCAATGTTGAAAACTTCATGTTTCTCATGAATCTTTACACCTGATCTCTTTAGAGTAAGTAGTGAAGGATATTTTACTTCAATACTGTGTATGATGCAACACCAAAAAATCATTGAAGAACACTCCCGGTTTTATTTACTATAACCATTGTGTGAATCTACTTGCAGGGATGAGTCTCTGAAATTACACATTGAGTTCCTGGAAACTCAAGGAATTGCAGGAGTTAGTCACCATAGCTTACTTTTCTCCAAGACAGCTCCTCCTCCGCCAGAGGGTCAAGACGATGAAGCAGAAAGGTCAGACCCTTGGACTAACTGTTGGTTCAGTTAAATAAGTAGCTCATGTTATTTGTTTTCTTTTCCCATCAAGAAACACATTCACCTGATTTCTAAAAACTGAATCTGGCTGATGGCACCATAAGATTATGTTCTCGAATTCGTGTAACTTTAGATCAGTAGCTTGATGCAGAGGAGATGCTTGAAGTGCAAATGGATTGATTCATTTCACATGTGTTTCCCGTTTTCTAGTTTTACTCGCTGCAATTCACTAATAACATTTTCTTGGATTTTGTGTCATCACTCTCACAACTCGGGACCACAGGGTTAAACAAACCACATATGTGCGTAATTATGCTTCTAGCTCTCGGAATGAACCTGATGTTGACGGGTACGGCTCTCTAGCAATTTATTTCATACTACAGTGGAAATTCTGTTGCTTTTTTTGATTTTACTTGTACAAATGCAACCCTGACCACTCTTCTGCAGGGCTAAGTATGCTTTTAACCCAAAAGACGTGAAACTGCAAAGAGATAGAAACAGCCCTTCCACGAACAGTGGAGGTAAGCATTCAGAGTCTGAAATCAAAGAAAGGATCAATCGTCTTTCAGTGCTCTTAACAAACAAGGTACTACAAAATGACCCTTTGAATGGTGTTTCGAACTGTTGCTATATCCACCATACCATCTTCAAATATCAAAATGCTGTAACAGAAATGAATGATTCCTGAGTTCATTGTGGGTTTTATGCTGCTGCAGAGTTTAGTTTCAAAACTCCCTGATAAAGGAGACAACATACAGAATCAAATAGCTCAACTGAGCCTAGAGCTCAATATGATTCAGACAGCAAAAAGGAAAGAGACCGAAGTCATTGATTTAGACGATCTATCAGGAGATTTCCGGAAGGTGTTAAATGTATAATAGCATATGGACATATTAGAACCAGTAGCAAGGTAAAGAACATTTGTACGTTTGCATAATAAGTGACCTTGTCGTGCTGCAATCTGACAAGATATATTTGTCATTTCGCTGATGTTTTTACGTTTCTCTGACCAGGGAGGGCAGAGTTTGCTGTTGCGAGATCTGGCTTCAGCCAAAATGCACATTGCTATTTGTACGGAACTCAACATGATGTGTATAGTACTTGTTTGTGTCTAGCTGATCTTGCCTTTTATTTGCTAAAATTGAGTATCTTAGTTAAAGGCAATGCCTAGAGGATTGTCCTTGTGGATATGAAGCTACTACAAACTTTTCAAGTGGCAATGTTTCTTGCTTTTTTTGGGCGATTTGAACGTTGTAACCATTTTGAGCCACTTAATTTTCTAGCAGCCAGCCCCTTGAATGGCTGATAAATCTATTGAATCACTGATTCTTGCAACTGAAATTTGAGAAGTTGTTTAAGGCCATAAAGTACTTCTGAAAGATGAAATTGGCTCATTATTACAACTTAAATGACAAGATTATATCAAAATGGCTTGGCAGAAACCATAGCAAACGCAGCATCCACTTCCTAAAGAGGGGCTCTAAGGTAACAAAACAAAGCTGGAGAATCTCTAAATAAAAGTTTAGAAAATCTCGTTGTTTAGAAGTTTCTTCAGTACCAATCAGATGGATCAACATACAAATCGTATATATTCCATTGGGATATAAAGCAATCATGGTAAATGAACAAGAAACATCTGATATCTCAAGTGTATCTCAAAGTGTTATGTTAGTTTCCTTCTTCAAAGTGGTTAATCATCTTTATAGATCAAGAGATCGAGAAGAAACAAAACGGGAGCTTCCAACTGCTCTTTTAGAATCAATCGTATACAAAAAGTCCTAAGAATCTGGAGAAGATGTGTAGAACAACGATGATGAGTGAGAGACTGACTATTTGGGGGATTTATCAACTGCTGCTGCTGCTGCTGCTTTGTCAGCCGCCACTGAGGCCGAAGAGCTTGGTGGTGGTGGTGGTGGTGGTGGTGGTGGTGGTGGCTGTTCATTTTCAACAAGTTTGCGGAGCCTTTCTTGAAGAACTCGAACTCTGTCCTCAGTTCTCCGAAGTTTCCAGAACCTATACGTGAACCAGATCCCAAATCCTCCGTACACAAAAAGATAAGAACCCCAAACATACGGGTAAGTTTCAGCATGCTCTCTTATCTTTCGATACCTTTCAACTACATTCCCCGGGAAACCAACAGCAGTTGGTGAAGGGTTTGCTGCTTGCTGCTGGTCATCTTCTTTCTGCTGCGGAGTCGCCATTTCTTTCTGGATCGCTCTATTTTCGGATGTTCAGAGATCTAGGAACTGAACCAGATCTACCCACCCTTCTCCTACACAGAGGAAGAGTTAAAGTCATTATAAAACAGCTCCTTAAAAGCCTAGTTGCTATAGACTTACGGAAATATTCATAGCATTAACAAAAAAAATAAAAAAAACATTCAGCACATACAGTGGTAGAGAATCCTGAGCATGCTTAAGACACTGGATTTTAATAATATCAAAACACATCAGCAATTCAATGGAAGAGTGCGTCTTTATTAAACAGAATTTGATAAGCACAGCCAGGAAAGAGAAATCGGGTTGGATTACTACTCTTCTCATCCCCAACTCATGACTAACAGTATTGGGCAATGAATTTAGATAGGCAATAGAAGCACAAGTTCAGGCATCTAGATACACGTAGTCAAGTTCCTATAACAATAAATAGTCAAGAGTTATTAGACACCTTTAGCAACTATGAGAGAAAAATGAACTATTTCAAGAAGGTTCTCAAGAAACAACATTTGTCCCAGGCTTCCAGCTAAGCAGCACAGATAACATACACGTGTCGGATGCAATACAGGGAAAACCAATTTCTAAGAAGATGGGGATGTAGACACGGGAAGTACATAAATAGAAATTTTACTTTTATGGAATTCAGATTTATCCTCACTGCATGTGTACACATGTTACTTAGGGTGAATGAAGATTAAAGCACACATAGCAATAGGGGTAAGGAAACGTAGTGGAGTAAACAGAGAGAAAAATCAGAACAATTGAGTGGGAGACAAAGAGATGAAGCGGAGCTAGAGAGGAAACTGGAAAAATGGTCCTAAGCTGTCAGTAGTGGCCACCTTTCTCAGGGGCTTTAACCATCCTTTTGCCGGCACAGTCGAGAAACCCTTACTGATGTTTTAACTTTCGAAAAAGAAACTCCGCTTGAGTCGAAAAACTGTCCTAAGCTCTCAGTAGTGTGGCCACCTTTCTCACTGTATTAAGTCATACTCTAGTATATATAGCTGTCTTGAGTGCATAGAGTGTCCCCAAATGTCCAGTACTCCTAGAAGTCAACTTCTCTTGTGAAAGATCTGGCGGCATTAACCAGAAAAATCCAACAAAAAAAAAACAGGCCGTCATGCTGCCACTAAAACACAGACAAGCAAGCATTTCCTGAGGTAAGGTGGCACTGTAGAAGAAGTAAAAAACAAGAAGAAATCTACAGTGGACTAAGTGGTGAGAGTACTGGTACTAGGTGGTTAAGTAGCTATGTGATGTGATGTGATGTTGTCCATCAGTTGCCTGGATAAGAGATACACTCTGAGGCGAGGCGAGGCGAGCAAATGATACGCAGCAGTGGAGACTTGGAGGAAAAGACAAAAATCCAGAAGCTCATGGGAACAGTCAATATCCAAACAGATTTTGATATTCATTCATTGTAGCTTTACCTACACTATTACTAGTAGGTACGTAGTGGGATCAATACCATTTCTTCCTGCATTCATTATGGTACTAGTTGGACACCTAAGCATTGATTTCAAAAGTTTCTTCTACTTTGAACACTCAGTCACAGGACACACACAGAGACATGAAGAGAGACACAAAAGCCAAGAATCACATAGTAGTACCAATATGATGTTTTTCATTGCTTGAAAGTGAATAATGAATGATACATAATAAGGGGCACTATCCTATCCTAGGCAAATTGAAGGTAGCAGCAGGGGGAAGTGGACGAACCAGTTCTACCACATTCCAAAACCATCCACCAAATGAGTATCATCAGTTCAAGCACTATCAGGCAACAGAAGAAATCTAAGGAAATCGCAAGTGGAAGAAGAGGTAAATACAATACCACCGTTAGTTAGGGGAAGTCGGATCCTTCGCCTCGTCCGTCTAAAACCCTTCCTTGGATCGGAGATTGATTTGGGGGTAGAAAACTGATAGGAGGGAGGAATCGGGGAGGGTTTTAGATTCTATACCCCCTATTATTTGGGTTTATATCATTTGAACCCCTTTTTTACTTCTTAAATACAGAAACACCCCCATCTCTCTCAAGCCCATTTCAGTTGGGGCGGTGGTGTGAGTGACTGTTTGGCGTCCATTGGAGATCGATTCCAGATCTTAATATCGTCGATTGAATCGATTCCAGATCTTAATATGATATGCGATCTTGGGCACATCTCTCTCTCTCTAACCCGATTCCCAGGTACAATCCAGAATTAGTTTCATCCAACGGAGATCTTGGGCACATCTCTCTTTGTAATTTAGGGTTACAAAGAACCACCATTGCAGGGTATTTAGCTGCCTTAAAAACAAATGTGGGAGGTCACGGTTGATGAATAACATCTCAAGCAGTGAAAATGAGCAAGCCCAGTTACAAGAGTTTTTACGGTCTAGGTTTGACCTCACATGCCTCCAAAATGAAGCTGTCTCGTGGATTGTGAGCACTTTGCTCGGGTGGCCTCTCGCGGAGCCTACTGAAGACGGGGCAGGAAGGCTCTCTTATTTCTTTTGCTCTTGTATGAAGAATCTCAAGGGCAAAGACTTCTTGCCGCTACCAAAATACAATAAGGAAACAGCTATGTTCCTTTTCCCATGGTTCGGTAATGTTTGCTGTGAATATTCATGAGGTCTCACTTCAACCTTTTCCTTGGGATATCGATGTTTTGCATGCATTTTCTGGCAAAGGTATCCGGAAAGCGTATGGCTTTCGATATCCCAACTCACAGCCTGGTTCACTGTATGGAAGCAATCCGAGGCTGTTATGACATTACAGAGGCTTGATTTGCCTGAGCTGTTGAAGAAGGGGGGAAAAGGCTCTTGCTTTATCTCCGGTTTTGAATTTCTCGACACGTAATTTAACAAGGACCTACTCAAATGTGTTCCTGACCTGACCTGGTCTTCACTGAGGTTTGCATTTGAACACCGTTTCGTTTATATATAAAACTATATAAGTTGATTTGTATCCGGAAACTTAACAATAATCTGTATGAAGTCTCACATTTCTGAACTCTGTTGCTGAGGTTCATATCCTAAAGCGAGTGCTTGCTCATCTTTAGTGTCATATCTAAATGCTGTCATTTTTCTATTATCCAGGGAAAGAAAGATCATGTTTTGGTATCCTTGAACAAACATTTGGTTAGTTCGTCGTTGTGAACCAGTAGAAACATTGAATTCTCTAACTTTTGGATGACTAACAAACTAACTAACTGGGAAGGCGGGAGCAGCATTCTTGTCAACCAACACAACCCATTTCCCTACGACCTTTTTGCAATAGCAATAGCAATGCATTCCGTTAAGCTAGAGAATATACTTAAAAAGAGCAATAAGAAACGGAAAGGGCTCGTTATAGATTCCTCACTGTGTGTGTGTGTTTATATATATATATATATATATAATTGAGCAACTAGGGAATGGCTTATTCCATGTTTTAGACATGATAACACCACATGTCCGACAGCTAGAGGGCCACGTGATGCTTAAGACAATCATGTTACTCTAGGTGGGTTGGTGGTGGAAATGGCTAACACCGTTGATTGATGTGTTCATTGTGCCCATATTCTTTGTGGTACCCTCAGTCTCCATTGTTCTTCTTCCTTGTGTCTCACAGTACAACCAAGACAAGTCCTGGATTATATATGTAAATGAAGAAACTGCTTTTAATACATATAAACGATATCTTGATCCTTATTGAAGTACGGAATAATCTTACACAATATTTATCATAGACATTCTCTATTACACACTGGCACCCACAATTGGGTGCATAACAGTTACAAATTGAAATTGCCATATATATGAATATATATTGCATACCGTGGGTTTACTTCAGAGTTGAGTTGTGTTGCACCAACACCATATTATTCTGTTTATCTAAATTATACCCCCATTATACTATAAGATGATGGTAGCCACATATTAAATAGATCATATATTATAAACCAATTGTCAGGAATTCAACTCAGTACAACTAAGATGGCCTCTTCTACCCAACTGTTGTCGAAATATAAGGAAGCATAGAAACTAATATTAAAGGGGTTTATTTATACTAGTTTTGCATTTTTATATATGTGTATATATATATATTCTGTTGTTCTAGTATGCAACCATGTGTTGTTTGGACTTTGGATGGGTCCTTTTGTGAAACCGTTGAGGTACCTAAAGTGGCGAGGTCAAAACATCACTTGTTTTCAGTAGGCAGTTCAGGGACCTGGTTGACATTGATCGATTCAAAGGGTGTACAAAGATATAAATAATCTCCACTACGGTTTTAAAGCCACAACCCATAAACCCCCTAAAGTGACACAAATTGGTGTCTGTTCTTTACTCTATTACTCCTCTGAATGAGTATATCTTACCTACGTAGCTCAGTTCAGTTTCTGAGGTGACCTGAAACTGAATTTCCAGGTTTATTGTTTGATCTGAAACTTTCATCCTTCGTTACTATTGATACTGCTACTGTTTATTTAACTCTTAGGTTGGTAGTATTTATATTGTGTTTTCAGATTCCTTCTACATAGTATTTACAAGGATTTCTGTTTGTAATCAGTAGTTAGTCAGTTGTAACTGCTATAGGTCCATATATGGTGTCTGATCAGTACTGTGGCTCTATTTTGCTCGCGTCTTTACCAGCGAATGCCTTGGCAATTGTCACCCAATCTCTCTCCCCTGAGGATGTCTGTAATTTAGGGTCATGCTGCAGGAGTCTATATGGTCTTGCATCCTCTGATGAGATTTGGAATACCCACTGTGGGAAAATTGGAATTCTCCTCCAAAAGGACCTTGTTGAGTGGCGAAAGGGGTTTGCGTCTTACAAGGCTCTCTTTCGCTTCCTTGCTAGTGTTCATCCCTTGGTTGGGATTTGGGTTCACAAGAACCCAGACCTTGGTAATGTTGTTTATGTCATGCCTGGTTTTCTTTCGGTTGTTGGGTGCCGAATCATCCCCCAAAAGCTTGGTCCATTGGGTATGGCAGGTGGTCCTATCCAATGGGCACCCGTGTTTGAAATCATTGGTAATGTTGATGGATCTGCTGTTTTTTTCCTTCATGGGAGGGAGGGAGATGTTGACTACCTTTATCCTGGGTCATTCAAGCCTGGTGATAAAACATGTAATGTGCTTTCGCTTGAAGTTGAGCCTAAGCGACAAAGTAATGGCGGTAAACTAGTTCACAGCAAAAGCTTCGGTTATCGCTTTGGTACCGAACAGAAGGACAATAACAAGCCATCAGTGCCCTTCAGCGGATTGGAATTTGATGACAGAAGAAAGCTACTCGATACTGTAATGCGCCAGATCCGTTTCAAGGTGCCTCACTCGACCAGTGGGCTGTTCTTTCCTTGTTTGAGGAGTGATGAGGACAACTTCCAGAAGATTTCTCGTTTGTACAAGCAAGGTGGCATTTTTTTGCAATTCTCCCAACGGTGATGGTGGTGGGGAACAATGCCCCCAAAGGACGACCCTTGTAGGGTATTTTGCTAACCTCAAACAGAATCTCAGGAGATCGAGCTCGTTGAATAATAATGGCTCCAGCAGCGACAATGAGCAAGTTGAGATTCATGACTTTTTACGGTCAGGTGATGCAATAGGTTTGACAGTATGTGCATCCGCAATGGAGTTTTCTTTTCATGAAGCATGGCCGTATATGAATGACGAGCACTTTGCTCTTTACAAGATGCCAGTGCAAGCTCCAAAGATGGGCCAAGAGCATGCCGGTCTATGGGGAGCCACTTTCGGGTGGCCTCCTGGGAGACCTGGGAAGTCTCTCTACTTTCTATTGCTGTCTTACCAAGAATCTGAAGGGAAACAGCTTCTCATTGCCACCAAAATACTAGAAGGAAGCAACTATGTTCGTTATCCAAACGGCTCAGCAATGTTTATTGTGAACATTGATGAGATCTCACCCCACCCTTTTCCTTGGGATGCCGATGTTTTGCATGCATTTGCTGGTGAAGGTATCGCGAAAGGGTATGGCTTCCGTTATACCAGCTCACAGCCTGGTTCACTTTATGTGATTCAAGATGGATCGCTTGCCTTTGTATGGAAGCGATCCGAGGTTGTTGTTACATTACATAGGCTTGATTTGACAGAGCTTTTGGAGAAGGGGGAACAGATTCCTGCTTTATCTCCGGTTTTGAATTTCTCGTATTTATCAAGGGCCTACACAAATGTCTTCACCGAGGTTTGCAGTTAAAAACAATTTCTCTTAATACATAAAAGTATCTGTTGTTTATCTCCAGTTTCTGAGTTCATTTCTAAAGTTAGTGCAAAAGAAGAATCCCTGTACTGCTATCATATCTTTATGTATAATTCAGATTTATCCTTGCTATGTATAACTGCCTGTTGTTCATTCTGGTACTATTCCGCCTTTAACCAGTTTATGTTCTTGGCTAGCTCTGTTCTGCATATGAAAAACTTGGCTGAAAGGACATTGAGATATTGAGAAACTATCCTTTCAATGTTGGTCAGTCTGCTTGAAAAAACGAGCGTTTGATAAAATTAGGGAATAAAACCAACCTGAAAGATAAAAAAGCCACAGCTGCACCAAAAGAAACCTGAATCTCCCTTAACCAATACTCCAAAACAAAAGGCAAAAATTTGAGATTGATTTTTCCTTTTGTTTTCTATTAATACGAACAGAATCCCCAATTTCAAGTAAGTTCAAAAACAATGAAAGACGAATCACGGCGTTTGAAATTTCAAATAGATTGTCACACATCGAGTGCAGTAACTTGTCATTCAAAAAACTTCTGTGTATAGGGTGGTTTGTTCACTTCCCTTTTGTATCTGGTCATGTCTCGTGTGAACTCTGTCCCCAAGTGTCTAGTACTTGGGTCGGCTTTATATTGGATTGAAGCACATTTATGGGTTTCACAGCCATAGGTTTGTAAAAAAAGGAAAGATTAGCCGATATGAGAGTAAAATTCGGCAAAACTAGCAAACAAAAAATCTAACGAATACAGGAAAAGTTGTTTTCCAGATCATGAGCACACAATTTACCTCACAAAAAATGTCTCCTTGGAGCAGAGGCATCATTATGCAAATTGATGATCTTCCTACTGGTCAATTTTGAGTTACTTTGGCCTGGTGAGCCCAGGGCCAGGGTACGTCGTAACATTGAGTTCTCTAACTTTTGGATGATTGTAACAGGTTGCATATAGCTTAATAAAAGAGTAGCATTCTTGTCATGGACGTAGAGGACTTCTATAGCCAACCAACGCAGCCCTTTTCTATCATAAAACGCTACACAGATCTTGGCTTCCATAATTTATGAAAATGAAAGTAAGAAATCTTAGGAGCTGAACCCTTGATCAACAAACATATTCTTACATATTAAACCCCAAGTTTTTCAAGAATTTCGATTCTATTCAAATCTGTTAAGGCAATTGAGAGGCGCTGTTGTATTGTTGTATCTTCAATAAAAGGGAATAAATGAAGGGTTGAAGCTTAATGGTACTTACACAACCTTTCCTCCATAGGAACTTAGCCATTGTATTTTTACCCTGCAAGGACTTCTTGCTTTATTAGTAAGTAATTGAAAGCGCGAGTTTTGTGAAAACATGGGCATCATCAACATTCATTTAGTTGAAATGTATGTGGTACACATACTTCGTGAAGATTAGTCAAAATTGAACATTACCCCTGGACAATGAGGGGTTCTTTAGTGGAGGAACACCAAAAAATAAAACAAAAAGCCACTGAAAGATATTATTCATGGAAAAGTCTCCATATAGGCAGTCAGCTGCAATTGCAAAATAACATGAAGGCAACCCCTTCTTGAATAGATCATATTACTTATACCAATTATCACCAACTTGGTTCAAAACAAATATCAACGCAGAGAAAATGCTACGCAACTGATTTATAGTACTAGTGTCGCATATAGATAATATAATAATAGAAAATGTTGTTCAAGTGTGTAGACATGTCTTCTTTGGGCTTCAGGAACTTGGTTGACATTGATCTAGTCAAAGAGCATCAAGATATGCTGATAAGTAGACCCTCTTGTTGTCATTGATAGATTTAAAGCTTAATTAATTTGGATTGGCACTCTTTTAATACTCCATTTGTTATATACTTTCATTGTCACTAGTCGTTAACCCGCGCTATGCGGGGTTTTTGGTTATTATCTTAATGGTAGAAACATCTCTTGTTTTCAGTAGGCAATTCAGGGACTTGGTCGACATTGATCGGTTCAAAGAGTACAAAGATATAAATAATGCCCTCTACTGTTCTTAAGCCACAACCCGTAAACCCCCCAAAAGTGACCAAAATTGGTGTTAGTTCTTTGATTTAACCAACCTCTGAATCAGTACATCTTACCTATGTAGCTTTGATTTGAAACTGAATTCCAGGTTTTTGGTTTAATTTGAAAGTTGCATCCTTTGTTGTTATTGATACTGCTACTGTTTATTTAGCTTTTAGGTTGGTAGTATATTGTGTTTTCATATTCTTTCTACATAGTATTTACAACGATTTCTGTTCATTTGTATTCAGTTGTAACTGCTATATATATCTAGCTGTATATGATGTCTGATCATTGTGGCTCTAGTTTGTTTGTGTCTCTACCGGAGGACGCCGTGGCAATTGTCACCCAATTTCTCTGTCCCAAGGATGTCTGTAATTTAGGAGAATGCTGCAAGAGTCTATATGGTCTTGCATCCTCTGATGAGATTTGGATTACCCACTGTCAGAAAACTGGAATTCTCCTCCACAAGGATCTTGTTGAGTGGCGAAAGGGGTTTGCGTCTTACAAGGCTCTCTATCGCTTCCTTGCCAGTGTTCAGCCCTTGATTGGAATTTGGGTTCACCAGAACCCAGAGCTTGGTAATGTTGTTTATGTCATGCCTGGTTTTCTTTCGGCTGTGGGATGCCGAATCATCCCACAAAAGCTCGGTCCATTGGGTATGGAGGGTGGTCCTATCCAATGGGCACCCGTGTTTGAAATCATTGGTGATTTTGATGGATCCGCTGTTTTTGTCCTTCATGGGAGGGAGGGAGATGTTGACTACCTTTATCCTGGGTCCTTCATGCCTGGTGATAAGATGTGTAATGTGCTTTCTCTTGAAGTTGAGCCCAGGCCACAACGTAATGGTGGTAAACTAGTTCACAGCAAAAGCTTCAATCATTGCTTTAGTACTGATCAACTGACGGATGACGATAACAAGCCATCAGTGCCCTTTATAAGAGTGGAATTTGATGATAGAAGAAAGCTACTCGACACTGTAACACGCCAAGTCCGTCTCAAGGTGCCTGATTCAACCAGTGGGCTGTTCTTTCCTTGTTTGAGGAGTGATGAGGACAACTTCCAGAAGATTTCTCAGCTGCACAAGCAACGTGGCGGTTTTTGCAAGTCTCCCATAGGTGATTGTGGTGGGGCACAATTTCCAGAGAGAACGCCCCTTCTAGGGCATTTTGCTAGCCTTAAACAGAGTCTCAGGAGATCAAGCTCGTTGAATAATAATGGCTCCAGCGGCGACAACGATCATGCTGAGATTCATGAGTTTTTACGGTCAGGTGATGCAATAGGTTTGACCTTACGTGCATCCACAATGGTGTTGTCTTGTTATAAAGGTTGGCCAAATATGGATGATGAGCACTTTGCTCTTTACAAGATGCCAGTGCAAGCTCCAAACACGGGCCAAGAGTATGCGGGTCTATGGGGAGCCACTTACGGGTGGCCTCCCGGGAGACTTACAAGAAAGAAGCGTGGGAAGGCTCTCTACTTTCTTTTGCTCTCTTACCAAGAATCTCGAGGGAAACGTCGCCTCATCGCCACCAAAATACTAGAAGGAACCGGCTATGTTCGTAATCCAAACGGCTCCATAATGTTTACTGTGAATACAGAGGCTGTTTCAGGACAGGCTTTTCCTTGGGATAAGGATGTTGTTGTTCTGGATGCATTTCCTGGAAAAGGTATTGCGAGCGGGTATGGCTTTCGAAATCCTGGCTCAAAACCTGGATCACTCTTTGTGATTGAAGGTGGGTTGCTTGCCTTTGTATGGAAGGAATCCGAGGTTGTATGGAAGCAATCCGAGGCTGTTATGACACTAAAGAGGCTTGATTTGCCAGAGCTTTTGAAGAAGGGAGAACAGGTTCCTGCTTTGTCTCCAGTTTTTAATTTCTCGTATCTGTTAAGGCTCTATACAAATGTGTTCTCAAACACTTTCAACCTGACCTAACTCTATCATCAACGTGGTTTGCATTTAAACATAATTTCTCTGAATACATAAAAGTATCTGTTGTTTATCTCCAGTTTCTGAGTTCATTTATTAAGTTAGTGCAAAAGATGAATCTCTGTACTGCTATTCTTATCTTTATCTATAATCCAGATTTGTCCCTGTATTACTATTTCCCCGTTTAACCAGTATACAGTCTTGGCTAGCTCTTTTCGGTATATGAAAAACTTGCTAAAATTACATTGATATTTTGAGAAACTATCCTTTCAATGTAGATAGAAAACAAGTATTTGTTTATTAAACTAGGAATAAAACCAAAACTGAAAAATTGAAGAGACGTAGCTGCATGAAACGAATCACGCAGTTTTAACTTTAAATTCAGATAAATTATCTTTGTATCCAGACACACATAGTAATTTTCGAGTGCAGTAATTTGTCATTCAAAAGCTTTTCAGAGTATAGGGTGGTGTGTTCAGTTCGCACTCGAAGATTTGCTGCGGCACTGACTTGGTTCCAGTCGGCCCTTTCCATTGACGCCCCTCATGACGGATCTGGCAAAAAACGGTGTGATCTGAGGAGAATATGAACGTAGACGGAGAGAGAGGTCGTGGGTGAGAAGAGATAGAGGCCTGATTTTGTGCCGGGTGAGAACAGGAGAGAGAGAGAGAGAGAGAGAGAGAGAGAGAGAGAGGTGGGTGAGAAGAGAGACGGGAGAAGAGATAAGCACAAACAAAAACTGAATCATAGAAGATGTTTCCACTTTAAATGGTATCATTGATCTTCTAATTTTACCCCGTTTCTACTTTCTAGTTTGTTTTGACTTTTCTTTTTTTTTTTTCTTCTTTTTGAGAACAGAGTTTGTTTTGACTTGTGATTACTTTTCTTGAAAATAATTGCCATTTTAATTACTTTTATAACTTTTATTTTGAGTAATATAAATCTTTATAACTTAGGTGATGCCACTGTTGTAGAATCTGACCAATATTTTGGCCATATTTAGGTTTTTATGCTATTTAAATATTTATATTAAATAGATAAATATTATTATAGATTAAAAACTTATATTAAAATATATAATTATATATATATATATTAAAAATAACGTGCGATTAAACTGGTTGAACCACCGGTCCGACCGGTTGAACCTCAAACCGGTGTCTCACCGGTTCAATTACCGGTCCGGTTTTTAAAACTTGGCCCCCAAGTGTCTAGTACGACTACAAAACCTATTCGGAGTGTCCGTTATTTGTAGGTTTGTAGGCGAGTAAAAGTTTAAAAGAAGCCCATTTAGGCAAAATGTGCCAATACTCGTATTAGACATCTCTTAATTGTTTACGACTGAAACGCTACTGGCTGTCTGCAAGGTCGTCAAAACTCAACGGGTCTGGGGAAGTTGGAAGCATAGACCTGTCCACAACAAGAGCTGAATAGTCTCTCCATTGTGTGTGTGTGTGTTTAAATATCAAAAGGATGTAAATATGTGTGTTCGTACTTTGCTTGTTCAAATTTGGTCATCTCCTTCCTAGAGTGTTGCATCTCCGTCGTACCCTTCATTTTGGATCGAAGCAACACTGGTATAAAATTCAGATGACACAAGAGGCTTTAACCAGCTGTGAAGATTCTATAACCTTGTACGGCTCCAATATCAGCAGGCTAAGAGATAGAGCGAGCCAAGTTTATGGGTTTTGTATGCCAATATGAGAGAAACATCGGTCAAACTAGCAAACACCAGGTGAAACAGACAGAATCCCGATGTGGGATAATCTCGATCTCAGTGGATGTGTGTATATATGTATATGTATGAGAGCTAGATAACATATCGATAATGTCTTTCTAGATAGTATGTTACTTATGATCAGCCGAGTTAAGTACAGTATCATGAACTGAAGACAAACTCAGTTGAATTGAAGAGATCAACATCATGCTTTGCTAGATAAAACCCCGAGCTTAGTCATCGTTAGCTCTTCATCCACAAAAGCTGAATAGTCTGTTCATTGTGTGTGTGTGTGTGTGTGTGTGTGTGTGTGTTAAAATATTAGAATGATGTAAATATATGTGTGCTTACTTTGCTTGTTCAATTTTGATCCTCTCGTTCCTGAGTGACGTATCTCGAAAGTTCGGTTAGAGGGCATACTTGGGTGCTTGCCACAGTCACTTCAAGAAATTTGGCCTGTAAACTTCCTGAGTGATACGTCATAGTTAAGATAATGGATCGAAGCAACGATCATATAACAAGAACCTTTAACCTGCAGTAAAGATTCTATAATCTTGTACGGCTCCAATAAACTATAGAACTCCAAAGTCCCAAAAACAGTTTGAATAAATGTATGTCGCAAGAAGACCTAACTTCATCCTCAATATAAAAAAGTCCCCACAACAGTTTAAGGAAAATTAATTGCCAAAAGTCTCTACATGATGGGCAATAAGCTGCAAACTAATATGAAGACAACTACTGATCTTAAATACCAGTAAGTCATATCACTTATAATGACAATTTGTAATCAATTTGACTCAAAAAAACTAAGATGGCATCTTCTTAACTGTTGTCAAGAGCTAAGGAAGCGAACAACATGCTATTAAACGGATTATAGATGATGAAAAATGTTGTCTTGTTTGGACTTTGGAGGATTCGTTTGGTGAAACCGCTGATATACATAAAGCGGTGCGGTCAAACACCAGTGGTTTTCAGTATGCAATTCAGGGGCTTGGTTGACTTTGACCGATGCAAAGAGAAAAAAGATATACTAAAAATACCCACTCTTGTTGACTTTGATCGATTCAAAGCTTAATTAATTCAGATTTGGCACTCTTTTATTCTCCACTTGTTCTTTACTTATTTATCATCAACTTTTTTAACAATTTTTTAATGAGACTATTTCACTTGTAAAATGACACATCTTCTTACTAACCACAACCCATAAACCCCAAACTACCACTGTTCTTCATCCAAATCATTACAGCAATGACATACACTCAAATGGGTTTGATTGACTTCAATCAACTAAGTTTTGTCATCTCTCTCTAACCCAATTACCAGGCACAACCCTTTCAATCTCTCAAAACTTCAGAATTTCCCTGTTTCCACATTTGAGTTTTTGGGCACATCTAAAACTGGGGTAGCTGAAATCCAGGATTTTGTTTCTAGGTTGATCTGAGAGTTTCATCCTTTGTTATTGCTGATACATAACTGTTCATTAGTTCTTAAGTTGGTAGCAGTTGTATTATTTCAGATTCGTCTGCATATGTACACAGATTTCTGTTTTTAAGCAATGGTCAGTTGTATCTGATATATATGATGACTGATCAGTACTGTGGTTCTAGTTTGCTTGTGGCTCTACCAGAAGATGCCTTGACCGTTGTCAATCAGCTCCTCTCCCCTAAGGATGTCTGTAATTTTTGGTCATGTTGCAGGACTTTATATGGTCTTGCATCCTCTGATGCGATTTGGATTTCCCACTGTGAAAAAATTGGAGTTCTCCCTCAAAAGGACCTTGTTGAGTGGCGAAAGGGCTCTGTGTCTTACAAGGCTCTCTTTCGCTTTCTTACCAGTGTTCATCCCTTGATTGGGATTTGGGTGCATCAGAACCCAGAGCTTGGCAATGTTGTTTATGTCATGCCTGGTTTTGTTTCAGTTGTGGGGTGCCGAATCATCCCCCAAAAGCTTGGCCCATTGGGTATGGAGGGTGGTCCTATCCTATGGGCACCTGTGTTTGAAATCATTGCTGATTTTGATGGTTCTGCTGCGTTTTTCCTTCATGGGAGGGAGGGAGACATTGACTACATTTATCCTGGGTCCTTCAAGCCTGGTGGTAGAACATGTAATGTGCTTTCGCTTGAAGTCGAGGCTATGCTACAAAGTAATGACCGGAACGAGCCGTCAGTGCCCTTTAGCAGATTGGAATTCGATGAAAGAAGAAAATTACTCGAGACTGTAACTTGCAAGATCCGTTTCAAGGTGCCTGATTTGACAAGTGGGCTATTCTTTCCTTGTTTGAGAAGTGACAAGGAGAAGTTCCAGCAGGATGTAGTGCTATTATGTGAGAGGAGATCATTGCTTATTCTTTCATACAATCATGGTGGTGGTTGCAGTGGTTCCCAGTGCAGTCTTGACCTTTCAAGTAGTTTTTGTAATTCTCCCGACGGTGGGGCACAACCCGCCAAAGAAACGACTCGTGTGGGGTTTTTTCGCCGCCTTAAAGAGATGTTTGGGAAATCAAGCTTGGTGAATAACGGCTCAAGCAGTGACAACAATCATGCCGAGCTTCGCGAGTTTTTGCGGTCCGGTGGTGAGATAGGTTTGACCTTAAAAACCCTAACAAGGGAGGTTCCTTATTATAGACGTTGGCCATATATGAAAGATGAGCACTTTGCTCTTCACAAGATGCCAGTGCGAGTTCCAAAGATTGACCATGAGTATGCTGGTCTATGGGGAGCCACTTTCGGGTGGCCTCCCGGGAGATCTATTGGAGACAAGCGCGAGAAGGCTCTCTACTTTCTTTTGCTCTCTTACGAAGAATCTCAAGGGAAACGAGTTCTCATCGCCACCAAAATACTAGAAGGAAACAAGTATGTTCGTTATCCAAACGGCTCAGCATTGTTTACTGTGAACATCGATGAGGTCTCACCCAAGCCTTTTCCTTGGGATGCTGATGTTTTGCATGCATTTACTGGTGAATTTAACACAAAAGGGTATTTCTTCCGATATACCAACTCACAGCCTGGTTCACTGTATGTGATTCAAGATGGATTGCTTGCCTTTGTATGGGAGCCATCCGAGTCTGTTATGACATTACAAAGGCTTGATTTGCCGGAGCTTTTGAAGAAGGGTGAACAGGTTCCTGCTTTATCTCCGGTTTTGAATTTCTCGTATTTGACAAAGTCCTACAAGAATGTGTTCTGTGCCTTCTCAAACACATCCACCTGACCCGACTCGATCTTCACTGAGGTTTGCATTTAAACACAATTTCATAAAAGTATCTGTTGTTTATCTCCAGTTTATGAGTTCATTTCATTTATTAAGTTTAGTGCAAAAGAAGAATCCCCCTGTACTGCTATTCATATCTTTATGTGTAATCCGGATTTATCCTTGCTTTATTCTGCATTCTTGCTATGTATAATCATCTGTTGTTCATTTTGGTACTATTTCTCTTTTTGCTATGTTCTGCATTCTTACACGTTAAAACCCCAAGTTTTTCGGAATTTCGATTCTATTCAAATTTGATAAGGCAACTGGGAGGCGCTGACCTATTGTTGTGTTTTCGATCAAAAGGAATAAGTGAAGGGTTGGAGCTTAATGGTACTAACATAACCTTTCCTCCATAGCAACTTGGCGATTGTATTTTGCCGTGCAGGGACTAATTTCCCCATTCTTGCATTATAAGTAACTGAAAATGCGAGCTCTGTGAAAACTCCGCATCATCAGCGTTCATTTAGATGAACAGAAACCATGAACAATGAGGGGTTCTTTAGTGGAGGAACACCCAAAAAAAAAAAAAAAAAAAAGAAAACACTGGAGAATATTATTCACGAAAAAGTCTTCACATGGGCAACCAGCTGCAATATAACACGAAAGCAACCACTTGTCGAAACAGATCATATTACTTTTAACCAATTGTCACCAACTTGGTTCAAAACAACTATTGAAGCAGAGAATATACTATGAAATGGATTTATAGTACCAGTATTGTATTTATATAATATAATAATGAAAAAATGTTGTTCAAGTATGTAGACATGTCTTGTTTGGGCTCCAGGGACTCGGTGACATTGATCGATTCAAAGAGCATCAAGATATACTGATAAATAGCCCCTCTTGTTGTCATTGATCGATTCAAAGCTTAATTAATTTGGATTTGGCACTCTTTCATACTCCATTTCATCTTCACTTTTATTGTGACTTGTTCACAACCCCTAAACCCTAAAGGACCACTGTTCTTCATCAAAATCTTTACAGCAATGGCATGCACTCAAATGGGTCTGATCTGATTCGCTCTACTAAGCCTTTCAATGTATCTCTGACCCAATTCCCAGGTATAGTACACCCCCATCAATCTCTCAAAAATACAGAATTTCACCGATTCCACATTTCAGGTTGCTGCAATTTAATATAACCCACCTCTGAATTACATCTGATAAACCTGGTTTAATACCAGGTATTAATATTTGGGAAGTTTCATCCTTTGTTATTATAGATACTACTACCGGCTCTTTGGTTGGTAGTATTTGCATTGTTCCACATTCTGCATATATTCAAAGATTTCTGTGAAAGGGTGAAGAAATCTTCCGTGTCTTTTCCATTGATTATCGACACCTTTAAATAGGTAATACAACACTAATTACAAATTAGTCCTAAAGTAATGACAAATTAGTCCTACAACTATTACGCCCCCGCAGCCGAAACGGTAGGCGTGCCAACACTGAGACTGGAACGGAAGCGCCTGAACAAGGGCCGAGGAAGACCTTTGGTGAAGATGTCGGCGTACTGGTAATCGGCTGGAATGTGCAACACGCGAAGCTGACCCAAACAAACCTTCTCACGAACGAAGTGTAAATCAATCTCAACATGCTTAGTGCGCTGATGCTGACCAGGATTACCGGAAAGATAGACAACACTCACATTGTCGCAATACACGACAGTGGCTCGAGGCGGGGTGACACGAAGCTGAAGAAGTAAATTCCGAATCCAACAGAGTTCGGAGACGGCGTTAGCAACACCGCGATACTCAGCCTCAGCACTAGAACGAGATACCGTGGCCTGTCGCTTGGACGACCAACTCAGAAGATTGTCTCCGTAGAAGACACAGTAACCAGAAGTGGAGCGGCGCGTGTCCGGACAACCAGCCCAATCGGCGTCAGTGTAGGCGGTGAGGGAATCAGCGGCGGAGGCAGAGAGGCGAATACCATACTCAAGTGTCCCACTGATGTAGCGCAAGATGCGCTTCAGGGCATGAAAGTGCGGCTCACGGGGGTCATGCATGAAGAGACAGACCTGCTGAACAGCAAACTGGATGTCGGGTCGAGTGAATGTGAGGTACTGCAAGGCCCCAGCAAGGCTACGGTATAAGGTAGGATCAGCAACCGGTGGGCCAGATGTGGCTGTAAGTTTACTCCCTACCTCGACAGGGGTGGCAATAGGCTTACAGGTCGACATAGAGGCACGTCGCAGAATGTCGGTGGCATACTGATGCTGAGACAGGAACAAGCCAGACGAATCACGGGTGACAGCGATGCCCAGAAAATGATGCAGATGGCCCAGGTCAGTCATAGCAAACTCTCCAGAGAGCTGGGAGACAATCTGATCCAAAAAACCGGAGACGACCCGCTGATGACGATATCATCCACATATAGCAGGAGGTAGACGATGTCCGAGCCATGACTGTAGACGAAGAGAGACTCATTGGATGAGCAACCAGAGAAACCGATAGTCTGTGTGAGGACGGTGGCAAATCGCTGAAACCAAGCACGGGGAGCCTGCTTCAGACCATATAAGGATTTGCGTAACCGGCAAACAAAATCAGGATAGCGTATGTTGCGGTAGCCAGGGGGCTGATGCATGTATACCGTCTCGGAGAGATCACCATGAAGAAAAGCGTTCTTGACATCCAGCTGATGGATAGGCCAAGAGCGCGTGACGGCAATGCTGAGAACTGTACGGATGGTGGTCGGTTTGAAAATTGAGCTGAAAGTCTCCTCACAATCGATCCCAACCATCTGGGACTTCCCATTAGCTACCAATCGCGCCTTATAGCGCTGCAGACTGCCATCAGCGCGAAACTTGTGGCGAAAAAGCCACATAGATCGCAGAACATTAGCCCCTGCCGGGCGAGGAACCAGATCCCAAGTGTGGTTCCGAACCATAGCTCCAAACTCATCATCCATGGCCGCTTTCCAGTGAGGATCTGACAAGGCGAGGATGGGGGATTTGGGAAGGGGTGAGATGGGGTCTGGTGGTTGGACAGCTAAAGTGAGACGGGTGACTGGTTTGACAATGCCATGCATGGATCGGGTGGTCATCTGAGGAGAGGTAGGAAGAGGAGAAGTAGCCACTGGGCTTGGTGTGGGTGACTCAGGAGGGTCAGGCAACACAGGCACAAATGGTACAATAGAGGGGCGAGTGGACACAGACCGACGAACGTAGTGCTGAGGAAAAGGTTCCACAAGGGTCCTGGATGGGGGAAGCAGTGTAGGGGCCCTAGGGGGTGCGGGTGGGGATGGGGGTGCCCGAGGAGACGTGGGTGAGCGTACGGGAGCCACAGGGTGGAGAGCACGATGAGTGAGGAAGGGAGACGGAAGACTGTCATCGGGATCAGACGTCCTGTGAGCCGAGGGAGACACTAACCCAGGAGAGGAGAAAGGAAACACCGTCTCATCAAACGTGACATGACGGGAAGTGTGAACACGACCAGTGCTCAAGTCGAGACACCTGTACCCACGATGGTTAAGAGGGTAGCCCAAAAAAACACATCGAACAGAGCGGGGTGCAAGCTTGTGAGGTGAGGTGGCAGAGAGGTTCGGGTAACACAAGCATCCGAACGTGCGAAGATGCTCATAGGAGGGTGAGCGATGATAGAGGGCAACAATGGGGATAATGTTGCCAAGGACTTTGGTGGGAAGAATATTATGGAGGTAGACAGCAGTGAGAAGAGACTCAATCCAGAAAGAGGCTGGTAGAGAGGCCTGAGCTAGGAGAGCACGCATAATGCCATTGATTCTACGAATGATGCGTTCAGCTTTGCCATTTTGAGATGACGTCTGAGGACACGCAAACCGAAAGACTAGTCCATGATTAATGGCGTGGGAGTGAAAGGAGCCATTATCAAATTCTCCACCAAGGTCACATTGGAAACTCTTGATGGGTCGCTGAAACTGGGTTTGGACAAAGGTAGTGAATTGTTTGAATTTCAATATTGCTTCGCTTTTCTGTTTTAGTGGAAAAACCCAGAGAAAATGTGTGTAATCACCTAAGAGTAGCAGGTAGTATTTATAGTGCGATTTGCTTAAAATCGGAGATGTCCATAAATCACTGTGAACAATGTCAAACGGACTAACAGTGGAAGAAGTAGAAGCTAAGAAAGGCAAACGCACATGTTTACTAATCTGACATGCATGACAAATATTGTCTGATTTATTCCTACTAGAAGCTATGAACTGACTACTACGAAGCAAATCTAAAACTGGAAGCCCGGGATGACCGAGGCGATTGTGCCAAACTGAAGCAGGAAGGGCAGCTAACGAGACAACGGACGACTGTGGTGGGCCAGGCTGGAATGGATAGAGATCACCCGAACTGTTGCTCCTCTGTAAAAGAGCTCCCGAACGTAGGTTCTTCACAGAAAAACCAAAAGGGTCAAACTCAACAGAAACCTGATTGTCAGTGGTAAATTGACGAACAAATACTGAGTTTTTGATAACATTTGGGGTGAGTAAGACATTTCTAAGGTGAAGGGAACGGGTGTTGGTGGTAAGGGTGTGATTGCCAGATCCTTTCACTGGAATGCTAGAGCCGTTTCCCCCAAGTATGTTAGGAAAATGACAAGATGAAGAGAGGGAGGAGAGGATAATTGACCGTGGAGTGAGGTGAGCAGATGCGTCGGAATCAAGATACCATGTCTGGTCCGGGACGCTGAGTGTCATGCCTGAGAGCTGAGAACCCAAATCAGTAGCAGCCGGATGACCAGACGCAGCTGTGAGTGCCTGATGACGCGCGGCCGGTGGTGGACCGAGAAGGCCAGCATGACTAGGCCGTGGAGTACTCCAGCCCGTAGTCGGATAAGGGCAGGGAGGCACAGGTCCCATGGGGCAGGGGCACCAAACCCAGGAGCCTTGGGAGCCCGAGGGTGCAGCAGGGGGTGTCGGAGCAGCTGGTTGACCACCTCTGGTCCCGGATTTGCGACGTCCGTTCCTGCCATTCCCATTCCAACGCTGTCCGCCGCCATGGTTCCCATTCCTGCCACTGGAGTGACCGCCGGGCTGAGGAGAAGTGGCATCCGGCTGTCGGTTCGAAGGAGTCGAAACCAACACCTGATGCGGGCTAGGATGGACCGGCTCCTGTCGAGCAAGAAGACGCTCGTGTAGCCGGATCATGGAAACAGCTAGAGATACTCCGGAGTGGGACGAGTCTGCTGGATGATCATTGCAACACCGGTATATGCAGGAGAGAGACCATTGGTGAGCTGTATAACCAACCGCTGGTTCGAAACTGAAGTGCCGACATTCCCAATACGATCCGCCAAGTTCTTCAGCCTGGTGCAGTAGTCGTCGAGAGATGAGCAGTGGTCCATGCGCAGATTGACACATTCTAATTCCAGTTATGCTAGCCGAGAGCCCTGATTGTCGTGAAAGATGTTCTCCTACTTCAACCACGCTTCTCGAGCAGTCTGGCCCCGAGTAAGTATAGCGAGTGCCAAGTCATCACTAATCGTTTGGTAAATCCAAGACAGGATTACCGAATCAATAGAGCTCCAGAGAGGATCACAGGTGGCGGGTCTTTGTCAAGATGGTCCGAAACACCAAAGGAGTGGGTTTGGATGCGAAAGAATGTGGCCCAGTCATCATACTGAACCTTGTCATTGTCTAAAGTGAAGCGAACTCGTTTCTCAATGTTGTTGACCATGAAGACGGGGTGGAGGGGCTCCTTGGCGGTGGTCGAGGAGGCGGTGTCGGTGGTGGTTTCAGATGACATGATGCTGCTGGAGAGTAGATGAAGCTAAAAAAGGGGCTGCTGAAGCCGAGCCGAAGCCAAGCCGAAGAGAGAGCTAAAAGTGGCTGCTGAAGCTGAGCCGAATGCACAGGAGCCGAGCTGTTCAGAAGCTGCGGAAGCCGAGCTGAATCAGAAACGCGGAAGCCGAGCCGAGAAGGGAGCCGACCGCGTTTCCTGAAGTGAGCCGAACGCGCTTTTTTTTTTTTTTTTTTTTTTTTTTTTTTTTTTTTTTTTTTTTTTCTGAGCCGAGATCTGTGATTAAAATGCCCGGACGCGTGGAAGCGTGTTTCGTCGGGGCTCGCAGATAGATCGAGCAGAGGGCACGACAACCGGAAGAGCGGATGGCGACGACGAGCAAGGTGACCGGAGAAGGACGACGACCGGAGTGGAACCACGGCGACCTGCGGAAAATCGACGGAGAAAGGCGGCCTGCGGAGGAGAAAGGCGACCTGAGCAGCGGAGGAGAAGCGACGGAGAGCTCCAGAAACAACCGGACGTGAGCGGAAGCTGGTGGTAGCGGTCGTCCGAGAGGGAGGACGACGGCCACTTGCGGTGGCGTGAGGCCGGCGACGGGAGGGTAAAGACAGAGACCTAGGGCTCTGATACCATGAAAGGGTGAAGAAATCTTCCGTGTCTTTTCCATTGATTATCGACACCTTTAAATAGGTAATACAACACTAATTACAAATTAGTCCTAAAGTAATGACAAATTAGTCCTACAACTATTATTCTGTTTGTTAGTAGTCAGTTGCTATAGTCTATACATGGTGTCTCATCAGTGTGGCTCTCGTTAGCTTGTGGCTCTAGCAGAGGATGCCTTGACCATGGTCAATCAGTTTCTCTCCCCTAAGGATGTCTGTAATTTAGGGTCATGTTGCAGGACTCTATATGGTCTGGCATCCTCTGATGCAATTTGGATTTCCCACTGTGAAAAAAATTGGAATTCTCCTTCACAAGGACCTTGTTGAGTGGCGATAGGGCTTTGCCTCTTACAAGGCTCTCTTTGGCTTCCTTGCCAGTGTTCATCCCTTGCTTGGGATTTGGGTACACCAGAACCCGGACCTTGGAAATGTTGTTTGTTTCAGTTGTGGGGTGCCGAATCATCCCCCAAAAGCTCGGCCCATTGGGTATGGAGGGTGGTCCTATTCTATGGACACCCGTGTTTGAAATCATTGCTGATTTTGATGGCTCTGCTGTGTTTTTCCTTCATGGGAGGGACGGAGATGTTGACTACCCCTATCCTGGGTCATTCAAGCCTGGTGGTAGAACATGCAATGTAGTTTCACTTGAAGTTGAGTCTAGGCTACGAAGTAATGGTCGGAACGAGCCATCAGTGCCCTTTAACAGATTAATATATCGTGATAGAAGAAAACTACTTGAGACTGTAACTTGCAAGATCCGTTTCAAGGTGCCTGATTTGACAAGTGGGCTGTTCTTTCCTTGTTCGAGAAGTGATGAGGAGAAGTTCCCGCAGGATATAGTACTATTATGGGAGAGGAGATCGTTGCTTATTCGTTCATACAAACAAGGTGGTGATTGCAGTGATTCCCGGTCTAGTCTTGACCTTTCAAGTGATTTTTGTAATTCTCTCGACGGTGGGCCAAAATCCGCCAAAGAAACGACCCTTGCAGGGTATTTTGGTCGCCTTAAAGATATATTCGGGAGATCAATCAGTGACAACAAGCATTCCGAGCTTTGTGAGTTTTTGCGGTCAGATCATGCAATAGGTTTGACCCCTAAAAGCCTCCAGAATGGAGTTTTCTTATTATAGAGGCTGGCCATATATGGATGATGAGCACGTTGCTCTTTACAAGATGCCGGTGCAAGGTCCAAAGATTAGCCAGGAGTATGCTGGTCTATGGGGAGCCACTTCCGGGTGGCCTCCTGGGAGATCTACTGGAGACAAGCCTGGGAAGGCTCTCTATTTTCTTTTGCTCTCTTATAAAGAATTACAAGGGCAACAACTTCTCATCGCTACCAAAATACTAGAAGGAAACAAGTATGTCCGTCATCCAAACGGCTCGGTAATGTTTACTGTGAATATTGATGAGGTTTCACTTCAGCCTTTTCCTTGGGATACCAGTGTTTTGCATGCATTTGCTGGTGAAGGTATCACAAAAGGGTATGGCTTCCTATTTCCCAACTCACATACTGGTTCACTGTATGTGATTCAAGATGGATTTCTTGCCTTTGTATGGGAGCGATCCGAGTCTGTTATGACATTGCAGAGGTTTGATTTACCGGAGCTTTTGAAGAAGGGGGAACAGATTCCTGCTTTAACTCCGGTTTTGAATTTCTCGTATTTGGGAATGTCCTACAGAAATGTGTTCCATGGCTTCGCAAACACATTCACCTGTTCCGACTCTATCTTCACCGAGGTTCGAATTTAAACACAATTTTTCTTAATGCACAAAAGTATCTGTTGTTTATCTCCAGTTTACGATTTATCTTTGCTGTGTTCTGCGTTCTTGCTACGTCTAATCATCTGTTATCTAACCAGTTTACGTTTTTGGTTAAAAGGACATTGATATTTTGAGAAACTATCTTTTCAATGTTGGCGAGTCTGCTTGAAAAATCGAGTATATGATAAAATTAGGGAATAAAACCGAACCTGAAAGGTGAAAGTGCCACAGCTCACCGAACGAAACCCGAACCTTTATTCCAAAACAGAAGGCAAAAAGTGTGATTGATTTTTTTCTAATGTTTTCTATTAATATGTACAAAATCCCCTATTTCAAGTTTAAAATTAATGAAAGAACCAATGCGTTTGAAATTTCGAATAAATTGTCACACATCGAGTGCAGTAACTTGTCATTCAAATAATTCTCAGTTTATAGGGGTGGTTTCCTTGCGTATCTGGTCATGTTCAATCGCGTGACCTCTGTCCCCACGTGTCTATTACTTGGGTCGGCTTTATATTGGGTCGAAGCATATTTATGGGTTTCACAGGCATTAGTTTGTAAAAAAGGAACGATTTGCCGATGTGAGAGAAAAATCGGCGAAACTAGCTAACACAGAATCTAAGGACTACAGGAAATTTTTTTTTTCCAGATCATGAGCACACAATTTACCTCACAAAAAACCTCTCCTTGGAAACCTAGGCATTAGGCAGAGGCATCTTATGCCAATTGATGATCTTCCTACTTGTCAAGTTTGAGTTACTTTGGCCTGGTGACCCCAGGGTACATCTCAACATTGGTTCTCCAACCCTTGGATGATTGTAACAATTCAACATCTAGCTTAATAAAAGAGTAGCATTCTTGTCATGGACACAGAGAACTTCTATGGCCAACTAATGCAGCCCATTTCCTTTATAAAACGCAAGACAATTCTTGGCTTCCATAAATTATGAAAATGAAAGTAAGAAATTTTAAGAGCTGAACCCTTGATCAACGTACATATTCTTACATGTTAAACCCCAAGTTTTTCAGGAATCTCGATTCTATTCAAATCTGTTGAGGCAACCGAGAGGCTCTGTCGTATTGTTGTTTTTCAATCAAAGGGAATAATTGAAAGGTTGGAGCTTATGGGTACTTACACAACCTTTCCTGTCCATAGTAACTTGGCCATTGTATTTTTTTCCGTGCAAGGACTGATTTCCCCGTTTTTGCATAATAAGTAATTGAAAACGCGAGTTTTGTTAAAACATGGGCATCATCGACATTCATCTAGTTGAAATGGTTATGGTAAACATACTTCCTAAAGATTAGTCAAAATTGAACAGAACCAATGGATAATGAGGGGTTCTTTAGGGGAGAAACACCCAAAAAAAGAAGAAGCAAACATCCACCGAAAAATATTATTCACGGAAAAGTCTGGTCAACCAGCTGCAAAAATAACATGAAGGCAACCACTTCTTGAATATATCATATTACATATAACCAATTATCACGAACTTGGTTCAAAACAACTATGGAAGCAGAGAAAATGCTATGAAATGGATTGATAGTATTGCATTTAGATAATATAATAATAAAAAAATGTTGTTCAAGTATGTAGACATGTCTTATTTGAGCTTCAGGGACTTGGTTGACATCCATCTATTCAAAGAGCATCAAGATATACTAATAAATAACCCCTCTGGTTGTCATTGATCAATTCAAAGCTTAATTATTTTGTATTTGGCACTCTTTTAATACTCAATTTGCTCTATACCTTAACCCCTATCAATCTCTCATTATTATATATGAATCATAATGATTCTTCATCAAAATCATTACAGCTATGGCATACAGTCAAATGGGTTTGATCTGATTCACTCTGACTAAGCCTTGCCACCTATCTCTAACCCAATTCCCAGGTACACCTCCATCAATCTCTCAAAAACTACAGAATTTCACTGATTTCATATTTCAGGTTGCGGCAATTTAATCTAGCCCACCTCTGAATTACATCTTATAAACTTGGTTTAATACCAGTTTCTTTTAGTTCCTGGGCTGATCTGAAAGTGTTCTTGTTGGCACTACTACTGTTTACTAGCTCTTTGGTTGGTGGTCTTTGTATTATTTTCAGATTCAGCATATATACAAAGATTTCTGTTTGTTAGTAGCCAATTGCTACAGCTTTTATATGGTGTGTGATCAGTACTGTGGCTCTAGTTTGCTTTCTGCATAGTATTTACAACGATTTCTGTTCATTAGTATTCAGTTGTCACTGATATAAATACTAGCTGTATATGATGTCTGATCAGTGTGGCTCTAGTTTGCTTGTGGCTCTACCGGAGGATGCCTTGGCAATTGTCAATAAATTCCTCTGTCCTAAGGATGTCTGTAATCTAGGAGAATGCAGCAGGAGTCTATATGGTCTTGCATCCTCTGATGAGATTTGGATTTCCCATTGTGAGAAAATTGGAATTCTCCTCCACAAGGATCTTGTTGAGTGGCGAAAGGGCTTTGCATCATACAAGGCTCTCTATCGCTTCCTTGCCAGTGTTGAGCCCTTTATTGGGATTTGGGTACACCAGTTTCCAGACCTCGGTAATGTTGTTTATGTCATGCCTGGTTTTCTTTCGGTTGTGGGATGCCGAATCATCCCACAAAAGCTGGGTCCGTTGGGTATGGAGGGTGGTCCTATCCAATGGGCACCCGTATTTGAAATCATGGGTGATTTTGATGGATCCGCTGTTTTTGTCCTTCATGGGAGGGAGGGAGATGTTGACTACCTTTATCCTGGGTCCTTCATGCCTGGTGATAAGATGTGTAATGTGCTTTCTCTTGAAGTTGAGCCCAGGCCACAACGTAATGGTGGTAAACTAGTTCACAGCAAAAGCTTCAATCATTGCTTTAGTACTGATCAACAGAAGGACGATGACAATAACAAGCCATCAGTGCCCTTTAGCAGATTGGAATTTGACGACAGAAGAAAGCTACTCGAGACTGTAACACGCCAGGTCCGTTTCAAGGTGCCTGATTCGACCAGTGGGCAGTTCTTTCCTTGTTTAAGGAGTGATGGGGGCAGCTTCCAGAAGATTTCTCATTTGTACAAGGGTGATGGTGGTGGCGCACAATGCCCCAAAAGAACTCCCCTTGTAGGGTGTTTTGCTAGCCTTAAACAGAATCTCAGGAGGTCAAGCTCGATGAATAATAATGCATGCAGCAGGGATAATGGGCAAGCTGAGTTTTTACGGTCAGGTGATGCAATAGGTTTGACCTTACATGCATCCACAATGGTGATGTCTTGTTATGGAGGTTGGCCATATATGGATGATGATGAATTTTCTCTTTACAAGATGCCAGTGAAAGCTCCAAAGACGGGCCAAGAGTATGCTGGTCTATGGGGAGCCACTTTCGGGTGGCCTCCCGGGGAACCTGGGAAGGCTCTCTATTTTCTTTTGCTCTCTTACGAAGAATCTCAAGATAAACATGTCCTCATCGCCACCAAAATACTCGAAGGAACCAGATATGTTGGTCACCCAAACGGCTCAGCAACGTTTACTGTGAACATTGACGAGGTCTCAGTCCAGCCTTTTCCTTGGGATGCCGATGTTTTGCATGCATTTTCTGGTGAAGGGATCGCGGATGGGTGTGGCTTCTGGTATCCCGATTCAACACCTGGCTCACTCTATGTAATTGAAGGTGGATTGCTTGCCTTTGTATGGAAGCAATCCGAGGATGTTGTAACATTAAGGAGGCTTGATTTGCCAGCGCTTTTGAAGAAGGGGGAACAGGTTCCTGCTTTGTCTCCAGTTTTGAATTTCTCGTATTTGACAGATTCTTAAACACTTCCAACCCGACCTGACTCTATCTTCACCAAGGTTTGCATTTAAACACAATTTCTCTTAATACATAAAAGTATTTGTTGTTTATAAATACTCTTTCCAACACAACCGCTTTTGATTTCGGATATCTATCAAGGTCCTACGTAAATGTCTACTCAAACACTTCCAACTGATATTCTTTCAGGTTTCCACATTTGAACACAATCTCTGTACTGCTATTCTTATGAAGTCTCAAGACATATGTTGTTCGAATGTTGTTAACAGTCTCTGTGAAGTCTCAAGTTTCTGAACTCTGTTGTTCATTTATAAAGTGAGTAAATTTAAAAGATGAGTCGCTGTGCTGTTATTCTTATGAAGTAGTAGTACTTGTTCATCTTTAGCGTGGCATCTACAGTTTTCTATTACTAGGGTAAGAAATAGCATGTATGTCTTCGTATCCTTTTATAGTCAAGTTTCCATCTAATAACAGACACATCAAGAATACATCAATTGAATTAAAAGAGATCAACATCATGTCGCCGGAGAGATAAACCCCTCATCGCAATCATTGGAGGCTGGGCATCCAGAATCCTGTTCAAATCTGTCAGTAAATTCTCTACGTTCTAATATTGTTATATTTTTTCCTTGCAAGAACTAAATTTACGGGATATTAACATATCTTTAGTATATCAGATCAGAATAAAAGCTGATCCAGTGCCCCAAATCCGAGAATTAACTCAAATACTAAAATAAAGTCGAAGCAATAAAAGCAAAACCAGATCCTCGGATATCTAGCATTCATATAAAGCCAGAAAACCTGTAATTTTGCATTTTAAGGAGAAATAAAAAGACCCGCACCCCCCCACTCCATAGTACATAATCTTTATTGTACCCCAAAAAAAAGTACGCTTCATAAAGAACGGAAATGGCTCTTTTTTCAAGATTCCTCATCGTTGATACCATTATAACTGAGCAAATAGGTAATCACTTAGTCAATTTCTCAAATATGATATGTTCCTGCACAATTCTAGGCAGTGGCTAATGGAGTATATAGCAACAGTATCTGATATTTTAGTTATATACTCGCGCGCGCGCACGCCCACCCACCCACACACATATATATTCAATTTCTGAAATAAAAGTAGGCTTGCAAGTCCCATATGACATTAAAACGGATTTGTGAGTGTAAGTGGCTTAGCTTCGTGCTTGGGACTGCAGTAGCAAAACTTCCACTGCTCCGACGTTGTAATCTCGTCAGCGATAAGGGGGAATCGAATACACCTAACTCTATCCTTACACCACCCTCTTATACACCTTACCAAGATTCGTATTACTCCTTTCTTGAACTCACCAAACGCTTTCCTGGTTAATAGATAGCATTATGACAAAGTTAAATAAACCAAGACCTCGGAAGTCCCAACTCCCAACAACAATTTGAGCAAAATTACATGGCAAAAGGGATATTTAAGTTGGTCCTCAATATTACAAAATCCGTGAATAGTAATAAATTTTAGGAGCTGATCTCTTACTCAACAAACAGATTATTACATGTCAAACCCCAAGTTGTTCAGAATTTCGGATTTTATTCCAAGCTGATTAGGCAATTGGGAGGCGTTTTCGTACTTTTCTACTCGATCAAGGGGGATAAGTGAAAGGTTGGGGCTCATTGGTACTAACCCCGGCCTTCCTCCATAGAAACTTGACGATTGTATTTTTTCCGTGCAAGGACTATTTCCTCATCCTTACATTGTAAGTAATTGAAAACTCTAGTTTTGTGATAAAATATGGGCACCATCAGCATTTATTTATTTGAAATGCATGTGTAAACATACTTCATAAAGATTAGTAATAATTGAACCTTAACAATGACCAAAAAAATAAGTAAAGAACAAATAAACAGTATCTCTCTTCTAGCACTATACAATCTACAGTTAAATAAAAGCCACTGAAGAATATTATTCGCGAGAAAGTCTCCACATGGGTAACCACTTCTTGAATACTGGGATTATATTACTATTATTGCATTTATATATGACAAAGAAAATATGCTGTTCAAGTATCTACACATATCTTGTTTGGGCTTCAGAGGAGTCGTCTGGTGAAACCGTTGACATACCTAAGCGGAGGGGGCCAATGCATGAATTCCGGAACTTGGATGACTTTGATCGATTCAAAGAGCATCAAGATATACTGATTATAATAGCCCCTCTTGTTGTCATTGATTGCGTCAAAGCTTAATTAATTCGGATTTGGCATTCTTTTATACTACATTTGTTCTGTACTTTTATTGCCATTTCTTCTTCTTCCCAAGACTTTTAATCTATCTCTAACCCAATTCTCAGGTACATTCCCCATCAATCTATTGAAGCTGCAGAATTTCACAGATTCCATATTTCAGGTGGTGGCATCTAACTACCTCTGATTACATCTTATAACCAGGCTTTTGGTTTAATGTCGGGTTTTTGGTTTATGGGCTTAACTGAAAGTATCATCCTTTGTTATTATCGCTACTGCTACTGTTAACCAGCTCTTTGGTTGGAGCTCTTTTTATTGTTTTGAGATTCTGCCAATTGTTATAACCTGCATATATATGGTGTCTGATCAGTACTGTGGTTCTAGTTTGCTTGTGGCTCTACCAGAGGATGCCTTGACCATTGTCAATCAGTTTCTCTGCCCTAAGCATGTGTGCAATTTAGGGTCATGCTGCAGGACTCTACTGTTAGGAATTGTCTTGCATTTCAGAATCTTGCATTCACACTTTCAGCCACTAAAGCAGTGTGAACGAGTGACATTTTTTGGCAGCAGCCATGGCTGCAAAGTTTTGGACGGTGGCAGCCATGGTGAGGAAGCAATAAATGCTTGGAGGGCTATAGTTTTGTGCAGGCCTATGCAGCAGCTCATGGAGACTTTTAAGGGCAGATTTTGGTGACTTTTGGCCACCCTAATCAATGCTTGTGCAGCTGGTGGTTGGAGCTTAAAGCCTATAAATAGGCAGCCTCTCAACCCACCAAAATCATCCAAAGTTTCAGCATTTCTCTTTAGTTGTTTGTAGTTCTTGCTCTCTTATTTCTTCTAGAGTTAGAGAGTGTTAAGGTGAGAGTTTAGAGAGGTTCTCAAATCCTCTTCTTCATCTCTTGTAAGGAAGAACTATAATCATATACAGCCCTCCCGTGGACGTAGACAATTTGCCGAACCACGTATATCTTGGTGTCGTTCATTTTAAGTTCTTTGTTTCATTGTTACTTGTTCGATTCCTCACATACTGGTATCAGAGCAAGGTTCCTAATGGGTTCTAAGTTCGAGGTCGAAAAGTTCAATGGAAAGGGAAATTTTTCCCTATGGCAACGAAGGGTGAAAGCCCTAATGGCGCAACAAGGCTTGCATAAGGCGTTGCTAGGAATTGCAAAGAAGCCACAAACAATGTCCGACGAAGAATGGCAAGATCTAGATGAGCGAGCGGCCGGGCAGATTGAGTTGTGCATCTCAGACGAGGTGATGCGCAACGTCATGGAAGAGAAGACGGCGGCGGCACTTTGGTTAAAGCTTGAGAGTCTTTACATGACGAAAAGTCTATCAAACAAGTTGTATCTCAAGAGACGACTTTACGGACTTCGTATGAAGGAAGGTACTCCAATTCTAGAACACCTTAGTATGTTTAATAAACTCCTTACAGATTTTTATGCATCGAAGTGAAACTAGATGAGGAAGATAAGGCCTTGTTGTTGTTGACCTCATTACCAAAATTATATGAGCACCTTGTAACCACGATGACATATGGCAAAGATACTCTAGAAATGGAGGAAGTCACATGTACATTGGTGTCTAATGAGATCAGAAGGAAACCATCAAGTTCTTCAAACATGGAAAATTTGGGTGAAGGCTTAATTGCCTCCACATCGCCATGGAGGTCAAACAGCAAGGGTAAATGTGATCATTCAAGATCACAATCAAGTGGGAAGTCCGGAGGTATGGAGTGTTTTTTCTGTAAAAATACAGTACATCTCAAGAAGGATTGCAAGAAGTACAAAGCATGGAGAATGAAGAAAGGAATACAGCCCGGACCTGAATTAGCTAGTGTGGCCCAAAGCGCAAATGGAGAAGGCGGCGATCTTCTAATATGTTGTGCTGGTATAGCCATACAATCAGATGATTGGATCATGGATTCAGGATGTTCCTATCATATGTGTCCTACAAAGGAATGGTTCTGTGATTACAAACCCATAAATGGAGGATCAGTTCTCATGGGAAATGATGCTGCTTGCAAGACCATTGGCATCGGAACCATCAAAATCAAGATGTTCGATGGTGTGGTCAGGATGCTCGGAGAAGTCAGGCATGTACCTGACTTGAGGAAGAACCTAATCTCCTTAGGTTCTCTCGATTCCGGAGGTTGCACCTACCAAGCTGAAGGTGGAGCCATGAAAGTTACAAAAGGTTCTATGGTGGTAATGAAAGGCGAGATGATCGGAAACCTATATAGGTTGGTCGGGAGCACAGTGACGGGAAAAGCTGCAATTGCAACAACTCCAGACAAAAATGTCGATAGCACCAAGCTATGACATATGCGGCTGGGTCACATGAGTTCCAAAGGCCTTACAGAGCTACATAGAAGGAAGTTATTGCCATGAGTTCAAATTTGCATGTTGGATTTCTGCAAGATTTGTGTGTTTGGCAAACAGCACAAAGTCAGCTTTAAGGCCGCAGTCCACAAGAGTAAAAGGATACTCAGCTATGTCCATTCAGACGTATGGGGACCTTCACCTGTGAAGTCCAATGCAGGAGCGGAATGTTTCCTTACTTTCATCGATGATTTCTCGAGAAAGGTATGAGTTTATTTTCTCAAACATAAATCTGAAGTATTTGAGAAATTCAATGAATGGAAAGCTCACGTGGAAAAGAGTACTGGAAAACAACTCCAGTGCTTGAGGACGGACAATGGAGGAGAGTATACATCAGATGAGTTCAAAGACTACTGCAAAAAGGAGGGAATCATCAGACACTACACTACTCCAAAAGGTCCGGAGCAGAATGGAGTTGCGGAACGGATGAGCCGCACTCTATGCGAAAAGGCGAGATGCATGAGGCTAAATGCAGGATTGGCCAAATGCTTTTGGGCGGAGGCTGTTAACATTGCCACTTGGTGAATCTCTCACCATCGGTACCCCTTGGCAAGAAGACAGCACACGAGGTTTGGTATGGCGAACCAGCAGATTACTCAAGGTTGAAGATTTTTGGATGTCCCGCTTACTCTCTTGTTGAAAGTGATAAGCGTTCCAAGTTAGATGCCAAGTCAAAACAATGCATCTTTCTTGGTTACAAACAGGGAGTTAAAGGTTCCAAACTCTGGGATCCAATTGCCAGGAAAGTAATCATCAGCAGGATCGTCTTCGATGAAAAGAAGATGATGAATTCCAATGAAGCCAGAGTCGAGATTGGTCAACCAACAGACTACCAACATCAAATCGAGGTGGAGCTGGATGAGCAAGTGGAAGAAGGGGATAAAGAAGACTTTGAGGAAGTCTTAGAAGATTCAGAAGCTGAAGAACCTTTCAGTGTT
This sequence comes from Linanthus parryae, assembly GCA_023055425.1. Taxonomy (NCBI): domain Eukaryota; kingdom Viridiplantae; phylum Streptophyta; class Magnoliopsida; order Ericales; family Polemoniaceae; genus Linanthus; species Linanthus parryae. The sequence continues at coordinate 218,783 of JALGPY010000065.1, read as the reverse complement.
GCGAAAGGCAAAGGAAAGACGAATGCGAAAGTACCTATCAAGTATGGGTTTGAAGATTCAGTAGCATTTGCATTGGTCACTGAAGCCGGGGATCCTTCAAACTTTAAAGAGGTGCTCGAGCATAAGGATAAAGACAAGTGGTTGTTCTCTATGTCAGAAGAAATGGAGTCACTTCAAAAGAACCATACTTGGGAGCTAGCTGAGCTTCCGAAAGGAAAGAGAGCCATCGGATCCAAATGGGTGTTCAGAAGGAAAGAAGGGTCAACATCAAACGAAGGTGAGCAAGGTTGGTTTCAAAAGGTTTTTCTCAGAAGGAGGGAATTGACTACAACGAGATTTTCTCTCCGGTGGTCAAACATTCCTCCGTAAGATTTCTTCTATCTATGGTTGCTATAAATGATCTAGAGCTTGAGCAACTAGATGTGAAGACAACATTCCTACATGGGAGCATCAAGGAGGAAATATACATGCATCAACCTGAAGGCTTCAAAGTACCAAACCAAGAGAATAAGGTGTGCAGGTTACGGAGATCTCTTTATGGTTTAAAGCAATCTCCTTGACAGTGGTACAAGAGGTTTGATTCCTTCATGATGAAAGATGGGTTCACCAGATCCGACTACGACAGTTGTGTCTACATAAAGAAATTGAACGACGGTGCATTTATCTATCTTCTTCTATATGTAGATGATATGTTGATTGCTTCCAAACATATAGCTCAAATACAGATGGTGAAGTCAAGTTTGAGCAAAGAGTTCGAAATGAAAGACTTGGGTCCCGCAAAGAAAATCCTAGGCATGGAGATTCACAGGGACTGGAAGCAAGGAAAGATATGGCTCTCGCAGAAGGGGTACATCGAAAGAGTACTACAAAGGTTCAACATGGACAAAGCAAAGCATGTGTCTACTCCTATTGGGGAACACTTCAAGTTATCACTACAGTGTTGTCCAAGAAGCAAGGAGGATACAAACTACATGGCTAAGATACCTTATGCAAGTGCAGTGGGGTCGTTAATGTACGCCATGGTGTGCACGAGACCAGATATCTCTCATGCAGTCAGTTTGGTTAGCAGGTTCATGGCAAATCCGGGAAAGGAGCATTGGGAAGCTGTCAAGTGGATTATGAGATTCCTGAAAGGCTCCACGGATATGAGCATCATGTATTCTAGGGATGCTGAACAGAAGGAAGTTGTGGGCTATGTCGATTCAGATTACGCAGGTGATTTGGATAAAAGAAGATCCACTACTGGGTATGTCTTTACCCTTGGAAGAAATCCTATTAGTTGGAAATCTACGCTACAGAATACAGTTGCCCTTTCAACAACGGAAGCAGAATACATGGCGGCAGTTGAAGCATCAATGGAAGCATTATGGCTTAAAGGTTTGGCTAATACTCTCGGCTTGTCACAACAAACAACTAGCATTCATTGTGATAGTCAAAGTGCAATCCATTTAGCCAAAGATCAGATGTTTCATACCAGAACCAAGCACATTGATGTGAGATATCACAAGATCAGGGATTGGGTTGAAGAAGGGGAGATCCGTCTCAAGAAGATTGACACAGAGGAAAAACCTGCAGACATGCTAACTAAGGTTGTTACTACATAGAAGTTCGAGTTATGCTCGAATTCTATTAAGGTTCTTCATCATTGAAGCATTAGGCACCCTAAGGGGTGTGAAGGGTATCCCAAAACCTTGGGGTACACATAAGGGCAAGCATCAAGGTTCCTACTAACTCAAAGGCTACTGGGAATATAAGCCAAGGTGGAGTTTGTTAGGAATTGTCTTGCATTTCAGAATCTTGCATTCACACTTTCAGCCACTTAAGCAGTGTGAACGAGTGACATTTTTTGGCAGCAGCCATGGCTGCAAAGTCTTGGACGGTGGCAGCCATGGTGAGGAAGCAATAAATGCTTGGAGGGCTATAGTTTTGTGCAGGCCTATGCAGCAGCTCATGGAGACTTTGAAGAGCAGATTTTGGTGACTTTTGGCCACCCTAATCAATGCTTGTGCAGCTGGTGGTTGGAGCTTAAAGCCTATAAATAGGCAGCCTCTCAACCCACCAAAATCATCCAAAGTTTCAGCCTTTCTCTTTAGTTGTTTGTAGTTCTTTCTCTCTTATTTCTTCTAGAGTTAGAGAGTGTTAAGGTGAGAGTTTAGAGAGGTTCTCAAATCCTCTTCTTCATCTCTTGTAAGGAAGAACTATAATCATATACAGCCCTCCCGTGGACGTAGGCAATTTGCCGAACCACGTATATCTTGGTGTCGTTCATTTTAAGTTCTTTGTTTCATTGTTACTTGTTCGATTCCTCACATCTACATGGTCTTGCATTCTCTGATGAAATTTGGATTACCCAGTGTCACAAAATAGGGATCCTCCTCCACAAGGACCTTGCCGGGTGGCGAAAGGGCTTCGCCTCTTTCAAAGCCCTCTTTCGCTTCCTTGCCAGTGTTGAGCCATTGATTGGGATTTGGGTACACCAGAATCCAGAATTGGGTAATGTTGTTTATGTCATGCCTAGGTTTTTATCGGTTGTGGGGCGCAGAATCATCCCCCACAAGGTTGGCCCGTTGGGTATGGAGGGTAGTCCTATTCTATGGGCACCCGTGTTTGAGATCGTCGGTGATTTTGATGGTTCTGCTGGTTTTTTCCTTCATGGGAGGGAGGGGGATGATGACTGCCTATATCCTGGATTGTTCAAGGCTGCTGATAGAAAATGTTATGTGCTTTTTCTTGAAGTTGAGGCTAGACGACTAAGTAATATCGTTAAACTAGTTCACAGCCAATGCTTTGATCATCACATTGGTAGCGGGAATTCAAGATCGTTGGGGTTAGTTGGGACGAAGAGTGCGCCATCAGTGACCTTTAGCCAATTGGCGTTTGGCCATAAAAGAAAGCTAATGCGGACTGTAACTTGCCAGATCCGTCTGAAATTTCCTTATTCGACAAATGGCCTGTTATTTCCTCGTTTGAGGAGCGATGGGGAGAACTTAGAGCAGGATATATTATTACTGTCAGAGAGGAGATCATTGCTTATGAATTTGTACAAGGAGGAGCAAGGTGGTGGTTACAAAAGGTACCTTTCAAGTAGTTTTTGTCATTCCGTTGACTGTGATGATATTCGGGCAAAATGTGTCAAAAGGAAAGGGCCATTCAGCAGATTTAAACAGCTTGTGGGGAGATCAAGCTCAAGCTCAAGCTCAAGAGGCGACAAGGATCATGCTGAGTTTCAAGAGTTTTTAAGGTCAGCTGAAGCTTTTGGTTTGACCTTACGTGCCTCCACAGTGAAGTTATCTTACTATAAAGGTTGGCCAAGTATGTATGAGAGCCACTTTATTCTTCGCAAGTTGCCAGTGCAAGCTCCAAAGGTTGGGAAAGAGTATGCTGGTCTATGGGGAGGTACTTATGGGTGGCCTCCCTGGAAACCTGGGGAGGCTCTCTTCTTTGTTTCACTCTCATAAAAGTCTGAAGGGCAACAACTTGTCGCCACCAAAATACTAGAAGGAACCCACTATGCCCGTCATCCAAACGGCTCGGCATTGTTTGCTGTGAATACTGATGATGAGGTTTCAGGACAGGCTTTTCCTTGAGATACGGATGTTGTTGTTTTGCATGCATTTGCTGGGGAAGGTATTGCGAGCGGGTATAGCCTTCGACGTCCTGGTTCAAAACCTGGATCACTCTTTGTAATTGAAGGTGGATTGCTTGCCTTTGTATGGAAGGAATCCGAGGATGTTTTAACTTTAAAGAATCTGGATATGACAGAGGTTTTGAAGAAGGGTGAGCAGGTTCCTGCTTCATCTCCGGTTTCGAATTTCAGATATTTATCAAGTTCCTACAAAAATGTCTACTCAAGCACTTCCACCTGACCTGACACCTGTCTTCACCGAGGTTTGCGCATTTAAACACAATCTCTGTAATGCTACTCTTGTGAAGTCTCAAGATATATGTTGTTTGAATTTTATCAACAAATCTCTGTGAAGTTTCAAGTTTCTGAACTCTGTTGTTTAATGTAAAGTGAATAAATGCAAAAGATGAAACATGGTACTGCTATTCTTTGTTAAAAATAACATGTACGTCTAAATATCCTTTAGTAGTCAAGTTTTCATCTAATAACATAGACAAAAGCCTTACTAATAACGGACACGACAAAAATACTTCAAATGAACTGAAGAGATAAACATCATGCTGTGCCGGATAGTGTTTCTCCATTAAGCGTACTTACTTGGGACTCGTTACCTAACCTCGGGGTTCTTAAATGGTAAACACCAAAATTTTCAGAATTCAGACTTCCTGAAATCAACTTTTTGAACTATATGTAGACATTGTTCCTTTCCGTGCAAGAACTAAATTAACCAAAGTTGGACCACTTCCTAAAATCACGTTCTTTAAGGGGATGATGTATAGATAAAAGGAGAAGAGATGAAGAGGTGTGCATACACACATACAGTCAGGTTATCAGACTGACTCACCTTTTCACTATACAATCTACAATTTTTGTAAACCACAGAATCGCGAAAAATTCTCCACTTGGGCAACCACTTCTTGAATGCTAGATCATATTATTTATAACCAATTCTTGAATACTAGACCGTCTCCGGTTTTGAAGCAGAGAAAATGCTGCGAAATGGGTTTATAGTATTATTATTGCATTTATATAGGAAAAAGAATATATGGTGTTCAAGTATATAAACATATCTTGTTTGGGCTTCAGAGAATTTGTCTGGTGAAACCGTTGACGTACCTAAAACAGCGAGGACAATACATGAATTCAGGGACTTGGTTGACATTGATCGATTCAAAGAGCATCAAGATATACTGATCATAATAGCCCCTCTTGTTGTCATTGATTGAGTCAAAGCTTAATTAATTGGGATTTGGCACTCTTTTATGCTCCATTTGTTCTGTACTTATATTGTCATTTCTTCTGCTTACTAAGGCTTACCATCGTCCTCAGGTACATCCCCCATCAATCTATTAAAGCTGCAGAATATCACCAATTACACACAAAAAAAAAAACAACTGAAGAATATTATTTGCAAAAAAGTCTCCACATGGGCAACCGCTTCTTGAATAGATCATATTACTTGTAACCAATTGTCACCAAATTGTGTCAAAGCAACTATGAAGTGGATTTATAGTACAAGTAATGCCTTTTTTTGTAACAATGAAAAATGTGGTTCAAGTATAGAAACATGCCTTGTTCAGGCTTCAGTTGAGTCATCTAGTTAAACCGTTGAGGTTCTAAAGCCGCGAGGCCAATTCATGAAATCAAGGACTTGGTTGACACTGATCGATTCGAAGAGCATCATACTTATCATAATAGCCCCTCTTGTTGTCATTGATCAATTCAAAGCTTAATTAATTTGGACTTGACACTCTTTTTATTTTTCCATATGTTCTATACTTTTGTTGTCATTTCTTTCTGCTTCCTAAGCCTTGCAATCTATCTCTAATCCAATTCTCAGGAACACCCACACCCCCCCTCCCCCCGCCAAATCAATCTCTCAAAACTGAATAATTTCACCCATTCCACATTTGAGGTTGTGTTAATTTCATCTATCCCACCTCTGAATTACATCTTATAAGCAGGTTTTTGGTTTCTGGGTTGATCTGAAAGTTTCATCCTTTCTTATTATTGATACTACCACTATTTAATATCTCTTGGTTGTCTTTGTATTGTTTTCAGATTCTGCATGTATGCAAAGATTTCTGTTTGTTAGTTTCCAATTGCGACAATTTAGATATGGTGTCTGATCAGTACAGTGGCTCGAGTTTGCTTGTGGCTCTACCAGAGGATGCCTTGACTGTTGTCAATCAATTCCTCTCCCCTAAGGATGTGTGCAATTTAGGGTCATGTTGCAGGACTCTATATGGTCTTGCATCCTCTGATGAGATTTGGATTTCCCACTGTGAAAAGATTGGAGTTCTCTTCCACAAGGACCTTGTTGAGTGGCGAAAAGGCTTTGCATCATACAAGGCTCTCTTTCGCTTCCTTGCCAGTGTTCATCCCTTGCTTGGGATTTGGGTGAACCAGAACCCGGAGCTTGGTAATGTTGTATTTGTCATGCCTGGTTTCCTTTCGGTTGTGGGGTGCCGGATCATCCCCCAGAAAGTCGGTCCGTTGGGCATGGAGGGTGGTCCTATTCTTTGGGCACCCGTGTTCGAAATCATGGGTGATTTTGATGGTGTTGCTGCTTTTTTCCTTCATGGGAGAGAGGGGAATGATGGTTACCTATATCCTGGCTTGTTCAAGGCTGCTCATAGAAAAAGTAATGTGCTCGTGCTTGAAACTGAGGCTAGACAACTAAGTAATGTTGTTAAACTATTTCGCAGCAAAAGCTTTGATAATCACATTGGTAATGGGATTTCAAGATCACTGAGGTTATTTGGGAAGAACCCGCCATCAGTGCCCTTTAGCAGATTGGCGTCCGACGATAGAAGAAAGCTAATCCAGACTGTAACTTGCCAGATCCGTCTGAAGTTGCCTGATTCGACAAGTGGGCTGTTCTTTCCTTGTCTGAGGAGCGATGGTGAGAATTTTCAGCAGGATATAGTATTATTGTCGGAGAGGAGATCGTTGCTTATGAATTTGTACAAGGAGCAAGGTCGCGGTTACAAAAAGTACATTTCAAGTAGTTTTTGTAATTCTCGCGACGATGATGATGGTTGGGCGCAATGTGCCAAAAGAAAAGGGGTTTACGGCATACTTAAACAGCTTGTCGGGAGATCAAGCTCAAGAGGCGACAAGGAGCATGCTGAGTTTCATGTGTTTTTACGGTCATCGGATGCAATAGGTTTGAGTTTACGTGCCTCCAAGGTGGAGTTATCGTGGGATAGAGGTTGGCCATTTATGTATGATGAGGAGTTTGTTCTTTACAAGTTGCCAGTGCAAGCTCCAAAGATTTGCCAAGAATATGCTGGTCTATGGGGAGGCACTTATGGGTGGCCTCCCGGGAAACCTGGGGAGGCTCTCTTCCTTGTTGCGCTCTCCTATGAAGAATCCGAAGGGCAAGAGCTTCTCACCGCCACCAAAATACCAGAAGGAACCCGCTATGCCGATCATCCAAACGGCTCGATAATGTTTACTGTGAATGCTGACGAGGTTTCAAGACAGCCTTTTCCTTGGGATACAGATGTTGTTCTGTATTCGTTTTCTGGAGAAGGTATTGCGAGTGGGTATGGCTTTCGGTATCCCGGTTCAAAACCTGGCTCACTCTTTGTGATTGAAGGTGGATTGCTTGCCTTTGTATGGGAGGAATCTGAGGATGTTTTGACGTTGAATAAGCTTGATTTGACAGAGGTTTTGAAGAAGGGGAAGCAGGTTCCTGCTTTATCTCCTGTTCTGAATTTCAGTTATTTATCAAGGTCCTACGAAAATGTGTTCTCAAACACTTCCACCTGATATTTGTTGAGGTTTGCTAATTTGAACACAATCTCAGTACTGCTATTCTTATGAAGTCTCACGATATATGTTGTTTGAATGTTATTAACTGTCCCTGTGAAGTCTCAAGTTTCTGAACTCTGTTGTTCATATATAAAGTGAATAAATTCAAAAGGTGAGTCGCTATGCTGCTATTCTTATGAAGTAGTAGTACTTATTCATCTTTAGCATGGCATCTTCAGTTTTCTATTACCTGGGTAACCAATAACATTAATGTCTTCATATGCTTTAGTAGTCAAGTTTCCATCTAATAACAGACACGGCAAGAATATATCAGTTTGATTCAAGACACAAACATCAAGCCGTGCTGGATAGATAAACCCCTGATTTTAGTCATTTTGGGCTGGGCATCCAGTATCCTGTTCAAATCTGCGAGTAAATTCCCTACCTTTTGATATTGATGTATTTTGTCCGTGCAAGAACTAAAATTAATGGAAATTTCCTAATGGAATATCTTTGAACTTGATGCAGCAAAACCATGATGATGATCTAGTGAAAAGGGATTGAATGCAGGTAGCTTTGTGCTTCTGTGAAAACATGGACTATCACCAGCATGTATATGAAAGACCATTAATGTCAAGTCCATTAACAACCACGCACTGGCTCGAACGAGTACACCAGATAAAAATAGCAAAGTTGCAAAAGAATGAGTGGCATAATGATATAGACTCGAAGAGATAAAGCGGAAAGAGAGAATTTCATTGATAATTGAAATGATATTTTAGGATTTAGAGAGCCTGGTCTCTCCCAAAGTCAATAGACTACTTCAATTCTGGTCTTCCGAACTGATACGGCCATCAGCTATTTATTCCTGACAATATCTCCTTAAAATAGAAAATAAAATCTCTTCAGTATATCAGATCAGAATAAAATCTGATACAAATCCGAGAATTACTCAAATACTAATATAAAGTCGAATCAATAATAGCAAAATCAGATTCTCAGAATTCAAATCCCAAATCCTTGGATATCTAACATTCATATTTGACCAGAAAACCTGTAATTTTTGGAACGTGTAGCAATACATTTCAAGGAGAAATGAAAAGACCAGCACCCCCGAGCCCCCGACACTGTAGTACATAAGCTTTATTGTACCTAAAAAAAGTATATTCGCTTCATAAAGAACGGAAATGGCCCTTTTCTTCTAGATTCCTCGTCGTTAATCGCTTTGGTCAATTTCTCCGATATGATATGTTCCAGCACAAGTCCAGGAGCTAGAGGAGGAGATGACACTCTAAACATTCATCTTACTTTAGGTGGTGGCGGTGGCTAATAGAGTATATAGCAACAACATCTGATATTTTAGTTATATAATCACGCGGGCGCACACACACACACACTCACATATATTCAATTTTCTGAAATAAACGTAGGCTTGCAAGTCCTATGTGACAATGGAACGGATTTGTGAGTGTTAGTGGCTTAGCTCCGTGCTTGGGACTGCATCTGACATTGTGGGAATACTTAACAAGGATAATGGGAAATCGAATACCCCCAACTCTATCCCTACACCATACCAGGATTTATATTATGCTACTCCTTTCTTGAATTCACCAAACGCACTCCTCCACAGGCTTAATGGTACTAATCCCAGCCTTCCTCCACATAAACATGGCAATTGTATTTTTGCCGTGAAATGTGTAATTTCCTCTTTCTTACATTATATAAGTTGAAATGCAATAATTGAAAACTCTAGTTTTGTGAAAATATAAGCATCATTAATATTTCTTTAGTTGAAATGCATGTGGTAAACATACTTCATAAACATTAGTAAAAATTGAACATTAACCATGGACAGCGAGGGGTTCTTTAATGGAGAAGCACAAAAAATGAATAACAATAAACAGTACCTCTCTTCTAGCACTATACAATCTACAATTTAGAAAAAAAACCACTGACGAATATTATTCGCGAAAAAGTCTCCACATGGCAACCATTTCTCGAATACTATATCATACTGGTATTACTTATAACCATTTGTCACCAACTTGGCTCAAAACAACTATAGAAGCAGAGAAAATGCTACAAAATGGATTTATATACTTGTATTGCATATATATATATATATATATATAGAAATATCCGCAGGAATCCGGAAATCCCGCCCAGCGTCACAAACTTTTATATATATATATGAACTTTTGACAGAAAACCCCCTTGCAGTATCGTTTTGATGACACTTAGCTACCAACAGTATTGATTTTGTCACAAAACCTCCCTGCAGTTTAACTTTTACAGACATCTGGCACATTTTTTTAACGGATGTTAAGTTTGAGTTGTTAACGGCCGTTAACCTCATTACGGAGGGGTCAAAATCGTCTTTCTCCTTTTTATTTTTTTTTCTTTTTTATTCTTCTTCATTTTCGTCTTCCCTCCTCCTCTTCTTCCCCAACCATCTCCACCACCACCAGACCACACCGCACCAACACCACAACCACACCACCACACCCACCAATACCACCAATCAACTCTCTGTTCTCTCAATTTCTCCCTCTCTGCCTAGAGACCTTCGAAAACTCGGACTCCCTCTTCTTCCCTCTCCATCGATCAATCTAGGGTTCCGAAAGAAGTTGTATTTTTTCAGGTGGTGGAGAGGACGGTGGTGGAGGGGATCTGGAGGAGGAGAGGAAGAAGAAGAAGCAGGGGAGATTGTCGGCGGAGGCGTTGACTTCGATTTCTGCTCCTCTCCGGCGTCGGCGGCGGTGTAGGTAACCTAGATTTCTTCTCTCCTTTTGGATCTAGATCTGCTCGTCTCTCTTCTCTCTGCTCTCTCTCTGGCTGTGTTACTGGCTCTCGTGGTTGGTGGTCGCCGTTGGTCCGCTGGTGGAGGTGGAGGAGGTGGTTTGTGTGGTTGTTGTAGAGTTGTTGTGGTGGTTTGTGTGGTTGTTGTTGTGGTGTTGGTGGCTGTGGTGTGGGCTTCTGGTGGTGCACAGTGGATAAAATAGAGGTGGTGATGATGGAGGGGGCGATGGTTGATTGGTGGCGGTGGGAGTGGTGGTAAGAGGAGACAACAGAGAAGGAGAAGGAGAAGAAAAATAAGAAAATAAAAAAGAAAAAATAGCAAATAAAATAGGAAAAGAAGGTAATGGACCATATTGTCCCCTCTTAAAGTATAAAAATACTAAAATGGGACCTACTTATTTAACGGAAGTTAACGGTGTTAGTCAACTGGAGCCAAGTGTCCGAAAATTACAAAGTGCGGGGAGGTTTTGTGACAAAATCAATACTGTTGGTAGCTAAGTGTCAGCGAAACGATACTGCAAGGGGGTTTTCTGTCAAAAGTTCTATATATATTTATATACTAGTATTGCATTTATATATATATATATATATATATATATATATATATATATATATATATATATATAGATATATATATCTATATATATATATAGATATATATAACAATGAAAAATGTTGTTCAAGTATATAAACATATCTTGTTTGGGCCTCCGAGGAGTCGTCTGGTGAAACCGTTGAAGAACCTAATGCGGCGAGGCCAGTACATGAATTCAGGGACTTCGTTGACATTGATCGATTCAAAGAGCATCAAGATATACTGATTATAATAGCCCTTCTTTTTTTCATTGATTGAGTCAAAGCTTAATTTATTTGGATTTGGCACTCTTTTATACTCCATTTGTTCTATACTTTATTGTCATTTCTTCTGCTTGCTAAGGCTTGCCATCATATCTATCTCTAACCCAATTCTCAGGTACATCCCCCATCAATCTATCAAAGTAGCATAAATTCACCAATTCCACATTTCAGGTTACGGTAATTTCATTCAACCCACCCCTGATTACATCTTATTACCAGGTTTTTGGTTTAATGGCAGGTTGTTGGCTGATGGGCTGAACTCAAAGTTTCAGCCTTTGTTGTTATCGCTACTGCTACTGTTAACCGGCTATTTGGTAGGAGGTCTTTGTATTGTTTTGAGATTCTGCAGAAATTCAAAGATTTTTGTTTGTTAGTAGCAGATTGTTGTTATAGCCTGCATATATATGATGCCTGGTCAGTGTGGCTCTAGTTTGTTTGTGGCTCTACCAGAGGATGCCTTGACCATTATCAATCACTTTCTCTGCCCTAAGGATGTGTGCAATTTAGGGTCATGCTGCAGGACTCTACTTGGTCTTGCATCCTCTGATGAAATTTGGATTACCCAGTGTCTGAAAATAGGGATCCTCCTCCACAAGGACCTTGTCGGGTGGCGAAAGGGCTTTGCCTCTTACAAGGCTCTCTTTCGCTTCCTTGCCAGTGTTGAGCCATTAATTGGGATTTGGGTACACCAGAATCCAGAATTGGGTAATGTTGTTTATGTCATGCCTAGTTTTTTATCGGTTGTGGGGCGCCGAATCATCCCACAAAAGGTCGGTTCGTTGGGTATGGAGGATAGTCCTATTCTGTGGGCACCCGTGTTTGAAATAATGGGTGATTTTGATGGTTCCACTGCTTTTTTCCTTCATGGGAGGGAGGGGGATGATGATTACCTATATCCTGGCTTGTTCACAGCTGCTGATAGAACATGTAACGTGCTTTTTCTTGAAGTTGAGGCTAGAGCTAGACGACCAAGTAATGTGGTTACACTAGTTCGCAGGCAAAGATTTGATGGTGACATTGGTTGTGGTATTTCAAGATCATTGAGGTTAGTTGGGAAGAAGAACCCGCCATCAGTGACCTTTAGCCGATTGGCGTTGGACGATAGAAGAAAGCTAATGCAGACTCTAACTTGCCAGATCCGTCTGAAGTTGCCTTATTCGACAAGTGGGCTGTTATTTCCTCGTTTAAGAAGCGATGGTGAGAATTTCCAACAGGATATAGTCTCACTGTCGGAGAGGAGATCATTGCTTATGAAAATGTACAAGGAGGAGCAAGGTGGCGGTTACAAAAAGTGCCTTTCAAGCTGTTTCTGTAATTCTCTAGATAGTGATGATGGCCGGGCACAATGTTCCAAAAGAAAGGGGGTTTTCGGCAGACTTAAACAGCTTGTGGGGATATCAAGCTCAAGAGGCAACGAGGAGCATGCTGAGTTTCATGAGTTTTTAAGGTCAGCTGATGGTATAGGTTTGACTTTACGTGCCTCCACAGTGAAGTTATCTTATTATAATGGTTGGCCAAATATGTATGACAGCCACTTTGTTCTTCACAAATTGCCGGTGCAAACTCCAACGATTTGCAAAGAATATGATGGTCTATGGGGAGGCACTTATGGGTGGCCTCCTGGGAGACCTGGGGGGGGGGGGCTCTCTTCTTTGTTTGGCTCTCTTATGAAGAATCCGAAGGGAAACACCTTCTTATCGCCAACAAAATACTTGAAGGAACCAACGATGTTCGTTATCCAAACGGCTCGAAAATGTTTACTGTCAATACAGAGGAGTTTTCAGGACAGCGTTTTCCTTGGGCTACAGATGTTGTTCTGGATGCATTTCCTGGTAAAGGTGTTACGAGCAATTATGGCTTTCAATATCCTGGTCCAAAACCTGGCTCACTCTTTGTGATTGAAGGTGGATTGATTGCCTTCGTTTGGGAGGAATCCGAAGACGTTTTGACATTGAAGAAGGTTGATCTGACAGAAGTTTTGAAGAAGGGGAAGAAGGTTCCTGCTTTATCTCCGGTTTTGAATTTCACATATTTATCAAGGTCCTACAAGAATGTCTACTCAAACACTTCCACCAGACCTGACACCTATCTTCACTGAGCTTTGCACACTTAAACACTATCTTTTTAATACGTAAAAAAATGTTGTTTGTATCGAGAATGTTATCAACAATCTCTATGAAGTCTCAAGTTTCTGAAATCTGTTTTTCATTTATGAAGTGAAATAATGCTGAATTAGAATTGATCTACTGTTGGTCTTATGTAGCGTTTCATCTAAAATCTTCAATTACCTGGGTGAGAAATAACATGTATATATGTCTTCATATCCTCTATCAACAGCAAGTGCCATGTACTGATCTTCAGCTGAGCTCTTAGCTACTACTGATTGCTTTTTAGATTTCCAAGACACAAGGCAGTGACCAAGGTAAACTAGATAGCCAGAAGTAGGTATTCTGCTGTCAAGACATCCTGCCTAGTCTAGATCTGAATAAGCCGGAAGATGAAGAGAAGAGATAGGAGGAAATAATATAACCTGGGTGGCTGTCCCCTTGAGATATCTCAGAATGTGGTGAACTGCTGAAAGATGATGAGTGGTAGGATGTGCAACAAACTGGTTCAATTTTTCTACTGAATAACATAGAGCAGGCATGGTGTTGCAAAGGTAGAGAAGTAACCTATCAATTGATTCAATTGTCTATAAGCTGCACTGTTCTGATCATATAAAGCAGTGCCCATGTGCATACTGAGTATGATAGAAGCAGACATGGATGAAGACGCTGGTTTGCACTCCAAAATAGCCAGCTGAAGAAAGGATCTCATGAGCAAACTTCTGTTGACAGATGAATATACCTGCATCATTCCTTTCGACTTCAGAACCCATAAAGAAAGATAAGGAGTACAAAACCTTAAAAGCTTGAAGACTTAATCTAACTAGGTCTTGTAGACTAGGTCTTGAAGTGGTGGAGAGCAGAGACTGGTGTGGCTGTCAACACTATGTCATCCACATAAATTAGGAGGTAGCATTGCTAAGTAGCACTCTCTTTGACAAAGAGAGTGTGATCAGATTTACACTGCACAAAACCCAAGTCAACGACTGTGTCGGATTTTTTTTAGAAACCACTCCTGGAGGCCTGTTTGAGACCATAAACTAGGATGTGGCGTTGCTAAGTAGCTAGGAGGTAGCATTGCTAGAGGCCTGTTTGAGACCGTAAACTAGGAGGTAGTATTGCTAAGTAGCACTCACTTGGACAAAGACAGTGTAGTCAGAACTCAGATTTACACTGCACAAAACCCAAGTCAATGTTGTCTGAAAGTATTAGAAACCACTCCTAGAGGCCTGTTTAAGACCATGAAGAGATTTCTTCACCTTACAAACCAATTCAGGATCATGCATTTGATTTGCAGTGCGTACGCTTTATAAAGAACGGAAATGGCCCTTTTCTTCTAGATTCCTCATTTTTTATGCCATTATAACCGTGCAAATAGGTAATCACGTAGTCAATTTCTCAGATATGATATGTTCCAGCACAAGTCCAGGAGCTAGAGGAGCAGATGACACTTGAAACATTCATCTTAGTTTAGGCGGTGGCGGCGGTGGCTAATGGAATATATAGCAACAGTATCTGATATTTTAGTTATATACTCTAGCGTGCGCACACTCACACACATATATATTCAATTTCTAAAATAAAAGTAGGCTTGCATGTCCTGTATGACATTGGAACGGATTTTTTTTAGAAGGACATTGGACGGATTTGTGAGTGTAAGTGGCTTAGCTCCGTGCTTGGGACTGCATTAGCAACACTTCCACTGCTCCGACATTGTGATCTTCTCAGCACCGTCCAAATTTAATCCCACATAATCACATCACCATGCTGGGAATCGATAACAATGATAAGGGGGAATCGAATACCCCTAACTCTATCCCTACACCACCATCTTATACACCTTACCAGGATTCCTATTTATATCATTCCTTTCTTGAACTCACCAAACGTGCTCCTAGTCGATAGATAGAAGCTAGTTTCATGATCTGAGCAAGACTTCGGAAGTCCCAACTCCCAACAACATTTTGAGCAAAATTGCACGGAAAGAGGGACACTTAACTTGGTCCTCGATATTACGAAAGACCGGCAAGTAAGAAATCTTACAAGCTAATCACATGATCAACAAACTTATTCTTACATGTTAAACCCAAGTTTTTCGGAATTTCAATTTTCATTCAAATCTGATTAGGCAATTCGGAGGCATTTTCGTATTGTTGTCTTTTCCATCAAAGGGGATAAGTGAAGGGTTGGGGCTATATGGTACTAGCCTTCTTCCACAGAAACTTGGCGAGTGTATTTTTGCCGTGCAAGGTCTAATTTCCCCATTCTTGCAATGTAAGTAAGTAATTGAAAATGTGAGTTCTGTGAAAACATTGGCATCAACAGCATTTCTTTAGTTGACATGTATGTGCCAAACATACTTCATAAAGGTTAGTCAAAATTGAACAGAAAGCATGGACAATGAGGGGTTCTTTAGTGGAGGAACACCAAAAACAAAAAAATAACGAAAAAAAGAACCACTGAAGAATGTTATTCGCGAAAAAGTCTTTACTTGGGCAACCAGCTGCAAAATAACATAAAGGCGATCACTTGTTGAATAGATCATATTACTTATAATCTTTTTCACCAACTTGGTTGAAAACAACTATGGAAGCAGAGAAAGTACTGTGAAGTGAATTTATGGTACTAGTATTGTATTTATATAATATAATAATGAAAAATGTTGTTCAAGTATATAAACATATATCCTGCTTTGGTTTCCGAGGAGTCGTCTGGTAAAACCGTTGAGGTACCTAAAGCGGCGAGGCCAATACATGAATTCAGGGACTTGGTTGACATTGACCGATTCAAAGAGCATCAAGATATACTGATTATAATAGATCCTCTTTGCTGTCATTGATGGAGTCAAAGCTTAATTAATTTGGCTTTGCACTCTTTTATACTCCACTTGTTCTATAATGTTATTGTGATATCTTTTGCTTGCTAAGGCTTGCCATCATCTACCTTCAATCCAATTCTCAGGTACATCCCCCATCAATTTCACCCATTCCACATTTCAGGTTGTGGTAATTTCATCCAACCCACCTCTAATTACATTTTAAAACCAGGTTTTTGGTTTAATGCCAGGTTTTTGGTTTAGGGCTGAACTGAAAGTTTCATCCTTTGTTATTATCGCTACTGCTACTGTTAACCAGCTCTTTGGTTGGAGGCCTTTGTATTTTTTTAGATTCTAAATATATACAAAGTTGTTTGTTTGTTAGTAGCCAATTGTTATCGCCTGCATATATATGGTGTCTGATCAGTGTGGCTCTAGTTTGTTTGTGGCTCTACCAGAGGATTCCTTCACCCTTGTCAATCAATTTCTCTCCCTCAAGGATGTGTGCAATTTAGGGTCATGCTGCAGGACTCTACGTGGTCTTGCATCCTCTGATGAGATTTGGATGATCCAGTGTGAGAAAATTGGAATTCTCCCCCATGAGGATGTGATTGAGTGGCGAAAGGGCTTTGCCTCTTACAAGGCACTCTTTCGCTTCCTTTTCAGTGTTGAGCCATTGATTGGGATTTGGGTACACCAGAATTCAGAATTGGGTAACGTTGTTTATGTCATGCCTAGTTTTTTATCGGTTGTGGGGCGCCGAATCATCCCCCAAAAGGTCGGTTCGTTGGGTAGTCCTATTCAATGGGCACCCGTGTTTGAAATCTTGGGTGATTTTGATGGTTCCGCTGCTTTTTTCCTTCATGGGAGGGAGGGGGATGATGATTACCTATATCCTGGATTGTTCAAGGCTTTTGATAGAACATGTAATGTGCTTTTTCTTGAAGTTGAGGCTAGACAAAGCTTTGACCATGACATTGACAGTGGGATTTCAACATCACTGAGGTTAGTTGGGAAGAAACCGCCATCAGTGACCTTTAGCCAATTGATGTTAAACGATAGAAGAAAGCTAATGCAGACTCTAACTCGCCAGATCCGTCTGAAGTTGCCTTATTCGAAAAGTGGGCTGTTATTTCCCTGTTTGAGGAGCGATGGGGAGAATTTCCAGCAGGATATAGTATTACTGTCGGAGAGGAGATCTTTGCTTATGAATTTGTACAAGGAGCAAGGTGGGGGTTACAAAAAGTACCGTTCAAGTACTTTTTTCAATTCTCTCGAAGTTGATGAGTTTGCACAATATAAAAGAAGAAAAGGGGTTTTTGGCAGAGTTAAGCAGCATGTGGGGAGATCATGCTCAAGAGGCAACAAGGCGCATGCTGAGTTTCATCAGTTTTTGAGGTCAGCTGATGCAATTGGTTTGATCTTGCGTGCCTCCACAGTGAATTTATCTTATTATAAAGGTTGGCCGTACATGTATGACTACCACTTAGTTCTTCACAAGTTGCCGGTGCAAGCTCCAGCGATTGGCCAAGAAGAATATGCTGGTCTATGGGGAGGCACTTACGGGTGGCCTCCTGGGAAACCTGGGGGGGCTCTCTTCTTTGTTTGCCTCTCTTATGAAGAATTCGACGGGCAACACCTTCTCATCGCCAACAAAATACTAGAAGGAATTAACGATGTTCATCATCGAAGTGGCTCAATAATGTTTGCTGTTAATACAGAGGAGTTTTCAGGACAGCCTTTTCCTTGGGATACGGATGTTGTTCTGGATGCATTTCCTGGTAATGGTATTGCGAGCGGGTATGGCCGTCTACAACCCGGTCCAAAACCTGGATCACTCTTTGTGATTGAAGGTAGTTTGCTTGCCTTCGTATGGGAGGAATCCGGAGACGTTTTGACATTGAAGAGGCTTGATTTGACAGAGGTTTTGAAGAATGGGGAGCAGGTTCCTGCATTATCTCTGGTTTTGAATTTCAGATATTTGTCAAGGTCCTAGAAAATTTCTACTCAAAAACTTCCACCTGACCCCTGTCTTCATTGAGGTTTGCACATTAAACACTATTTTATTTATACGTATGTAAATAAAATGTCGTTTGTATCCAGAATATTATCAGCAATATGTATGACGTCTCAAGTTTCTGAAATCTGTTGTTCATGTTTAAGTGAATAAGTGCTGAATTAGAATCGATCTACTGCTGGTCCTATGTAATAGCATATGTTCATCTTTAGCTGTCACATGTAAAATTTTCTATTACCTGGCGAGAAATAACATGCGTGTCTTCATATCCTCTATCAAATAACAGATAAGGATGCCATACTAGTAACAGACGCTGCAAGAGTACATTAATTGAATTAAAAGAATTAACCTCATTCTGTGCAGGAGAGATAAACCCTGAGCTTATGCATTGTGGGCTGTGCATCTAGAATAGCAGAATCCTCTCTATCCATTCTGAGTGCTCACGACTGAACTCATTGTGAGTGAAGGTGAACTGCTTGCCTTGGTGTGATTGAAGAATTTAAACCCCAAACTTTCAGAATTCAGATGTCGTTCAAGTATCCTGGGTCAAAACCTGGATCACTCTTTGTGGAAGGAAGGAATCGAAGGATGTATTGACACTGAAGAGGCTTGATTTGAGTATATAAAGATCATCTAAAAAAAAATTATCCAAAATTTTAACAGGATATACAAATGCAAATTCAGGCATCTAAATATATGTAGTCAAGTTCCCATAATAATAATAAATAACAGATGAGAGTAGATTTGAAAGCTATGGCATGAGCAAATATTACATAAGGAAAAACTAAGTGAGCCGAGGTTCTCAAAGAACAAATGCTTCTGGAGTCAAGCGCCGAAATGGTCATGCTTTGCCATTGGCTGCACTGGCCAAACTTACATAATGGACTGGTTGAGATATTTAGTTGTTTCGGGTTTAGATGGGGCTCATTCACTGGTGTGTTGGTGTTTGAGATGGACATAGGTAGGAATTCATTAAAATTTTGAAGTCTATCCTCGGCCCGTTGAGCCGTATCCATTTTTTTGCCCAATCTAAGAGGATTCAGCAGCAACACTTCAGCTCATATATCTTCTCTTAGGCCTTTAATCAAAGTTCCTTCTAGAACATTCTCTGAAAAATCATTGAAAGGATAGGCTATAGACTTAAATCGCTTTCGCTACCCTCTAACAAATGTGTTCTGCTTGATCCAAAAAAATGTTGCGTACGATGAGCCATCATGGACTGGCTTGCACCGCTGAAGGACTAATGCCTTCATTTTCGCCCAAGTTCTTTCCAGACATCTCTTATGCTCCCACTGAAACCATACAAGTGCATCACCTTCTAACCCAATAATAGAAGACTCAATGTTCTGAGACTCTGTTAGACTATTGAGAGTGAAGTACTTCTCAACGCGAAAAATCCAACCATCAGGATTAACTCCATCAAATGTTGGCAGCTCCAGACAACGGGACAAGCCATTAGGATGAAAAACAGGTTCTGGAATCACCACTTGGGGAGGCAAATACAGTTGTTTGGAGTCTCGTTCCCTGGCTAATTTCCCTCGGCGCTGGAGGAACAGGTGACACTTGAAACAATCATTTTACTTGAGGTGGTAGTTGTGGTTGTGGCAAACGCTAATAAAGTATATAGCAACAATCTAGGTACCCTCTAAAAACTGTCAACAGGGAACATATAGCCATTCAATTATAAAATGTCTCAAGACATTTTGATCCGTTAATTTTCCATTCTTTTTTATTAACACAAATTATTAAAAAGTTAATTCAGTTTAAGCAAATAAAGAATAAGATGTTGTTTACATCTTCGAAAATTTCTCTATTTCTTAATCAGTTATTCAACCTAATTCGAACATTACCTCTTACTTCACCAGTATTTAGTTAGATCAGTGTTCATTTGTAACTTCGATTTATTAAAGAATAGAATATGTGCCGAAAGATTACTCCTAATTTATATATTTGTTTCTACAGTGCCCGACAGGCCCGTGTCATTTCCTATTATCTTCTGATATGTTAGTTTAATATATAAATAAATATATCTAGATGTATGTATGTGTGTGTGTATATATTCAATTTCTGAAATAAAAGTAGGCTTGCTAGTCCTATAACCATTGGAGCGGATCTGTTCTTAAGACTGCCGTAGCAACACTTGGGAAAGTGCCACCTTTCACTGCTCCGACATTGTGACCTTCTTAGCACCCTCCAAATTTAATCCCACACAATCCCGTCACCATGGTAGGAATCCTTAAATAACAATAAGGGGGAATTGAATATCACTAACTCTATCCCTACACCACCATCTTATAAACTTTACGAGGATTCATATTACTGTACTCTTTTCTTGAACTCACCAGACGTGCTCCTAGTCGATAGATAGCAATAATTTGAGAAAAAAATTACACTGCAAGAGGGACATATAACTTGGTCTTCGATATAATTGAAGACCGGGCAAGTAAGAAATCCTAGAAGCTGATCCCATGATCAACAAGCAGATTCTTACATGTTAAACCCCAAGTTTTTCAGAATTTTAGATTTTAATAAAATCTGGTTAGGAAATTGGGAGGCTTTGTCGTATTGTTGTCTTTTCGATCAAAGGGGAGAAGTGACGGATTGGAGCTTAATGGTAAAAGACCAGGACTAATTATTAGTATTGTTGTGGTGTGATGGCATGGAGGACATAACTTTGTCCTCAAACTAACCCAAAAAATAAGCCACTGAAGAATATTATTTTCGAAAAGGTATGCCCATGGGCAACCACTTCTTGAATAGTAGACCATATTACTTATGACTAATTGTCACCAAATTGGCTTAAAACATCTATGGAAGCAGAGAAAATGCTACGAAATTGATTTATAGAACTAGTATTAAGTTTGTATTTGTTATTGAAAAATGTTGTTCAAGTATGTGAACATATCTTGTTTGGGCTTCTGAGGAGTCGTCTGGTGGAACCGTTGAGGTACCTAAAGCGGCGAGGCCAATACATGAACTCAGGGACTTGGTTGACATTGATCGATTCAAAGAGTTTCAAGATAATAGCCCCACTTGGTTGTCATTGATCGATTCAAAGCTTCATTAATCTGGACTTGGCATTCTTTTGCACTCCATTTGTTCTACATTTTTATTGTCATTTCTTCTGCTTGTTTAAGCCTTGCCATCTATTTAACTGCAGAATTTCACCAATTCCACAATTCAGGTTGCGATAATTTCATTTAACCCACCTCTGAAATATAACCAGGATTTTGGTTTAATACCTGGTTTCTGGGTTGATCTGAAAGTTTCATCCGTTTCTTATTATCAATACTACTACTATTTTTGCTAGCTCTTATTGTCATTTCTTCTGGTTGTCTTCGTATTGTTTTCAGATTCTGCATATACAAAGATTTCTGTTTTCAAATTCTGCCAATATATGGTGTCTGATCAGTACTGTGGCTCTAGTTTGTTTGCGGCTCTTCCAGAGGATGCCTTGACCGTTGTCAATCAATTCCTCTCCCCTAAGGATGTGTGCAATTTGGGGTCATGCTGCAGAACTCTACATGGTCTTGCATCATCTGATGAGATTTGGATTGCCCACTGTAAGAAAATTGGAATTCTCTACTCAAAAAAAAGAAGAAAAAGAAAAGGAAAGTGGAATTCTCCCCATGAGGATGTTATTGAGTGGCGAAAGGGCTTTGCATCATACAAGGCCCTCTATCGCTTCCTTGCCAGTGTTCATCCCTTGCTTGGGATTTGGGTTCACCAGAATCCAGAATTGGGTAATGTTGTTTATGTCATGCCTGGTTTTCTTTCAGTTGTAGGGTGCCGAATCATCCCTCAAGAGCTTGGTCCGTCGGGTATGGAGGGTAGTCCTATTCTATGGGCACCCGTGTTTGAAATCATCGGTGATTTTGACGGTTCCGCTGCTTTTTTCCTTCATGGGAGGGAGGGTGATGATGGCTTCCTTTATCCTGGCTTGTACAAGGCTGCTGATAGAAAAAGTAATGTGCTCTTGCTTGAAGCTGAGGCTAGACAACAGAGTAATGTCGTTAAACTAGTTCGCAGCAAAAGCTTTGATCATCAGAATAGGTTAGCCAGGAAGCACGCGCCATCAGTTCCCTTTAGCCAATTGGCGTTTGATGATAGAGGAAAGCTAATCGAGACTGTAACTTGCCAGATCCGTCTAAAGTTGCCTGATTCGACAAGTGAGCTGTTATTTCCTCATCTGAGGAGTGATGGGAAGAATTTCCAGCATGATATAGCATTATTGTGTGAGAGGAGATCGTTGCTTATGAATTTGTACAAGGAGCAGCAAGGTGGTGATTACAAAAGGTACATTTCAAGTAGATTTTGTCATTCTCTCAACTATGATGATGGTTGGGTACATTGTCCCCAACGAAAAGGGGTTTTCAGCAGACTTAAACAGCTTGTGGGGAGATCAAGCTCAACCTCAAGAGGTGAAAAGGAGCATGCCGAGTTTCATAAGTTTTTAAGGTCAGCTGATGCAATAGGTTTGAGTTTACGTGCCTCCACTGTGAAGTTACCTTATTATAATGGTTGGCCACGTATGTATAACAGCCATTTTCTTCACAAGTTGCCAGTGAGAGCTCCAAGGATTGGCAAAAAGTATGCTGGTCTATGGGAAGGCACTTATGGGTGGCCTCCTGGAAGACCTGGAGAGGCTCTCTTCTTTGTTTCGCTCTCTTATCAAGACTACGGACGTAGGCTTCTTGTCGCCACCAAGATACTAGAAGGAACCAATTATGCTCACCATCCGAACGGCTCAATAATGTTTAAGGCGGATACAGAGGATGTTTCTGGACAGGCTTTTCCTTGGGATGAGGATGTTGTTGTTCTGGATGCATTTCCTGGAAGAGGTATTGTGAGGACCGGGAATGGCTTTCGATTTCCTGTTTTAGAACCTGGATCACTCTTTGTGATTGAAAGAGGATTGCTTGCCTTTGTATGGGAGGAATCCGAGGTTATTTTCACACTGAAGAGGCTTGATTTGACCGCGGTTTTGAAGAAGGGGAAACAGGTTCCTGCTTTATCTCCGGTTCTGAATTTTACATATTTATCAAAGTCCTTCAAAAATGTCTACTTAAACACTTCCACCTGACCTGACACCTGTTTTCACCAAGGTTTGCGCACAATCTCTGTACTGCTATTCTTATCAAGTCTAGATATATGCTGTATGTTTCCAGAATGTTATGAGCAATCTCTATGAAGTCCCAAGTTTCTGAACTCTGTTGTTAATACGAAAGTGAATAAATGCAAAAGATGAAATTCTTATGTACTACGTACTTGTTCTTCTTTAGCGTTGCATCTAAATTTTTCTATGACCTGGTTAAGAAATAACATGTATGTCTTCATGTCCTTTAGCAGTCAAGTTCCCATCTAATAACAGATTCGGATGCCATACTAATAACAAACATGCAAGAATACATCAAGTCAATAAAAGAGATCAACACCATGCTCTGCCGGATAGATAAATCCCTGATCGTAATCATTCTGGGCTGTGCATCCAGAAGATCTGCAGAATAGTGTCTCTCCATTGTGTGTGCTTACATGGGTCGCGTTGACTAACCTCAGGGTTCTTACATGTTAAACCCCAAGTTTTTCAGAATTCAGAATGCTGTTCAAATCTGTGAGGAAGTTATCTACTTTCTCTGATAGTCCCATGTGAGAATAAAATGTAGATATGGTTGTTGTATCTTTTCCTGCAAGAACTAAATTAACGAAAGATGGACCACTTCCTAAAATCTTGAAATTTAACGGGATGATGTGGCGATAAAAGGACAAAAGATGAAAATCATTGGCGGAGAGCATATACAGTCAGACCGACTTACCTTTTGTGAAAACATGGACTATCAGCAGCATGTATTTGAAAGACAAGTGTAAGACAAGGTAAAAGATCATTAATGTCAAGGCAATTAACAACCACGCAGTGGCAGTACACATAAAGATTGAAAAGTTACAAAATATGAACATTTTAAACAATCAGAGGCACGTATGGGCAGAAAACCTGTAATTTTCTAGGGGACCCTCCTGCATCAGCCTCTTCGTTTCGACCTTGGACCCCACCAGCACAAGGCTCCTTCTCACCCCCAACCACGCCCATTCTTGGGATTTTGCCAACGATGCGGGACTCAGGGGCTTCGTATTCTCCAGTGCCCGCAATTTGGTTGGCTCTTACAACAGTTGGGCTCCAGCACCACTCGCCCACCCGCGCCACAGCCTTCGTCTCCGCCGTCCAGCTATTCGGGCTGGGCTCATGTCGCCACGGCTTCTTCTGGTACATCCTCTAGGACTCCCACTTGGTTACTTGACTTAAGGGCCACACATCCTTGCATCAGCCTAATCAGCACTCAGAAAATGTCATAATTGGTGATGGCACAACCTTACCAATCACCCATATTGGTTCAATGTCACTCTACTCTCATTCCCGTTCCTTTGTCTTATCTGATGTTCTTTGTGTTCCATCAATGGAAAATAATCTTACATATGTTTCTAAGGAATGTTCTTCTAACAACCTCACTGCTAAATTCTCGTCTTCTGTTTTGTCTTGACTGATCGTACTACGGGGGCGCTCCTTCTGGCCGGTCAACTTAAAAACGGCGTCTCTGAGTGGCCAGCTCCTTCTGCTCCCTCCTTGGCACTCGTGCCTCAGTCTCGTCCCTCTGCTCTGTCTTGGCATCATCGTCTTGGGTATCCCGCTAATCCAATTTGGCAACACTTGTTTTCTAAGTTTTCTCTTCTAGTTAGTAATCGTTCTTTTCAATCATGTAATGCATGCGAATGTACGAAGAGTCATAATCTAGCCTTTTCTAATTCCAGTTTACGGTCCTAGCGACCTCTAGATTTGTCTTTTACGGTGTTTGGACGTCTCCTATCTTTTCTCATGATGGAATGAAATACTATGTTATCTTTGTCGGTCATTTTACCAAATACGTCTGGTTCTGCTAGTTTGAAACGTAAATCTCAAGTTCAAGATACCTTCACTCGCTTTCGTGCAATCGTTGAAAATTTCTCTCTTTTCCAATCAAAGCCCTCTACTCTAACAATGGGGGAAAATTATATGCTCTTCGTCCCTATCTCTCCACTCGCGGCATTACTCACCTAACTACGCTACCCCACACGCCCGAGCACAATGGGTATGCCGAGCGTCCTCATCGCCACATTGTCGAGACTGGACTTGCTCTCCTTCCCCTTTCAATCTATCTCTTAACATTTACATTGAATACCCCTAACTCTATCCCTACACCACCATCTTATACACCTTACCAGGATTCATATTACTGTACTCCTTTCTTCAACTCACCATATGCGCTCCTAGTCGATGGATAGCATTATGACAAAGTTAAATAAACAAAGACCTTGGAAGTCCCAACTCCCAACAACTATTTTAGCAAAACTACACGGCAAGAGGGACATAGAACTTGGTCATCGATATAACAAAAGACCGGGCAAGTAAGAAATCTTAGGAGCTGATCAAATGATCAACAAACACATTCTTACATGTTAAACCCCAAAATTTTCAGACTTTCAGACTCTACTCAAATCTGATAAGGCAATTTGGAGGTGTAGTCATACTGTTGTCTATTCTATCCTTGGGGGATAAGTGAAGAGTTGGAGATGGTACTAACCCCGGCCTTCCTCAATAGAAACTGGGCGGTCGTACTTTAGCGTGCAAGGATCAATTTCCCCATTCTTACATTATAAGCAAGTAATTGAAAACACTAGTTTTGTGAAAACATGGGTATCATCAGCATTTATTTAGTTGAAAACTTGAATTGCATGTGGTGAACATACTTCATAAAGATTAGTCAACATTGAACATAATGAGGGGGGCTTAGAGGAGGAACACCAAACAAATTAAGAACAAATGAATAATTCTAATTCCCACTGAAACATTATCTCTCTTCTAGCACTGTACAATCTACAGTCACAAAAAAAGCCATTGAAGAATGTTATTCCCGAAAAGTCTCCACATGGGCAACCACTTCTTGAATATATCATAATACTTATAACCAATTGTCACCAACTTGGCTCAAAACAACTATGGAAGCAGAGAACATGCTATGAAATGGTTCAATACCAGGTCTCTGGTTTAATATCGGGCAAGTAAGAAATCTTCTGAGGAGTTGTCTGGTTAAACCGTTGAGGTACCTAAAGCGGCGAGGCCAATACATGAATTCAAGGACTTGGTTGACATTGATCGATTCAAAGAGCATCAAGATATACTGATAATAGCCCCTCCTGTTGTCAATGATCGAGTCAAAGCTTAATTAATTTGGATTTGGCACTCTTTCATACTCCATTTGTTCTATACTTTTAATCGTCATTTCTTCTGCTTGCTAAGCCTGGCCATCTATCTCTGATCCAGTTCATATAGGTACACTCCCCCCCCCCCCCCAATCAATCTCTCAACATTGCGGGATTTCATCCATTCCACATTTCAGGTTGCGGTAATTTCATATAACCCACCTCTGAATTACATCTTATAACCAGGTTTTTGGTTTCTGGGTTGATCTGAAAGTTTCATTCTTTTTTTTTTTTTTTTTTTTTATTATCGATACTACTACTATTTACTAGCTCTTGGTTGGTTGTATTTGTATTTTTTTCAGATTCTGCATACATGCAAAGATTTCTATTTGTTTGTAGCCAATTGTTATAGCCTATTTATGGTGTCTGATCAGTACTGTGGCTCTAGTTTGCTTGTGGCTCTACCAGATGATGCCTTGACTGTTGTCAATCAATTTCTCTGCCCTAAGGATGTGTGCAATTTGGGATCATGTTGCAGAACTCTACATGGTCTTGCATCCTCTGATGACATTTGGATTACCCAGTGTCAGAAAATAGGGTTCCTCCCCCATGAGGAGGACCTTGTTGAGTGGCGAAGGGGCTTTGCATCATACAAGGCTCTCTATCGCTTCCTTGCCAGTGTTGAGCCCTTGATTGGGTTTTGGGTACACCAGAATCCAGAATTGGGTAATGTTGTTTATGTCATGCCTGGTTTTCTTTCGGTTGTGGGGTGCCGTATCATCCCCCAAGAGATCGGTCCTTTGGGTATGGCTGGTGGTCCTATTCTATGGACACCCGTGTTTGAAATCATAGCCGATTTTGATGGTTCCGCTGTGTTTTTCCTTCATGGGAGGGAGAGAGATGTTGACTACCTCTATTCTGGGTCTTTCAGGCCTGGTGGTAGAGCATGCAATGTGGTTTCACTAGAAGTTGAGTCTAGGCTACAAAGTAATGGTACGAACGTGCCATCAGTGCCCTTTAACAGATTGAAATGTGGTGATAGAAGAAAACTACTCGAGACTGTAACTTGCAAGATCCGTTTCAAGGTGCCTGATTTGACAAGTGAGCTGCTCTTTCCTTGTTTGAGAAGTGACGAGGAGATAGTGCTATTATGGGAGAGGAGATCATTGCTTATTCATTCATACAAACAAGGAGGTGATTGCGATGATTTCCGGTCCACTCTCGACGGTGGGTCACAATCCGCCAAAGAAACGACCCTTGCAGGGTATTTCGGTCGCCTTAAAGAGATATTCGGGAAATCAAGCTTGGTGAATAATGGCTCAAGCAGTGACAACAAGCATGCCGTGCTTCGTGAGTTTTTGCGGTCAGGTGATGCAATAGGTTTGACCTTAAAAGCCTCCACAAAGGAGTTTTCTAATTATAGAGGTTGGCCATATATGGATGATGAGCACATTGCTCTTTACAAGATGCGAGTGCAAGTTCCAAAGATTGGCCATGAGTATGCTGGTCTATGGGGAGCCACTTACGGGTGGCCTCCTGGGAGATCTACTGGAGACAAGCCTGGGAAGGCTCTCTATTTTCTTGTGCTCTCTTACAAAGAATCTCAAGGGCAACGACTTCTCATCGCCACCAAAATACTAGAAGGAAACAAGTATGTTCGTCATCCAAACGGCTCTGTAATGTTCACTGTGAATATTGATGAGGTTTCACTTCAGCCTTTTCCTTGGGATGCCGATGTTTTGCATGCATTTG
The DNA here is from genome assembly GCA_023055425.1 of Linanthus parryae. Taxonomy (NCBI): domain Eukaryota; kingdom Viridiplantae; phylum Streptophyta; class Magnoliopsida; order Ericales; family Polemoniaceae; genus Linanthus; species Linanthus parryae. The sequence goes on along the minus strand of JALGPY010000065.1, from coordinate 190,824 downwards.
CTGGTGAAGGTATCACAAAAGGGTATGGCTTCAGATTTCCGAACTCACATCCTGGTTCACTCTATGTGATTCAAGATGGGTTGCTTGCCTTTGTATGGGAGCAATCTGAGTCTGTTATGACATTACAGAGGCTTGATTTACCGGAGCTTTTGAAGAAGGGGGAACAGATTCCTGCTTTAACTCCGGTTTTGAATTTCTCGTATTCAGGATTGTCCCACAGAAATGTGTTCACCTGACCCGAATCTATCTTCACCGAGGTTTGCATTCAAAAACAATTTCTCTTAATAAATTAAAAGTATCTGTTGTTTATCTCCAGTTTGAGTTCATTTGTAAAGTTAGTGCAAAAGAAGAATCCTTGTACTGCTATTCTTATCTAATCCAGATGTATCCTTGCTGTGTTCTGCATTCTTGTTATGTAGAATCATCTGTTGTTCATTTCCCCCTTTAATCAGTTTACGTTCATGGTTACTGGATCAAACTTGAAGAATATTTATGGGTTTCACAGGCATTAGTTTGTAGAAAAGGAAAAATTCACCGATATGAGAGAAACATCGGCCAAACTATCAAACACAAAATCTAACGAATACAGAGTTGTTTTTCCAGATCATGAGCACACAATTTACCTCACAAATAACCTCTCCTTGGAAACACTGAGGCATTAGGCAGAGGCATCATTATTCAAATTGAAGATCTTCCTACTTGTCAATTTTGAGTTACTTTGGCCTGGTGAGCCCAGGGGATGTTGCAACACTGAGTTCTCTATCTTTTGGATGATTGTAACAAGTTGCATATGGCCAACTAACGCAGCCCATTTCCCTCATAAAACGTGATAGATCTTGGCTTCTATAAATTATGAAAATGAAAGTAAGATATCTTAGGAGCTGAACCCTTAATCAACGAACATATTCTTAACCCCTAGTTTTTCAGAATTTCTATTATATTCAAATCTGATGAGGCAATTGGGAGGTGCTTTCGTATTGTTGTCTTCTCGATCGAATGGAATAAGTTAAGGATAGGAGCTTAATGGTACTAACACAACCTTCCTCCACACGAACCTGGCGATTGTATATTTACCGTGCAAGAACTAATTGAAAACGCGAGTTTTAAACGTGGGAATCATCAGCATTCATTTAGTTGAAATGCATGTGGTAAACATACTTCATACAGATTAGTCAAAATTGAACAGAAACCGTGGACATTGAGGGGTTCTTTAGTGGGGAACAACATAATAAAAAAAGAAAAAGAAAAAAAGCCACCGAATAATATTATCCGCGAAAAAAGTCTCCACTTGGGCAACCAGCTGCAAAATATCATGAGGCAACCACTTCTTGAATAGATCTTATTGCTTATAACCAAAGATATATTCTCATTAATTAGTCAATTTTCAAGTACACTTGTTTATCGATATTATACATGCTTCTAGAACTTCCTTAGCAACAAATTGCTTCAAATGATGATTCTGATCAAGGGATTTATACTGGTGATCAAGCGTTTTATACTGTTGATCAAGAGCCTTGTACAGTGCGTCCTGCAAGGAAAACTCCTAGGGAATCAATGAAAAGAATCGTGAAATACTTCGCAGAGGATAAAGCAGATGAATATTTTCATTGCCGTAAAAACTCTACCAAACATGCACTTCAAAATATTTTTCACGTAGCACAAACGCAGTTCCAAGAATAGTAGAAGATCAGGAAGACTTCTTTCAACTGGACGAGTTTAAACAGGAGAGGCTAGTAAATGCAGAGTGTATGAAGTATAAACTATAGAGCTACTCCAGCAAATGTAGAACAGTAAAACCACAGGGAAAGCAAATTCCAGATACAATATCACCAATTATAAGTAGAGATAATTCAATTAAAAACCTCCAAGAAACCAAAATCCTCGTAAGCTAGAAGTCAGATGAGTCCATTGATGAAATTCATGTCAACATTCTAGCAGGATATTTGCAACATGCATTTCCCTTTCAAATAGGCAACTTGTATGATGTGTCTGGTTATAGTGGAGACTTGAGATATGATGAATTACATCCCTCTAAGCAAATTCCGAATTCATATTCACCAATTATGAGTAGAGATGATTAATTACAATCCTCTGAGAAGCCACGGTCCTTTTAAGCTGGAAATCAGATAAGTAGCTTATCCATTGATAAAAATTTATGTCAACAACCTAGAAGGATATTTGCAACATGCATATCCCTTTCAACCAGTCAACTTGTGTGATGTGTTGTCAGCAACTTGGCTCAAAACAATTCTCAGCAACTTGGCTCAAAACAACTATGGAAGCAGAGAAAATGCTATGAAACGGATTATAGTACTAGTATTGCATTTATATAATATAATAATGAAAAATGTTGTTCACGTATGTAGACATGTCTTGTTTGGGCTTCGGTGGAGTCGTCTGGTGAAAATTTTGAGGCCAATACATGAATTCAGGGAGTTGGTTGACATTGATCGATTCAAAGAGCATCAAGATATACTGATAATTGCCCCTCTTGTTGTCTTTGATCGATTCAAATCTTACTTATTTTGGATTTGGCACTCTTTTATACTGAATTTGCTCAATGCTTTTTTTCATTGTCAATTGTTCTGCTTGCTAACCTCAACCCCTAAACCCCCAAAGTACCACTATTCTTCATCAAAATCATTACAGCTATGGCATACAGTCATTCTGACTAAGCCTCGACACCTATCTCTAACCATATTCCCAGGTACACCCCCATCGATCTCTCAAAACTGCAGAATTTAACTAGCCCACCTCTGAATTACATCTTATAAGTGTGGTTTAATACCAGGTTTTTGGTGTCTGGGCTGATCTGAAAGTTTCATTCTTTGTTATTATCGGTACTACTGACTCTTTCGTTGGTGGTCGTTGTATTGTTTTCAGATTCTGCATATAATACAAAGATTTCTGTTTGTTAGTAGCCAATTGCTACAGCCAACATATGGTGTCTGATCATTGTGGCTCTAGTTTGCTTGTGGCTCTACCTGAGGATGCCTTGACCATTGTCAATCAGTTTCTCTCCCCTAAGGATGTGTGCAATTTAGGCTCATGCTGCAGGACTCTACATGGTCTTGCATCCTCTGATGAGATTTGGATTTCCCACTGTGAGAAAACTGGAATTCTCCTCCACAAGGACCTTGTCGAGTGGCGAAAGGGTTTCGCCTCTTATAGGGCTCTCTTTCGCTTCCTTGCCAGTGTTGAGCCCTTGCTTGGGATTTGGGTACACCAGAACCCAGAGCTTGGTAATGTTGTTTGTGTCATGCCTGGTTTTCTTTCGGTTGTGGGATGCCGAATCATTCCTCAAGAGGTCGGTCCGCTGGGTATGGAAGCTAGCCCTATTCTGTGGGCACCCGTGTTTGAAATCATGGGTGATTTTGATGGTTCTGCTGCTTTTTTCCTTCATGGGAGGGAGGGTGATGATGACTACCTATATCCTGGGTCATTCAAGGCTGCTGATAGAACATGTAATGTGCTTTTGCTTGAAACTGAGGCTAGGCAACGAAGTAATGTCGTTAAACTAGTTCGCAGCAAAAGCTTTGATCATCAGAATAGGTTAGTCAGGAAGCACGCGCCATCAGTGCCCTTTAGCCGATTGGCTTCTGATGATGGAGGAAAGCTAATCGAGACTGTAACTTGCCAGATCCGTCTAAAGTTGCCTGATTCTACATCTGGGCTGTTCTTTCCTCGTTTGAGGAGTGATGGGGAGAATTTCCAGCAGGATACAGTCATATTGTCGGAGAGAAGAATGTTGCTTATGAATTTCTACAAGGAGGAGCAAGGTGGCGGTTACAAAAAGTGCATTTCAAGTAGCTTTTGTCCTTCTCTCAACGATGATGATGATTGGGCACATCGTCCCCAAAGAAAAGGGGCTTTCGGAAGACTTAAACAGCTTGTGGGGAGATCAAGCTCTAGCTCAAGAGGTGACGAGGAGCATGCTGAGTTTCATGAGTTTTTAAGGTCAACTGATGCTATAGGTTTGAGCTTACGTGCCTCCACAGTGAATTTATCTTATTATAGTGGTTGGCCACGTATGTATAACAGCCACTTTGTTCTTCACAAGTTGCCAGTGCAAGCTCCAAAGATTGGCCAAGAGTATGCTGGTGTATGGGGAGGCACTTATGGGTGGCCTCCTGGGGAACCTGAGAAGGCTCTTTTCTTGGTTTTGCTCTCTTATGAAGAATCCGTAGGGCAAAAGCTTCTCGTTGCCAACAAAATACTAGAAGGAACCAACTATGTTCGTAATCCAAACGGATCCATAATGTTTACTGTGAATACTGAGGATGTTTCAGGACAGGCTTTTCCTTTGGATAAGGATGTTGTTGTTCTGGATGCATTTCCTGGAGAAGGTATTGCAAGGGGGTATGGCTTTCGGTATCCCGGTTCAAAACCTGGTTCGCTTTTTGTGATTGAAGGTGGATTGCTTGCCTTCGTATGGGAGGAATCCGAGGGTGTTTTGACACTGAAGAAGTTTGATTTGGCAGAGCTTTTGAAGAAGGGGGAGCAGGTTCCTGCTTTATCTCCAGTTTTGAATTTCACGTATTTATCAAGGTCCTACAAAAATGTCTACTCAAACACTTCCAACAGTCATCAACCGGGTTTGGGCATTTCGACACCATTTTCTCTTTAAAAAGAATGCTATGCTGTTTGTATCCAGGATGTTATACTCTCAAGTTTATGAACTCTGTTCTTCATATGTGTGTGTGTGTGTGTGAAGTGAATAAATGCAAAAGAAGAATCAATGTAACTGCTGTTCTTATGAAGTAGTACTCGTTTATCTTTAGCGTCGCATCTACATTTTTCCCTTACGAATTGTTCATCTGAATTTTCAAGGATTTTAGGAGGCGATTAAACTTATTAAATCACAATTACTATCTAAACTCATATAAAAACCACCCAACGTAACCAAAATTTGTCTTTGTTCTTCATCCAAATACATTACCAACCTTTGACAGCATTGGCATACACTCAGATGGTTTTCACCGGATTCAATCAACAAAGCCTTGACATTTCTCTCATGAACCAATACCCAGTTACACCTCATCAATCTCCCAAGACTGAGAATTTCACCAGTTCAATGTTTCATTGGGGCAATCTGAGCACTTTAATCTGACCAACCTCAGAATTCCAGGTTTTTGGTTTCTGGGTTGATCAGGAAGCATTATCCTTTTGTTTTAGCTCTACTCACTCTTGTGATTGAAGGTGAATTGCTTGTCTTTGTATGGAAGGAATCCGAGGTTTTGAAGATGAGATGAACTGCAGATATCACAACTCAACTGAATTTAAAAGATCGACAATATGCTGTGCCAAATCCAATGAATATTCGTGTCGTGGAAGCACGTGATATGATTAAAATTACCATGAAGCTTCCTAGTACAGAGGCAATTGACAGAGCATTTGAAAGAGGAGAAGAAGTACTACTGGATGATAAGGTAAAAACCAATAATGTCAAGGTAATTTAACAACCATGCACCTCGTATGAACGAATACGCGAGATAAAAAATGAAACTGACAAAATAAAAATAAAAATTAAGACCATTCTAAACAAATTTAGGCATATGAAGACGATGAAATCATGTCCTGGGTTGTTTATGAATTCCATAGTTGGGAGGCGTTCCTTTTCAAGTACTACCTGAGAATGTGATGTAGCCCAGACATGTGGTCTTTGGTAGACTTAGAAATGATGTGAAAAAGATGCACTAGTCGCATTTTTACTACGCTTTCAATTACGAGTGTACTATTTTTCAACATGATTTCTTCAAATATGCATTCTTGTAATTTTTTCTCAAATTACATATAACGTTTACTAAAATTGATTTTTTTGAAAATAATTGATGGTTTGCCCGATACACCGTCAAACCGGCCCGACTCTAGGTCTGATCCTGTGAGCCGAGTCAGGCCTAGGGTTCTAGCTTGTAGGACTGGCCCAAGACCGACCTGCCAGTGCTCCCTTCAACGTGCAAGTCCTGGGCTGGGTCGCCCCGTTTGACCAACTCTTGATGTCACATGATTTATCAAAATTCTTAACAACTTGTCGAGGATAAGCATGAGACTGTTACAGACTAAGAAATGTTTGAAGAGACCAAAGAAAAGAATGAAATGAAACATGGTGTGGCAAAGACAAACACACGAATACATTTCACTAGGAAATGCATCGTAATGAGGATTTCCCCATCCCCATCCTCGGGTAGACCCGCTAGCTGTAAATGCATCGTAATTAGACGTCATTGTAACTTTTCCTTTCTTACTCTGATCGTTGCAGAATATCGGAATCACAATAAAACTATTTACCGCATCTTCATAAAAACATAGTCAAACTCTTTGATTAACATCAATTGTCTCACATGCGAAAAGTCAAACGTAACGTAAAGAGATAAGTCTTGTTGTAGAGAGATAAGTTCACCCACTAGGAAGACAATGAATTAATTTTCTTGACCAACTTTTTACAAACAGTCAAGAAAACACTTGTTAAATGAGATCACATAGACACAGCTCTGGGATCTAAAATGGTGGAGAACTAGTGTTTGTTCATTGATTGATTGAGGCTGAGGAGTTGGTAGTAGTTTAGTTTAATAATAACGTACCACCAGTATCAGCTACGGCGTGCGTGGTATGGTTCCCATTTAAACACACTCTCTTCTCTATCACAATCGCAAATTTGTATCATCATCATCATCATCATCACTGTGTGTGTATTATCCTCCTCCTGTTTGTTTTTTATGCTTCTGCAGTATTGGTGGTGGTGGATTTCAGTGAGTGAAAGAAGTTCCTTTTTCCCCATCTTCTCTCTTTCTCTGGGGTAGGACCCTCCAACGTTGATTCCAAAGCTAAGCCTTTTCTATTTGGGAATTTGCACGCTTTTCTACGCTTCCTTCTAAATAACCCAACCCAAATTGGTCTCTTTTGACGAAACTAGCTTCAACACTAGTAGTGGGTTTTGTTCCGATTCCATCCACCAAGCTTTATCATCTCTCTCTCAATTTCCCAGCAATCTCACAACTCAAGATAGCACCGGTTAAGGTGAATTAGATCCACCCGCAACTCTCTGAGTTAGATCTTCTATGCCGGGCTCAATTCAATTAAGTTTTGCGGCAGATCTGAACCTTCCGTGGCTCCATTCCAGGTTTTTGCTTTCTGGGTTGATCTCAAATTTTCACATCCTTTGCTGTTATCCATCAAAGATGCTGTTTTTGCTGTGAATTCCCCCCCTTGGTTGCTGTTGTATTACTATTCAGATTTGTTCATCAAGATTTCTCTGTTTGTTTGAGCTGGTTATTATTGCTTCCTATATATATACATATGGTGTCTGATCAGTACTGTGGCTCTAGTTTGCTTGTGGCTCTCCCAGAAGATGCCTTGGCAATTGTCACCCATTTCCTCTCACCTAGGGATGTCTGTAACTTAGCCTCATGCTGCAAGACTCTCTATGCTCTAGCATCCTCTGATGACATTTGGAATTCCCAGTGTCTCAAAATCGGAATCCTCCTCCCCAAGGACCTTGTCGAATGGCGAAAGGGCCTGGCCTCTTACAAGGCTCTCTATCGCTTCCTTGCCAGTGTTGAGCCATTGATTGGGATTTGGGTACACCAGAACCCGGAATTGGGTAATGTTGTTTATGTCATGCCTGGGTTTCTATCGGTTGTAGGGTGCCGAATCATCCCCCAAGAGCTTGGGCCATTGGGTATGGAAGGTGGTCCTATTCTATGGGCACCCGTGTTCGAGATCATCGCCGATTTTGATGGCTCCACTGTTTTCTTCCTTCATGGGAGGGAGGGAGATAGTGATAACCTTTATCCGGGATCGTTCAAGGCTGTTGATAGATCATCTAATGTGCTTTTGCTCGAGGTTGAACCAAAGCAACATAGTAGTGGTGGTAAACTAATTCACAGCAAAAGCTTTGCTCATCACTCTTCACAGAAGATTTCTCGATCTGATAATGGCATTTCAAGATCACAGAGAGTAGTTGGACAAAATGCGCCATCAGTGCCCTTTAGCCGATTGGCATTTGGTGACAGAAGAAAGCTACTTGAGACTGTAACTGGCCAGATACGTTTAGCAATGCCTGATTCAGCTAGTGAACTGTTATTTCCTTGTTCAAGGAATGATGAAGAGAACTTACAGCACGATGTAGGGTTTCTATGGGAGCGGAGGTTATTACTTATTAACATGTACAAGCGTGGTAGCGGTGGCGATGCTGGAAGTGATTCGGAATGTGGTCCCAACCACTTGAAACTGAGCGAGATCAGGAGAAGTCTTGACCGTTCAAGTGGCTTTCGTAACTCTCTCAACGGCGACGATCGCCGGGCACAATGCGCAAAGAGAAAGACCCTTGCAGGGTATTTCGGCAGCCTGAAACAGATTCTTGGTAGATCAAGCTCGATGAATGCTAGCCGTGAAGGAAGCAGCGAAAACAAACATGCCCAACTTCATGAGTTCTTGAGGTCAGGTAATGCCATAGGTTTGACCTTGCATGCCTCTAAAATGAAGTTGTCTTCTTATAGAGGTTGGCCGAATATGCATGATACCCGCTTTGCTCTTTACAAGTTACCAGTGCAAGCTCCTAAGTTAGGGCAAGAGTATGCTGGTCTATGGGGAGGAACTTTTGGGTGGCCTCCTGGGAAACCTACTGAAGACAAGCCTGGGAAGGCTCTTTTCTTTCTTTTGCTCTCCTATGAAGAATCTCAAGGGCAACAACTTCTCATTGCCACAAAAATACTAGAAGGAACCCACTATGTTTTGCATCCAAATGGTTCTGCTATGTTCATTGTGAATATTGAAGAGCCATCAACTGAGCCTTTCCCATGGGATACAGATGGGAATTCACTTCCTGTTGATGTTCTGCATTCATTTGTTGGGGAAGGAATTGCTACTGGTTATGGCTTCAGGTATCCGGGTTCAAAACCTGGATCACTGTTTGTGATTGGAGGTGAATTGCTTGCTTTCGTGTGGAAGGAATCCAAGGCTGTTTTGACATTGCAGAGGCTTGATTTGCCAGAGCTTTTGAAGAAGGGGGAACAGATTCCTGCTCTATCGCCGATTTTGAACTTCTCATACTTAACGAAGTCCTACTCAAATGTGTTTGCTGGCTTCTCTAACAACACTGCTACCTGCCTTTCTTCCCCGAGGTCTGCACTCAAACAATTCTCCTTCAACATTATCAACTGTCGTTTATATCCAAGAAAATAATTACATTTTCAGTAGTATGATGTATGAGGTCTTAAGTTTCATCATAACTCTGTTGTTGTTGTGTTCTTCATATATAAAGTGAATAATTGCAAAAGAAGAACCAGTATTCTGCTATTCGTATGAATTTAAGACTTGTTCATCTTTATAAGCCACATACTCATTGCATGCCCAATCACTGCTCAGAATTGACTAAACCAAGATTTTTGATCCCTCATGCTCAGTCACTGCTCAGTCACTGTTCTTGTTTGATTATAGTTTTCATACATTTTCTTTCTCTTTACTGCTGAGTGCTGAGTAACCCTTCAAAAATCCCAGGCTGTTAAATGGACCACACCAGCCTTATAGACCCCTGGATACGAGCAAACCCCCCTACAAGTTGCCATATCTATTTAGACAAGGTAGCTTCTCTCAAGTATCAAACTCATGATTGCTGTTTCTTTTTCGCTAGCAATTCTGAACAATGATTTAAACTAGGATTTCAAGATGCATCAATTTATCTTCGGTGACAAAACATCATCGACTACAAAACGTTAAATTTTCGGGAAACTAACTCAACGGTGTTAATAGGACACCAATGTTCTAATACCTGCATGTGCTACACCTATTTAAACATCTATCTACACTGTTATATGAAGCCAACGCCGAGTTTGGTGAAATCAGTTTTTGAAGCCTGTCATATTTTCATGTTGCCTAATACACCCCTTATGTTATGATAAAGAAAAAATGGGCGGTTATTGGGAGCTAAAATCATAAAAGTCAATAACCCCACTACATCTACCCATCATCATTAGTTTTCTATACACTACCCCATGATTTGGAATCCGACTCCCACCAATCAAATATTGTTGGGTATTTTTTGTATTACAATTATTTCACACGCATTACGGATGCCCGATATGCTAGTTGATAGAGAAGAGGGATGCATGAAGAACTGAGAGCAAAGTCAAAAACTTAATAGGGAGGGAATGGGTATCACGAATTTGAAGCCGATTGTTTCTTGCATCAAGTACAAACTTTCGTAGGGAAATATTAATGGGAGCATAGTTCTCGAATAGGGATTCAGATCGTGAATCGAATCGAATCGTGAATCGTAAAGATTCAACTTGCAATATATTTAAGTAGATATACCAAATATTACATAGAGCTATAACATTGGTGAACAAAATATTCATATTTTAACAAAAAGAAAGCTCAAATTATTGGAAAATCGCATCCATAACCAGTTGATTAGGAGTTTCGCACATCTAAAAGATAAAGAATAATCAAGATATAGATAGGCATGTGGAGCAATGAGCTACTAGATGTCAAGGAAATTGGAAATAATAGGAAACTATTATCCGTGTACTTGAGAAAAATGCACTAGTAAATTTTGAAGAAATGTATGTTGCAAAACAGGCATAAATGTAGGAAGCGATGTAGGTAGTATTATTTCTTAGACTATGCTGTAACTCAATCAGACCTTCAGATGAATCGGAGGCGAATCTAGGGAACGGTCTGAATCGCAACTGAATCGTATGATTCCGACTCTTGAATCGGGATTCAAATAATTTCTTGTTCATTAAAGATTCACTAAGGGATTCACATCGTGTTATGGGTGAACGGAGTCGAATCGCAGGATACAAATTGTGAATCGTAAGATTCTGACAACTATGAATGGGAGATTTACATTCAGAAAACACCATCTTATGTCGTATCACTCTCTCCTCCAAAGTGGGGTTAACCTGAATTTAGGATATGGTTAATGGGGGCATTGATACTTTGATCCAGTATCTTTACACTTTACTGTCTAGACCTATGCTTGTTCCTAGGGGTTAAATTGTTATTGTCTGTGCCCCCACAATCTGCGTCAAGTAATTTGATTGTGGGATGTAGCAAGGTTCAACCGATATTCAGTGACCAGTGTCAGTCAAGGTATAGGGTTTTGAACTGAAGTTCCTCTGCAACCACCCAGAAGGAATACAAGTTAGAAACGAGTAACCAACTAAGGTTTTTTTTAATTTGACATTTATTGCCAACTCGTGTGATAGTTAGCACACATTCTATTTGTGTGCCATTTGGGGCTAATTGATGCTCTATTTCTATCATTCACAGGCAGAATAATTCATAGAAAAACCTCGGGAGTTGGAGTTGTTCGAACTCTGAAGCACTCAACCGATGTTGCCTTGCCTATTGCTTTGGATACTATTGGTGGCTATAGTTCTCATTGAGGATATTCATTCAGCCGCTAATCTTAAATGATAGAGTTGTTTCACCAGCATCTGGTAATACTGATAGAGAACTTGTACTTTGATACGAGCTACTCATGATGACAGACCATTGGTTGCAATAAGCTCAAGTGATTGACATGAAGTTAGTATATAACCTGAAATGTTATCTTGTTTTTTCTTCATAGGAAATATGCAATGTTGTTAGTAAGAAAAAAAACATGTTTCGGTGACCTAATAAACTTCAAATGTATGTATTTTGATATGAGAATTGGTTATGCTGCTTATCGGTTATGGTTGTCAAGTCTCTCTCTCTCTCTATTGTTTCTGTGAATGAAGACCTGCTTATAGAATTTCATATGGTCCGTCGTTGCAGCAATTATAAAAGACTGCTTACTAGTCACTGGAAGCGGCCACTTCTAAATATATTTTTTACTAATTTATTTTCATTTCCATTTGAAAATTACTGTTTTGGATGGAGCCGTACGTTGGTGCATGAGATATTTAATCAACAGGAACACTGCTGTAAATATTTTCAGTACGAGTGAAGAGTAAGATGAAAGCTGATTTTCACTTAAGATTGGAACTTAGGATGTAGAATTGACCAGCAGATGATAAGAACTAAACCTGGTAACTTCACCTCCAGTTATGTCGGCATCCAACACTTGTGGAACCTTGATAGAATTCATAAGACCATGAAGCCTGTAAGCAATCAAACTGTGTCTGAATAATCTGTTTATAGGATTAACAAATGGCCTCTTCACGCACTAAATCAAGGTTTAATCCCTTACCAAAGGCTCTTATGCACAAGCAATCAAGAGTTGTATCTGGGATGGTTATTAGTTTTACCATATCAAATTAGTTGGAAATTAAGTCGTTTAACTCCAGTGCTTAGTTACTGCTGCCCTGTTTTCATGATGTATGTTTGTTGACTGATCTAGATTGGGATATTAAGAGATACCCTATGATTGTTTAAAGTAACTCATATTACGATTCAGCTCATCAGTAATATTCAACTGTTTTGGCTTCCTATGTAACGTATTTACCATGAGTTAAGTTTTATTGTGACGGTTAAAGCTGATTCTGTGTTGGATACTTGGATCTATTCAATTTGCCCACCCTCTCCCTCCCTTGCAGGAGACTGTCCTTAAACAATGGACTCTATGGGTTTTCTTGCTTCTTTCAGGAAATTGTCCTCGTTCACTTTTTTTCTTTTTTTGATCTTAATGTCCTTTAACACAAGTCCCTGATGCTTATTATGTGCCAGTAGTACTGAATATATAGGAATCGAGCCCCTTGCCTTTTACTTTTGTTTGAATGCAGCATTGCATTGGAGAAGTTAACAGTCTGTCTGGGCATAACTTGTGTGTTGCTGCTTAAAACACTAGAAAGAAAGGCTCCCAGGTGGAACAATCATCACCTCATGCCAACACTTGTTTTTAAGGTACAGCAGAAACTTCATCATTTTGGCATGCTGAGTTTTCTTCAATTGCTGTGTGTTCTCCATATTACTAATAGCATTTTTCATATTCCAGGAGTTATTTCCTTTTTTCCATTGAAGCCTCGTCTCTGTTATTTCCTTTTGTATTTAGAAGTTTCTGCAACATTTGAATGATAGCTGTAGGGGGGAGTACTCCACCCAATGTGATGTCAAAATTTCATCGAGACTGACTCCTGTTTGCTCCCAATATGCTGTGTTTGTGTTGTTATTGTATGCATGCATTGGGTTTGTGTTATTCTGCTGGTACTCCACAAGTTAGAAACAAGGTTCACGAACTGGGTGTTACTGGGGTTTCCAACTCTTTATAGGGAAGAAACTTTTTACTCCAGTAACGCATAGAGTATCTTGCTGAGTGAGTTCTTCTGTTTGGAGAAAACTAGGAGTGCATCAACCCGCAAAAACAAAACAAAATACAAAAAACAAATAATGCAGGGGGTAAAGGAAGAACTTCAGATGTTAGGGAGCCTGATGAGAAGGAAACCTGTGTTTCCAGAGTCCTTAGTTTGAAGACTTAGGAATTCTTGAAAACCAACACCATTTATATGAGTGCCCTAGTTGAATGCAGATGATCCTCACACACACACACACACACACACACACACACACACACACATTCACATAAACTTGCAACAAACTAAAAAGTGTTTGAATTTCACTCAACCCCGGCAAGTTCTGTAGTCCTGTTAACGGTTGTGCTCATTAGAAATTACTTGGATCCTACAGTCCATCGTCATCTCTGCAGCCTCCCTCCTTCCTTCAGCCCCACAAACAATCTTCTTGTCACCCACCAACACCAAATATCTCCTTAAAAATTGCCTGGCTGCTCATAAAAATCAAGACTTCTTTTTTCCCTTGAAAAGTGGCTAAAACCAGACAGGTTCTTTAACTGTTGATTGTTGGACGATAAAAATGCTTTTTCAGTAGGACTGCTACTACTACTTTAGATCAGAAAATGAACATATTCCTCTAGTGGTGATGTCCCAATTCAGCTAATTTCGAACCACAAAATGTACTTGTGCTATTTTTCACTGCAGACAAGTCTTTGACCCCACCATGCACTAATTAATAATAAGACAAGCATCATAAAACATAAACATCCTCATCACAAAACATAAACATCCTGAAAAAAAATCAATTCTTTATTGCAACTAGTTACTGAGAAGGATCAACAATGAATACCTACAAAAACTACTACTATTAACCAAATCACAGTCACAATAGAAAATTAGTAGTTAGAGATTAGGTTTGGTCAAATCTGGTAACCTCTTTCACAAACCTGAACCTTCCCAGAAAGCTTCTGAATAACATTGACAGTGACCTTCAACTTGTATTGTATGCATGTGATATTATGTTCAATTAACTTGGACCATTTTCTATATATGTATTCTTTGTTCTTTTTATTATCGCAGTACTAAACTAAATGATGATGGAAATTTCAACTCTTGGACAAGTAGTAGTAGTTGCTTTCTTGGTTGATCATGTTTCATGTCCTTTTCCTTATGAATGATAATAACTTTGATGCATTGCATCACACAAAAATTCTACCTGGGAAAATAAAATATGTAATTACATCATCTGCGTTAGAATGAAGAAAGGAGGAAGCTACTATGTGTTTGCTTGGGCATGTTTATCTGCTTGGGCAACAAGAAAACTCAATTGGTTGCTGTTGGGTGAGTGAGGGAGTGTTCAACAAGAAAACTATATTGGTTGCTGGCTAGTCGGCTCTAAATGATGTTCAGGAAGGGGGGATGAATGATGCATAAATGGTCCCAATGTTAGTGAATGAGGGCTAAAAAAAAGACGGAATTTTCTACAAAGATTTATAGCCATTGGTCTCTTATAAATCTGACGGCTACTACTGGAACACATGAACAAGAAAACAACGTGTTTTAGTATATAGATATGTAAAAGACACAGTCACCCCCTTAAGTTTGAAGCAAAGGCACTTTCACTCCTTCCAGTTTCGGGGAATGACACTTTCACTCGTTGAGTGAGTCGAATTTCAGAACATCTACGCTATTGTGATGGGTAACATACACTTTCACCCCTCAAGTTTAATGCAAAGACACTTTCACTCCTTTCGATTTGGGGGAAATGACACTTTCACTCATGTAGTGTGCTAAATTTCAGGACACCTACACTCTTGAAGTGTGATGTCGTAAGTTGGGGGCGGGGTCTGTCACTGATAATAGTTTGTGAGAAAAATTCGCCCTCTTAAAATTTGGAATGACATAATTATAAAATGTAAGTGTCTTGAAGTTTGGCACAGAAAAGGGGTGAGAGCGTGAGAGTATCTTTCACCCTTTTGTTGTCACTAGTCTTGGGAGGGTTTGTTGGTTGGAATTTTGGAATCACTAAGAATCAGAATTGGTAAAAGGGTAATCAGAGCACTTTTAATTGGTGGGTGGGGTAGTAGTAATACAATTATTATATATAAATGGGTCTTGATTGGATAATCTCTAGCAGTCCCGGTCTGACCTTTATTTAGCCATTTGACAACTTGGGAGAACACAGTGATTTACCAGATACTCCTAGTAATCACATCTCTAAAAGCCCCTGGCCAGTTGACAACTAGATTAGGAGGAGTACATTCTTTACAGCATTCACCATATCCTACTTAATTGGCTATTTCACTGAGCTAGCACCTTATTTACTGAAAATATAATAAAACTTTAAGTGAACCGTCTAATTCTACAAAGATTTCAGCTATCTGACTATAGCAACTAGCAAGTCTTCTCTCGTTCGTGTTGTTCTTTTCTTAAACACAAAAGCAACAACTTTAACTAGTTTTAGTGTGCTGCCGCTGTAGTAAATTACTAGATGTCAACTAGCCAAAATGAAAAATTATTACTTCCTGACTAAAGTATAGCTAAATCGTGTCTATTGTGGATGCTCTTCAACCTAAAATTCTTTCTCTTCGGAATGAACTAATAAATTAATTAATAATGTGGGACATTACACATTTTGTGATGATAGTAATATTAATGTACTAGTACTAGTACTAGTAAATAATAATAATAGGATATATTAATTAAATCACAACTGATGGAGTAGATTAATATAAGCACTTGGATTAATATAATTTGACCTCGATGGTGATGTATATGCACCTGGCTGGACCCTCTTGTCTGCGTATAGTGAGTGAGTGTGACCTTCCTCGCATCATCCTTCTTCGAATCTGTATCTATTCTAGTGCGTACTAGCAGCAATAATAATATGTCATGCAATATGTCATACGTATTGTTGTGAGAAACCATCATCTACTATGTCATCATCCTGATCCTCACCACCCTCTCTTTATTTATCTGATCATTTATTTATTTGTTTGTCAAATCTACCACTGTCTAAGTTTCATGTGCTAGCATTACATGGAAGTCGCGAGTTTCCAACGTGTAATTCAGCATTGACGATGAATTTGAATAAGGGTATTATATTAACAAATTCCGCACACTTCATTCACAGACTGCATTACACAAATTGGAACGGATTGAAAGTCCCTATCAAAGAATTGATAAGGACCAAAACACCCTCCTGGTGGTGACGGTGATTGTTGGGAGGAGGTGGCAGTCACGTCGGCAACCTTAGTACTAGTGTGGTGACTTTGGCATCCAACAAAAATCGCCCAACCCATG
The DNA here is from genome assembly GCA_023055425.1 of Linanthus parryae. Classification (NCBI taxonomy): domain Eukaryota; kingdom Viridiplantae; phylum Streptophyta; class Magnoliopsida; order Ericales; family Polemoniaceae; genus Linanthus; species Linanthus parryae. The sequence goes on along the minus strand of JALGPY010000065.1, from coordinate 174,304 downwards.
CATGCATGTGATGATGGATATAAGAGCAACAATCACTTTTATGGTCGGTCAATATTTCTTGTGATCCCATCTCTAGCCACCGAGTCCAGGGAAAATGATAAGGACCAAAACACCCTCATGGTGGTCACGGTGATAATGATGTTCTTCATTCATGTTCATACACAAAAGAGAAGTGACAATTTTATCTGCATTGACCAATCAGCAGCTCGCATTTGGCCATCTCATCATGCGCATCAGGTCATGTCAACACATGAAGACCTTAAAACCACAAATTAACTAAATTATAACTAGTATGAATTTTAACTAAGTGAACTATTTAGTGTTTGCTCCAATGGTGTCATGTATTTTACATAACTTGTAGGTATGAAATTATAAAAATATTTATTTATTAAATTAAATTAGGAGAGAGATAGACACAAAAAGTTTAACTTCCTACTTTCTAGCTAGCTACTAGTAGAGAGCGGGATACATAATATGTAAAGTATTGAGTCATTTAACTAGACCATTGGAGCTTGTTATTTCTTCTAATTATGTAAATTATAACTAAACTAACTTTTTAACCTAACCATTGGAGATGCTCTTACACCAAAATATCTATTTTTGAAATATCTACATTACAAACAAACAACCCCTTGCGAATTGTAAACCAGCACCGAGACCAGACACTGAAGTCAAACCCCTGGTCAAAGTCCAACCTTTCCCCTCTTTGTTTAGCCTCAAAAAAGAAATGTTTGTGTGGCTCCAACGCAAATGACATATGCAGTGACGCAATCACCCCAATCCAACGTGTCTCCGCCCACACGTGTCCGACTCTTATTAGACACTAAACACGATTCTTTTCATTTTTTTATTACGAGGCTGCCCTTAAGTCTTCCTCTATCCTCCTCGTAGTCAATCTCCGGCACTTTTTGGTCTCTGGGACCCACATCACCCACGTGTAACTGTGTATCTATATATTCCGCGTATATATATTCCCATAACCAAACCCTTTTCTTCATCAATTTGAGCAGCCGCCTTCCACAGAGAGAAAAGAAGATAAAGAAGAAGAGGAAGAGATTGAAGAAGCAGAGATTTGGAGGATGATGATGAAGAATTACAGTGGAGACAGCGAGTTGGGGATGCCACCTGGCTTCAGATTCCATCCCACCGATGAGGAGCTGGTGATGCATTACTTGATCAACAAATGCGCTTCCCAGCCCATCTCCGTTCCAATCATCAAGGACATCGATTTGTACAAGTTCGATCCATGGCAGCTTCCAGGTAGGCCCCACTCTCTCATCTCTAATCTAATCGATTCGTTTTTTCTATGAAAATGAAAATGGGTTTGGTTGATCAACCTCAGCAGAGTAGAACAGAGCTCGATCGATCCCACTTTTTGAGGGATTCTCTAGAATCAATCTTTGAATTTTTCAAAATTTATTTCGATATTTTTTAAAAGGGTTCGATTTGATTTGACGATTCTTTTGCTGAAATCACAACATTTTCAAGTCAAATTAATCCATTGTTTCTGAAATTGATTTTGACTTGTGGCTATGTTAGTAATTAATTGACCCCGGTTTTAACGAATTTTTTCTGATTCTTTGAAATGTTTCAGAGATGGCACTGTACGGTGAGAAAGAATGGTACTTCTTTTCGCCAAGGGACCGGAAGTACCCAAACGGTTCGCGGCCGAACCGGGCCGCCGGAACTGGCTACTGGAAAGCCACAGGAGCCGACAAGGCGATCGGAAAGCCAAAGGCGGTGGGAATCAAGAAAGCGCTCGTCTTCTACGCCGGAAAGTCGCCCAACGGCGTCAAAACCAACTGGATCATGCACGAGTATCGCCTCGCCAACGTCGACCGGTCTGCCGGCAAGAAATCCGGCAAGGACAACTTGAGGGTACGTACGATATTTCATGCCTTTCTCCTAAAGCCCAAATGACAATTTTACCCTCAACCTACGTTTATGTTCAGTAAGTCACCAAGTGTAGATGTTAACATGCGAGTAGGTAGATGTCGAACTGCTAAAATCTCTATGAGCATATAAGAATTGCTCCCAATACCAGGGTGTTCTTGAACTGCTAAAATCTCAACTAAATATTTTTTCCTTGCGGAGCGTTATTCTAATCATTACTTCTTTTTCAATATTGCAGCTTGATGATTGGGTATTGTGTCGTATATACAACAAGAAAGGCAAAGTAGAGAAATACAACGACGCTAGTCAACAGCAACAGCAACAACTCAGTGAATTTCCTGAATACGAGGATAGAAAGCCCAAACTCGCATCAAGATCGATTGTCATGCCACCGCAGGCTTCCCCGTTACATATGGAAGACATGTCGATGCTGGACGACTTGATGGGTTTCGATAGCAAGGACTCGGCAGGGTCAAGGTTGGTCACAAACTCGAGTGGGTCTTGGCACGGGAATTCGTCAGACGTCACTTGCGAGAAGGAAGAGGTCCAGAGCAAGCCGAAAGAGAACAATGGTTTTGGCAGTGGTCTCGACTTTCAATTCGACTACTTTGACACCTTCCCGAATGATCCGTTTGAGCCTCAGATGCAGTTTCAACAGCCTGGCGAGTTTTATTTAGATATGTTCATGTAAATTGGAACGGTTTAGTCCCGGTATCAAATGTTCAGATCATTTGGCGTTAGTCTAGAGATCTTGAATAGTTTTGGATTAGAAGGATAACAATTGCTCCTAGTATCTCGTCTGGATTGAAGGCATGGGAGTGCAGACACATTTTGTGTATATGACTTTGTAGGTCTCTTTATTGCACATCTACTAGCCAAAATCTTATTCTTTTATTACCCTAGTGAATGAAAATGCATTTCACACATTCTTGTAGTCTTTGTTTGGCTTGATTTTGTGAAAAGGTTGTTATTTAGTGGATCTTTTTGAAGGCTATGAAGGTGGTCCTTGGAGATTTTGTGGTGGCTCTTAGAGGTAAAATCCTATCCATGCTTTTCAATCCGGGATTGTAGTGTTGGTTGGTCTCTAAGCATATTCTTTCAAGGATACCACATCGACCACTGCAGCAAAAGTTAAACTACTTGGTCTATATCGGAACATTTCACTGCGTAAATTTTACTGTGTTAAATTCATAAGACATGTGTTACCGAATGTGAAGACCAAAATGAAGGACGGTTCTCTTACATACTACCTCCTTTGTATCGCCTCTATCTCTACGATTTAACTTTTGGACTCGTATCTATGTCATTTTTGACCGGTGATTTCGATCGCAAAACAATACGACTTTTTAATAATTTTTTCACCGTGTTATAGAACAATTTTTACTCTACAACACCATGAGAAAATTATCAAAAAAAATAATCGTTATGCTATTCAAAGTGACCCATAATAGTGAAAAAAGTCAGAATGTAGAGAAAAGAGACGATAGAAAGTACTAGTCTGAAGGCAATAATGCATGTATTGCATTGTCAACGAACGTATATCATGTCAGTGGTCATAGTGGATGTATCCTATTGTTGACCGACCTAGATGGTACCAGTCTGTCCCCCCCTCTTTCTTCCCATGGCGGCTCGGCGCGGGAATTAAGAAGAGGGGGGTTTGGTCCAAAATACCCCTATTTTCTCTCCACATTTACCTCCATGTCCACCTCTCTCTCTCTCTGCCTCAACACCACTTTCTCTGCCTCACTTTGTTCACATCGACTAAAACACCACTGCCACTGCCACTGCCACTGCCACTGCCACCACCAGTCCACCACCACTGCCACCACCAAAAGCCACCACCATCTTCAACAGATACCACACCACCATCAATCAATCTGATCCAAAATCAATTTTTACAACAAATTAAATTTACTTTCAGCCATATCAAATCTCAAATCAAGTTTTTTAACAGATATAAACATAGATCCAAAATTAAATCTAGATCAAAAACTAGATGAGAAACAGAGGAGGAGCAGGAGAAGAAGAAGAAGATGGAGAAAGAGAGAAGTAAACAGAGGAGGAGGAGAAGAAGCCACCCTCCTCTGCCGTAGATCGACGCCGACCGGCGTCCTAGCTTTCCAGCGTCGGAGTCGAAATCTTCGTACTCTTAACCGACCGGCGTCCTGGTCTACCTCTGCCGTAGATCGAAGCCTCCCCTGACGCCACGACGCTTCCTTCTGCGAAAAGAGAAGAAGACGAAGAAAACTGAGAGAGAGAAAGAGATAGAGAGAGAGAGATCAGATCTATACCTGGTCGCGGTCGCCGTCTCCGTCGCCGTCGCCAAGAACGCGCCGTCGTCCTCTCCGAGAGGCTACCACCACCTCCGCCCGTCCTCTCTCTCTCTGTAACCCCTCTCTTTTACTATCAGTTGTGTGGAGAGTGTGTGGTGTGAGAATGAAAGAAGATAAGGTTTGTGGTAACTGGGTGGGGTTGGGGTGAATGGAAAAAAGTAAGTGGGGTATTATTTGAGAGGGTAATTAAGTCATTTTACTTGTTTAAGGTTACCTTAAAAGAAAATGGGAAGAAAGAGGAGGGACGTACCAAAAAGGAAATTGGGAAGAAAGAGCAGGGACGGAGTGGTAGTGCACAGTGGATACATGTGCAAGGTTGTTTTATTTCATTTCTGAAAATGGAATAGGCAGTGGGCTGTTATCTTTACCTATTTGCAGCTAGACAGTCCATATGGGTATGAAAATGACTTTAGCAAGAAAGAGATCAACCCCCCACAAGAGATAGCCAGAGAGAGAGAGATGCTTCCCGTAAAGCTGGTTCGATCTCTGGTTTTGGCCGAACCCATCAACACCAACCCTTTTCATCACGACGACGATGACGACGACGACAACAATGATGTTGACTCCGATTGCGACACTCCAAGCAGTAGCAGCACTACTAGTACCACCAGACCAATCATCAAAAAGCGAACACCATTGTTGATCTTCCTCCCCACCAAAGAGCTAATCACAGACACCTACCGATTAGCCACCTTAGCCAGAGACTTAGGCATGGACTTGAACCCTAACCCATCTCTCTCCCACATCATCTTCTCCTGGCCCTCTTCATCACCTTCCTCCTCTCTGTTTTCCTCTTCCTCCTCAACGTGGTCGCTGCCAAACGACGCCGTACCACTGCCGTTCCCGTCCCTCTCCGTGGTCTCCGTCTCGTTTCTCCGATGCTTCGTCAATCTCTCCAGAGGCTTCTTCAAGCTCGTCTTCACCCAAAATAACCCAATTCAGAAAATGGGTCCCAGTCATTGGGATTGTTGCTCCAGTTGTTTGATTTCTCGGAGGACTGGTTCTCGAATCGAATCGATGGATGGGTTGTCAAGAGCTTTGGCTGGAATGGGTTGGACCCTCTTCAAGACCAGTGAAAACCCTTTGAGGATTGGAGGTAGCAATTCTGGGATTGGAGGTAGCAATTCCAATTCCATCTATCTGTTTAGAAAAGTGGATTGGAGCAGAGGAATGAGGGAGGGTTGTAGTAGAATGAGGGAGCTGAGATTGCCACCTCTTGACTTCAGGAATGCTCCTTTGAGGATTCTGCAATACATACTCCTCATGACTGATGATATCTTCTACCTTGCCTAGCATAGCCCACCCAAGTGTGAGTCTCTTTTGCTCATCTCTCTGCTCACTTTCTATATTTGATGACCTTCTGCATAACAATATAGGTACCTAGCTTTCCATTTCTGAATTCTGATATGGGTAGTGGACTTAGAACCATTTCTGGAAATGGTATTGGGATAAGGCACTTGGTGTGCTTTTTGAAGTTTCACTAGCTAGAATAGCCTAGAAATGGTCAACTTATATCCTGTTTTACAGTTTGTGCAGCTAGTTTAGTGTAATGGCTCCATGGCTTGTCTTTGGAGACGGTATGAAAACTTAGCTAATTCATGTGTTGTGGGTTTGAGAATTTGAGCACGGTAAAGTAGGGGATAATATACTGTAATGTTCAATGTTCTGAGGTATGGCTTTGAGTAACTAGCTGAAACTTTTTTCCAAGCTAATACCTTCATAAGAGAGGGGTTAACTGTTGCCAGCAAGTAGCTAGGACCACTAATTTAAATGAACAGCATGTAGCGAGGACCTCAAATTTTTTAACGAAGTTGATGTTTGCCTTCTAAATTCTAATCATTGGCGCCCTTACGTCTTAAGTTACATTCAGCATAAGGTGCCGGTTTGTACATGAAGGAGGTGCTGCCTGGACCCATGAGAAGTCAAACCGTTGAGCTATGTGCTGTGTGTGCTTTGAGCTGCTTAGTTGTTCCTTGCTTTATAACTTATTTGGTTACCGGAAGGTGTTGGTGCCGTGGTTCTTGATACCCTTCTTGGTGGGTAAATGGCCAAACACAGATACAATCTCCTTGGGGGTTCAACTAGTAATACACTAGTGTTAATTGCGTGGCTTTTTAGTCTATATTACATGGAAATGATGATATGTAGGATGTGCAACGCTTTTACATTTCTCACGTCTAGGAACTCTAGATTTTGGGAATCCTTTTAAATTATATCAAGTGAAATCTATATTTTGCTTAAATGCCCGTAGGAACACCCAATGGGCCAAATCTGTCATCTTTGAATCTCTAGCGTTCCCAAGCTCCATCTTGACGTTTTCTTCCTTGGTTACCTGAAAGTATTCTTCCCAAGCATAGTGGTCCTAAGGTTTAGCAATTCCCTAGTGGTGTTGTTTTCTTCCCTTCTGGAACACTGGTGGTCTATTTTGGACACCTTTTCCAGGAAAGTACCACCCATATCTGCAACACGATGGGAGTCACCATGCTGTTTGTATGATACAATCATGCAAAATGAGTGGTTCTCACAAAATACTCTAACCATACGCCACTGCTTAGACATTGATGGAACATGTCGAAAGCAGGCACGTCAGGAAATATCCCATACCTGTGCCAAAGTTTCGACTTCCTCGCACAATACTGTGACAGATTTAGAAGGCTAAGTCAGAGGTGAGCCATAGCTAAGATAGAGCTGCACTTTAAGAGGTGCCGTTTTGGCATCGATAGTCCGTTCCAGAGAGAAGTAGCTGACGAGTTGGAAAGGAAAAGTCTGTTATGAAGTGGTTTTAACAAGTGTTGTCTCAGTATAAGTGCCGGTTAGTACATGAAGGAGTTGCTGCCTGGACCCATGAGAAGTCGAACTGTTGATCTCTGTGCTGTGTTTGCTTTGAGCTGCTTAGTTGTTCCTTGCTTTTAGAGGATATATTATAACTTATTTGGTTACCGGCAGGTGTTGGTGCCTTGGTTCTTCTTGATACCCTTGTTGGTGGGGAGATGGCCAAGCACAGATATTGTCTCCTCGTGGGGTTCAACTAGTAAAAACACTAATACTCCCTCCGTCAAAGACAGTCCATTTTTGAAACTGCAAATTTTTTTTTTTTTTTTTTTGAGACATGCAATTAATGAATCCCAGATTCCCAGTACAAGTTTTGACATGTTATTTCCACTACTATCATTGATTTTGTTTTCTCCAAGACTAGGTGCATTGAATATGAAGGGGTAGTATTGGAACTTCATTATATTTTTAGTCTTGAAAATGTAAGTGGACAACCATTTTTGCACATATCAAAATGAATATATGGAGCGGGACGGAGGGAGTACTAGAGTTAATTGCATAGTTTTTTAATCTATTTTACATGGAATTGATGAGATGCAGAATGTGGAACGCTTTTACATTTCCCACATCTAAGAACTCTAGATTTTAGGATTCCTTATAAATTATTTCAAGTGAAATTTATTTTATACTTGAATGCCCATATGACCACAGAATGCGCCCGAATCTGTCTTCTTGGAATCTCTAGCATTACCACGCTTCATCTAGACATTTTGTAATGTGGTTACCTGAAAGTATTCTACTCAAGCATAGTGGTCCTAAGGTTTAGCAACTGGATACTCACTAGTGGTGTTGTTATCTTCCCTTCTGGAACACTGGTGGTCTATTTTGGACACCTTTTCCAGGAAAGTAAAACCCATATCTACCATGATGGAAGGCATCGTGCTGTTTGACAGTTGCTCAATACGCTATGGTGTAGTTTAGAAAGGTCGCAACCAAAAAATCTGTAGTCTGTTTCCTGTTATGCATCTCATGCCCAAGCATGGGCCGCAATCCATCAATTTTGTTACTAAGTTAGATATACCTAATAATGCAAAAGGAACGGTTCTCACAAAATATTCTAAAAGTCCACTGCTTAGGCATTTGATGGAACATGTCGAAAGCAGGCATGGCAATACGTATATGTTATACTTGTACCCAAGTTTTGAGTTCCTTGCACAATAATGTCTCAAATTTAGAAGGCTAAGTCAGAGATGAGTCATAGCTAAATTAGAGTTGCTCTTCAAGAGGTGCCGTTATGGCATTGACAGCTCGTTCCTAAGTTACCTGGAACGCATAGCGTTCCGGTTTGTGGAACCAGATCGCGGAACACTATACCCTATGGAATTCGGCATGCCAAGGTTAGGCTTCTTTGGATGCCTTTAAAGGAGTTTTACCATTTTCCAGAAATCATAAAGTATGAAACTACTCAATATATACAATATTTAGAAGTCAATACTCAAAAAATAGATGTACATTATCTTATCTAAGTTTAATTTTCCCTTCTACATGGATACTTCAGGTAAAAAAATTGCTAGGATCGCCAAATTAAGCGATCCTGGTGTTCCACGTTTTGGAACGCGCGATCCAATTCGCAATTCACGGGGGTATGAGTGAATTTTGGTAACACTCACTTCGTTCCAAAGACAAGTACCTGACGAGGACAAGAAGGAAAAGTTCGTTCTGAAGTGGTTTCAATTAGTGTTGACTCCTCTTTGCTGAGGTTGTCAGTTGTCACTTGACACATATTGGGGCACTGTGTTAGCTTCAACTCCATGCCAAATGACAGATCTAAAATAATTGTCTTGGTACTGGATTTAGCGGTCTTGTTAAATTGCTACTTCAGTTGTGTGTTAGATCATTAGAAAATTAAGACATCAGCCAAAACTATTTAGCATGGCCCAAATCTTTTCAGATTGAACATCTATATGTCTACTAATCTTGCTTTCGAGTGATTTGTTATGAATGCCGTAAGAAGTTTACTGAAACCTCATTCCAATGCCACCCTTAATTCCTCATTCTAACTAACTGTGTTGTGTCCTCGCTGCTAGCTTTCTGAATTGCCCGAAGTTCCAATTCAAATTTCAAATAAGAAGCCGTAGATTATTACCTCACTCTTGCCTTAGCGGTATATTTAGGAGGTGAAAGGAAATTAGTACTAAATAATATGGTAAATGGATTCTTTTGTATGTAAAGGTGCTGAATAACTGTGTTGTTTTGGGTTGTCGGGCAAGTGAAATGCGTCGGCTGATGAAGTGTAATCATGCATGCTCCCTCGGTCCAAAAATAAGGGCCATATTTGACTTTGCAGCTCAACTTTGATTAGGCGAATCAACATTAATTACAAAACGTTGTGAAAATATTAACTAAAGAATTATTGTGTAAAAAGTTGATGTATCGCTGTATTTCTTCTAACGTTGAGGCTACATTTTATTTGTTTGTTCACATTTTTGGTTGTAGAGTTGCCTCGATTAATTTTCCTCAATCAGTTTTATCTTTGTTTTTGTTGATAGGAGTTTGGAGCATGGGATGGATGGGAGGCTTGCAGAGAGTTGGTCGATGATGGAACTTGGAAGGCAAGTTGTGCCTGGGCTCGCTAATCACCAGCAGCAGTTTTCCAGAGAAAACTTTAGTTTGTAAATTAGCTTTCTTCTTTACGATAGTCACTGTACAGAGAGACACCGCGCAAGAAGTTACTAGAACCACTAATAACCATTAGTTGGAAGGAAGTTAATACGATTAAGAAATTTTCTCATTGCCTACAGAAACTTTCAGTGTGTTCCTGTATAATTTACTTCTCTTTTGATGTTCAGCCAGCCGTGAAATGGCGTACTAGCCTGTGTGCTAATGGCGTACTAGCCTGTTTGAGCACACGTCAACATCAGGGATGTGGTTGAATCTCATAAAATAATCCACAATCTCTCTGTAATCATGACAAAAAAAAACCCAAGAATAACTTTTTTTTTTTTTTTAGAAATAAGAATAAGTTGTTTAGTTGTTGTAGATGTGCAAAATCCTTCCAAGAAGGAATCAATAACCAGTTCTGAGATTGAGCCTTCAAGCTAGCTCTTATCTTATGCATACAACAATCTGAAAGAGATGATGAAAGACAAGGGTGGAAACCAGCAGAAAACGCAAGTATTAAACAAACAGAGAACTCATCTGATAGCGGAATCCAGGACTCATCAAAAAACAGCACACTTGTTGGAGTACCAAAGTTTTCTTACTATTTCAACAAAAGAGTTCCAAACAAAACAAACGATGCTGTCTTAGACAACTTACAATTGAAAATCACTAGTATTCTTTTTGATAGAGTAAATGCTCATCTACAACACCTCAGTCAAAGAAAGACAAATTCAGTACAGCCTCTACTTGGCCAACTCATAGATAGATTGATAAAATAATATACAAACTCCCAACTAAAGCTGTTTCACAACGGCATGGCAGTAAACTTGTGTCTGTAGTATAACGCAATGTAATATTATTTTAAGTTGTATGAGCGGTGTGAGTTCTTGAAGCCCAAATGCCAAACACCAGAAACCAGAAGACGAATAAGATGGCCCAATAGCGAGCAGGTCCATACTTGATTCTTGTAAGCACAATCTGCAGGAATCATCATTACCCACAGAAAACACATTAGTAGACTAACCATCTGAAGAAAAATAGTATCAGCTTCATGTTCAACTCATATCAAAAGAAGGGCAAAAATATCCATTCTATGCCTAGTATACACATTCCCCGGAACAAAGTGGCTATCAAAAAGGAGCTTTACTCCAAAGGAACACAAATGCTTCCAAAGATACTTTTAGTCTACCATTCTCGTCGGAGAGGGCCAAATACCACTTCTAGTCTACAATGCATGCAAAATGTTAATTGAGAGAGCTTCATAGTTGGTTTGGTATTGCATTTATTAGTTTCCAACCAAACTTGGCCATTATAACATTCCTCGCAAGTCTGCATGTATTTTCTCACTAATTGCGGCTATGACTGGACATGGTGCCTTTACTTACAAGAGATACGACAATTAACTTATCAGCATTTCTGAGCATTTCATGAGCATAAGTTCCAAACATTACAAGCTTTGGAACTACCTACAGTCAAAAGGCTCTCAGCACACCGAAGAGCCATTGCCTTGGCTATAGGAGTGGAATCACTGTCTTACAAAGCTTTCAAGAGAGCTTTGTTACAATGGAAGTCACAATGAATCAACCATTAAAAGTTCGGAGCTCCTTTTTTGGCTATCAAGCAAGACAGCATGTTGAATAGCAAGGAAAAACAAGCCATGGAAAGTACAATCAATAGGTAGCCTAACTTCTCAATCATTTAGATTCTTCCGGGATTTATTTATTCTTAACTCGTAAACACTTATCCATGGTAAAGGCATATTACTACACCACTATCTCCTTGATATTACTCGTATCTCGAACTTGAAACCTAATATACGACAGGAAAAAAAAAAAAAAAAAAAGTTCAACTCTTCTCTGACTGTTACGAATCAAAGCAACATCGACCTCTATTGCAGACCTTCCCCCTCCTTCCTTCTCCAAGGTTATTCCTGGCATAGAGGTGTTAAAACTTGAAACTCTCTATTCACCAAAGCCCCTTCACGAATTAGTAGACACAGTATCCCGGTCACCACTGAAAATTCTGCTTGTCCGCTCCAAAAAATGGTACTCGAAATTTCTAGAACATTTCACCTAGTGAGGCCATCCATGTGAATAAGAACTTCAACCCGTAAAGTAAACAAACAATAAAAAGTCACAAGCAACTCCTCTTCCATCTCATCTTTAGCTATAAAAATAAGTTATGGCTTTCCACATCCAGTTAAGCCTCAAAAGTGCCCTCATGCAAAAGACATACACCTACGATATCCCAGATTCTCAAAGATTTATCCAGACCACATGTTTTTCATCTTCGTTCTCTATGTAGCAAATGACACATTGACAGTTACCCATAGTTGACCTTCCTACCTTTAGACCCTGTGTAAGATCCTCCTTTTCCACGTTCTGTAACGTCCATAAGCATCCATTACAAGAAGACTAATATTTTGATAACGGAACTCCTTGAGCAAACCCTAAACCCTACAAACACCGTTGGCAAAGAATTCCAGCAGGAGATAAACGTATTAGAGAAAGGAAAACAAAATATCTTGTTGACTTCACCATTATGGAATTAGCAATAAAGCACCCGAACTAGAGCGAAATGTCCTTTCCAAAAAAACATTTACAGCGATTTATTGCAAATCCAAAACTTGATAGAGATGAAAGGCTTTGTAAAATAAGTATATTACAAGTCCAAATAAGTCGATATACAAATAATAACCATACACAAGATGATACGTTGGATAATGTCTCAGTTCACTGCAAAAAACGATCACACATAAAACAACAGGATCTGAATAAGGAAAATTTATTGGGAGTAGTATAATATGACAGGGTAGGTTTTATCAGAAGTAGTAATGTGGTAGAAGTTGTGAAATAGTCAAAGAAAGAATCTTGTTGAAGTACCGTGTTTCAAAGACAGTATAACGTGTGTGAGCGTGCACGAGTAAATGAGTGTGCGTGTGAGGGAGAGAGGTAATTTGACTTGGGCTGTGATGAGAACCAGAGTATTCTGGTTTTAATTTCTTAATCAAAAAGGTTATTCTATTTTAAATTATTTCTTTTCTTACCAAATCATGCGAGTTTTGGTGAGAAACAAAAATGGGGTAAAATATGGTTCTCCTTTTTTCATATTGTTTTTCACCAATTCTCACTTTAAAGCTAATCCAAATAGGTAGGAGAGATCTCTTTCTCATTGATCTTTCCTTTTCTTATCAAATCAGTCAATCCAAACATAGTGTAAATCTGGACAAATGAAACGTTTTTACAGTTTACCTTAGCTACCTGATCTCAGTGATCTGTTCCAGTTACAAGAACGATGCCTGCCATTATTGATCAGTTGAATTGCTTCGGTAGAGCCCATCTCTAAGATGCAATTTGAGACAATTTCTTCAACTGCGTATTCAACTTCTTTTTATTTTTAATAATATTTGTAAAATCAACAATTCCATTGGGGACTCTTCGATCTCATTTCCTGTCCCGTTTCCTTTCTATAGTTCTCAAAATTGGATAAGGAAGCCGAATCAACTACTTGTCATAGATTGACTAATGTCTTCCACTTATCTATTCCATTCAAGTTCAACCCTTCCTTTAAACTGTTGTTTCAACTCTTAATATTTCCTTTCACTGAACATTAGTTCCTGATCCCAAATAAGTGAAGGTGGAAACATTATCCAAGAACTTTGCTATCTGGACCAAAGATAGAAAAGTTTGATTTACCCGCAGTACAAAAGCCTTTTCAACCCTTGATGGTAATTTTGCGACTATAACCTATTTTCTTCCGCGTAACCCTTCCACTTCTAACATCTTCGGACCAACACTGTACAACAGACGAGGAACCGTTTCTATTTCCAAACATACATACTCCATTGATTTACCCGTATGTAAAAGACAAAACCTATCAGTATGGAAGCCGTCAATTCTATTACACAAGTCACACTAGGAACTGAGTAGATTTACTTCCAAGGGAAGTTAGAAATCATACGAACTTCACTGAAATTTCTAGACCCTTTCTTTAAAGTGCAAGTCCTGAACTCTTATTTTCGTAAATCTCAAATCATTATATGCATCAAGGTACGCAGTTCTACCTATAGCAATTGTCTACTGTATTACCTCACATTATAAGCATATTGTATTTGCTAGAATATCCAACTGTATATCGCCGATTGACTTGTAACAGCGGTAGTCGTGCATTTCAGTCATTAGCATATCTGCCTCTATAGACATGTCTAATATGTTATTTGAAGAACAGGACACATCTTAGACCAAGTATATGTCGAAAAGGACAAGGATGCCTCGTCCAATGAAGGGTCCAGTAAACATAGACTTCAAATGTACTACAGGCAGCTAAAGTATTCTTTGTTTTTCAAAAGAAGAGAACACTCGTTTACTATCTCAAGACAAACAAGGATAAAGAGAGAGCATCATTGGTAAAACAGAACTTAAAATATGGTACATTAGTGTAAGAATTAAGAGTATGATAAGGAGGAGGGTATGTACCAAATGACCTATACACTACATCAACATCGTTGACATACACGTATAAGAAGCATTGAGCAGTGTCATGTATTAGACCGTATGCATAATTAGTGAGTAAACAATATGGTACATAACCAAATCCCAACATCAAGATAACAGTAACTGATGTTTACTAAGAAATGGCGCGGTAATATACCAATATATGTTGACATGAATGTGATCTTAGCATGGCAGAAGATATTGAGCATTTTATGCTAGTGCATTTATTTTTAACCACCCTCTTTCATGGTTGACAAACCTCTCATCGAATTGAAACAATCTCGATGTCATTCAATTGTACACCTATGTGAGTCAAGACCCATTGTTGAATGTGTGACAATTCAACTGTTGGTAATGCATTTCTTCAGTTAGAATGATATTGTTATACATGTTTTGTAATCCTAATCTATCAGTGTCATTCTTTTTAAGACATCTATTTCCAGATGGAATAATACGACCGTAAGCCACAACAACAAGAAACAACTCTTTTCAGAAAAAGGAAAAAGGACACTCACGAACAATGACAGGATTAGCTGTTGGCAAGATGATTCATTTTTGTGAATTACCGCAGTGTCAATCAAAATAGTGTGGTGGATGCTTGCCCAACCCCCATATGTTAGACACACTTGCGACTGATTTGACCACACTATATCAAATAGAATTTGTATTAATATATTATATCAAAGCATTAGTACTTTTTCCCTAGACATCTATACTATACGACCCTCGGTACTTTTCATGTTACATATATGTTACGCACAGTGAACAGATTTTAAAGAATATTAGCTTCATTGGGTACTGGATAACTACAGAAGGCCTTCTCCTCATTGACATTGAAAAGACAGCTTACCATAAACAGCAATTGAATACAACTTACTTTCAAAGAATTAAAAGAAGGTAGGTAAGTGATCATCGAACTTACAAAGCGAAACAAGATTACAACAGTTAATGCACAAATGCCTCCAAGAAGAATGTGAAGACCACTTCTGGCAGTTTTCTGCAAGCAGGAAGTATCTGTCAGATGAGACCTAAATACATAACAGGTAAGAAAGCAAATATACAATACGTAGAAAAATGCTCAAAGAAACAACAGTAATTAACATCCCCCAAACTACCCCAATTGACTTAAACTGGTGTATCTTACACGTAAAACGAATTTAGTGAATTTCTAAACTTTTTGTTTCACCAGAAACAGAAGGAATATACTGATAACAGGGACTAGTACACGAGTACCATTACAACGATGCTAAAAAGATTGACAACAGGGAATAGTATTTCCACCTTCTGTCCCTATTCTAAACCTTATGACATGAGATAAAAGAGAGACACAATATTTATATGTATACCCTTTTTTCTTACTATTTCATGCAGCCTCTTCTGTCTTATGAGCGAGAGGGAGATTCTCTCAAAAGATCTCCTCGACTCTTCATATCTCTCTGACCAATCAGTCAAAATGTTCTCTCTGACAGACTATACGCTCTACTCTACCTACGAGATCCACAAAGCCACTTAACTCCCTTTTTCTAATGCTCCACTTATCAAGCAAGTGAAAAGTATTGGAGATTTGAAATGTAAGTTTCGATCCAGATACTGTCCATGAATAGTTTAATAACCAAGAAAGTGTGAAGGTAAGAAAACCGAAGTCTAAGGCGCTATCCTTCTAATGAAATACTTCAGTGCTCCATGTAAAGCAAGACAGTAATATATTTGAAATGCAAGTGTGAAATGATGAAGAATATATCCTCTGCAACGGTCAACAAGTAAGAAAATTTAAATCTCCAACCTTCCCAACACGAGGAGCAATGAGCCATGCGAGCGTGACAGTAAGCAGTCCGGTCGCAAGCAATATCCCTGTACCCTCTACAGCCCACCTGGTTGCAGGATTTTCAGCAAGGATACCTCCTTCGGTGACTATGCCAGAAGATTCGTCAACCCCTGAAGCTGTGACAGAGTGGTTGCTATTATGTGGATTAAACCACAATGAAATTTCACTCAGTCTTTGTCTTCGGATAGCAGCAACGGCATCAGGGTCAACACCCGAACTTGTCTGCACAAGGGAAGTACTGGGCTCCCCATTGGCAGTTCTTTCTCTCAACAACTCATAATCCTTCAGAGAAACCAATACCTTCTTGAAATCTGCAGCTTTAATATTTTTCGCAACACATCCACAGATTTCACAGATAGTCGAACCGTGGTTCACAAACCATTTAAGCGCACAAGCATAGTGTACTAGAGCGAGGTCATTCTTACAAGAACAACCTAACTCAATTAATGTGTCTCTTTGGCGACTTAATCCCATTTCCATGTCGGTATTACAAATGAAAACCTCTCCATCAGGACTGACAAACTCGACAAATCCAGATTCTTTTCTGTCACTCTTACTAAATGAGTCCCTACTTTCAACATCTTTTAGGACTGCTTTGCCTTCCTGTTTCACATCTTCAATTCTTTTATGTGAATCTCGTAGTGGCGGATTAATACCCAAAAATCCCAATACAATATCTCCTATTTTCTCAGATTCAGAACATTGGCATACACGACAAACTTCCAACCCAGCCTCCTTGTCTGAACTTTGACGTGACATCTGACAGACTCCTGAATCTTCACTTCGGGTGGACAAGGAACCTTCATCAACCACTCCACCTTTTTTTTCAAGTTGAACATTCTCCCTCCCTGTCATGTTACAGTTTTATAATACAATTGTATTGTCTCCTATTGTATCATCAACTGACGAATCTCATAACAGAAACTCCTATTAACCCAAACACTGAGAAAGGCATATTGAAATTTCCATATCAAATTTGTTGTCACCAAATTAACCTGGAGCAATAAGCATCATTCAACAATTTAGTAAATGAATAGACAAAGACTTTACTAACCGAGAGTGCTGAAGAACTATTTAACTGAAAACTGAATCAACTTATTTGCAAGTTGGAAAAAACATGTGGGAAATCATATGTTTAACTAGTAAAAAACAGGCTTTACATAAAAACGTGAAGATGTACATGAAGAGAATAACACATTGAAAACTACTTGAAAAATGTCTTTCAAGAATCAACCCCCCCCCCCCCAAACCCCACACCAAAAAGAAACCATGATTTACATTGAGATCAACCTAATATCAGTACGTACTTCATCATCGAAATTCCAAATCGGAGATTTCATAACTTATAACATTTGCACAGGTTTTCAGGAGTCTAGTCTGTTACTGAAGATCGGAATTGGCACAAAGAAAGCAGTTTTTTAACTGCGAATCAAAAGTAGTCAAAGGCTAACTGGCTAAACTATAAAGTAAGGTTTGCGAAGAAATGAATGCATCAAATAAGCAAACCGTGTGCACAAATTATGTCTGTGACTGTTTAACTTGAAGAAACCTGATTGCTTGTCTTAGAACAGAGCCACCGGGACAGAGGGGCATAGTAATAGCAGAATCAGTTAGAATTCCACGGCAATACTCATTAGGTGGTGAACCCATGAATTGAATATAACTAACCATTGAAGTCGACTAAATCCAGAAAGGGGGGATAAAATGACAGTCAAAAGAGCCTAATAACATGCCAAACCAAACTGCAGCAATTGGTATATATTCTGAGAGGGTAAGGTAAAGAAACGAAGTGATTTCATGAGTTTGATGGGTTGGAGACAACAGATATCAATTGTGTGAAGTTTAAAAGCGGAGGTACAGTAGTTAATTTAGGTCAAAATGGTAGGATTACCTTTTGTTACATGAAAGATGATTTTTTTGAAGTAACTAAATAATTTCCCATTATGTATGTTTGTAGTATTCCTATGGTCTTATTTCATCATAAACTAAGGGCTAGTTTGGGAATGCTGTGGCGGTGGTAGAAAGCTGCTGTGTGAAAACACAGTAGAAAGCTGCTGTGAGTTCCTGATAAAATGTTGTTTGGTAAATTTTACGTAAAAGCTGCTGTGAAATATTGATATAGTAATTTTGTGTTTGGTAAAATCAACTGTGAAGTTGCTGTGAGAGGATAAAATGACAAAAATATATGACACGTGTCATTTTCGGAAAGATAACTATTGATATTTTAAAAAATTGTAAGGTCAAAATCGGTTATAGATAATTTAATCAAAAGCACTTTCTGGAAAAGCATCTCTCCCCTTGCTTCCTGAAAACTGCTGTGGGACAGCAGAAACTGTCCGGAAAAGCAGAAATTTTATTTTTACCAAACACACTAAAACTGCTTCTGCTGTCGGAAAGCAGCTGTGCTGGCAGCAGAAGCATTCCCAAACTCACCCTAAATTTCTCAAGGGAAGTCTGATGCATAAGAGAATACGGAATGTGGTTACTTGAATTACTTGCTTCTGTCTTGCTTTTCTATGCCAAACTCTGGCATAGAAAAAGCAAAAGTAGACACGAGATGTCTAGCAAAAGTAGACACGAGATGTGTGCTCCAAGTGACTTGGAATGTTCGATCCATGGATGGAGGGATAAGTAGTTCTAAGGATTTGAATGTGCTACCGCTGGAAAGATTAGTATGTTGCTGATGCAATAAAGCCTGGCGAAGAGAAAGCAAGTGAAGGCTGAGTTTGCCTAATTTGTCGTCTAACAGATGGTTGGTTCAATCAATTGTCTCCATTTGCATTTGATTATCCAGATTTGTCGTTTTGCTTTTGACAATGTCGACGATGGGGAAATGATTTCATTCTCTGGGCTTGAATAGGTCAGATCTTGACCTTCCTAGCCAAAGGTTCCTTGGTTGCAGCAGCTTTTGGCAGCTGACATTGAAGCCATCTTAATTGGTTTGGATCGGCAGATGTGATAAACAATTAACTACTCATATTATGGTGTAGTTAATGTTATTTTTCCGCTTATGTGGAGACTCGTCGAAGAGAATAAAATTTCAATAAGTTGATTTTTGGGAGATTCAGGACATGTGGCACATGCTAGATTTTATTAGATTTTTCATAGTTCCCAACATGAACATTGGTGCTCAATGTTTTGACAAGCCTTGTTGTGTAACTTTCTATTCATGAAATTTATTTTAATGAAATAGTTGGGTATCATGTGTGAGCGGAATGTCCCACATCGAGACAGTGGGCAGGATGTCTAAGATTAATATAGTATGATTTGGGCCGGAAGTCATAAAGGTGATCTTTTGGGTAAATGGGTGTCCCAAATCATGGCATGGTGCTCCCCTCTCGCAGTGCTTAATCTCCCAACTCTCCCAACAAGGGGTGGTATCACAGCCAGGTTCCTGTGCATTGTTGTGGTGAATCGAATGGTGAGATGTGCAGTGTTCTAATGGCTGATGGATGAATCTTCCATGAATGATGGACCAGGTGTTCTTGCAGACGGTCAAATTCATGTGTTGGAGCACCAGCAGGTGGTCTGGCGTGGTCCAGTGCACGCTCATAAATGTGATTCCAAGAAGTTTGGCGGAGGCTTCCGGGCAAAAGGAGCGGATATCTTAGGTTAAGATAGTATATGATTTGGGACACCCACTTACTCAAAAGGTCACAACCTTTGTAAGATGGGTATGATGCTCCTCTCTCGCGATGCTTAACACTTTGTATAATATTGGATACTATGCCCTGCCAAATGAACTTGACGAAGATCCACATGCAAAGCACGTGATCCTTGCTAATCTACTTCAAATTATTGCAATCGAATCTTTACGATTCATGATTTGATTCAGTGCAGATGAATTTCGTTTCACTATCTGGATCTCAATTTGACTACTATGTTGAAAACTATTTCCCGAGTGCATTTGAAAAATACAGACCCCCCCCCCCCAAAAAAAAATCAGGTAAATACATCATCCAAATTCCAAATCCAAAATTTCATTACTTGCAACAATTTTGTACCGGTTTTCAGGGAGTCTTGTCTTGTACTGAGAATCAGAAATGGGTGGCACAAAGCAAGCAGATTTCTTTAAAGTGAGAGAATCAAAAGCAAAACTACTACATAGTAAGGAGGGTTGTGAAGATATGATACGCGCATCAATTAATCAAACAGTGTCAAAAACCCTCCTTTGAATGGGACTTTTTAAACTTGAAGAAACCACCGGAGCATAGCAGAGAATCAGTTAGAATTCGGCGGCGACACTCATTAGTACTAGTAGGTGGTAAGGTAAACCCCCATGAATTAACCCGCTGAAGTCGATTAAACCCCAGGAATTAAAAAAGAGCCCTAACTAGATGGCAAATCAAAACAAGTGCAGGAATTATTAGTATAGAGATTCTGAGAGAGAGGGTAACGTAAAGAAGCGAACCTGTGCGAAATGGTAGACCAAGTCCAAGACGACGGCGGCGAAATCGATCGGTGAGCGCCGGATAAAGTGATTTGATGGTGGGAGATCCAGCTCCTCAACTTTCTCTTCTTCACTCTTCTCTCTATCTATTCTACCGGCTCAGCCAGTCACCTGTCTCCATGGCCAGGCAAGCTAAAAGCTCCTCACCCTTTTTTAGTCTTTACTGATACTAGTAGTACCTAACACTACCAGTACCAGTAGCTGTGGGGACAAATTTGCCCTCTTAAAATAGTACGAAATGACACTAGGAGGAGGGGTGTAAGTGTCCTAAAAGTTGGCTCACCAAACGTGTGGAAAAGGGTGAAAGTGTCATTTCCCGAATGTGAGGTTGGGAGAGTTTCTTCTGTGTCAAACTAGAGGAGGTGAAGGTGTCATTTCTTAAACTGTGAAGGGGTGAGAGACTCTTCTTCTGTGTCAAACTAGAGGGGGTGAAAATGTCTTTTATCCAAAAATTCCACTCTAAATGGGGGGTACTCGCATCGCATGTCATTGGACGGACTCGTGGAAGAACCTCTGCACATCCATCGTTTTTACGAGTCCATTGGATTCAAATTGAGTGGCCCAAACTTGGCCCATTACATCAAGAATTCAGAAGATTACAAGTCCAATAGGGAGGATTATAGATCTAACTTTCACTTTCCAAAAGTTGGAACCCTTATTTGTGCAAATCAGTTAAACTTTTCTAATCACAGACTAACCTAACATAAATTAGCCAAAACCATAGGTCACCTATCAGGAAGTTACCACTTTTATGTTTTATTTTCGGGATTCTGGCTGTTCTATTTAATTGGTAAAAGATAGTAAAATTGTATGAATTTATTTGTAAGTAAATAGAAGTGTCGTTTGAATTATGAATTTACGGAGACACGTAAAGATTATAAGAAATAAAATTTAGAAGTAGCGAAAAAACATACCCTTTTATTTATGATATTCAATAAAAAAAAGTTTACACCTAACAGGCGGGGTGACTGGAAAAGGAAAAAAAACAAGAAAGAAAGGGAGGAAGAAACACACAATACTACTACAGGAAAGCCAACACCATATTTTCGAACTTCACAGGTAAGACGATTGCTTACTTGCTTGCTTACTCCTCAAACAATGTCAGTGAACTCGGTCTTGGACTCGAAGTTGTAAGTGTTGAGGCAAGTGTAAAGACCATCGTCCATTTCGTGGGTAACCACTTCGTTGTTGTAAAGAGTGTCGTGCTGAGTGTATGAAAATGGTATGTCACATCTCCCTTGGGTGGAAAACAAGGTCACCGTTGCTTTAGTTCTTTTTGGTACAGTGATGGCCTTTTTGTACTTTATTTCGTGAGACGTTTCAGTTTCGTGACCCCACTTAAAACTCCCACTTATGTCGGCTTTCATGCCGATTTTACCCTCGGTTATGAAGGGAATACCAGTTTTGATCTCGGTTTCCACTTCCATTCCGATGTGGAGCTCACGATCCCAGCTACTTTTAACGCTGGTATGAATTGTCTCCTCGAGTTCAATAGTCACCGGTTCTGTACCACGGTTCTCCTCTCTTCCAAGCACCTTGGCAACGTCAGTTTCATCGTATATCCTAGCTAGTGTCAGGTGGTAGTTGACGTTGTCTATCTTTCTTGAGCGAACAACCTCCTCCACCGTAAGTTGTGCTTCACGGGTGCCAATGCTGGAGGCGCATGCGCTGAGACAACTTGTCTTTCCGTCAGCAGTAAAACGTCTGCAGAATTGCTGGTTTGCACAGCTGCGGATACCGATAGTGTTGGTCCCCTCCTGCAGTTGGAGAGGCTCAAAGTAGTTGTCTTGGTTAAGGTAGTACTCGGCATTTCTCGAGGTCACGGGCACGATCCATTTGTGGTCCCACCACCACTTAGCCTCCCAGTACGCGTTCAAGTACGCGGACTTTATGGAACATCGCCATTCCAGCGGATCAGATTGGTGGGTGATGTAGGTGACTTCGTGTGCCACCTTGGGGTCAGTGATGTCACTGGAACAAAACTGAAGATAGTGGTATCCGGTCGACGGGGCGTTGTCGGGAACAACACTAAGGTACTTCCCGTTATCGCCCTTGAAAGCAACAAATCTCGGCAATTGGGCCAACAATGACTGCCAATCGATGGCTTCGAACCAGGATGCATTACGTTCCTCATTGGCTGTTGCGATGAGACGATTCTTACGGGGACTATCCAAATAATTAATCGGCTCTATCTTTATGAACTCCTGGGAATGGACACATCGTAAGGTGAAGTAGTTCATATAATCATCCACGATAGCCACCTCGAACAAGGCACATGACTCCTTGGATGGGTCGTCGTCGTTTGGATCAACTCCTGAAGGCACAATCACCGCGTCCGCGCCACGGGCTACCAAGTAGTTGCTATTGTAGCAACATCTTATGCGGTACCATCCTTCTGGTCTGCCGCTCGCCTTCTCCAGTCCAAATTTGAAGAATCGCCTCGCAACCTTTTCTCGATCGGCGATGATTGACTCGCCGCCTTCATCAGTTTTCGTGTAGTGCAAATGCTCGTCCCAGCACCTCAGCAGGGCGTATCTTGGCAACTCCATTTTGATGGACTACACTTCTCTCTCGCGCTCTCAAACACTCTTTTTTCTTTTTTTCTCTCTCTCTGTCTGATGGAGTACTACTACTACTACTTCACTTATTTGTGCACTTCTAGTTGTTACTGGTAGTAATTTATAGGGGAAAATAAAAGATAGCAATGATGATACTTGGAGAAACCCTGCATGTGTACCCAAATTTGGTACCGCAATTCACGGAGGATGTCGCATATGGTTGTCATTACAATTAAAGATGGTCCATATCTTTCACTCCCATTTGGCCCTCGACTCGACCCGACCCAACACGACGTCACGAAACGAATCCAACACGAAGTTAGCAGGTTTGAACCGAAATGATCTTACAGCGTGTCAAAACGATTTGACTTAAAAGTGACACTTAAATAAACATGGTCGGGTTATTGTTAACCTGCGTAATCTGAAAACAACCCGTCTTACACAACAACAACCATCGTTTTTACCGTTAGCCGTTCTCTCAAGAAAAATAACGTAGACATAATGTCATCTGAGTCGACGAAAAGCTAGGGAGTTTGGATCGATACGAACCCACAACAGATCGGAAACGGGTCGACCTGAAAGTGACCCAAACACAGTTAAAGTTAACATGATTAACACGATAAAAGTTAACACCATTAACTCTGAATCTAGGCAACTCTAGAGCCAACTCGACTTTTCGAAGAAACAACTGATACTACTACATCGAAGACTGCGTGCATGCATGGCTATTGAATGCGCCACGTTATTTGCATTTCTACATCTCGAGAGTTCTCCCATTATTTCCACAGCTGTACCTCATCCACTAAAGTCATCTCTTTTTATCTCCTTTAATTTAATTTCTTCATTCTTTCAACTTCTCGATCCATCGCGGCTTGTGCGTCTCCTTCCACCACCGGCATTTGCTTTGGCCCACGGTGTCTGGAGCCATCTTCAAAGCTTCCAAGCAGCTAAAAGGCCATATTGAAGCAACAACGACTGTTTACGTACCGATATTGAGAATTCTCACATCGGACATTCACGAATAGTTAAAATAGCTAAAATGTATTCTGAGATACTCCTCTCATCCGAGCGGTAAAAAGATCTCTACTCAATCCACTTTTCTGTCAACGACACATAAAACAGTTTTGGATCACTTAGAGCATCTCCAATAGATCGTGAAAGTTTCATTATTAGCAAACATGTGAAAAGTTTGTGAAATATTGAGGTCTAACAGATTAAGTTAATCAACATGCATTTACAGAACATGTGTCTTCTTTAATATATTTAGAGAACTAGAAAGTAAAAATGCCAAAAAAAAAAAAAAAAAAAAAAAAAAAAAAATCTCTCTCTCTCTCTCTCTCTCTCGCTTCCAATGTGTTTCGCAATTGCATAATTTAACTACTTAATAACTCACAAAATAAGTTCTAGTGTTAAAATATTTGCCGTGCAAACATGCAAACTGTACTTTTTTCACCTCGCAGTGTAGGAGATGCTCTTACGTGTGCCTGAACAATATTGTTTTTGATATAAAACTTTCATCCCTTAAATTTTGCCATAGTGACACTGACCCCTTCTCCTCGTTGTTTGACAAATGACATTATACCCCCTTGAAGCTAAAAGACACTAACGGGGTGTCAAAAAGAATATTATACCCCCCCCCCCCCCCCCCCCCCCCCCCCATTTACAACAAGAATATGTCACCTCTGTGTTCTCCATAGATTGCCGTTAATTTGAAAATTTCGTCTGAAATTTCACCTCCTGGCTCCTTGGAAAAATAATCAAATTTTAAGTTTTCTCGATTCTCTAAGTGCATGCCTCAATTTGGGGTACTATCTTTTCATTTGATTGCAGTCAATAAATTGAAAAATATAGTTGCCCAGCATTGTGATGATGTTGCCGGATGAGAGCTTTTGTGGTAACGGCAGTTTAGATGAAGATTAGTTGGTGGTGACAGAAGTGTTAGTGACAAAAGTGATGGAGATTACTTAGTGGTGGTGAGCAGTGCCGGAGCCAGAAAATCATACAAACTTAGGAAAAATTAAATGATACGGCAATTACCAAATAAAATCATTATATATCATAGTTTTTTCAAGTATATAACAGATTTTTTTAAATTCCAGTCGAGACAGTAAAGCATTTTCCTTAAGAGTCTTAGCATAAAATAGCTGTAACTAGAAGGATGCTAGTGAAGTTTTCAAAAAGTCAGTGTCTGGTCCTCAAGTCCTCCGCCCCTGGTGGTGATGGTGGAGGTTTATGATGGTTGTGGTGATGGTGACGCATGTGGTCGTAGCAGCGATATTGCAATTTGATTTGGCTAGTTTGTACTCAAATGCGATAAATAAAGCATACATCATGCGAAAAATACCCGAATTAAGAAATTAAGTCCAAAAGTCCAAACTCAAGTATGCTTAAAACGTCTACGAAATTGTCAATTTCTCACATAAATACATCAAAGTACACTTAAAACGTGGTGAATTTGTTAAGAATATAACTCCTAATATGATTAAAATGTTCACTCAGATGCATTAAGAATGACCACTATGAGATATTTGTACAAGTAGATAGGTCAAACTATAATAGGAACGTTATCATTAAACTTAGTACTAAACAACACCAAAACACAGTATTGGTACCAATTAATACAGTCCGAAATTAGTACGATACAGAACCAATCACATTATTAAATATAATACGACTAATCCAGTCTAATCATCTCCGACAAATCTAGTCCAATCTGGCTGGTCCGAAAAATCGACGTGACCTAAGTTCGGCACAATGAAAGACTGAACTCAGATCCAAAGAAGAAGAGATAAAAAAAACAGTAGCAAACCTCATAGAACCAGTTGCTCTGATACCAAAGAAGCTCCAAATGAGCTGAAACAGAGAGCACAGATGATGGAGGGAAAATATTTCAATTCTCCAATCGTAAAACTTGGAACTGTACAGGAAGAGAAACCGACTTTAACTAACCCTAACTCCTCCAGTACATCACAAACAATATGCAGATGACACCTAGGCTAAGTGACACTGACATAGCTGACTAGGAAAATGGTGAAATGGAAAATACCACTAAGCAACAAAGAAACTAGAGAAATACAATAACCACCCTCAACTTGCTGGAAGTTAGATTGACAAAATGACAACTACCTCCCCATATTCTAATAAAGTTATTACAAATTAAATTGAGAAAATATTTTTAATTGACAAGTGCGGGTAAAAAAACACGTCAATTAAAATCAATTCCCTTTAATATAGGAAAAGATTATGCAAAAGTTTATTTAGAAGTTGTTTTTCTCCTTTTTTGTGTGTGTGCAAAATTCATGGATAGTCATTTTGTTTTTTCTTATAGTAGTGATCACATTTGTCTTTTCTAGAGGTTTGCAATTGTCTTCTTATTCAGGACCCCTCTTATCTTCTTTCCCCGTCTGAGGTTCCTGTTGGCCCATTTTTTTCCAGCAGTGCTGTGGAGATAACTTCTATATATGTCCTCAAACTAAAATGGCTAACCTCATTCTATACCACATGTACGTAGATAGATTATGTGGGACACAAAAGGGATCGCATCACACACAGAAGAAGTGTGAAAAATATGGTTTTTGGTAATGCCAGCAAATGAGGTAGTATAAGACAGTGTGAACCGTCTCATTTCTTAAAATAAGTTACAAACAAGCCAGCAAATTGAGGTATCTTTCAAGGCAAATGACAACCAGTAGCTACAAGATAACAATTGTGTTTCACATATCTTAGAAGATACTTTCTAGCTAGAAGAAGATACCCTCTACTTCACAAGTGTACACTTCATTTATAAGTGGATATAGCAAGGTTACCAAAATCGCGGAACGTTGTAGTTCGTGGAACGGGATCAGGAATGCGATTCGCGGTCTACTAAGAATGCAGTTCGCCAGGGATAGGCTTCTTGGGAGCGATTAGTTGGAACAAAACTAGCTTGTCTAGTTTGATGAATGCTTTTCGGGAACTGTTTGCTAAATATACTCATATTAGCATTGCATAGTACTATTGATTTATTATCAGGTAAAATTTTGTAGGGAATTCCATCATACATAAGAAAAGGTAGGGGTACGATTGTGAATCAGTTGATGAAATTATAGGTAAGAGAGTAAATGATATTAAAATACTTAGGTCTATGTGTGAAAAATTGGGATCGCCAAAAACAGCGATCTGGATCGCGAATGATCCCGAATTCGGATCGCGCGATCTAGATCACAGATCGCACCTGTTGAGCTATTTCTGGTAACTCTGGGATATAGGTATGTCGCCGCAGTTTGAATTCTCTCTTTCCGGCCTCTAGAAGAAGCAATTGGGCCACTTCAAGTATTAGTTACAGGAGTCTGTTTGGTACCAGCTGAAAATCTCAATAATCAGTTAAAAGTAATTTGAAAAGAAAATCCAACTTAACTGAGAATCAAAATATGTTTGGTATGAGCTGAAATTATAGATTACTAACTTGATCCATTTAACAAAATTTAAAAGTTCCAAACATAAGTAATTGAATACACGTATTTATAAATGAACTGTGATCATGCTAATGTAAAATAAATATCAATATTAATTTTTTAGAGATTTTCAGCTGCAAAATCTCCAATTTTCGAGATTCTACAATTGTACACAGATTGTTTTTATCTGCAGATTATCAGATTAAAATCTGTAGGAATAAGAAACAGAATTGTCGATAAGTGATCGATTTTAATCCAATTGGATTAAAATCTTGGATACCGAGCATGCACTAGGTACAAATGAAAATAATCTCAATGGGCTCTTAACCAATTTACGTTTTAATTTTATCTTTTTTCGTAGAAAATGGTAGAATTTCATTCAAAGAAAACCACAACAAACAAGGGTAAGCGAAATACAAAACTAAAAAATATCAAAGTCATGCATCTAGCATGATTTATGTGGTATGGTCCTTTTTCATGTATGCATTATTTAAAGTGATAAAATATATGAATGTACTTGTAAATAATTAAATAGAATTGGCATTTGTGTTTCTTGATTATGAATCTACTACTGACAAAGAGACACATGAAGAAGAAGAAGAAGAAGGAATATACCTAACACTTAGAAGTTGGAAGACACACGTCCTTTTATTCATATAACATTGGATAAAAGCTTGCACTGATCGAGCAAGTGAGATGACTGGAAAATGAAGAAAAGAAGAAGAGAAACACAGAATACATTATTGGCAAACTTTGCAGGCGAGACGATTGCTTTCTTGCTTACTCCTCCTCAAACAATGTCAGCGAACTCGGTCTTGGAATTGAAGTTGTAGGCGTTGAGGCAAGTGTAAAGACCATCATCCATTTCGTGGGTAACCACTTCGTTGTTGTAAAGAGTGTCGTGCTGAGTGTAAGAAAATGGTATCTCACATTTCCCCTGCGTGGAAAACAAGGTCATCGTTGCTATAGTTCTTTTCGGCACAGTGACGGTCTTGGAGAAAACAAATTCGTCGGATTTTTCAGTTTCGTGGCCCCACTTGAAATTGCCACTCAAGTCGAATTTCGTGCTGATTTTGCCGTCGACTAGGAAGGGGATTTTAGTTTTGATCTCGGTTTGTACTTCCAGCCCGATGTGGAGCTCACGTTCCCAACTACTTGTAACACCATTATGAATTGTGTCGCTCATTTCTATTGTTACCGGTTCCGTACCAAAGTTCTCCTCTCTTCCAATCACCTTGGAAAGTTCAGTTTCATCGAACATCCTAGCTTGTGTCAGGTGGTAGACGACGTTGTCTATCCTCCTTGAGCGAACAACCTCCTCCACGGCAAGTTGTGCTTCGCGGGTACCACCAATGGTGGATGCGGATGCATTGAGACAATCCGTTTTTCCGTGAGCATCAAGACGTTTGCAGAATTGACTGTTGAATAAGCTGCGGATGCCGATAATGTTGTCGGTCCCCTCTTGGAATTGGAGAGGCGCAAAGTAGCTATCGGTGTCAAGTTCGTTCTCGTCCTTCTGGCTGTCCGCCACTATCCATTCCCTTAGGTCGAATATCCAATACCTGTTCAAGTGCACCGACTTTATGAAACATGCCGTTTCCAACGCACCTTCGTTGGACACGTAGGTGAGCTCGTGTGCTACCGTCGGGTCATTGATGTCGGTGGAACAGAACTTAAGATAGTTCCTTACGCCCAGGCCGCTGTCAACGGCGCTAAGGTACTTCCCATTGTCGCCCTTGAAAGCAACAAATCTTGGCAATCGCACCACCAAGGATTGCCAGTCGACGACCTTGTACAATCCTGCGTAATACCCATCCTCAACGGTTGCATGGATACGATCTTTACGCGTAGTGGACCAACCAGGACGTAGTTGCGTGAACTTCTTGGAACGGACACACCATAAGGTGTGCATTGGAACTCCGATAGAATTAACCTTGGGGGCCAGCTCGAACAAGGTACACGACTCGTTGGATGGGTCCTCGTTCGGTTCCTCAGCTCCCGGCACAATCATGGCGTCAGGATCACGGGGTACCAAATACTTGCCATTGTGGCAACATCTTATGTGGTACCTGCTGCCGCCGGTTTTCGCCTTCTGTAGTTCAAACTTAAGGAATCGTCTCGGAACCTTCTCTAAATTGTAGAGGATTGAATCCCCGTCTTCAGCAGTATTGGTGTAGTGCAAATTGCAGCTGTTGCTGAAGTCCCCCAGCACGGCGTATCTTGGCAAATCCATTTTGATTTTGATGGTAGCTAGCGGGAGAAAATTACTTGTTAACTAATTTATGTATAGGAGGAACTTCAAGTATATAACCAGCTGTGTCCCCCAATTTTAGTTTTATTATATTCTTTCTAAAAAAAAAACTTATTGATCACAAGATAAACATATGGTTGTTCATTTCAATAAAAACAAGAAAAGAGGTCCATGCTGGTTCATGCATGGAAATATCTTTCCCTCCCTTATTGGTTTCCCTCTGCCATCACCATCACTTTCACGAGAAGATATTCAATATCACAGGGTTATAGGTGACGTGATACTACGGGACACTTCAATTGATTATGTGATTATTTTCATACATTGATACAATGAATATGGTAGAATTAAATAGTGGGCAGACACTTAATTTTTTGTCAAAAAAGAAGTTCGAAAAATAATTATACTGAGAATCGAACTCGGGAAAAGGTATTCAAAAAACAAAGACTTTACCACTCCACCAGAGAGCATTTTGTACTCAGTTAGGGGGGCACTTGTATATACACTGGGCACAATTTAAAAAAAATGTTATGAACTCCACCCCTGGCTGGGAGATATGGAATGCGAGAAACCGGCATATTTTGAGCAGCAGATCGTGTCCCTTCCGTCAATAATTATGGGTGTCTATCAATGGATGAGAGAACTTTGCTTGGTGGATCAGGATCCTCTAACGTTGGCTCAACTATCCTCTCTTACTTTTGAGAAATTTTTAGTTGCTCCAAGAGCACCACTATTACCTTTATTCACCCCTTCAAAGATATGTTATATATGTGA
Source organism: Linanthus parryae (assembly GCA_023055425.1). NCBI lineage: Eukaryota > Viridiplantae > Streptophyta > Magnoliopsida > Ericales > Polemoniaceae > Linanthus > Linanthus parryae. The sequence continues at coordinate 143,861 of JALGPY010000065.1, read as the reverse complement.
TTTCATATCGTGAGTTTACGTTTGAGATATCACACATGTATACATTCTCATCCCCTTTAGCCCTCTAGTCAATTTTTGCCTACATCTTATAAGGTGGTATATGTAAGGAAATAAAGTTAATAGATGTAAAATAACTTTGTTGCGTCCTTCCTCCTTATACAATTAAGAAATAGTATGCTATTCCAATAAAAGTGAATTATACACACACACACATATATGATATAATATAATATCCAATCATGGTTGAAACCCAAAATTCATATCTTAGCTTCTCTTGATATATATATATATATATATATATATATATATATATATATATATATATATATATATTGAGGGATTGATATAATTCAATCTCATATCTCAGTATATATTTTATACTCATTTTTTTTGATGAAGTGGGAACCCGCAGTCACTATCTTTCAGGTGCGCATTGGGTAAATCCCTGCTCTAGTGCAATAGTCTGCAAACCACACTAAAGAGGCAAACCAGTTTGAGAAAATTCGGACTGACAGATTCGCAGTTGAGAAGACCAATAAGTTGCCCTTAGGTTACCCTATGGTTTGAACTCAAGAGTTCAAGTCAAATGTCCCAAAGTCCTAAGAATGTTCACCTGACTAACTCAATCTTTTTCTTATACCTACTCAAAGAGGCCTTAGAAGAAGAAAATGAGCCCAACGAAAAAATCTCAATGAAGCCTTAAACCCGACCTTATATGAACCCAAACTTATATGAAATCAAATAAAAGGGTAAAAGACACTTTCCACCCTTATACTTAGGCAAATATACAGACTACTACCCTGACGCTTGAACAATGACACTTTGCACCCTTAGTGACTAACAGATTCTAACTGTGGCTAACAGATCTATGAAAATACCATTACACCCTCTACAATTAAACTAAATGTCTCTCTAACATAATCCCTAATGCCTCCCTCTCTCTTCTTCCCATCTGTCTCTTTGTTACGAACACACACCAAGAAAACAAAACCCAGCCGCCTCCTTCCTTCAATCTCCATCTTCTTCGCCATCTTCTCGTCAACTGAATCCTTATTCCGCCTCCTTCCTATTCCCCCAATCCCTAAACCCAATACTATACAATACTCCTGCTCTGAGTTTTCTCCTTCCCGACCAACCGCCATCGTTGTGCCGCTGTCGCCATCACCATGCCCGAACCTGATTCGGATTTGATTAGATTCGAGCCCCTTGAGCTGTCACCAACGCCTACCACACCAAGACCAACCCCCGACCGAATTTCGAACTAAGGGTTGAACCCCAACTTCATTTATTTGGTTGTGAAGTTTTGGGTTCAGATGGGTCGAATTAGGGGAGGATCTGCTTTTTCATTGTTGGGTTACTTGTGGAACTATTCATGTGTTCTATCTTTGTACTAATGTATTACCAGTATTCGTATATGCCAAAAAATCTGGGTTTGCCTTCTAAGTGTTCTTCGTAAGAGAGGTTGAGGAGAGGAGGATGTCAACAAAGAGCCTCAAAATTAAGATTGGGGAAAACTCAGAACTAAGAATTGTGCTGATCTGGGTTTTGCTAAGTGTCAATTAGCTCAACATGTTGGGTTTTTTATGTGAATATCCAAGTGGTTTTGGGGAGAATTTAGAACTAAAAACTGGGATGAGCTGGATTTGTTGGTTTTTTATGAATTATTAAGTGGTTGATTAGCTTGACTTGCTGGTTTTTTATGAATCTCCAACTGGTTTTCAAGGTTTGGTAGCTGGTTGTTGTTGGAAATCTCCAGAAGAATTGGGAGTGTTGCTGTTGTGGGAGGGTTGGTGTTGTGGTAGGTGTAATAGACTTTTGCATATGCAGGGTAAAATTGTCAAAAAAAGTGTCTAATGTTGGTTTTCAGACGGAAATAAACAGAAGGTAGCAAAGTGTCCAAACATTTTTCCGTTTCAGGGGTGCAAAGTGTAATTGTTCAAATGTCAGGGTAGCAGAGTGTATTTGTGTCTAATTACAAGGGTTGAAAGTGTCTTTTACCCCAAATAAAATGACCTTAGGTAGGTCCATTTTAAACCCAATCTCTTGTGAGCTCTAGCTGCATGCATCTTGTACCATATCTGTAAATGGGCTCGAGTGTAGGCCTCTCCCTCAGCAGTTCATTGGCCCAAGTCCAAAATATTACTAATTTACTAATACTATAGTTCATTCTAAATCCGACACTCTGAGTTCAGATATACTACATATGTTTCTTCTCTTTCCTATACGGTTAACATTTTTACCCATATCTGATCAGTTTGACTCGGTAATTTGAATAGTGAAACGATGTAACTTTTTTTTGACAATTTTTTCATAGTATTGTAAAATAAAGTTTACGTTACAAGATTATGCAAAAATTATCAAATTCGTGTATCGTTTTGCTAACCAAATCACCGGATGAAAGTGAGCCAGTAAATAGTATTAAAAAGTGAAGTCAGGTGAAAGAAAAGAAACATAGCACAAACTGAATAATAATATCATTATGTCCAAGTTCCGAAAGCGATGTTAACCAAATTCACACACTCAACTTGGTTCAACAACTATCTAAAATAACGTTTCCAAAATCTCTTCATACATATTTTACAATTTACATGAAGAAGATGCTCCACCCAACATGAACATATAACGGGGCTGTTTGGATGAGCTGAAATAAGTGAGAGGTTGAGCTTAAAAGCTCATTTTATCTGTAGTGTTTGGATGGAGTAGATTATTATAGATTATGGGTAAAAAATAAATATTTTTAGAGATGGTGAGGTTTGAACATGAGACCTCATGTAATTGATTCAAACACTTTACCACTGTGATAAGACAACATTGTGTAAAGAGAACCAAAAATTACATTAAAGAGTTCGGAATTTTGCAAAAAAAATCCGGAATTCCGCCAAAAAATCCGGAAATCCGGCTGAAAATCCGGAAATCCGGATTACAAGCCGGAATTCCGGAACTTTTTTGGCGGAATTCCGTTTCCTTTGTTTGTTCGGAGATGGTTTGACCGGATTTTTCAAATTTTTGACTTTTTAGTTCCTCTCTACTTACTCTCATCCAAACAAGCCCAACATATGATAACTTAGAGAGTACTATACGTTATTCGTATCTAATAAACTCAAGCCAAGAACATTAAGTTAACCCGGACCAACACAGAGCAGTGCCCATATAGTGATTCGGAAAAACTACAGAACTAATGCCATAAATCCGTTAGCAAAGAAAATAATACCACTGTTAAACTGTCGTAATGGAATAGTTGTAGCTAACATAAACTAAAAGTTGAAAAGAAAATATTTGGCGGAGCATCATATGACTCGATCAAACAGACTAGTTTAGCGTTGGCGGCGTCGGTGGGATACTAGCACGTGGGTCCCACTTTCACGGCTAAGGGCCTCGTTGTTGTGGGGGACCTCGGTGGTGGCGGCGGCGGCATCCCTCCTCATCCCAATCATGAAACCTCAATTGGAGCTCAGCCGCCACGATCAGGAAACGGACAGCCTGGATTGGGCTCAGAATATTGACCACCTCTTTGAGCACTCCAAGTCGTAGGTCATCCGCCATCTTTAAAACACCTTCCAGCCCTTCTCTTTTAGCCGCTTGAGTCGACTCGACTTCCTCGTCTTCCGCCGTCGTCGCCGCTACATCGCCACCGTCACTCCGCAACATCTCGCTCATCACGTGCGAGAGCTCAACCATCGACGCATCCACGGCCGGCCCTAGAATTTCACGGGCCCTAGACGATAGTAGAAAGTAAGGCTCTTTTTACCATAAGCATAACTGTGCATAAAAAAACATACTCAACTGTAAGGTGGTATATATGTTTTTTGATAGTTCGGGTTCTTAACCTGTAAGAAAATGTGGGGGACATAAAATTTTACCCACTACAAAAAAGTTACAATATTTATATAGACGTTAGTAATATTTTTTAAAGAGATAAATCTACCCACATTCAATCTTAAAAATTAGGGTAAGTTGTTGATTATGGTTACCATCAAAGTAATTAAACGTTGGTAGCTGAAGAGATAAAATCATCCATAATTCAATGCCAAAAGTTAGGATATGTTGTTGATTATTGGCACGATCTAAGTCAGTTATCATTTTTTCTCAAAGAAAAAAAGTTAGTTGTCATTCTCACGTAATTTCATCTTCTAAATAGGTTAGTTTTCTTCCAAATCTTATCTATCATATATTTTTTTTCACCATGTATTACATTTTACAATATTATCCCTACTCCTTAAGAAATACTACGGGACCCCTTGAAATTGGGGGCTCTAGGCGAACACCTAATCCGGCTAGTGGATGGCCCGACCCTGGACGCATCCGCAACTGTGTCCTAGTGCTTGGCCAGCTTCTCCGTGATCTCCCTCTCCTTCTTCACAACTTCCTTCTGCAAATCGTCGATTCCGGCCATTTTCTCATGCAACAGATCCCCCAAATCACCGGAGCTGAGTCCCCTGACCAATTGTTTGAATTGGGCCTCGAATTGCAAGCCCAATTTGGAGTAGAGGAGGTGGAAGGCCATGGTGGGTCTCCAGCCGCCGATCCAGAGGAAGGCGTCCTCGAAAGAGCTCCGCCACAACGACGTAAGCATGGCGAAGACGTCTTCACGGGCGAAATGGGTCTTGGCCCGGTAGTACTCCTCGTAGTGGTGGACGACCAGATTGACGAGATCCGCGGCTTGATTTCCGTCGTGGGTTTTGGAGATGGAGACGAGGAGTTGGAGGAATTGGGATTGCTCGGAGATCCATCGCTCGAAGACGCTGTGATACATGCCACCATTCGTGCAGTTCTTACACTCGTTGTCTCTAGTTCTTGGCCAATTCAACAACTTAATGTTAAGAACGCTTTCCTGCCTGGTGATTTGGAGGAAACAGTTTATATGCATCAACCCCCTGGATATCGTGATCCCCACTATCCTGATTATGTCTGTCGTCTTCGAAAGTCTCTCTAGGCCTAAATCAGGCCCCCCGGGCTTGGTTTCAGCGGTTTGTTACATTCTTCACCGATAGGGTTGGTTTGACTGGTTGCTACAGTGACGAGTCGTTGTTTGTCTACCGGCGTGGCTCTCACACTGTCTATCTCCTGCTCTATGCCGACGATATTATCATCATCAGATCCTCTTCGGATCTCCTATAGCAGATCATCGCACAATTATCCAGTGAGTTTTCCATGTCTGATCTTGGCCCCCTGCATCATTTCTTGGGTATTGCAATTACTCGAAATTATTCAGGCTTGTTTCTATCTCGGCGCCAATATGCTCGTGGCATCCTTCGGCGTGCTTCCATGAATGCATGTAAGCATGTTGCTACACCTATTGAGACAGGTACAAAACTCCTTTGGGAATCCGACCCTTCAGTTTCTGATCCTACTCTTTACAGGAGCTTAGTAGGTGCTCTACAGTACCTTACCTTCACTCGCCCTGAGCTTCTCATATGCAGTTCAGCATGTTTGACTCTTCATGCATGATCCTCGTGAGCCACATTATCACGCATTGAAGAGAATTCTACGGTATGTCAGTGGTACTATTGATTATGGTTTTCGCATATCTGCCACTGCTCCTAATGGTCTCACTGCATATATGGATGCTGATTGGGCTGGTCGCCCAGACCCTCTGCGGTCCGCTTCAGGTTACTGTGTGTTCTTTGGTGACAACTTACTCATTTGGTCATCTAAGCTTAAGGTCACGGTCTCTCGATCTAGTGCTGAAGCCGAATATTGTGGCGTGGCAAACGTTGTCTATGAGTTATGTTGGATTCGCAACCTCCTCATTGAGCTTCGACTTTCACCCCCTCGTGCTTCTATGGTTTATTGTGATAATGTCAGCGCGGTTTATCTCTCTGGTAACCTAGTACAACACTAGCGCACGAAGCATGTGGAGATTGACTTGCACTTTGTTCGTGAGAATGTACGACTTGGTCAACTCCGTGTGTTACATATTTCTGCCGATTATCAGTATGCTGATATCTTCACCAAAGGTCTACCTCGACATCTATTTGAGCGGTTCAGGTCCAGCCTGAGCGTTTGTACACCCGCTCCGCCTGAGGGGGAGCGTTAGCGATAGTGTTGTAACTACAAAGACATAATTATCATTATCTTTGTAAATACATTATATATTGATGAATAGATTTGGAGCCTTGGCAGGGACACATTTCAGCCTCTCACAATCTCACAAGAATATGTTTTCTGTATGGTGTTGATATCACTTCATCTCCTTCCCTAGGCTAATGAATTCAGTTGCATCTCAAATGTGGAAATTCTCCTTACTCAGTGGAAGGCCCTCTTCTCTTCTTTTTCTTTCTGCATGCGGGGTTCGTGTTCGCATGTCTTTTTTCCGAGGAGTAGTATGGAGATAAGATTTATATGTCCTAAACTAAAAACAGTCAATCTCCAAATGTATGTAGATGAAATGGGACACAAGAGGGATCACATCACACACATAAACACAGAAGAATTGTCAACAGTATTATTGTTTTAGATAATGCCAACAAATGATGAAGATGTCATTTTTTGCAAACAATGTAGATGTCATTTTGGAAAGTCTCATTTCTGATGATTTGCAAAACAAGCCAGCAAATTGAGGTAGAACAAGAATTTCAAAAAATAAGTGGGTAAATCACAACCTGCGGTTCTTTGTTTTGAATCTTTCAATAAATGTTAAACTCTAATGCAAGTGTAATAAAATCTAATATATATCACATACGATTATATGATATGAAAATTACATGTTACATGAAAAAGAGGCGCCACACACAATGCAAACATATAAAACATGATAACTTAGGTATATGTTGTTCAAATCTAATTAACCCGACTCTAGAACATTAAGTGAACCCAGACCACTACAGAGCAGTGCCCGTACAGTGGTCGGAAAACTACATAACTAACACGGAAATGTGTTAGCAAAGAAATACCACGACAATTAACATTATGTAAGAGTTAATGGTTGATTAAGAGACAGAAAAGTCCACACCAAACCTACCCCTAGTGTTGGAGCAATTTTTAAGTGCTCATAAAGCAAATCACACGTAATGTTTGAAACGATAACAGGCACGCGGGTCCCACCGACACCGCTAATGGCCTGGTTGTTAGGGTTGGGACTCAGAGGCGGCGGCGGCGGCATCTCTCCTGGTCCCCCAATCATGAAGCCTCAAGTGCAGCTCAGCCGCCGCGATCAAAAAATGGACGGCCTGGATTGGGCTCAGAATATTGACCACCCCCTTGAGCACTCCCAGCCGTAGATCATCCGCCATCTTTAAAACATGTTCCATCCCTTCCCTCTTCGCCGCCAGAGCCGACTCCACTTGCTCCTCCTCCGCCGCCGTCGCCGCCGCATCTCCGCCGTCGCTCCGCAACATCTCGGTCATGACGTGCGAGAGCTCCACCATCGACGCATCTGCAACCGTGTCCTGGTGCTTGGCCAGCTTCTCCGTGATGTCCCTCTCCTTGTTCACAACTTCCCTCTGCAAATCGTCGATTTCCACCATTTGTTCCTGCGAGAGATCACCCAGATCGCCGGAGCTGAGTCCCTTGATCAGCTGTTCGAATTGGGCCTCGAATTGGAGACCCGATTTGGAGTAGAGGAGGTGGAAGGCCATGGTGGGCCTCCAGCCGCCGATCCAGAGGAAGGCGTCCTCGAGGGAGCTACGCCACGACGGCGTCAGCATGGCGAAGACGTCTTGTCGGGCCCAATGGGTCTTGGCCCGGTAGTACTCTTCGTAGTGGTTGACCACCCGGTTGACGAGATCCGCCGCTTGATTGGCGTCGTGGGTCGGGTGGGTTTTGGAGAGGGAGACGAGGAGCTGGAGGAATTGGGATTGTTCGGAGATCCAGCGCTCGAAGACGTCGTGGAATGTTGCTCCGGCCATGGTCGGCGCCTTGATCATTATTTGTGGGTTGAAATTGGGAAAGAAGGGGTTGAGTTTGAGAGCAGCAAGTTGTGATTTGAAAATGGTTATCTGTTGTACCTAGGAGACAGTCGACAACAACTGGCCGGCCAACTTGTACAGGAGAGGTAAGTCTAAAATAATGTTCAACCAACATAAACAACAATATATCATTCAGTCTGGCAAACGTAATACCAGTCCGAGTCTTCTCCTCCCGGTCGTATTGTTATCACTGTTCATTTGGTCATTTTGACCAGGTAATTTGAATAGATAAATGATACAACTGTTTGATAATTTTTTTTTATTATTTTTTTTTTTGTTGTTGCAACTGTTTGATAATTTTTTTCATGTTGTAGAGTATAAGTCTTTCAAAAAAATAACACGGTAAAAAAATTATTAAAAATATTATATCGTTTTGTGATCCAAATCACCAGGCTAAAGTGATAGGGAAGAGAAGAATATGATTGATATGTTTTATTGTATTTCATCTGTTTCTTTTTAGTTTGACTTTTACCACAGTCCACTGTTCATCGAGTCATTTTGAATATTCGAAGAGAACTTCAAATTCTACTACAAGTATTCGAATTCTGACTTTGATCTAGTGTCTCAAAATTCATGAAAAAAGCTGACAAATGGCAATAATTAGTATAATACAGAGATTTGTACTTTTTGCATTTTAATTTATGTAGATGCGTGTTGAATATCAGGTACCACTCTGTTGCTTATATTTCTCTTCCTTTCTATTTCGGTACATTTCATTTCTTTATTCCTTTTCTCAATTTAGCAAAATTAAGGTCATGAAATTCCCAATTTACCTTTAAAAAATACGCCACACAAAATTCATGTTCATGAGTTAATGGTTACTTACTTTTTGGTTTATTTAACAACCTCACTAAAAGGTCAAAGAGGGAATTACCTTTGAGTTGTTACATCTCTTTAATCCAAGAACTTTCTCCAAGGAGGAGAAAGACAAGGAACAAAGTGATACTTAATTGCAAGATCAAGGAGTAATATTAGTATTCTATTTCGCTCTAAATCGATAGATAAAGTGTAATCCAGGGTACAACTACTGAATCCATACATGTTTATACTGTAAAGTGTAAACCCTATGTCACACAATTCATCTATCCGGTGCAATAGATTTTATCTAAATATCGTTAGTGACATACACGGGACAATTCTAAATGTAGTAAAACTTTTGTATATATATAGTTCCTCATAACATTAATACTACATGTTACATGAAAATGATGCCCCGCCACACAGTACACAACATAACATGATATCTAATTAACAGGAGTACATGTTATTCATATCTAATAAACCTAAATCTAGAACTTTAACTGAACCCAGACCACCATAGAGCAGTGCCCATATAGTGATCCGAAAAACTACGAAACTAACACGATAAATGTGTTAGCAAAGAAAATTACGCTACAACTAAACTAAGAGTTATATAAATTTATGAAAAGACATAACATTGGCGGAGCAGCATACAACTCGCTTTGGCACACTGATTCAGATCAGCGTCAGGCACGACGGTGGGATACCGGCACGTGGGTCCCACTTTCACGGCTAAGGGCCTCGTTGTTGTGGTGGACCTCGGTGGTGGCGTTGGCGGCATCCCTCCTCGTCCCCCAATCGTGAAGCCTCAGGTGGAGCTCAGCCGCCGCGATTAGGAAATGGACGGCCTGGATCGGGCTAAGAACGTTGACCACCCCCTTGAGCACTGCCAGCCGTAGATCATCCGCCATCTTCAAAACACCTTCCAGCGCTTCCCTTTTTGCCGCCAGGGTCGACTCGAGCTGCTCCTCCTCCTCCTCCCCCGGCATATCGCCGCTGCCCTGCAACATGGAGCTCACCACGTGCGAGAGCTCCACCATCGAAGTATCAGCAACCGTCTCTTGCTGTTCGGCCAGCTTCTCGGTGATCTCCCTCTCCTTCGTCACAGCCTTCTTCTGCAATTCGTCGATCCCCGCCATTTGCTCCTGCGAGAGATCCCCGAGGTCGCCGGAGCTGAGTCCACGGATCAGTTGTTCGAATCGGGCCTCGAATTGCAGGCCCGATTTGGAGTAGAGGAGTTGGAAGGCCATGGTGGGCCTCCAGCCGCCGATCCAGAGGAAGGCGTCCTCGAGGGAGCTCCTCCACGACGGCGTCAGCATGGCGAAGACGTCGTCCCGGGCCCAATGGGTCTTGGCCCGGTAGTACTCCTCGTAGTGCTGGACTACCCGGTTGACGAGATCAACCGCTTGATTGGTGGCGCAGCCGTCTTGGCTACGGTAGTTTCTGGAGACGGAGACGAGGAGTTGGAGGAATTGGGACTGCTCGGAGATCCACCTCTCGAAGACGTTGTGGAATGTTGCTCCGGCCATGGTCGTCGCCGTGATCATTTGTGGGTTGTAATGTGTGATTGGTTGGTAGGGGGGCTGTTTATATACAGATAGAAATTGGGAAAGAGTAATGAATTTTCAGGGTTGAGATTGAGAGCAAGTTGTGATTTGAAGATGGTTCTGTTCTGTGTGAAATTCTGAACCCCAATATGGAAATAGTGGTTGGATAGTTATGAGATTGAATGATGAGATGATGATGAGCAACAGAAAGTAAAGGGAAACCATAGAAGGGAGACAGTAGAGACCAAGTGGCCAACATGTACACGAGAGGTATCAAATGATACAGAATCATGGTGACGTGATAGTCCAAATTAATATTTAAAACTACGTATTCCGCAGTGTATCATCGAGTTTGTAAAATGTTATATGTTCAAATATAGAAATGTAACAAACCCAACCGAGCCAAATATTTCCTCAGCTTGTAAAATGTTATATGTTCAAATATAGAAATGCAACAAGCCGAACGGAGCCAAATATTTCCGCAACTTGTGCTTGACCTCTCGACTCTCAGTATTGCAGGCAGAAGCTAAGCTCACCCTTGAGACTTTGCCCAAAGTTATTCAAAATTTTGTATTCGTCCACCTTACTTGATTTGTTACTTTTATAAAATACTCAACCCAAGTCACCTTCAATCGGCTAGACCGTTCAAAGCTAAGCCTTTACAGAATTTTACAGGCCAAAAATAGTACCAATTGACATTTTCTTTTCCAAAAAGTATTCATCATTTCTAGCAAATTAATTATGATGTGATCCAACTCTTGATTATAAAATAAATCTTTTCAAGTTGTAATTAAACTATTTTAGAAGAAAACATAAAATATCATGACACATCGTTTTGTTTGCTCTTAAGCAATATAAGTTATACTTGACTTTTATTTCATTTCTATGATAAGCGGTAAATTAATGGACGACTCGATAATATCTGTTACATGTATATAGAATTTGCAACTCTGAACTGTAGCATTAAACCATGCATTCTCAAAATTTTCACCGATTTTTTTTTTTTTTTTTTTTACTAAATGAGTATTGGAGATGCCTTTTGATTTCGAGTAGGCTGACGCCACTATAACCAACTTCCAATCAAATAAAATGGTCTTAGGAAGTTAGGTGAGTGTATTTAAAAGCGTGCTCTACAGTAGCTCAAATTGCAGTGCATCATGTCCTGTATTTGTATATGCCATCTAAAACATGATTTGGCCATCGTCGTGGCTCCGTTTCGGTATTGGAATTCGATTCGGACACCCTGTTCGTCAATTTCAACGAAGCGCGCCGCCTCCATGGCCCGATCTAAGGTTTGGTCGGGATTTGGGAGATCTCCTCGATCTGGTTTTGTCTTGGGGTTGAGAACTTGTGTTGAAGGTATAAGGTCTATTTGGGACAATGTCGTGGAGGCGGCGTAATGAAATTCGTACATTTGGTTCAATTCAACAACTATCTAAACACCTTCTTTAGGAGTAACTATCTAAACACTTGTTATTATCATATAGGTAAGACATTTCCAAAGCCACTAAAAACACTTTATGTATATTACATTTGATTTAGGATAATAATATTACACTTTACATGAAAAGATGTTCAACATAACATAAGCATATAAAATATGATAACTTAAAGGTTATATGACATTGATATCTAATTAATCTAAGTTTAGAACATTGTGTGAACGCAGCCCACCACAGAACAGTGTTGTTGGTCTCTTCAGATTGTCACCACTTTTACAATAGTGTTCTGAGCGTACAGGCCATTCACTAATACTATAAAACTAATATGATAAATGTGTTAGCAAAGAAACTAACACACATAATAGTTATAGCCTTGGGGAAGAGGGAGGGATACCGCCCACCTCGGGTCCCACCAGCACATCTAAGGGTTGTTGCGGCGGGCCTCGGTGGCAGCGTCATCCCTCTTGGTCCCCCAATCATGAAACCTGAGGTGGAGCTCAGCCGCCGCAATCAGGAAATGGACGGCCTGGATTGGGCTGAGAACATTGATCACCCCCTTGAGCACTGCCAGCCGTAGATCATCCGCCATCTTTAAAACATTTTCCAGCCCTTCCTTCTTCCGCGCTAGCGTCGATTCCAGCTGCTCCTCCTCCTCCTCTGCCGCCACATCGCCGCCGTCGCTCCGCAACATCTCCGTCACGACGTGCGAGAGCTCCACCATCGACGCGTCGGCAACCGTCTCCTGGTGCTTGGCCAGCTTCTCCGTGATCTCCCTCTCCTTCTTCACCACCTTCTTCTGCAATTCGTCGATTCGGGCCATTTGCTCCGGCGAGATGTCACCGAGATCGGCGGAGCTGAGTCCCCGGATCAGTTGTTCGAATTGGGCCTCGAATTGGAGGCCCGATTTGGAGTAGAGGAGGTGGAAGGCCATGGTGGGCCTCCAGCCTCCGATCCAGAGGAAGGCGTCTTCGAGGGAGCTGCGCCACGAGGGCGTCAGCATGGCGAAGACGTCTTGCCGGGCCCAATGGGTCTTGGCCCGGTAGTACTCTTCGTAGTGCTGGACCACCCGGTTGACGAGGTCCGCCTCTTGGTTGCCGGCGGCGCCGTTGTGGGTCCGGTGGTTTTTGGAGATGGAGACGAGGAGTTGGAGGAATTGGGATTGCTCGGAGATCCACCGCTCGAAGACGGTATGGAATGTTGCTCCGGCCATGGTCGCCGCGGTGATCATTTAGGGAGTGGTGGTGGTGGTGGGTTAAAGTGTGTGATTAGTGGGTGGGGTTGGGGGGTGTTTATATATAGATAGAAAAATGAATTTGAAGTTTGAGAGCGGTGGTGGTGGTGGCAAGTGGTGATTTGAAAAATTGAGGTTCACTGTACCTGAAATTCAGAACCCTAAATGTGGAAATAGTGGTTGGAGGTGGGTTTATGAGGTTTGAATGATGATGATGAGAAAAACAGAGCAACAGTGGGAAAGGGAAGCCAGAGAAGAAGACAGTCGACACCAAGTGGCCAACTTAACTTGTAGCGGGAAGTTAATGGCACGCGTGAGACTCTTTGTTTGAGAATGCTTCTGTTGTCAGCATACAGAAGTATTTTTTGCAAATATTTTATGTTCAACAACATAGGTGCAACAAGCTGAGCCGAGCCGAATATTCTCTTGCATGGGGCTCAACTCTCGCAAATGTATTGCAGGCTGATGTATGGTGCTCTTCAAGTTCTTTTTTACAGAAATGTTTGGAATAAAGGTGAAAGGCAAAAATAAATAAATCCTTGAAGTAACGGTAAAGAGAAATAACTAAAATCCAGTTGGAGATGGCATCAACGGATTTGTCTAAGAACCAGTTCTAACAGCGGGTGTAAAAGCTTGAGCAATTATACACTAGACCTACAACTAGGCTAAGTCTGGACAAAATAAAAAACTACTTTACATTGTGGAGAAACATAAAATAAAAATAAAAAATAAACTCTACTTCATAAATGATGAAAATAAAAATAAATAAATTAATACCGATGACTTATATTTATGGCAATTACGACAATTTATTTTAATTTAAAAAATATTATTGCAAAATTTAAGACATGAAAAAATTAAGTCTATAGAAGGACGGATTTTGGTGTTGGAGATCTATCTCGTTTGCATTCCTACTTAATTTAATTGTCAGCATATCAGTAAAGCAGTGTACTGACTACTGAGTCACTGACCTTGATGATTGTTAATCAAAAATGTTTGCAGTGGCCCCACCTAAGCTAAATGGTTCCTTTTGACCAGAACTGTTTTTTTGTTTCGAGGAAAACAAGATCTCTGGTTTGCCAATAAAGAAACACATGCAAGAAGCAGAGAGGTTCATTGATCCTCAATGGATAGAGTCCACATTAATTTGAACAACCCACTAGCTAGGAGGAAGGAAGGAACTCCAGCTTTTGTGACTTAACCCTCAAGTAACAACAAGATATAGTTTGTCCATTGTTAACTAGACGCTTTGTGCTGAGGGAGTAGCACAACCAATATCTGTTTCATATTCATCTGTGACTTAACTCTCAAGTAACATCAAGATAGTCTGTCCCTGTAAACATTGCATCATTAACTAAATATGTTTGTACTAACGGAGCTGTACAACCACATATCTGTTTCAGATCTGTCTATAACACTTTAAATAAATCGACGCAATGTTTGACAAAAGATATGCCTCTCATGCATCATAAGGTTTTTGCTAGGTTCTGTGAAGGTAGCCAAACAGATTTGTGAATTTTTTAGAGTTGATGATATTGTAGTTTTCTACTAGTATATCTTTTGCTTTGCTACCACCAAATAACTTTTGTTGCTTACAACGTCATTGTCTTTGTTTGTATCCTCCATCTGCACAAAGTAAGGCACAAGTTGCATGATCTTTCCTTTTCTGCTTACCTCAACCATATTCATATCTGAGAAGAATATTAAAACAGCCACTCCATCTCAAAAGAATTTTTCAAGGGTTTTGGGAACACCAATTTGCCAAAGCATAACAATAGTTCTGATAGAAGCATGTTGATTTGTTTTCTCTTGGAGTGATTTATCTCAAGCATTAGTTGAGAATATTTTTCACCAAGAAACAAAAGTGTGTAAAGAGTTTGAAAGAGAGTACCGAATGAGTTAGGGCTAGCTCAAGTGATAAGATCAACTAGACAAGTTCATAAGGTCATACTCACTCCGTTTCACATGATTCTTCATGTTTTGACTTTTACCAATATTTACTGAATCTATGTTATATGATTACGAATGGAAAAAGTCAAAACATGAAGAAAATAGTGGAACGGAAGAAGTATGAGTTCATGAATAACAGAAGTTTTTGAAAGAAGTTAGAATACTTATTGCATGTTTAGGTATTCATGTTTTCGAATGACACTGCTTAAAGTTATAATTTTCTTGTTTAAGTAGTATGAGTTCATGAATACATAAGTTATAGTAGTTTTTGTTTTTATATTTTCAGACGGATGCTAAACAAGCTCTTAGAGTATAACTTATTGCATGTTTAGTTTTTGTTTTTATATTTTTTTAGCCAATATTTTCACACGGATGCAAAACCGAACCTGCCAGCCCCCTAACCCCAATTTCCCCCCCCCCCCCCCCCCCCATCTTGGTGCAATTCGACTCGTACACAAACTGACCCGGCCCGGGCCCCACTAGACGGTCCCTCCTACCAAAACGGTACTATTTAATTATATACCATTAATTATATATATATTAAAAATATATTATTTAGTGTATATATTGGTCAGACCCCTAAGCCCCTAATCCCACGGGTTCGGGACCCGGGACTGGTGGGGTTCAAATTTCTCAACATGACCCGGCCCGTCCCCCTCAACGCGGTACCAACACAGCCCCCTCCCTCACCGGCCCGGTCCGGCACGCACCGTGGGTGGGTGCATTTTCTCTTTGGTGCTCCCTATGTACCATAACAATATCATGCATGAGTTTACCAGCTTTTACATAATGGCGAATTCTGATTGCTTTGTCTGTTTGTGAGAAAAATAAGGTGGTCGCACATGCCACAACAACATATGTATTGAACCTGAAAATGTGGAGCTCCATGTACATGCACTAGACAGGAGACATTGGTAGTTAACTGAAATCCGACATCATCAATCACCCCTAATCTACGAGAGCGTACTGGTAAGCTTCTACTATTCGAGTACAATAGTCTATAAAATAATTCAAACAGTGAAATTAACCTTAACATGTTCCAATCGATAGACTTGCAATTGTGGAGACCAATAGGCAAATATCAAATAAATATACACTTGAAGACCTCCAGGTGAATGTCCAAACACTTGGGGTGCCTGCATTAGATCAGTTCACCGCTTCCCTTTGTAGAGCCCAAACTATATCCAGTGCAATAGCTTGCAAAACTTGCTCCCTTCGTTTCAATATTTTGGTCTTTTATTCTATTTTTGGCTATCTCAACTTTTGTCCACTCTCAAGAAAAAAAACAAAAACAATAATGCAATCTTCAAAAAGCCAAGAAAGTGCGAGTGTTCAAGTAAATAACATGGTAAAAAGTTAGTGGAAATATAATGCTGATCGAGGATGACTTTGACCCTTGAATGGGCGAGGACCTTGCTCGCAGTCCTTCGACTGTGGCATTTGGTTAACGTTTCGAGCCACCTGGAGCGCGAGAAGGAGCTTGGTTACAACTTACATATATGTTCACATTCAAAGTTAGAATTCTCATGGGGGACCAAAGTATTGGGACAACGGGAGTAACAAATAGAAAAACCTCACTATGCCTTAACTGACAAAGTCGCAGTTGAGGAGGCTATAGGAAGGTCTGAAGCCAGGTTTGAAACTCTACAAACGCCTGCGTCCCTTTGCACAGTCAGACAAATCAGTGAACCCATATACTACTTCCGTTCCGCCAGCTTCTTCCTACTATAGTTTTTCATCCATAACCATATCAGTTTGACTCGGTGAATAGTCGTAAAAGTCAAACTAGGAAGAAACTAGCGAAACGGATGTAGTGTGTGTGTGTGTGTGTGTGTGTGTGGAGACAGCTCTATAGATCAATGAGACCATTTGACACACAAGATACTACACAACTACTTGAAACAGATCTGTCATCCCAGATCCAGTTGCTTTCTTTGGATTATGAGTAAGTTTACGTATCCAGCAATTTACAACAATTAAAAGTAAGACGAGTGCGCGTTCTCTGGACTATGACGATAATAATTTCAACCGTCGTTACACATTTTCTGGAGCTCTCAGGCTGCTGGTGCTACACATCCAGCAACTCTATGATGTTCTGTCTCTGCATTTTACATGGGGGTGTAAAATTATCTTTTATGAGCTCCTCCTGTACATTCTTCAGAAAATTTCTAGTCCCACATCTTCTTCCTCTTCCATTTGGAGAGACACTGCTATTATACTCATTCATACACACCTTTACAACAAGCGGATGGTGCCCAACATCGCAAGGATAGTGAAAATCAATCATGGATTTAGTCCAGGAAAACACAGTTTGACGAAAGTTCCTGTGCTAGCCCCATCCTAATGCCGGTTTTTGAATTCCTGCACGAGTAAACTCTCGTTATTGTGATTACAACTTATCGTTTGGGGGGGGGGGGGGGGGGGGGGGGATGGGGATTCCAGATATCAAAAAAAAAAAAAAAAAAAAAAAAAAAAAAAAAAAAAAAAAAAAAACATTGCAAATTTGACAATAAAATTACCAACAATCTACCATATCCAAACACTCTGGAACACTCTGGATTAAATGAGCTTCTTAGCTAAACTGCTCATCCAAACAGCTCCATTGGACGTATAGCATCCACCAATATATGTTTTGGCAAATACTTGTAAACACGGAAATTATATATGTCAAAGAATGATTAAGATGTCCAAATGAAATGTCTTTGACATTGTTCCTATACTTTTTTTTTTTTTTTAACCTTTTCCAACTACATAAATAGGTCAATCCTCAGACCAAAATTAGTTGCAGGCTTGCAGCATACTCTAAACAGATTGTTCATTAAAAAGGAAAGCATGTCTTCGTAGAGGAGGTTGTGCGGAATCTCATCGACCACATGTCCCTGACCTCAGTCACCTAAAACCACTCAAAAGGGTGTCGCTGCCTCTCCCAGAACATGCTCTCTGTAGCTTTCGAGACCAAACCACGTCCTAAAGGTGCTCCGAAGAATAATAGAGAGTTGGGCGAATTGGCTTTTAAAGACAATTACTATTATTTTGGACTTTACTGGATTGTTAACCCCAACTTATTACTTGTCAATTTGATAACCGTGGAAACATTATTCTTTCTTATAGAGGCAACCTATTGTAATACTTTTTTTCTTAATTAAAAAGATTATCACGTGTAAAGCACTCCATGATATGAAAATAATGGTTTTCTTCTATTATATTGAGCTAGTTTGGCTAGATGGTTTTTTATAGTATAAAAAATCTGGTTCTTTTAGTTCAAAAACCGAGGAAGAATAAGCAACATGGATTCTCCAAGCAAAAACCAAACCCAACCAAACATCCCAGATTATAGTTTCAGAAAAATAAAAAACCAACCTATCCAAACAGACCCATTAATTAATATTATATATAGGCGCTCTCGTGATGCTCTCAAATCCAATCGTAAAAAAAAATAGACACTTTCCCGCTCCCGCAGGCGACTTAGGTCCTGACTAGTACCTATTCCCTACAAAGTTCTGCAAGCATTTTTTTTAAAATTCAAATTATCAACCTATGGGCTATGGAAGGTGGAAGGTACCATATCTCCTTTTCTGTTTCAAGGAAACAACAGATATAAAGCTATTATAAAGCAAAAACCATAAAAGCAAAGAGCTACCTCAGAAGCGTCTGGACTTCTGTTGCGGGTATCCAGGCATCTGCATTCCAGGATCTTTTCTTCTCATCTGTTTCCAGTTAATGTAATAAATTACACATCAGAACACAAGTAGAATTAACTAACTTCCGCAGTAACTTAACAAACTTGAAAAAAGTTAAGGAATACCTGCTGCTGCTGCTGTTGCTGCTGCTGTTGATGGGCCTGGGCGGCAGCGGCACCACCACGTTGCATGGGCATGTTAGCCGGATTCATGCCACCACCCATCCCAGCAGCCTGGGAAGCCAAATTATATGCTGTCATACCCTGAGGTGGCATTCTCTGCATGCCAACCATAGGCATCTGCCTTGGCACATTTCTAGTTGCCATGACATGAGGCATATTCCCAGGAACAGCATTTCCTGATTGCTGCAGGTCATATCAACAAAATTCAAATAAGCACACAGTGCGACACAAAGAAAAGATACGCTCTTCTCAAAGTACACAAGTTAAGCTCCAATGCCATTTTTATGCCAGAAACATGATATCAAATACGTTGTAATACTAAAATCTCAACACAACAATAGTTTATAGCGTGCACGGAACAACAACGACCAGAAAACTTGTCATCGCGAAGGGCATCTCCGACCCCATGGGGGAGGGTGATGGGGGAAACCGTATAAAAATACAGTTTAAGTTCAAGAGGGAGGGTGATGGGGGAGGGGGTACCTGTTGGGGAGGCTGCTGCATGCTAGTCGTTCCTTCAAAATCAGTTGTTGTATCCACCGGGCGAGTAGGATAATTCACAACCTTCTCTCCAGGTTGGGAAGGTACCAGGGTACTAACAAAGAAACACAAATTTAGCTTTGATCATACGTTCAAATAGTGTTCATTCCATTACACTATTGGAACTCAAGGGGCAAAGTACTTACTTGCGTCCTGGAAGAGGTTCTAGCCGGAAGTACCTAAAAAACATAAGAACGAGGCTTGCTTAGAGGCAGGAAAATTTTGAGAAACTAAACAAAAAGGAAATAAATTATGCATATGCAAGGAGAGAGTGAGAGAGAAAGGAATGAAAATTGTGTATTTTGGTCATTAGTGAAAACGTTGTGAGTAACAAAACTGTACATAGATTTAATTTCTCTTTTCTAAATGGAATTACATTTCGTATTGTTATGTAAATTGGATTTCAAAATTATAATTGTTTTGCTAAAAAAGTAGATGTGTAATTGATGAACCTTTGGACGGAAAACAATATCCCTGTTTGAGTTGGGAGCTGAAAATGGACATTTTATAAACTGCAGGCACTTTAGAAAAGGAACTGGTAGCATTTAAATGGGTAGAATGGTAGGCACTAATATGATGATCTTGGCCCTATTTCATATTACACCAAAGGGGTAAATAGTCAAACAGCTCCAAATGTTTCCTGAATTCTACATCTATGAGTACTGAAACCAATAGTAGACAAGGAAAGAAACATGATTGGTGTAATAAGCATAGATTCCTTTTACGTGTCTTCATCAAGTTTCCACGTCATTTAAACGCGCAAAGCATAAAAAAGAGCTTGAAAATAACAGGAACCAAGAATGACGAAATAAAATGAGACTACAGATTCCATACTCGTGCTCAATAGCTTGTGCAGCTGTTATACGCTTTCGAGGATCATATCTGCAGGTAACATAAGACATCGGAAAACGGATGTTAAAAGACCAACATGCATTCATGACAAGAACATCCCCAAAGCTGAAACTGTTGAAACCTAAGCTCAACAATGTATATCAAGCAACCAGTGAACAGAAAAACTAATATAGTGAGATTTGAATATAATAGAATTGCTGCATCATGTCAGATATTTGAATATCAAAAGTAAACAGCTTTAAATTGGTAAGTTCGAGCATCAAGGATCTCAGGGTTGCCTTCATGATGTCATGTCTTATATTTAGGAATTGGCTCTTCAGACACATATATAGTCCATAATGCATTTTCCCATATAAGATCAAGACTTCATCAACCAAAGATTTTCACTATTTACCTAACTAACTTGTTTGAACTACAAGAGATTGAATACTTCCAAATACGTGAGCTCGTTTGGTCTGGGGCTCCCAAATTGTACAAATATAGAAAAGGAATCAACCATGCCAAATTCCATGAGCTGCCTCATTCACTTAAAGGTCTGGTAGTTAACACTGCCCGAATTCAAGCTTGCTAACAGATTCAAAATACAAGTTCGATAATTTTGCCTTGTTTAGATTCCTATGAGAGACCCAACATCTTTGAATAGTGTAACAGATGCAAGAAAATATCAATCACTCTTTCAAATGACATCCAAACATGCCACAATGTATTGCTCTGCTTAAATCCCAGAAAGCAAATGTTACTGGTTATATACCTTTAACCAAATTGTACTACATAGTTCTTACTAATTTCTATGTTTGCTCCTTTAATTGGAAAGAGGTACTTTCGGCATCAGATTGCCTTTAGCAAATTGGAGAGCAGATCCATTTTCAAAGCAAGTTCTAGTGCTGAACAAATATCATATGGCGTCCATATGTAGAGTTAGCTCTGTGAATCCTCTTACGATTTCTCAAATCCAGCACCTCTCAAGTTTGAATCTAAGCTTGTCTTGCTTTAAAGAAAGAAGAAGAATTATAGACATATAGATAGATAGATATTATAAATCTATACCAAACTCCATCGCAAGAATCATAGAGACTAATCTTACATTTATATTTCTTTTTATTTCTTCGATTTTTTGTTTTACTTCATAAACTTGCACAGTCTATTGCTATGTATACAGTCAGTATATGTATATCTAGTCCCATAAATTTGTGAGTTATGATTATCATAACTTCAAGTAAAGATATACTACTAGTTCAGAAAGAAAAAAGAAACATACTCCAGCATTCTCGAAAGAAGATCATAGGCAGGACTCTTTGGAGAGAGATGAACAACACTATAAAGACCAGGATTATCACTGCCAATGACAAGGGGAAAATAGTTAGGT
Organism: Linanthus parryae; assembly: GCA_023055425.1. Classification (NCBI taxonomy): domain Eukaryota; kingdom Viridiplantae; phylum Streptophyta; class Magnoliopsida; order Ericales; family Polemoniaceae; genus Linanthus; species Linanthus parryae. The sequence continues at coordinate 122,363 of JALGPY010000065.1, read as the reverse complement.
AGAGCCAAGGTTAGATGCCTAGTTATAACCAAGTTCAAAAAAATTGGCATAACTATCTAAAAATATAAAATTTCCAACCATGTGTTGAAAGGTGGATATGAAGGTATAATAGAAATCTTTATTTTGTTAGCAAGAAGAAAGGGAACATACTATTTATGTGCTTGAATGTGTTGCAAATCTGAATGCCAATGTGGAAGATTCCCAAGCGACGGCCACCTCTCCTGAGTTGGGTGACCTAATGCCATAATTCAATTGTAATCTATATCAAAAAGGTAGATATGGGTGAAACCAACCAAACTAATCTTCTTACCTAAGACCTTAAAGATTTTGTCAAGTTGGTCAAGCTGCAGAAGAACTAGGACATCAGATATGTAATAGTATAAAGCATCAATGTGTAAAGTTAGAACTGCGGAAAAAAAGAATATAACAATCATTTTTATCATAAAAGACATGAGAAAAGTGAATGAAAACTATTAAGTACCTGAAATGGATTTGGGGTGGCTTTTACTTCTTGCCCTTGAAAGAGTGGCTTCAGCGTCAAAAGCTCAGCAAATATGCAACCAACGGCCCACATATCTTACTGGAATTAAGGAAAAATGGGTACTTTCACCTAATAAAGATATTCTATTGGACCAACACAAGTACAGAAGTCGATAGTTACTTTAAATTGTACTGACTAAAAGTTAGAATATACGCTAAAGGATACCAACTGCACTAGTATAGTGTTTTGCCCCAAGAAGCAACTCCGGAGCCCGGTACCAAATGGTCACCACAACCTGAAATCATTATTTGGAAATGACAAACTTTTTAGAGAACTGAAAATCGACAACTTGTTGAGAGAATTAAGAGGCAGTGGGATTTTTCCCAGACGCATCAAGATATCGCAGTCACAACCATCATGTTCGCTAGTATATCATCTTTATAATTAGTTCCCCATGTAACAAGTGCTCTTGTGTTTTAGCTCAAGTTTCAGATAATAAGTATTACATTTATCAACCCCTAATGAATTAGAGATGCATGACTACTCCACAACACGTAATGTAAATACTCCTTCCATCCCGCAAAGATTGTCCACTTTTCTATTTTGGGATGTTCCAAAATAATTGTCCACTTTCCTTTTTTATGTCTGAAATTGGATGAATTGACAACAATGTCCAAGAAAAGTAATTATAGTTGTGTTGGAAATGGAGAAATGAGGGACAATCGTGTCGATATCATCATAAAATGTAATCATGACTGCAATTAATGCATGTTCCTTTAAAAACGTTGGAGCTTCAAAAGGGAGCAATTTTTGCAGGACGGAGGGAGTAATACTTTATTTCTTTACCCTTAAAATTTCGTGACCGTTTTTCAAGTGTTCAAGATTTTCTTTTAAATATAGCAAAGAAATAATAATTATATTAGATACAAAATAAACTAAACTTCACAAGCCGCTGCAGCAATTCGTCAACTTCTGTCATAAAAGAATAAGAGGGAACAGACAAATTCTAAATTAAAGACCTATTAATTCAGAAACTCACGACAGTAAAGAGATGATCCATGTAGGCATGGGAGAGAAAGAGATGTGAGCATTTCTTTTCTCAGTCTAAAATTTGTGACTCAAAAACCCCATATTTCCAAACTAAGATCAGGAGGTGAGGATGCCATTCCACTGGGGGGGGGGGGAGTAGTAGGGGGCCGCATTGGTGGTTTGGGGCCAGGTTGGGCCGGCCCTCCTGACACCATGAGTTTGGACATTACACCCTGAATGCTGTGGGTAAAATTCAAATCATGTCCACTAAAAGTTACAAACATGCATATCACAGATTCAGAATGATGAAGTTAAACTATTAGCAAGGGTATTCCCTGAAGGGAGCAGGATCATGTACTTGTTATAAGGCAGGAATATCTCCTGCATCGTGATTCATGAAATGAAACACAAAAAGTGCACAGATGTAGAATAACAACGCTACCGAATCTTACCCCATTTTCCGCCAGTGGCTTTAAGGGAGCTTGGTAAATTCGTGCAAGTCCAAAATCAGCAATTTTGACGACGCCTTGCTCTTCTCCCTCACCCATGACCTGATCAATTTATGTTCAGGTACATGATACAATATGTTCGTTTAGGGATTGCAAAGAAGGTTTACTCTCAAGTCCCAATGAAAAAAAAAAGTACAAAATAAATTACCAAGATATTTGATGGCTTGAGATCCCGATGAATGATCCAGTTACTGCACCATCATTTAAATAAACATGAAGTTTAGGTTCATGACGATACAACAAGTACATTGATTCAGTGGGAGCAAAATACCATATTACCTGTGAAGATAGTTTAGCCCATTTAATAACTGCCACAACAATGACTTCACTGTGTATGGATTAATGGCCTGGTTAACCTTGTCTCTGTGGTGTCTAATTATTTCCTGCCACACAAAGAAAAAGTCATGGCATTGGCTTCAATCGGTAAATTAAACAACATGTGAGAAACTGCTCCTAATTGGAGTCCTGCATTCTTGTTTTCTCTGTAACATTGATACATTGCAGAGTAAAGCAAATACACCGTATGTAACAAAGAGTTGGTAGGACAAGAAAAAAGTTAGAGAATCTAGCATAAAGAAGAAGAGTTAACGGAAGCGTTATCAACTACTCCTATGGAGGAAAAATCTACCAAATCAACTCAAAAGAGATTGAAACAATTAAGGGTCCTCGTGAAAAGTAGCCCAGTCTTCCCATTTATGCAAATCTTGAATTTCATCAATGAAATATAAAACAGAAGCAGCCAATTCCCGAGCATCTTCACATTGTTAGGTAATTTGGTAAGCCAACATACAAAATGTAAAACAGATTCTCCGGATAGAAGAGAAGACACTATAAGCGATATATAGGAAGTACCGAAGTAGTATCCCTTTGTGAAAACAGATGTTATCTTTTTCCAGAACAGAAAAGGTAAATTCCATAAATAGCAATAAATAAAAAACTGTAGGAAACGGTACTTACATAAAGGTCATGTTCTGCATAATCAAAAGCTAGATAGAGTGACATGTCGAAATGATTAATGTGCACATTCACAAGCTTCACCACATTCTCATGGTTTATTTCCCGAAGCAACTGCATAATTAACAGATAAGGATTATCAACAAATAAAGCCAGAAAAACAATCACTACGAGGCGTTTTGTAATATATGACAGAAAAGGAAAGACAAGAGAATCTATGAAACCCATATTTCTTATCATTGGCAGACATCACCTAATCCGATTCAACCATCAAGGTATGGGTTAGGGCAAAGTGCTAGCAGGGAACGTAGACGCTATTACAAATCCAGTAAGCGATACTAGTCTAGAGTCTAAGTCACTAATTGTATAGGAAAATAATCAAGATATGTCAACACTAAAACTCTTTGGTAAGAAAATTCAACAGAGAGGACGAACTTGTGACGCTATAAGGTAGGCCCCAGGAAGAAAACATGTGTATGGGGTCGACATAGTTGTGGACAGAAAAATTTAACTCGTTGAAGACTATAGAGTAAAAGAAAATGTTGAGATAATACGATGGAACTGGAGCTATGAAATCCCACAGTTATGTCAGGGCCACCTCGTGCAGTCATAAAAAACCTAACTGACGCAACGGATTTTCATCAGACAAATTGGTTTTGGATTATCGTTAAGGAACATTAATTTACTTGGGAAAATGTTCGAGGTTTGTGATGTTTTAGTTTTTTTTTACAACCGTGGACGTCTGGGCAACCTTATATACTTCTTGATTGATCCGACGTGGCCATGAAGTTAACAGGGGGTAACCCTTCACTGGCCCCAAGAGAGTTTTCTGTTCATAAAGTTTGAACCTTGGACCTTGAGGGGAGCACACCCTCAAGACCGAGGCCATTACCAATAGGGCAATAGGCCACCCCTTGCAGTTAATTATCACCAAGAGTATTAAATAAGAAGATTGAATATTCCAGGGGAAGGGTAGAAAGCTTTCTGTAAATTCTAGACGTTTCCATCCTAAAAAAGGTTTACAAAGAATATTGAAATTTTTAATTTATTCTGAATTTTATTTAGACCTTACACGTGTTATATTTTACCATCTACAACCCTATGTAGTTTGTTTCTTCGATACTTTAACTCCATTAGGATGTATTAGAGTGGTGATTTAATCTGAGTTACCATTCGCTGCATTTTATGCAAAATGCAATTCATGATTTCTCTCTGCAGGGTGATTCTGTGAGCTTGAGGGGGACATCAAATGAGCAGATTTCAGTTAAATCTGCTTATTCATTGCTGTTGAGTCCTTTAGCCCAAATCTTTCAGCCTCTTTTCCTTCTTTCAAATATAGCATCTCTCACTACCCTTGGAAAATCTTTTGGAAGCTTACTCTCCCAAGCAAAATAAAATTTCATCGCCGGCTTATCATTTCTAATGGGGTGTCTACAAAAGAAAAAATTGCACTCTTTGTTTCATAGAAATATATATATATATATATATATATATATATATATATATATATATATATATATATATATATATATATATATATATATATATCTCCGCTTTGCCATCACTGCACTACGCAGAATGAATCTTTGAATCATCTGTTTCTAAAATGTCTTTATATTACTGTTTTGTGGAAAAAACTACCTTCCAATTCTTATTTTTATCTAAATATGATATTCAAGACTGGATTAAAAGTTGGTTACGAAGTAATGATGGTGACGTTCGTTCTTAATGGCCTTGAATTAGAGCTGTGTGTTGGACTATTTGGAAGTTACGAAACAACAAAGTTTTTGGAAGCATGCAGTGTTCAACCGAGCAAAATTGGCAAGAAGTTGAAATCTGGGCAAACAGCATCATCATCAAGATTGGCACCTATAAGATTCCTCACTTGTTATTTGTTTTTATAATTTTTCTTCGTAGCTACAACTGCTGATTATTTGCTGAGGTTTCAGCGAAGTCTGTTGAAGTGAGGAGTCAGATGAGCAGGGTGGTGGCCTTGAGCAGCAGAGAAAAGGTGTTCTAAAAACCTAGTATCAGTCTAGTATGACAAATGGTTATTGTGCTCTATGGGTTGGTTGGTCATCTATGGTTGGATCTGGATATTTCAGTCTAAGTATTGCCCTAGTTGCCAGTCTAGTTGCGTATGTTTTGTGTAAATTCTGTGTAGCTAAAGTCTTTGTTTCTTTTGGGTGTCAGCCCCGTGTGTTGTTTAGGGCAGCAGAACTTGTGTAATATTCTCTTTATGGTGTTGTTTCTCTTGTACATTTTATCTTTAAATGAAGTTCTTCTTCATGCCAAAAAAAATGAAAGGAAGGCCGGGGTAGAGACAGCTAAGCAGCGTCAGTTAAGAGGTTGTGAAGTCGACAGAGCTGAGCTAGATATCCAGTATGATGAAATAAGATTGGATGACGTGTCTTTGAGGGCAGATACGCATTCTTCAAAACAAACTTTGATTGCGACGCTTTACCATTTTTGATAAGTAAACATCACCCTTATGATTGATTCTGAAGATCTCGGACTGTCGTTATTCGAGATTTGTTGTGATGACTTGGGAGATAAAATTCCTCAAAATATGTATGAAAAAGAATTTCAGAGATGGAAATTGAACTATTTGAAGCTCACAGAAAGTTCTAAGAGTTTTAAGGATTGTGCATTAAACTTGAGAAGCCTCAAAAGATATGTTTGCAAGTAAAGTTTACTCGTTCTACATATTCTAAACTTGAAAGATGTACCTGCAGTGCTATCTTACTTCTTACATGCATAAATCAGAAATAAAGCCAAGAACAACTAACCAATTAATAATTTATAACTACCCTTTAGATTAAATTTCATACCCAAGCAGTCATTCTGATGAAGTTTAACAAATGTTACTGTGCTTCTAATTTCGACGCCATCAGCTCAACGACCTACCTACACTCTTAGAACCGATCTAGCACTCGGAGTTCTATGTCTATTTTCATCATATTCCTTGTTTTATAACTGAAAGGAAACTCCGACCCCCATTACATATTGGGCATTGTTTTAACTCGGGTTCTAAATTGGGCATAGTTAGTATGAAAGGCTGAGCTTTCAGCTCGCATACTGACCCCTATTACTTGACAAACGTAGGAAAGATTAGTGATTTTGAGATCCAGCTAGTCGTTTCCGTATTTGACGACAGGAAGGCATACACTACCCATAGAAGCATATACTTGTGAGGACTCTGGTGGATCATTTAAAATATTGGAGAATCTTGATTCAAAAATGCTTGGTACAAAGAGATTTTTGGATAACGCGGAGCAAAAGGCATAGTGAGACAGGTTGCTTCGGTTGTGTTCCGGGTTGCTCCAAACGTGCTCGACCTCCATTGTCTAATCACAAACAATATCTTCTTATAGGATAGTCCTTGTGTTTCATTCAAGTTCTGAATATGGCATAGATAGTACAAAAGGAAAACAAAACCAAGCTTTTTGCTTATATGATAACTCTGATTACACATATACCACCGGGTACCTCTCCACAAATATAAGTGGGTAGAGCAATCCAATGTTTTGGTTAAAAAAATCTCAGCTTTTTTCCCTCAAGACACTCTTTTTTCTTCAGAATTAAGAGTGGAAGAAGACCTCCAACAGAAGAAGAAAAAAAAGTACAAATCTTTGACACATTATAACCTAGCTCAATCCTCCTATGACAGAATTATAAGTTTTCAGGGGATAAATTGATCAACTTTTAAAGTAAACTGGAATTAATTAGAAAGCAAACCATGATTTCGCGGATGGCGGTGGGGGAGACGCCGTCGCCGTCCTTGGACTGCTTGAACTTCTTGATGGCGATGGACTTGCTCCGATTCGCCTTTATCTTTGCCAAGAACACCAGCCCGTACGTGCCCTCTCCGATCTTCCCGATCAGATCGTACTGTTGCAACCACTCCGGCCGGTTTGCGCCGCCGCTGCTATGCTGGTGGTGTTGGTGGTGGTTGTGGTTGTTACCAGCCCTGTTGTTTCCGTCCCCCATCTTCAAGAAAAAAAACTTGAATTACATGGAGAAAGAAGAGACCCAATTCGAAGCTTTTGTGTAGTTGCTGTTTCGTTTTCTCTCCTTCCCTTTTCTTCTAGTTCTAGTCTAGACTCTCTACAAGGTAACCAATTAATGGGTGCAATTTCCTTTGGGGTCTCAAGTTCAAAGTTCAAACTTTGTGGCAATCCAAGGGCTACCCTATTGTTCTATTCAACTATGAGCATTTTAGTTTGGATTCCTCTCGCTAGTTTATCTCTCTAGTATGCTTTATAGGTTATTAAATTAGAGTGGGGTTTACCCAGTGACCTACGCGGAGACCTGGTTGTTTTAGGTGTGTGATTGAGAGACATGTAACCCTAGACTATAATGACACAGGAGAATAGTCCTCAATTGATTACTACCAAGAGGGGCTCGTTAGGAGTAGCTAACATGTCACATCAGTCATTTGAACGGTTATTCGGTGGAAAGGAGGATCGACAGACCACGTTCGTCGTTAGCTAGTGAAGGGACTATACCGGAAGCGGTAGGGTGTGAGGATCGAGAGACCCGAATTGGACGGATCCTGTGACGATGAGTGTTACTGAGAGGGGGTTCACCATAACCAATGGTGTGACATAGGTAGAAGGCGTATTTAGTGTTGTTAACTGAGAATCTGTAATCACCAGTACTCTAAGGGATCGTTTGATTTACATTTATTAATTTTTGAGTCATGCGAGTAATATATACCAACTAAAAAATATTTCTCCATTTACTTAGCTCTCTAGATCGTAATCTCTAATTAGAGATAACCCTACTCAATGTCCTCTTGGGATTCGATATTTGGGTCTGAAATACACTCCTTTGTATTATTTTACCGTGATAAATCGCGTCAATTGTTAAAACGTTTTTTCTTCTTCTAAGTGTTGAAATATTGTGGCGAGACATTCATTTTCTCACAATCATAACATCTTCAATACTTGATGAGTCTGGCAACCGACATAATCTCGAGGGAAGAGGCGGCAAGAAGTGAAATACACTGTTTCGATAACAAGGGAAAATTTATATTTTATGAAGATTGAGGGGTTAATGCCTAAAACATGAAAGAGCTGATACGTATCTGTATCGTTTGTGTGGCGGTTCGAGATGCTACAATCGACGATCTACACTTCCTTCCATATAAGAGCTAATACCTATCCATATCGCTTGTGTAGCGATTCGAGATGCTACAATCTCCGACCTGCGATTCGAGAGCAGACGAATCTCCAAACTAAGGTTTATGAACGAAATAAACAGCGATCCAATTTTCTGATGAAAACAAAACTTCTACTAATGACTAATAACTTCTACTAATGACTCCCAACACCCCTAACAAACAAAAAAATGCGATAACTACCCACTCAATAATAACTTACATATATAATGTCCTAACTAACGACTACTTTGGCATGTAGTCGTTGAGATACTTTGGCGGAGCACGGTTCCGTTTCTCATGTCCCATGATTATTTCCATAGCCGTGTCATGTGTTGGAAACGCGTCCGTATCAAGAGCCTCATACGGTCCCATCTTAATACTTGAGTTGTCGCAGTTGTTGTATGCAAACACCATTAATTATAGCTTGTCTACCTACAATCTCTAAAATCTGGGGCACAAGCTCTCAACGTGTCTTCCAGTGCGTGAATAGTTCGCTCCATTTGTCCATCAGTAGTCGGGTGAATTGCCCTGTTAAAGAAAAACTGAGTCCCATTTGTCTCTTGTAGGGATCTCCATAAATGCGGCAGAAGTTTAGATCTCGATCCGACACGATAGTCTGAAGTAGACAGTGGTCACTAACCACGTTCTCATAAGTCTTGGGGCTTGAGTGTTGACCTAATCAGTAGGATGGGTTGAGTTTTGACTTCACATTTTCAAATCTCCGGTTCGACAATCCAGCCCAGCCAAGCCCAGTATATGGCCAGCTTACACCGACTCACTCATCGTCATCACAAAAATGGCTCTCATTCATCTATCATCTTTTCGGGAAGGAGACACTTTCACGGTTTCACCCCCTTTAGTTTGGTTGAATGAAGCTTGCATCCCACCTAATTTGGAAAAGGGCGCTTTTACCCCCTTAAATGTGCCGAAATTTAAGATATTTGCACTCCATATTATGACAACGTTAGTCTTGAGTTGGTATGTGTCACTAAATTTTGTTTTGGGACAATTTCTCCCCAATCTAATGAAAAATGCAGGGGTTACTCAATGGTAATATAGACTATTTGCATGATAAGAGGGGAAAATTTGTCTCGGAAACTATTTTTATGACGTAACTTGCCCCATACAAACGACTTCATAATCAGATAATGTAAATTACTTAAAGTTTGGGACACTGGAGGGGTGAAAGTGTAATTTTATTTCGAACTGGAAGGGGTGAAAGTGTCTTTCAATCAAAATAGAGGGGGTGAAAATGACTTTTACCTCACAAATTCGGACGGGGTTCGAAGTAGGAAACCGATTCATCGCATGATTTGTCAGTCGAGGTGGTTTCTATAAATTGCAAGCGGAGCCTCCTCAAAGATAGTGGTACTTCATATCGATCGATCAATTAACTAACTTGGGGGAAGCCTTTCTCTGTCTCTGTAATCATGCTCATCTCTTCTGAGAAGCAAACTATAATAATGGTAAAATATTTCTTCCGATTAGTAGTATGTGTTTGATTAATCCATGCTTCATCTATCGTCACTCAACCTTCTTCCGATTAGTAAGGGTCAAAACATCACCTACCCTTTAGGGAAGATTTTGACATCTCAAGTTGAATTCTAATATGTTAAAGGCTGAAGTTGCTTGAAATCTTTTTGTTTTGTTTTCTTCTAACGGAGGTTAAAATCTGCTAGTTCATACAAAATTTTGGGACATCAAGCTTATCTATTTTGTTGGCTCCTTTTTTAGAGCTTAAGTTGCTAGTAAAAAAGAGTGGGGTTTAGGGTTTATTGTTATTCACTCTATACTACTAATTACATTCCCTCTTTCTTAGTCTTTGCAAGGATTACTTCATATTTTCTGTATTGTTCTTATGTTCTGCTTCCTCTTGTTCACAGCGTCTGAATAACATCTTGAAGCGATTCGTGGTCAAAAGTAGCAGTGCAACAAATGCGATTTCTTTTCACCCCAAAAGGCCATGGCTTCTTTCGGGCCTTCGCACTGGAGAAGTTGACATTTGGGATTACAAGATTTTCGACATAATCGTCCGCTTCCAAGGCCACGAAGGAGCTGTTCATATTGTCAATTTCCATATCTCTAATACACTTTTTGTCTCCGGAGGTAAAAATATAAAATAAAAAAAATTATAGTCCTGTCTTTTCGCCACCTTTCTAACACAAAAAGTCATTTAGGATTTGCAGTAACACGTTTGGTTTTTCTCTTTCTCAACCACTGGTAGCGATAGGAAGATCAAATTATGGGATTACGATGAGGTTTGCGGTCTTAGAAGTACATTCACTCTTGAGGGACACAATGCTAGTGTCAATGATGTACAATTCCACCACGAGCTTCCCTTGATGGTCAATGCAAGCGATGATTGCAGTGTCAGGATATGGAATTGCTCCACTCGCAACTGCATTACTATTTTAACAGACCATACGGGTCCTGTCACAAGTTCGTCCTTCCATCCCAGGAAGGACCTTGTTCTAACGTCTTCCTTGGATCAGAAACTTTTTGTTTGGGATATTGGTGGCCTCCGCGACTCCTCATATTCCCACGCGGAAGGCAACACCGAGAACAAAAGAAAGCATTGCTTCTCTCCCTCTCCCTCTCTATATATCATCCCTCTCCTCCCTTCGGCAAACCCACCCGAGACAACACCACCCCCAACACCCCTCTGCCATCTCTTCACCACCATCACTCTCTCTCTCTCTCCCTCCCTCCTCTGCCTTGCCGAGAGAACCCACAAGCACCACCACCAACAAGCCACCACCATCACCGGTGACCTCCACCAACACCAACGCCAACACCATCCACCTTCTCCTCTTTGCCTATCTCTCTGTCTATCTCTCTCTCCTCTCTGCTCTGCCCAACGGGAAGCAACACAACAGCAACCACAACGGCAGCAGAGCCGCTGCCGCCCCCGACGAGGACCACCGAAGCCCTCACCACCTCTTCTCCCCTCATACCTCCACCTCTGTCTCTTCCCCTTGGCCTCTTCCTTACCTCTGTTTTCGACGAAGAGAAGCAGCAGCAGCGGCAACAACGCCGCTGCTTTCCCGACGAGAAGGTCGCCGGCGAAAATGGCCGCCACCATCACGGCCACCCATCTCTCCCACTTTCCACCGATCTCACCCTCTCTTCCCTCTCTGACCTGCTCGACGGAGCCACCAGAAGGAGAAACAGCAGCAGGAGCAGGAGCAGGAGCAGGGCCGCCGGAGCCGCGAGAACTCCATTTTTTTCCGGCGAGCTTCGAGCCCGCTCAAAACAGAGGCACCCAGCCTCCTCCACCTATCCCCCTGGCCTCCTGGAGGTCCGAATAAGATGATGGAGGCCTCAACCGAGGCCAAGAACTACCGGAGAAGCCCCGTAGAAGCTCCACCTCCGGCGACCCGACGGCGATCTTGACCCGTTCTAATTCTTGACCGTTTCTCGCGAAATTTGATTTGGGTATGCTTGAAATCTTCCCCTGAGTTGTTTTTAGTTATCACAATCAAGTTTTAAGGCCTCGAATCCACGTTTTAATCGGTTAGTTTGAAAGTTCATGCTTAGGGGGTTAAAGTGTCATTTTCAGAAAGTTTTCAGGGGGGTTATAATGTCGTTTCAGAAACTTAGGGGGGGCAGTTGACATTTCAGAAACTTTTTGCTGTTTTCAATTTCAGATTTATTTATAAAATTAGTTTTTCTTGAATTTGATTAGATTATTATTTATAAATTAATAACTATATTTTTGGGGGGAAAATATTATTAAAGAAAATATAATTTTGGGTTTGTAAATTAAATTAAAATAAATATTGTCTTGACAAAAATAAAAGGAGCTAGGAATAACTATAGATTGTATATTTGGTTAAGGTTAAATTAAGTTAGAAACTCCGATTTGTAGGTGACGGTTTCGTAGGCGAGACGACTTATATGACGTGCTTGGATTTTGGTAAGTTAATATGCCTAGCCTCGTGTGCCTTTCTTTCATTTCGTGTATCGCGTGAGTTATTTGTGAAATTGCTACCGTACTTGATTTATTTGAGTTATTTGCTTATTTTGAAATACTCTTCCTTGAAGTATCGTATGAAAAATGATAATCCAAATCCGAAAATAAGAATCCGAATGAAGCTCGTCTAAACGAAGTACCAATCAAATCCGACTACCACATTAGGCCTTGATTAATTAGTTCACAAGCCACAATTATCAAACGTGTTGTCCTCCTTTCATGTTCGAATATATTTTTATGCTTTTATGTCTCAAAATGTGATTTGTGTTATACGTGCTCGACTTGAGATTTCAAATACTTGTCTAAATGATTCTTTGAGAACTATCACGTGAAATTAATAACACGTAATAACGTAAAGTGAAAACAGTTGTGCGGCGGAACCTTATATACATTGTGGTTATGATATTTGGGATGGCACGGCCACCCGTTCTATTTTGATATTTTGCTCGGTTGCAATTAGCCCCGGGTTGCTCCCTGTACTCACCTCTCTGGCCGCAAGAGTCTTAGGGGGGTGCCGGCACTTAAGGTCTTGGATGCATGCGAGATTGTTGGTTCTATATTATTGGATTGGTTCGTTCCCCCCTAACACTGATTAATAAATATGGTTTTTGATGAACAAACGGAAAGAAATTCTATATGAGATTTTTCCCCTAATTGGAACAGTATTATGAGATTTTCACTAATCGGGACATATGGTAGTTTAAGAAAATATATTTTCTTGAAATTATGAACGGCAATTGGTTGAGAGTCTTTTACTATACGTGTTTTATTTGTCTACTTGGTTTTGAATAACTCTTCTTTAGGAGTATTGCATGAAATTGGTATCCAAATCTAAATAATAAATCCGAAAGACGATCATCTAAACTCTATTGTGAAATAATTTGAAATAACTTGAACACCTACACTCCTTACACGATTATATACCTTGAATGAAAATACGTAATTATGTAAAGTGGAAAACCGTTGTGCGCGGGTTTGTGTCATATCCCTGATACGATACATTTCTGACATATTGTGTTGGTTACTGTTATGAGATTATGAGATTATGAGGCTCTGACCTCCTTTTGATTGAGTTATGGTTATGAGGCGCTATGATGCGACCTCCTGTGATTGAGTTATGGTTATGTGGGTGCTTTTGCACATATGAGAAAGAGGTTGTGGATTGGATATGGTCACGCCCCGTATCAACTAGTTACTAAAATGAATTTCTGGACTTGATTCATATCGAAGAGATATCTTGAGATTAAAGTAATATTGTGAATTTGCTATTAACAGTGATTTCCCGAGATGGACCACATCTTCGGGACGGAACACGAAATTTGTGATAGTTACGAGGTTGGACACACCGAATCAATGTGAACGCTTTTCCCGCGAGTATTTGATATTCATTATTTATCAGCGAATATGTTATTTCCTGTCATATGTCTCGTCATCTGTTTACGTGCTATGGGTGTTAGCTTACTCAGCCGTTTGCTGATCATTTTCTGTAAAAACTGCGTCGGCTTTTGCTATTTTAAAACCGCAGGTTGGCTTTCGAGGTGGGGGAACGTTCACGACACAAGGACAGGAAGGCTTGTTAGCTGAGACATCACATAGTATATTATCTCACCTAAAGTGTATTCCTTGTTTTTCAAAAGATTATCACTGTTTGTATTTATATGGAAATTGTAAAAGTATAATTTGAAGTTTTATGTTATCGATGGTTGTACTAGCTGTGAACCGACGATCCTTATCCGTTCCCAATGAGGCTCATCACCTTGGACGGAGACATCTCTTCCGAATGTGGGGCCCGACCGGCCCTGTGATTTCGGGGGGTGTTGCACCAATGACCTTTTTATGATGTTTATATTCATGATGTTTATCCGCATTTTTGTGTGATTCCCGATTGACTTTAGAGAGTTATTGGTCATATTTGTGAATGAATTGTGAATTGGATCTCGTTGTGCGTTATTGATAAGTCCGGGCATTTTCAGTGTTTTGAGCTACTATAATGTCACGTTTGATGTCGATATGTATTCGTGCTGTGAGTCTCGGGTACTGGAGGCTCAGGAGAATGCTGGAGATCAAAAACGAACTTTAAAAGTGAAAAGAGCTCGGGAATTGACTAAGGAAGGGAGAAGAATGAGGTTAATAAATATATTGATATATAGAACGTAGTTAATTCCCGAGGTCAAAGTAACACCGTCTCTCTCACCAGCTTCCAAACACATCGACGATCTAGAATTCATTCCATAAAGAGCCTCATGCCATTATAATACTTGAGTGGTCGTCGTTGTAAGCAAACTCTATTAGTGATAGCATGTCTACCCACGATACTTGGAAATCTATGGCCCGAGCCCTCAATATGTCTTCTATTTTCTGAATCGTTCGCTCCGTTTGTCCATTGCTAGTGAATTGCTCTGTTAAAGCAAAATTGAGTCTCCTTTGCCTCCTGTAGGGATCTCTAGAAATGCGATAGAAGTTTAGATCTCGATCTTACACGATAGTCTAGGGTACACAATGGTACCTAACCACGTTTTATAAGGTTTGGGCTTGAGTGTTGACCAACGGGGTGGGTTGAGTTTTGACTTCACATTTTCATAACTCTGGTCCGACAATTCAGCCCAGCCCGGTCCATGGCCAGCCGACCCACTCACCAACATTACAGAACTTGCTCTCATTCATCTATCACTTTTTGGGGGGTAGAAGACACTTCCACCCGAGTTTGGTTGAAGGATGCTTTCACCCCTTCCAATTCGGAAAATGACGCTTCACTCCTTCATTGTGCCAAACTTTAAGATATTTACACTCCATATTGAGATATCCTCAGTCTTGAGTTGGGATGTCACGAAAAATAAATGTTGGGAGAATTATGTCCCCATCTTATGCAAAATGTAGGTGTTATTTAATGGTAAAATATAATTTTTCATGTTAAGAGGAGAAAATTTGTCTTTTTTTGAGAAATTGTTTTTTCTTCGACCGGCTTTGAATTCGGGGCCTCATGCAGCGGCTTCCAACGCTCTACCACTTGAGCTACCACCCTAGCTGCGGGAAAATTTGTGTTGAAAACTATTTTTAAAGTTTGGCACAATGAAGGGTGAAAGTGTCATTTTTCGGAACTGGAAGGGGTAAAAGTGTCCTTCAATCAAATTAGAGGGGTGGGGGGGTGAAAGTGACTTTTACCTCAGAAATTCGGACGGGGTTCGAAGTAGGAAACCGGTTTATCGCATGATTTGTCAGTCGATTTGGTTTCTATAAATTGCAAGCGGAGCCTCCTCATAGACATATCCATCGATCAATTAACTTGGGGGAAGCTTTTCGCTGTCATCGTGCTCATCTCTTCTGACAAACAAGCTATAATGGTAAAATATGTCTCAAAGGCTGAAGTTGCTTGAAATCTTTTTGTTTTGTTTTCTTCTAATAATGGAGGTGAAAATCTGCAAGTTCATAGAAAGTTTTGGGACCTCAAGCTTATACATTTTGTTGGCTTCTTTTTCAGAGCATAAGTTGCCAGTAACAACAAAGTGGGGTTTAGGGTTTAATGTTATTGTCTCTATACTAATTACATCATAGGGTTCATAAACATCACCCACCTTTACGGGAGATTTTGAAATCTCAAGTTGAATTCTAGGTCTCAAAGGCTGAAGTTGCTTGAAACCTTGTTGTTTTCATCTACTGGAGGTTAAAATCTGCAAGTTCATAGGGCTAAGTGAAATTTTTTTGGGACATCAAGCTTATCTAATTTGGCTCCACAATTTTTAGAGCTTAAGTTGCTAGTAACAGAGTGGGGTGAGGTTTTATTGTTATTTAACTCTATACTACTAATTACATTGACTCTTCCTTCGTCTTTGCAAGGATTTGTTTATATTTTTTGTGTTGTTCTTATGTTCTCCTGCTTCCTCTTGTTGAAACAGCCTCTGAATAACATCCTGAAACTATTCGTGCTCAAAAGTAGCAGTGCGACAAATGCGATTTCCTTTCACCCCAATAGGCCATGGCTTCTTTCGGGCCTCAGCACTGGAGAAGTAGACATTTGGGATTACAAGATTTCCGACATAATCGTACGCTTCCAAGGCCACGAAGGAGCTGTTCATAGTGTCAATTTCCATATCTCTAATACACTTTTTGTCTCCGGAGGTAAAAATATAAAATAAAATAAAAATTATAGTCCTATCTTTTCGCCATCTTTCTAACACAGAAAGCCATTTAGGATTTGCGGTAACACGTTTGGTTTTTCTCTTTCTCAACCACAGGTAGCGATGGGAAGATCAAACTATGGGATTACGATGAGGTTTGCGGTCTTAGAAGTACGTTCACTCTTGAGGGACACAATGCTAGTGTCAATGATGTACAATTCCACCACGAGCTTCCCTTGATGGTCAGTGCAAGCGATGATTGCACTGTCAGGATATGGAATTGGTCCTCTCGAAACTGCATTACTATTTTAACAGACCATACGGGTCCTGTAACAAGTTCGTCCTTCCATCCCAGGAAGGACCTCGTTCTAACGTCTTCCTTGGATCGGAAACTTTTTGTTTGGGATATTGGTGGCCTCCGCGACTCTTCAAATTCCCACGCGGAAGGCAGCACCGGGAACAGAAGAAAGCATTGCTATTTTGATTTCATGAAAAGGTTGTCCAAGAGAAGTGAGGGCGTTCGGGTAAAGAATATTTTGGAAGGTCATATATCAGGGGTTGTTAGTGCCATCTTTCATCCTACTCTCCCGCTCATTTTCTCTTCGTCCTGTGATGGTAGTGTTTATTGGTGGAGAATTGGAGGTAACGCACCGAATTCTTCTTTTTTAGTTTAAAAGTTCATTAAATTCTGTATATAGCAATCTTACACTTTGTTTAATGTTGTTAATATGCAGAGAAAGAAAGGTCCTCTGACCACCAGACTCTTCATCTACAAACTGGTGCCGTTTCATGTCTTGCTTACTCCGCAAAGCTGAATGCAGTCATGTCTACACCGGATGCCGAGAACATACATCTGTTTGATGCAAATTCAAAGTCAAGGAATAAATTGAAGCTGATGATACATCAGAAAACGCTGTTGAGTCTTTCCACACATCCAGCAAAGAACCTTTTTGCTGTCGGGCACGCTAATGGTATGAATCTTTATAGGTATGCAAGAAGAAGTCCAGCCTTCTCGGTGATTGGCGATTCTTTGTATCATGTAAAAGATAAGATTCTGTGGTTGTATGACACTTCCACGAAGAAAGAATCTCAAATTGTCCTAGGCCCCATTGAAGATATGTCAGACGCTACCTTCTGGCCAATTGTTACAACTCTTTCGTGTAGCCCCCGAGGAGATGCCATTTTGATTTGTTTCGATAACACAAGTTATAAACTCGTGCGCGTCAATTCTAGTGTTAGCTGTAACGAGAAGCAGCATGCAGAACCAGCCGTTGTAGCAACAGGAAAAGGGTTATCAGCAGTTTTTCTGGCGCCAGATAGATTTGCTGTGCTGACTACATCAGGTACCACCACCTCCGAGGAAAAGATTCTATCAGTGAGAAGCATAACGAATGAGATTGTCAGCCAAAGTGTTCTTCCTTGTGATGTCAATAAGCTGTGTTCATGTGGTGAGCTTGGGAACTACTTGCTCTGTAAGGCAATAGATCGAATTGTTATGTTCGACCTCGAGCGGAGTATTGTTACGGCGCAGCTCAATATGTCCGATGTTCGTTATGTTTCTTGGTTGGGTAGCAATAGAGAAACATCATTGGTTGCTTTGTTCGGAAAACACTTTGTCACCATCACTGATGGGAATCTGGAGCAAAAGTGTACTGTCAGGGAGCGCCCCATGGTTGAGAGCGGGGCGTGGGATGATGAAAACAATGGTGTGTTTGTATATAAAACCTTGAAAAGTATTAAGTACTTTCTTCTGAATGGAGAGTCTGGTACGGTGATGTTATACGACGAGCCTCTGTACATCACTCGTGTCTCAGGAAGCGTCATTTACTGTCTGGATGAACAAGGGGATGCTCGCACCATATCTGTGGATGCAACTGAATATATTATGAAGTCTTCAATTTTGAACAAGGACTACATGAAGCAATGTTGTATTTGCTTGTGCTAAATAGGCAGCAGCGAAGAATTGGGACTTATTCAATCTGTTTGTACAGACCTCGCTACTTAGATGGCCTCAGAATCAATAGTGGCATGGGTGTATACTTAAGATGGGCTTCCTAGAAGGGGTTACGACGATCGAACCCGCCAACCCTTGTCATCAGCTGTGGAATTTAATCGCCAAGACCAGAGAGTTCATGTTCAGCATATTTGGAGATTGACCAATGGAGTACTTAACGTTTTAGCCAAACCGGCTCCTTCAGGTCCACTGACTTCAGCCTTTCGGGCTCGTGCACCTATCTACTTATCTCAACAGATGTCTTCAGAATGCTTATTGTGATATTTGTTTAGTCTCTGTTTAGGGCTCAGGCCCTCAGTTGGACCAAGCAAAGTAAAAGAAACATTACTGTTTATGGCTTTTACTTATTCAGGTAAAATAGTGAAGGTGGTAAAGTTTTTTCCAGCGCTGTGTTACTACATATGTTTATTTTGTGTATCGACCAATTAGCTTCACCTTGTAGTTTGCTGTTCTTCTTCTTCACAACTATTCTTGCTGGTTTCTATCTCTTCATAATTTGTGGTTTCTCATTTAAATTGGTCTGAAATTTGATTTTCCTTCCTGTCTGATACAGTGATGGAAACTGTGATCATGTGCTTCCTGGAATATTGTCATTTTCATATCGAACCGTCATGTACCCTAGGCTTATTTTAGCATGAACTTCTTATATTGGCGGTTAAGTTACAACCTCGTATGGTTCCATGCTCGGAGAATATTACCTGACTAGTTATATAGTGACAGTCTCTGTTGTTTCTTCTGGATAATCCGAATTGTTTTTGGAATAACTGTACCAAGTGTGTGACGTTCAAGTTGCAGAAGTAGAATCGGGATGAGAACCAAAGAAAAATGAAGTAAAGTTGCAAGTACTTTAGGTATTTGGTAGAGAGCTATTTGATACTTCATGTTATATCTATTGTTTCTTGCATGCCATACTTTTTAGGAGTGGTTGATTTAGTTCTCTTAGGTTGCTCCTTTACTGGTGCTCTTAAGCTGATTAGACAGTGTGTTTCGACAGTCCCCACTTCTGTACTTCAATGGAAGCTCTGTCAGGACCACGATGGCTTTTTGAGTCAGAATGTAAGTCCCCAGTATGTATCTTCTTCACGAAGGTGGATAGTGATGTTATCAGTTATCACGTTGGCAGACTGCATCGTTTTATTGCTATTTATGGGGATCATTTGGATTATGGGTGTTGTCAGGGGTTCATCCGTTGATTCGGCATTATAAAAGAAAATTGGGGATTACTTATCTGAGAAATTTGAATTCTGGCTACATAACTGCTATATGTACCTTATACATGTTCGACACTGCATGTATGTGTATCCCATCCTCTTTATAGTTTAACTTTACTCTCCGTAATCCCTGTAACTTACTTCTGCTCACTGTGTTGTATCAGGCTTGATGGATAATACTAACGGAGGAAGACGAAAAGGTCTACTGAATGAACATATGTCGCAGGAAACCAGTCGTAGAAAGAAAAGATTCACCTTCCTTACAGTTAACCCAGGTAGAGAATCTGATTAAGCCATTATATTTTTATGATTCCTAGTCCAAATTCCAAATGGTTGAATTCGGAACACGGTTAAGCATATTCTTGGATGTTGGTTTTCTCTAGAAATTAAGCATCTTTCTTTTCATCCCCCCAGGTGTGGGGGAATTAGAAACCATATAGATGATCTTCTAAATCATATTGCAAAGAAGCCACCAGGAGGTTTCTGGTTTGTCCTTTTTAGGATAAGCATCAGAAACGTCTTGTTAAGCTCTTTTAGGAGATGATCTGAGTTGAGAAAAGATAGAACTATCTCCACTATAATCCTGTCAATAGTCACCTTCATTATCAACAAAAAGGTTCAGGGGACAGGCCATAAACAACAAAATTATAGTTCATAGTTCATACATCGAAATCCCCGCATTTTTATAAATAAATAGAAAAATCAAATCACTCAATCGAACGCCAAATGGTTTCACATCCTTGACAGATTGATGAAATGTGTGTAATTGGATGTCTAATTAAAAGACAACAACCAAACCCAATAGTCCTCTGTGAGGCACATTTACATTTAGACTAATTGTGGTATCTAATAAATTAGCAGAAAAAACGCAATCCCAAAAAGTTCACGGTGAGCACACGACCACCATGCCCTTCTCGCCACCGTCAGGCTGTGAAATATCGATACGCGATATTGTTTTCCGTATATACTTTTCAACTCCTTAATATGAATAATTAGATTAAATAGATCAACGATTGGAGCGCTTCAAGTAGACTACTAAACCAACTCCAGTTAGAGCTACAGCACCGGCTAACAGCCCAGTCTGGAGAGTTATCCACCCAGCTTTCTCGCTGCTGATGGCTGTTGTGCTCACTTCTGGCTCTACCTTTTGCTGCTGCTGAATTGATTCAGAGAAATCTAAGTGCAGTCTCAAAACCTGAAAAGAAAAAGCACTTGCAAATCGTGAGAAAAGTAATTGAAATCAGCATACGGATATACAACAAACAAAACAGGTATCATTTCCCACAACATTTGTTTCACAAAGTTGAATTTCATAAATCAAAACGACTACAAAAGACGATGGAAATGATTTCACTTGGATCATACCAGATATCTTCTGATTTCTGATTTATAAACTAAAAAAAATAATCAGATCAACCAAGTTGTATGTATGTGTATATTAGTGTGCAATCACACTGGATGACTCTAAATTATGCTCTTTCTCTGTCCAAACATTTATTCTACCATTCAGAAATTCACTGCAACAACTCTCTCTCGATCTCTTTCGACAAAGTCCAGCAATGAGACTGCTATTGCTTTGGCTGCTGCTTTCCCTCGATTGGCTAAAAAAATGAGACGTAGTTTGGTCTCTACCGTGAACACAAGAAGTCAGGCTTGCTAGGTTCTTCTATTTAAGTTTTGAAAATTGAGATTTGTTTATTCCGTAACTACAATGAATCCCATAAATTGGAGATGGTGGTTGCTGGTGATGGAGTGGCAGTTGCTGGTGGTGGGCTAGAGCAAGAAAAAAGGGGAGAAGGTGGTCGGTGGGTGGGTGGTGGTGTTCTTGGTTTCTGGTGGTGGTGGGGGCAAGTTGCATGTAACCTCTCCAGGCTTTTGGGGTCTGGGTTCAAATTAGGGATAGTCGGAATCTGGGTTGTGATGATGTTGATAATTGAGTTGGTGAATACTAAGTGTATAGTGTATACTGCTCCAGGATGATTTAAAAGCAGATGGAGAGAACGAAACTGGTTTTAAGATTTACTGGTAGCGGGGGTGGTTTGGCCGTGGGTATGGTGGTGGCGCAAATGATAGTGAGTGTAAGTGTGAGACATTGAGGAGAGATAAAGTTGGAGAGTAGTGGGATTTTTATGTGTGCATTGGTGAATTTTGTTAGTTAGCCTACTTTGAGGGTATCTTTGCACTTTTGAATAAACATTTTAACAGTTTTTTGGACGGAAATGTTATGTACAACACGGAGAAAATCACAGGCCACACGAGTGAAACTTTTGAAACTACGGGTCAGCTAACATAACCGAGCCCAAACCACAGGCCACATATATATGTGTGTGTGTGTATATATTTATGTATATACATACATATATATATACATATATATCTTCAATCAAACATACTGCGTGTGGTTGACTTGAACTCAGAATATCTTTAATCAAACATGTTCAAACGCATCCACAGACCAAAAGTTGTATCCTATTAAGACCAAACCTCAAGCTTTTAGATTTTGCTCTAGTGCAGAAACTTCTGAGTGAGTCCGAGGAATTCAAGGAAACGACAGTGGGCAAACAGGATATTTCATAGATGTGATATGTAGAAGCCAAAGAGATGCAAAACTTGACCAGTGAACCTAGTGCTTATGCACCTATGGGACACTTAGAACATTTTTAGCTGAAATCTGGTAGTTTGACACTTACAAATGGCACGTTGAAAGAACTAATGACAACTGTGAAAGTACCTTTAGCCCTGCAGATCTTGCATGGCTGACAGCACCGACAAGATCACTGTCTGCTGTGAGGAGAACTTTATCACCTTCATCATCTTCATACTACAAATAGAGAAAAGTGGATCAGAAAAGTTACATGGCATCGTACTAGGCATCGCATCATATTTACATATACTGCAGAACTACTTACCAAAAGTTGAGGGTTGTCTTGGTCCTCAAGAGGACCTACCCTTTGCATAACAGTAGAGACAAGCTCACTTAAGCTCTCCGAGCCTTAACGTCCATCAGTAAAAATAGATTAGTTTCAGCTGATAAGTGAAAACTGGAGGAAAAGGAAACAAGAGGAAGAACTTGCAAGAGATGAGTCTGTAATATCTTCAAAGGCCTTTTTAACCCAATACGGGGTGAAAAGTAACATTCACAAAATACAGACCCTGGCAGAAAATATTCCTTCCACAATGGCACTGTAGAAGTCTAAAATGTACTGTATATACTCACTAAAAGTAACATTCAGGCTTCGTTTGGTTGGCAGTAAGACTTTTTATAAAGGAATATATTCTACGCGTAATATTCTTTGTGAAAAAGTTTTCTCTGCAATCATTTTCCCGTATTTGGTTAACACTTGCCAAAACAGTGGGCGGTGACAGCAGTGGCAGAGATGGGTGGCGGTGGAGGTGAGTGGCGGTGATGGTTCTTGGTGGTGGAGGTATTAGTATGAGTTGTTGTCGTGGTCCTTCACTCTCCGGAAAATGGCTTACAGATTTTAAGCGTGTAAATCATTTGACATCATTTGAGTGAAAACATTATACATGAAAATATTTTACCACCAACCAAACGGAACCCAAACACCAAGACAAGGGAAAACATCTTACATGAAAATTGTTTACCACCAACCAAACGGAGCCTCAGTTCAATTCAAGGAAAATAAGCTTTCTCTCAGTCTTGCAGCTTAAAATGAAACTCACCAAAATTCAAACGGTGTACACGACCCTTGCGGTCCTCAAATTTGAACGCAAATGAGTTTCCAAGACCCAGAGATGGATATGAAGACTTCCCCTGCTCGGTAGCATCTGAAGCATTCATTGCAGACATAGACATCTCACTGCAAAAACAATATTCATGTAAGTAACACATGAACATATTGTGATGGTAGCCTTTACTGCAAAAGATTGACACCTCTGGTTATCGTAGTCATCAGGCGGCTCTAGGGCAAGGGCTGAATCCCAGAATTTTTGCATCATTGTGTTTGCCACGTCATTGACAGCTCCAGGGCTACTCTCAACCTTGAAAAGACAAAAACAAGCCATTTCTGGTTTGTTATAAAAACATATTTTCCATGTACGAACTCAATGATAATCTTTCGTGTGATCATACACATGTCATCATTAAATCAAATATATCATAATAGTTGATGTACATGTAGCCCAAACATATTATCTTGGGAAGGGAATGAATTATTAGGCCAGTAGCTTAGAAGCTAGTACAATATAGCTTGCAGATCTTGCCAAAAGGGTAAGTCTTTGGCCTTTGAAATTTAATGATTTATCGATACGAATTGCGTATACCAGAGTAAAACAACGCTCCTAAACCATTGATACTAAGAAAAAACGGTTGAAGAATAATATAGGTATATACATGTTATATGTATGTATTGATACCTGGTTATCTAATAGTAGATAAGCTCTTTCTCTATGATATAAGATGATGGAAAGCTTGACAATAAGATACAATGAGCCAAGTACAAAAAAGTACAAAATGGCCTAACAGTGTAAGGAAATAGCCCATGATCTAGCGTGTGAGAAAACAGCCCCAGCAGGGTGGCACATGTCACTGATATCCATTTTCCCAACTGCGTCGTCTCAGTGTCTTTATTTTATAGTCAAGCAAAGATTTGTAATTAGTTGAAGATATCACCACAGAACCATGCTTTTCGAGAAAATTACAAAGTCATGCGCTTAGTTTAGGACAGGGAATTTGCGAATCTCACGAAACAAGAGAATGTGTCCACTCAACCTGCTGAGCTTAGACATTAACATGGTAGAAAATCTAGCACAGAACTGTAACGGAAAAGAAACAAATCCAGAAATAATATCCTAAACAGCAACATGATGAAAAAGTAACACATACCATGGAGATTGCTGCATGAGTTAACTGGAGAACATCTATGCAAGCAACAACATTTTTATCTGCTCAACAGGAAAATGTTAATATAAAAGAGAGAATTCTTGAGACTACTTAGGCAGCTAGGCTTCCAATGTCACCTTTGTCTACCACAGGAAGATGTAAGAATTTGCCGTCATGCATGATATGAAGTGCTTCGAGGATAGTAGTCTCCAGTGTTGCACATTCGGGGTTTGACGTCATTACCTTGAAGTAAATAAATAAATATATAAAATTATGAGATATAAGAAAAAGAGGTAAATTGTTTACTTTTATTGATTAACAGCAAATCAATGAAGAATTTCCCAAAAACCATAATGCGTATTCTAGTACTACGTACGAGAACTCATGAATTAAAGAAACATAGAAACAGTGGGACACGGTTTGGAGGACAGGACAGTCGTCTAGAAAGCTAATCCCTGATCTGATACGTATTATATTGAGGCATGGCCAATCCACACCCACCCTTCCTATTGTGTCAGCTTGTTCTCTAGCTTTTTATAATACCTGTCAACATAATGCTAAATTGAAAGATAAATGACATCTATTTGCCTAAGAAGTGTACTTAATCCAAAATTCCAACAAAGCTGACCATGTAATGTGAATGACAGTCACCAGCTAGAATAGGAACAAAACCGACATCAAAATTCAAAATGATTCTGATGCCAAAGTCTTGGATTCGTCAAGGAGTATTTGACCCAATTGAAATTTCAAGACTAAGTGACCACAGCGGCAAAAGCATCGCGAGTGCACAAAGTTATAACAGCAAACAATTCTAGCATTCTGAGCATAGTTGCTAAAGCTGGACTGGTGGTTGACTAATTGATGCGGCAAAGATATCTGGTCACTGGTCGGCTACGTTGCACTGGAAACGGGTACAGGTATATATATATACGGGTAAAGACACTAGCATTACAATAAAGACATTAAAGCAATGACAAGTTTAGTCACTACCAAGTTCAAATAGATCGAAGCATAAATAAGTTCAGACACTACATGTAGGTCTTCGATTCTTCTCTTCTTTCGTCTTTGCCTCTTTGCGTTTTCTCTTTGTTTCGCAAACCCGATTTGAGTCTTCGAGATAGTGTGCGGCTAGGCTTAAGGATCTATGTATTGAGAAGATGATACTTGATAACTAATATTTAGAATATCACATAACGAACCCTGAGAAATTTTAAAAACTTCCAGATACGTGTGTCTCCAATTTAAGACACGCGTGTCGGACGGCGTGTCTGGCCATTTCTTCTGTTTTCAAACCGAAACGCCACCTGGCATGTCGGAGACGTTTAGCCACGTGTCCGAAGTGTCTGAAACACGAACCGGAAAATATTTGGAGTGTCGGTGCAACAAAGCTGGTCGGACCAGTGGGTGAATAAAATAATGTTAAATATATATTGTATATAAATATCTGATGAAATGTATTCATATATGACATCTACTAGCACAAATAAGTAGTTCTATATGTTATTATGATATTTTAGTGCATTTAATAGATCTCACAAACATTTTCTGAATGTTAAAACGAGCATTTTGATGATACTTAAAACATGCAAATAGAGGACGGGCTCGACCCAGACCGGTTCACCGCGTTTCTAACAAACCTGTTGGGTTTGACCGGGGAGTGACCCCGGACCGGTCGGTCCGGGTTCAAAAACTACTGAGCCAAGTTTCAATGACCAATTTATCTACATTAACAAATATACCCAGCTCAATTCATTCAGAGAAGCCAACCTCAAACTGCCTGGTGCCTCCTCCACGACCCAGCGAACTAGAAATGTCCGTGTTCTCTCAAACTACTACAAATTAGAATTGTCCATTGTTCAATCGAACTCATATGTCCCAACTCATCTTTTCTTTTGTTAGGGAAAGGAATATTTATAAGAGCACCATAACAATTTTCTCATTGCCAATTAGGCTAAGTTTCCCAACTAAAGTAATTTTTAAATAAGATAACAAAAACTATTGAATTTCTTTACTTTTAAGGATCACAAATTCACACATGTGTATGTATGTCATTGCGTTTTCCAGACTCCCGTACAAACAATTTCCACCAAAACAGTTTGCTTTTGTATTGCTTGGCTCGTTGGGAAAGCAAGTACTAAACTGCTAATATGGTAGGTCCCATTAATACTTCACTATTTCCCATAAAATTTCTGGTGTTCACATTCTTAATTGTACAAAACGCTGAAGTTGTAACACCTAATACAGCTTGAAACCGAAAGAGAAGCTCAAATCTTAACAAGGAGACGATAACTAATCCCATTGATACAACTTGGACTAGCTGGTGTAGTTATATAGGCTCCCGTGATGACTTAAGTCTTGTGAGAATAACTTCACTTAGATTTTTGCAACTAACATTATCTCTCACGAGTTCAATTCGATTACAGAGCTCATATCTTTAAAGGAAACTCTTCCCCACCTATTTTGCACACCCATCGTAATTCGTAAAGTTGTTCTAGAACCAGTCGGGCCCCTTAAATCTATTATACCGAGTCATATTTGAGCCCTCTCTTCATTTGCTACAAACAAATCTTCAAAATTTCTGAGGGTATCACAATACTTATATCCTGATCCACAGTCCCAAAAACCAATCCCGTTTTCCTTGGAGGGGAAGTTTCTAACCTCTAAACTGAAGTCACAAGTTCTACACCACCAGGCAAGCCCTCGAGAATAAAAATAAAATAATTTTGAGTTAGGGTCAAGAGCTTAGTTATACCATGACCCTCACTGTGTCATCAGTCAACTTTAATACCAAACTGTAAATCCCACCTCATCATAATTTACTTGAAAACTGAAAATAATATCACATGTTCACAAACATATTCTAAACATCAAGATGCATTTTTAAAGGCGTTTTCCTCCAGGTTAGCCGTTGGTGATATTATCATGTGAAACTTTAAGCAGTTAAGAAAAGAAAAGGAATATGACACTTCCTATAGGACTAGACTGTTAATCAGTACAAACTTTGTACTGATTAACAGTCTAGTCCTATATATTTACGATATAGTCCCCATACTTCCTTGGAAGTAGAAAAAAATGAGGTGCTACTAGTTTTACGACGCTAACCTTCTCCACAAGAGTCACCTCAGGAGATAAATTTGGGGCTACAACTCGCATTAGTATATCCTTTGACCTGTACATAAGATAGACAGAATACTGAAGTACATTTCATAAACCTGGAGTTATTCAGCCCACAGAGCGGGAAAACCACAGAAATACAGAAAAGTAAACTAAACACAGCCGAAGAAGAAAGAAAGTACGTTAGTATCCCCTGAATTGCGTTCCCAGTAACAATGACAACAGAATTAACCCGCAAGTCTCGCATCTTTTGGGCAGCCACGTGGACAGGATCGGATGGTGATACTATACCGACCCTGTAAACAACAAAAGGTAACAACATTAGATTATAGTGAAGAATCACAAGAATGTAAAAATGAGCGTCATTCCTAAAAGAAAAAGTGTTAGTAATGATTTAGAAGTATACTTGGAATTGTCAGCAATGATAGTAGATAAAGAGGGCTTGAACATCCTGTCTCGAAGTGTTTCAATGAAAGCAGATGGAGCTGCAATTGAGATTGATACATTATACCGACCAGAATCAGCAGATTAGAAGAGTTTATCAAATTCATCTAGATCATCTAAACATAACTGATAAGCATAATTTCATAACAAGCCGAAATATGTTTACCATTCAAGTACAACATTTCAAGCAGAAACAAAAGACAAGAGTATATGCCAGATGTCACAGGTAGAAGCAGTGTATTTTCCATCATACAAGCTTTTAGCAAATAGTTGATGCGGCGAAGTACAAATCATCCAATATGTACCACATATGACAGGTAGAGAACAAATCACATTCCAACCTACAAGTTTCTAACATGCAATTACTAGAGCTTGAGTGCACAGAGAAAATATTTCCCCAACCCAGCTCTTAACTATTTTGAGATACTCAGCCCATATGCGACATAATCATTTAGCCATTTTAATAGAGTTGGGTCCATATAAAAACAACCAATTTTAAATGTTATTTACACAAACAACTCGTCCATGATGATTTTGTTTCAGATGATTGTTTCTCATTCCTCGTCAAATATAGATGCAAAATAGCAATCAAAGTATTGTTTGTTACTACATATCCTTGTCGCATAATGGCAATTAAAGCGTTGTTTGCCACCCAACTTGTATAGGGGCAGGAAGACGACTCAGACCTTGAAGCTATGTACTTTAAAGTCTGAACTAACATTCACAGCCCAAAAGACAAATCAAATTGAACCCCATTCTTCTGTAGTTGATATTACAGCTCAGCTTCACTCTTAAACCCCAGTTTGAATCCTGGGCCAAACCACTACACCTGAGTAGACGATCAACAAGGAAACATCTCTGTCAAATCTTACGACTAGCTTTCCTTCGACCTTAACTATCCACAATCATGTTGTGTGAGCATTCTCTGACTTACGGGAGTGCTAGAGCGATAGATCGTATCATTACGTGTGCGAGCAAGTTTTAATATATTACATTTCCAGGGCATTTACTTGCTGATTTCTTACTAGTGAAATACAAAGTAAGATGAAAGCAGACAAGAAGCGCATCAATACAATAAATATTCAATCGGAGTACTTAAAAGTCAGATGACGCCAGGGCACGATTCACATTCCTCTAATGCTCAGAATATATTCTCTATTTCATGTGTTGCCATTTGTAACACAGTAATTCAAGTGAATACTGGGAAACTCGAATCTAATGATACTATGCTGATTGTGAAACTCGTTACACAGGTGCAAAGCACCGTATCAAGTCCAAGCAATCTTTAAATCAAAAAGTTGCTAACTACTTACCATAAACATTCTCGACCTCACTCTCTTCCTCGACAAATCAAGCAAATATTTAACAGCCAAAGCTTTGATCACTTACAGTTCAAAGAGTAAAATCCTACTGCAACGTTCATCTCCCATCCGGTTTGGGGTGTTCAACTTTACCATTCCCTTTTGATAGTTAAAATCTGAACATGAATATTTTCTGCCCAAACTAAAAAATCCACGTGTGTACTCTCGTTTCTACAAGCAAATGTATTGTCCAATCCAGAACCAATCATGACATCCCACATCAGTTTCATCCCACTAGGTCACTATGGTAACCTTCATTGCTAGGCAAGTTGAAGTTGACGCTATTTGTTTAATTTGGACTTGTGAGCACTAATCTGGCCTTTGGGAGTTCTGCACTTCTATATTTTCATTAGAGAATATTTCTGCTCTACAATTACAAAAGACGTATAAGGTAATCAACTTCAGGATCGCTGGAATTAACGATTTAGATCGCGAACGATCCTTGATATGGTGGTTTCTCTACACCTACATCACGAGTGTGTTTCTCTTGACAGTAACACACTCATGCTAAATTATATTTTATAATGGCCCTAAGCACTAAACTTATTCAGAATGTCATTTTAAGGAATGTGGTAGAGTGAATTATGTTAGCTTCAGAGTTAACAGTAACAATTTTGCTCTTTACCTCATTTGCCTTTTTTCTTCTAATCCCCCCCCACCCCCCCCCCCCCCCCCCCGGTGCCAATGACTTATCAAATAAATCTGGGAATAACTTAGCAATTTATAACATAAATGTGGTATCTTAATATGTCTACAAATCCACATAGAACTAACAGAAATAACCATAGTAGAAGAGTGACAACAGCAGGATTGAACTCATGTACGACAGCAGTGAATGAGAAGTAATACTTATGGACCGGTAGGTAAAGTACGTATAATACTAATATGAAGAGTCACATTTGACCTTGATGAGCAATGAGAGCATGCTTTGAATTAAAGATATTCAATTTCAGAGATATGAAATCTTACCAGAGAAATTACTCCCCCATTGTCGCTCTACACCTTCTACTGCGGCTGCAATAGCACTACCCTGCTCCGCAGCTTTCTCCATTCTGGATATAGCATCATATAGGCACTTCGTGATGTCTAGTATGGCAATAACTTCACCATTTTCTACAACAGGTAGATGCCTAAACTTTCCTGTGCACCGAATAATTTCTTAATCAGATTATTGAGCACACGTGAATATGATTCGGCTGGTTGCTATACAGGTGAGAGTTGTGAATCGATTAAAACAAATTAGAATGCCCTATCATACAACAACAAGCAGAATCATGATGAGAATACCTAGAAAATCTAAATGCTCAAGGAGAACAGCAAGAGTTTTGAACTTCTGCTAGGTTCTGGAAAAAAATGGGACGTACACCATAAGGAGCATATATGTAAGAACCTAAGAGAAAATGGCATTGCACATGAATAAATGACTACTAACACAGCAGAAAAAGATTTTCCCTTGACAGTCGGGACAAAACAATGATGTGATCCTAATAATGAAGGTTGGCAAAGGAAAGATAGACCGAGGAGCAAAAATTCACTTAGTAATTACGTCTAGTTACGAGATACATTCTGCACCTCTGTTTTCATAATTACTTAATTAGAATCGCAGCAGCTAATCCACAACTATAGAGGTAATGGCATAACATCACTTCATCAGAAAACTTTCCTAATTTGTGTTATCTTCATTTCCAGTTCATCCCTCTTGCACACACCAAGAGGCACACGTATATGAGTCTAAAATTGGCACCGGTGTAGCAGCTACTTGTAGTAGTGAGATATGCCCGAAGGTCTGGTTGATTAACATTACTACATTACAAGCATTAACATTATTACATTACAAGCATTACAAGTCATTTCCTAATCACAAACTCACAATAGGGTGCATATCTGCCTATAATTATAGCATGCATAGGCTGGAGAGAAATATATGCAAAATATTCTACTATAAATCCTTAAGATCCAACACTGCATAAAAAGATCTAAAGAGAACTTTCCATGAAAATAGCAATATATAAAAGCTAACGGGCGAAACGAAATTCATCTACTTAAAACTAACCCTGAACCATCTTCTGGAGAGCTTCAATAGCCAAGGAGTCTGAAGTAACAAAAGTGGGATTCCTGGTCATAACCTTTGAAATCACAGTCTGATCTGGTCTCAAATCTTCAGCAATCACTCTAGTGGCAATGTCCTAATATATTCAAATCAACCAGCTCATTACATGATAACACACACACACGCACCAAAAGAGATTACAAAATTAGCTCAGAACCGAACCTTGTCAGTGACAATCCCACAGAGCAAAGCATTTGCATCGGTCAACAACACAGCATCAACCCTGCGCGAGGCCATTCTCCGGCAAGCATCGGAGACAGTCGTGCCTTCGGGGATGGTGAGAGCTTTGGACAGCCTCAGCTTCTTCACCGTCCTTTCTCCACCCGAATTGTTAGGCGAGGAAGGTTTGGAATTGGTTCTATCGCCATTGGTGGCAGCTGCTCCTCCGTTATCGGATTGAGAGGACGATCGCTTCATAGACGACGACGACGACGAGGAGGAAGACCGCTTGGGCATAGTGTTGCGCCTGGGAGGAGCTGGAGGGATTTGGCCACTCATTTCGATTGATTGATTGATTATTTATCAGTGAATGAATGAAACGTAGTGGTGGAGATGTATGTATCTGGATGATTTTGGTGACAGAGAAATGGTAAACCCTAGTTTTGTTTTGGAGGTAGTGAAGAAAGGTCAGAGATGGATGAATGGCGCTGCTCTTTCGCTTTACCCTAACGCTTGCTCTGTCATTTCCTCTCCTCCGGCTGAGAGACGCAGAGAGAGATAATTCAAACGAATTTGAAATTGAAAAAACATTAATTGTGACTACCACGATATTGCTGTTGATTTGGACCCTGTTTGGATAACATGGTTGGGCGTGTTTGGTTAACCAAACCAGGTGGATATTTGGATTTGATGGTTTTGATTTTGAGGTATTGACTTTGATGTGAGTAGAAAAATGAGTGGAATGTGGGTCCTACAAATTTTGGGTTAAAGTTTAGTTAACTTTTTGTGGAGGTTAACAAAACCCTGATATCCAAACAGGGCCTTGATATGAGGGTAGGACTGCAACACGGGCGGACGGGTTGTCACCTTCCCAAGCTCAAGCCTGAGGAGTTATTTCGTGGTCGTCTAAGCCCAGCTCAACCTGAGTTAGGAGTATTGTGAGCCCGCGCGAGCCCAAGTTCATACAAAGCAATTCGGGTTCGGGTTGACTTTGGGTTAGTCCATTAAACTTAATTACGTGTAAAAAAAGTCAAACAACGATGAAAGAAAAGAAACAGAGGTAGTAGTTTTTTGACAATTTTTTTCATAGTCTTGTAGAGTAAAGTTCAATCTACAAGACCTTGCAAAGATTACCAAATTCTTGTATCATTTTGCTAATCAAATTATCGGATCAAAGTGATCCAGTGAATAGTGACGAAAAGTGAAGTATGTTGAAAGAGAAGAAACAGAGGTAGTAATTATAACTACCACGACATTGTTCTTAAATCCCTGACTGAGATATGGGGTAGGACTGCAACTCGGGGCGGCCTGCATGGGCTGAAGCGCGAGTCTGAATTATGTCGTGACGGTTCAAGGTTAGCTCATTGAACTTAATAAATGAATTTAGTTAACACTTTAGGCTCAATTTAAATTTCCACATGAAAATTAAATTAATAGCTTAAATGTATATACAAAGTAAAATATGTATTTCAAAGTTTACTATGTTAGGCTATTAATCCTTTCTTTTACAAAAATTATGCTAGGCTATTAATGACTCCTGGTTCGACTTAAAGATTTTCAGTTTAGGAGTATCAAGTGAATGTTTTAAAATATAAGAGAATAAATTAACTAGTTCATGAACAATGATATTGTTAAAATATAGCTAATAATCAAAACAAAATTAGTAGATTCGTGTAAACTATGCTAACTAATTCTCTTGATATATAATATTTATATGTAGCGCTTATACCAATTGGGTAATTCGGGCTAGCCCGTCTTTAATATTTATGTCTAAGTCCAACCCTACTTATAATTCGGGTTGAAATTTCAGCTCAAGTCCGTTCAAATTACTAAAAACATGTTCCCAAATCATGCTTTGGTTCGGGCTAGGCTCGGGTTGGTCGGGTTCAGCCCATCTAAGTTGCTCCCCTAATATTATAGCTAAAATAGGAGCAATGTAGATATTGATAACGGAACCGTTGATAACGTGGACTGCGCTGAAGCAGTCTCTTTGGAGTTCACTATTAGAAAATCCATGAGAGAGTATGAAGTGCGCTGAAATAGTTTATATGGAGTTCAATATTAGAAAAGTCATGAGAGAGTATCCACCTCAGTGCTTTAGACGTTATATGATTTTACCTTGAAGCGATTGGTCAGCTTGAAAAGAAGCGTACCCGATAAGGTTGTGATTTAATTTGCTCACGCAAGCCGCACAAGAAGCTACTTTAACTTTTCACGTTTACTCAATGTAAAAGATAAACGGGCTTTAACCGTGGCAGATTTGCACGAAACTTGTTGACGAGAAGACGGTGTCTTGCGGAATTGTGTTGGTGGTGTTGGAAGTATAGTTTTATAACCGGACATGTCATAGAACCGGTGAGGGCATGATTTGACGTTCAACCGGTCAAACTGGTGGTTCAACCGGTAGAACCGCACGTTTTTATTATTATATATAATAATAACATTTATATTTATACATGATAACATAGTAAATGTGTATATTGATGTAGATACCTTTTACTACTGACACCATCTGAAACACCCCCAAATGGCCCAAGCCAGAGGCCCGGGGATGTCACTCCGTACCCGAGATTAAACCCGGATACAAGGAGATTTATAACATTGTTCTCAAGCAACAACATCCACAATAATAATTTAAAACTAACCGTTATTACAATCCAATGGTTCTAGCCTCAAATCGGGCATCAACAAACTAAAGTATTTAAAGTACTAAAGAATTCAAATTCAAATAAGATACTAGTGATCCATATGATGATACGCGTCCCCTTCTAGGCCAGATAACCATCCTTTAAACCTGTGGTGTGGAATCAAAAAGAAACACCACAGTACAAAATCAAAAAGATAACCATCCTCTAGACATGAACTTCCTAACCTTAGTTGCCTCGTCAGGCATCAGTTGACCTGCGAATCTGGATAGTTCCATGAACTTCTGGAAGTACTCGGTCACAGAACCGTTTCCTTGTGTCAGATTCACGAAGTCTATGTACTTTTGATCCTGGACATGGTCCAGATAAAAGCGAGTGCGTAGTGCAGTTCGAAGAGCCTCCCAGTTGAAATTGGGTTGAGCCAAAAAGTTCTGAAGTGTGCTCCTCCACCATATATTAGCTTCGTTCTTCAGGTAGAATGTCGCGCAAACAACCTTGCGGTTCTCGGGGCACTCAACTAGTTCTAGGACCTTATCCATTTCATTGATCCAGTTTTCGAGCTCAACAGGATCCTCATTGCCTGTAAAGTTTCCTGGCTTCATGTCAACCACTTTCTTTGCCCAGTTAGCGTTATTTTGCTCTCCCTGGTTTGCGTTCTTAGCCATTTGAGCAAATTGCGCAAAGAATTGCTCCATGTTGTTGTTGTTGTTGTTGTTGTTGTTGTTTGGTGCTGCCATTGGTACTTGGCGATTTCTCCTGGTGTAGTATTGATGTGATCTATCAGTCATAATCCCTACACTATAGCCTATTGTATTACTTATAAATTATCAAGAAGTTCAAACAAGCATGCATATATGGCATGTAGTGCACAATTAAACAAGTAATGTCACACCTTGATCATCATTTAAATCAATTACACATGCATTTCCACATAGGCTGATCACGTCTCAACTTTTCATCTTCTTCAAAAATTGGAAAAATGATCAATAGGACAAGAAAAAAGTGTGCAACAACCTCTCTGAGTCTACTTTCATAATCAAGAAGAATCAACTTAAAATCAATCGTATAACTCAAGATACACAGGAAATACTACAGCTGCTGTCACAACCCACCAGAACAGAAACTTTGAATTTGAAGAGCTTTAAACTGACTTTAATATTCTCAATATAAGTTAGGCTTTCTCCCAGAGCTATCCATACGTGTCTACTAGCTTCCATAAAAATTTGAGATCAAAACAAGATTTGGAAGATAGGTAAACATCAAAAATGCTACAGCTAGTCACTTTGCAATTATGCTACTGAACCACCAAATTTAAAAACTCGTATCTAAGTATCCAGACATCATATATGGATGAAAGTTTTATGGGAGATATCTGGATATGTCTACTTTCTGAAAAAAAATCAAAATAAAATAAATCCAAAATTAAATACGTCTGCTACAACAAAAACTCACTGCTGCGCAGAATCAACAACACCGAAGATCCTAGTTTTCACGTTCCAACTTCATGAACACTTTCTATGCACTTAATAAATGATAACAAAACATAACACCACCTTAATATATCAGATCATACTCCAAAATTCAGAAAACGAAATTTATTAAACTCCCCAAATCGGGTCCTCAAAGCATAAACATTATTCATCCTTCTCAAAGCAAAACGCTAAAAATTTGACTCTAGCCCAAAGTGACTATTCAAAAATCGTTCTAAAAGCTTCAAAGTATTGCTTGGCATCATAGCCTTATTCAAACCAATAATAAAACTCAAAATGCATCAAGTCTAGGAAATCTAAAGAATTCTAACAAGCTCTATCCTCGTCTTCATCGCTTTCATCCAACTCCTCATCTTCATCAGTATCATACTCGTGCTCTTCACCTTCACTCGGGTCTTCTTCACTCTCTTCATACTCCATGGGATATTCTTCAATATCGGGATATTCATCGACATCTTCCATTGGATCCTATTCGACTTCCTCATCGTCAATAGAATCTATAATGATCACATCTTCGTCATCACTAGAGCTTATGTAGATCACTTCTTCTTCATCACCGGACTCTATTTCAATAACTGTATAACTTTGCCACTTAAGATGAGTCTCCATCAACAGCTTGCATATAAAATCTGCACTTACCGTCCATTCACCTTGGCAGCGATAATCCCTATCATTCAGACGATTGAACCTGCCCATAATGTTGCTATACTTTGTAACAATTTCCCCAAACATGGGTCTTATAGGTATTGCCTTCACCATACAGTAAGCCTGAAAAGCTGGATTCCTATATCGAGGAAAATTTAAGTCATGGAACCTGTCCTCACAATACTAAACCACGCGGTCACGAAAATCTGGAAAGTCTTCACCTTCGACCCAACGTGTCACAACAGGGTGCTTCTCAACTGGCATCACACGCTTCCTTGTTGTATACTTAGTTCTAGCCATCTACAAGAGGGAAACAACTTAATAAATCTCTAATTTCACAAGGTATATATTGTAACCAAAATAACTACTCTTCGCAAACCAATAATTATTCCCAAGACTCCAAATTGATAATCTCAAGACTCTTGAAGAAAATTTCCCAACGACATGCCTTAAAAGTAGGCTTCCAACCCTTAACTTAGGAGTTCAGGTGACACCAACGTGATAACAACCAGAACTCAAATGAAACGCCTCAAAAATCCGATCTCTTAGTATCTTGGATAGGTTAAGACTCTTAGTTAGGAATGGGTGGGTGAAAATACTTGCTTTCTATCCTATTTTCTAAACATTTACACATAATAGTCCTATCCATACTACCCAAATTCCCACGGCTTGTCAAATTTTAAGTACTTTTTCCTATATTCATTTTAGTTACCCTAACAAGTTTCGATTTCCTTTTTGGAATGTCGGCTCTGATACCACTTGTAACCCCCCCCCCCCAAATGGCCCAAGCCGGAGGCCCGGGGATGTCACTCCGTACCCGAGATTAAACCCGGATACAAGGAGATTTTATAACATGATTCTCAAGCAAAAACATCCACAATAATAATTTAAAACTAACCGTTATTACAATCCAATGGTTCTAGCATCAAATCGGGCATAAACACACTAAACTATTTAAATTACTAAAGAATTGAAATTCAAATAAGATACTAGTGACCCATATGATGATAAGCGTCCCCTTCTACGCCAGGTAACCATCCTCTAAACCTGTGCTGCGGAATCAAAAAGAAACACCACAGTACAAAATCAGCATGAAATACTGGTAAATAAACACCAAAACATGTAAACTGATGATGGGATAGTTATAAAACAAAGTCTCATTTACAAGTGAGAGTTTTTCTCAAACACAGCGGTAATAAAGTCGACTCTTGTAATAAAACATAAGAGTTTCCAATTCCATAATATTTCCAACCAATTCCATAATCATTAGGAAATCCAAAATCCATCATTAATTCTTTTTCATTAACAAAAATCAAAATCCATCATTATTAATTCGTTGTGACGGGGGAAACCAAACTATCTCGCAAGCATCCAAGACCTTAAGTGTCGACACCCCCGAATGACTCTAGCGACCAGAGGAGTGAGTATATGGAGCTATCCGGGGACTTGCAACCGGATTAAATAAAAACAAATTGAAATGGAAGACCGATATCAAACCGTCCAATGCCAATAGTAACCAATAATAAATGTCCCCGCACAACTATTCCACTTTACGTATTAATTCATTATTATTATTATTATGGTGATATTTTCAAGAAAGACATTTATCAAGTAGAAATCACATATTTCATGTCACGTCACATAAACACATTTTGAGACGTAAAGAAATACAAGAATTCATTCGACACGAAGGAGTTAAGCACACTAGGCTTGGCATGTTTACTTACCTCAAAGCAAAATCCAACTATCGTAATCAATCAAACCACTCTACGTACTCGTCGTCGACGAACTCGTCACCTACACGTAACAATATTCTAATCAAACAAATATTCTAGCAATACACTTGCTATACTAGCTTCATGCATATGATAGTCAATGGTTTAGGGTTCTAACACCAATCTAACATCCCACTTAATTCATACTTCAAAACAAAATCCAAAACCTTACTCCAAAATCCTATAACCTAAAGTATACATAACCTATCATAACTCCACCAATTTATTACTCCAGTTTCCCAAACAGATCATGACTCAAAAACAGTTCCATTGGATTCAAAACATTTGCAATAATAAGTTTAGCCTCAAACGGATCTTAATTTCGATTCCTGAATCAAAAGATATGCTCGTTTCAAATTTCCAATTCCACTCAAAATACCCATACGGGAATTATCAATTTCCATGAAACTTTTTCCCCAAGCATCAAGTTCATCCTATATTCATACTAAACCTAATATAACATGATTAACCATATCAAATCAGACTTTTATCCACATACTATGATCATCCAATCACCCAAATTGCTTAATCAAACTTCTCCTCCAAACTAGGGTTTTTCCCATCACCCATGAACATGATAAACCCTAAAACTTGATTATCAATCCTACGAATCCATGAACAATGATCCTAACAATATCAAACTGAAAATTAATTATTACATGCAACATACATGAATCATGAACAAGTGATCAAGAGAACAAGAGATCAACAAGAGAAAAGAAAAGAAGAAACAAAACTAGCTCTAACCCGCCGCCCATGGAGGCCGGATGGGAAGAGAGAGAGACGGACGGAGAGAGAGAGAGAGAAAGAAAGAGAGAAAGAAAGAATGAAAAGAAAGAGAGAGAAAGAGAGATTACCTGATCGGAGGAAGAGAGAGACGACGGCGGTGGCGGTGGTTGCTGCCGTCGGGTAGGGAGAGAGAGAGAGAGCCGAGAGAGAGGGACGGGTGAGAGAGGGAGAGTCGTGAGAGAGATAGAGAAAAATAGGGAGAGTGAGGGTTTTATGAGAGTTGGAAAAAAACAACTTCATAAGTAGGAAACCCTCTTGAATTAGGAAACTTTACTTAGGAAGAAAAGTTGGGTCAAAAGACACTTTTCCCCCTTTGTTTTGTCAAAAGACAACTACCTCCCCCAAACTCAAGTAAAAGACACTAAAAATCTTGGATTAAAGTCACAAAGACCCCCAAACTCTCGTAACCATTATAATTAACTCTCGACAATTGAATTAACTCCCCAACACTTATAATAGTATCACAAAATACCCATAGTCACAAAACGGGGAATTTCACCATCGATAAGCCATGTGGCACCTTGGACAGGAGCGCGTGTAAATGTGTATATTGATGTAGATACCTATGCCTACATGTATGTGAATGATTATGAAACAGGGTCATTCGCATATGCGCCTTATGCTCACGAGACCATAGATAAGCGACTTGGCACCTCGGACACGAGACGTGTATGCATGCTTTGTGCTCCATCAAGCTCAATAACATACTATCTTCCTACGTGTATTTGAATGATTGCTTTCGAAATTATTGAAACCGGCAGATTATGACATGCCCGGTTCGCTGGTTAGTCCAAAATCGGCCGATTTTGACCGATTTTTACCGGTTCATTGCATGAGCGGTCGTATTGGGTAACCGGACTAGTTGAACCGGTCTGAACGCCGATCCTGTCCGATTTAAAAACTATGGTTGGAAGAGACGCTTTTGAATTGCCGAAATAAAAAAGTGATGGCTTGTGGTGAAGACTCTGGTCGAACCGGTTTAGATTTCATGATAGCAGAGTTTTTATGAAGCCAATTTTGACGTAGGGTGAGGATGAACAATACCTTGTCATCCGTTTTCGGTGGGCTTGAAAACATTTGACAAGATTTGTAGCTTTTACAACCCTATTTACGATAACAAGTCATTATCTGAGTTTACATCACATCTAAAATGTTATTTGTTTGGACAAATTAACATTTTAAACCTAAAAAGGAGGGTTAAACGGTATTTTCGCAATCCAAAATAAAAAAATCTCCAAAATTGGAAATTATAGACTCTCCAGATTACAAATTATTAACTAACTTAAAATTGAATATAAATGAATAAAATTTACGAAACAAACGAAATTAAATTATTTGACAAATTTTAATCTCAAAAGTGGATAAATTCGCTAACCAAATAGACTCTTGTGTACTAACTAATAATACTGCAGGGTTCGTTTGGTTTTCTACGATTAGCAGTATTAGCATGAATTGGACTAAATATAGCTCATGTATTAGTTAATACTGTGTTTGGTTGTTCTGGACTATTTTAATTCCGGTACTAAATCGTGAAAAGATGATATTTAATATCCCAAATCAATCCCCTATCACATGAGGCTATTAGATGAATTGGATTTTTGTACCTTAATGTTGAATAATACTGCACAAAATCGATGACATTATTAATTATAGTTCAACTAGTCAAATCCAATCATAGTCAAAAATTTAATGCAGTCCAGTCCAATCCGACTAGTCCCGAAAACCAAACGGGCCACAAAAGGATTAATATAGCCTTAATCATATATAGGGAAAAAATCCCCAATCTGTTCGTCAGTATTCAACAGAGCTCTAGGTTTCAAGATTGGTGGCTCCGGAGGGTGGCTCTCTCTCTCAGCAACTCACTCGACGATCATTTTTAGGTCTCTCTCTCTCTCCAATTTGAGATTTCTGGTTAGCCATTGATGTACGGACACTTGGATTGTGGAGAACTAAAATGTCAATTATTATGTGAAAATAGTGCAATCTGTACCTCACATGCATGCACAGTAGAACGAAATATGATACTCATGTCCTCTCCCTCTCTCCGATTTGAGATTTCTGGTTTGCCGTTGATGTACGAACATCTGGATTGTGGAGAAATAAAATGTCAATTCTTCTGTGAACTAGTGCAATATGTATCTCACATGCTGATAACTCCTTTTTCGGAGCTACTTTATGCCTTATATTTCTACGTTTTGCGTGCTCAACATGGAGAATTTGTCGTCTTTTGAGTAAATTATGCTAACATTTGATAATATGAGTTCATGAGCTTTACTTGTTGAATCCGGGCGTTTCTAGTAATATTTTGAGCTTTTATTGTGATATGATCACGGGTTGTGTTTTCGTGTTGTGATTCACAGGAAAATAGGGCTTGGAGGATCATGCAGGAGATGGAAACGAGTTTCGGAAGCGAGGAACTCAAAGACAAAGTCAAAGAAAAAATGCAGGAGGAAGGTGTCTTCTTCGCACGAAGAGTTTGTACTTAGCCAATTTCGAGAATGCTGAAAATCTCTTCCCAGACACAGCTGCAGTACTTACATAGGAAGGCCTTCGTACGAATAGGCAAAGTATTCGTACGAAGACTCTTTGTACGAATAGAAAACTCTTCGTACGAAGACATCGCAGAAACGTAGAAATTTTTGGGAAATTTATGCAATTTGTCCAAACTTTGTAATATGATTATGGAAACGTATTTAAGAGTTTTAGGTCGTGATTTTCAGTAGTTAGCAAGTATTTTGGGACGTCTTGGAGAGCTAGAAGCCATTGTTGAAGCTTCGAAGCGATTGGATCATTCGTTTGGATTCTAAACTCTTCTTTTCTTTAGTTTTTGCTTATGAGAAACATTAAACTCGTCGTTTTGAGTATGATGTGTAGTAACTAAACCCTCTTTTGCTGGGGATTCTCATGTGGTAGCTACAGTTTGATATGAACTTGATGTTTTGAGATCACGATTCACGTTTAGAACTTAATCAATTATGTTTTTCTATTATTATGAGTAGTTTGTGTTAAATCTATATCGTTCTTGCGAGTAGCTAACGTAGGATCGATCTTAATTGGGATTCACGCGGTAACTCCGTGATTCCTAATATGTACATCAAACTATTCGCCTAGCTTATAGCATTACTTGGTAACTCGGTAGTGTTGGTTAGGATCGTAAGGAGAATAATACACGTAATGCATGCTTAAAATTGGTTTAGGCTTGGTAACTCGGTTCAAATAGAATTTAGGTATAGACAACTAGCTTGATAACTCGGTGAGTTGTATAGTGCTAGATTAATAGTAGAAGGCGTAATGGTGTTTCATGAATCAGAACACGACTCATATCATTCCTAGTGATCCCAACGAGAATTCCCGCTATATTTCCTCTTGATAAGTAAAGTTATAAAACACTCTTTGTTAATCGTGAACCATTCCACTCGATTAATTGAGAATCTTGTTATTTTCAATTTAGTAGAGCTTAGCAACACAAACAATTGCGCTGTGCCCACATAGGGTTAGAGTTAGAGCTAATTCAGAACGAAGTCTCTAGGGTTCGACAACTCGGTTTTCCGGAATTTATTACTACACCGACAACTGTACACTTTCAGTTGGAGTGTGTCACATGCATGCACAGTAGAACATAATTTTACACTCGTGTTCTCTCACTCTCTCTCTCCAATTTGAGATTTTTGGTTCTCCATTGATGTACGGACGTGGATTGTGGAGAACTAAAATGTCAATTTTTCTGTGAAAAAAGTGCAATATGTATCTCACATGCATTCTCATGTATCAACAACGATAATGTAATTTTACACAAATTTTCATGGAAAATTAGAAATTCATTCAAGGATAAGCACAAGTATAAGAGCCCCAATTACAAAACAAATGGTACTATCAGACCTTCATCTCATAGCCAACTTCAAAAGTCCCTAGTTTCTCATCCTCTGAATGCATTGAAGAGCCAAATTTCAAAACCCTCTGTGAGTGAGCATGGTTAGAAGCCAACAAAATAAAAACTATTTTACCATGATTGAATGTTGATAGACCTAAATCAAACCTAGAACGTACCATGAATCAACAAAACCATTATTGCTTGTATGAATTGTGTGAAGTGGAATATGGAGCTGAAAAGAGTCGGGCTTGCTACTATGACAATATGTGATTTGGTACTGGGAATCTGCATCAAGGCCGAGTGGAAGGGAATATGCATTGAGTTAAACAGAGTAAATAATGATTCAATATTCACATTTCACTTCCATGTATCTGTGCATCTCTTTTACTTTTTATCTAGTGTATGTTCCGTCAAACCGAAACTGCATGGAAGGGGGTTGTGAAAACTAAATTGAAAGGGAACTCTGTTCACAGGTGAGTGAGGGCGAGTCCGGATCACACATCAACTGACGACCTTGAACCTCAGCTACTACTAGCTCAGCCACTACCAGCACCACAGAAGCAATGGAAGGTATAATTTTCTTCTTTTCTACCTTGATT
Organism: Linanthus parryae; assembly: GCA_023055425.1. NCBI lineage: Eukaryota > Viridiplantae > Streptophyta > Magnoliopsida > Ericales > Polemoniaceae > Linanthus > Linanthus parryae. The sequence goes on along the minus strand of JALGPY010000065.1, from coordinate 79,068 downwards.
TGGTAGATACTAATATAATTCTCAAAATCTTAATCAAGCATTATTTAAATTGTCACTTCTTGAAAAGATTTTGACCTTTTGCAGCTTTATGTAGCAACCGTAGTGTATCCTCTCACAGCCCTGGGTTGCGCAATTTTCACCTTCATTTTCGAGCGAAAGAAGAAGGAAACGGTGAAGTTTTATTGGTCCCGGATGCTTATGATGATAGCGTCGCTAATGGTTTGACCTGCCGAGATGATTCTGTTCTTCATCTGGGTCAGGAAAGGAATGTGGTATTCAGGGCCCCGGATTTCAGCTCACCATGGATTATGTACTGTAATCCACTCAAGCGCGATATTATGGAGATCCGTGGGACACACTGGAGTATGGGTCCAATACGATTCTCCCTCATCCCTATAACCCTTGCTGCAATTAGGGTAGTCAGAAGTTTCAAATTCTACCTCATCTCTATTACTTGGCCATTCGCCCACCTATAATATTTGTGAATATTTTTTCCAAATGAACTATCCTTATTAAAAAAATTAACTACCATCCTAGAAATATTCTCACCCTAAGTAGTAGGGGAGATAGAGGTTTAGGACCTTCCCACCATGTAAAAGTGAAGCCTTCTCGTGTATGATGAATATTTTCAAAAGTTCCATTATGTTCCTCTATACATTAAGTGTAAATTGGTGGTCTTGTTTATCATTCATTCCTTTGTTCTTTTTGATTGATTCGACGACACATACAACAAAGGTTTAAGATATGGTTAAATAGGTGCGACCTAGATGCATATCCATAATCTAGATACATCCAGAATACTCTAAAGCTTGAAGTATGTTGGAAATATAAATGAAATAGAATATTTTAGATAATAAAATGATATGATATTATCATACACAGGGAACAAGAACATTTTAAAAGTTCAAATTGTCCCGTTAGATATGATTAATCATAATTCAATCATTTAAGCTTTCTGTTAGCATATGCGTGTTTTATGTGTGGCATGCATGTGGTAACTTTTCTTGTAGTTTCATTCCAATTCACTATTCATATTTTGTACTCCTAGTATAATCAAATAATGAGGTATATTTTAAATTTGAAATGCCTACTAATTCTGTCAACATTATATTCAAAAGCAAACTTGCGAAATTTTAGCTTCTAAAAATATCATTCAATTGTATCAACCAATTTTTTCGTAAATTTTAGATTTATCCAAATATCAATATTTTCTTTCTTTATTATTTTAATTGATAATTTTCAGCATAACTATTTTATGTTGCTTTCCTAGATCACTCTTTACAAATTACAATAGCCTTCACCGTACACTCAGCCTAACCAATCTTTGTAAATTACATAAATTTTCACCATGCCTTGATCCAAACTAACGCTTCAAAGTCTCTCATAATTTATCAAAATGTTTAAGAAACTCAATATGCTATTATGACAATCGTTTCCCTTGTAGCATCATTACTTTTTTTAGGCATCAAGAAGAATATATTTTTATACGAGTGTAATTCCATTGGCCAAGGTTGACCGCTTTGTGTGTACCGACATGTTGCATAGTATGAGAACACATTTGACTTTCTGGATATCACACATGTGTTCTGCCAAGTCAATCAATGCAATTTTAAAATTTGTGACAAAAAAAAAACAAATTCCATCAAGTTGTCTCTCCCACCTCTCTTATAGTACACACAATTTTTAAACCAGCTGTTGGTTGTAGTTTCAAAAATTAATGTGGCAAGTGTATAAATATTTTTTTTTCTTGAAGGCGAGCAATATTTTGGGAAGTGTGGTAATTACTTGTTATTAACGAGTAGTTTTGAAATTTCTAAGCATGGTGAGATGGGGTTGTAATCGAGAAAATTGCTAGATGAACTACTCTTGAGTGCCCTCAGGTTTAAGGTTGACTTAAAGACCTAATAACTTATTGTATTTCTCAAGAAATCTTGATTTGGTTTCTTGTAGGTGTTCCTGGATTCCTAATATTCAAAAGAATATTGAGTTCTGGTTCTAAATCAATCAATTGATATGTAGTTTGGCTCAAAGTTGATGTTTTGAGTGCACCATCCATAACTTAAAGTCTGCCTAACTTTCAGACTTCAAAACATTTTTGTTTAAACTTGCAATTGGGTTCTACTTTGTTCAGTGTGTTCATTGGGAATGAGGACTTCCAATCTTTCTCACAGAGATATCTTCAAATTCTCCATAATTTTTCAAAAAATTGAGTCCAAACTGATCACTGTTGCAACTACAAAAATTGAACTAAGTATGGACTCATGATTTTCGTTCAACTTTGACCAATCATATCTTATTGTGTCTTTGTGGTAGTTGTGGAATCAAACATGTTTTGTAATCCTTAAACTTTCATCTTCAAAACTATGTTTTTAGATTTCACAAAATTCTCTCCAAATTTCTTACAAATTAGCTGCAAGTTGACTAGTTGAGACTCGGCTTTTCCTATCTTGACCCTCAATTTCACTATCTGAACGATTGTTTTACCCCTATGCTTCTTCATGAAAGATTATAAATACTACTACGAATTTGCATGTCAAATTTGGAGAACTTTGACTTTGGGTTGATACTAGTGGACTAAGTCGGTTCATGAAGGGTAAAATCGTAGTTTCACTAAAGTTAACTTGGGTTTCTTTTAATTAATTTGAAGTATGCCATGATGTCTTTTTTGTAGTTTCATGATATTTGGAGTTCACTTGTAACATTTTTGTCAAAGGGTTGACTAATCAACTGAATGGGCTTTTCTACTATTTTGTCTAACTGCACGGGCCTTTGTAAAATTACATGAAACATGGGGTCTTCATTGATCTGGATGATTTGTAAAGTGTAATTGCATATCAATGAGCATGTTGGACTTGTTTTGGGGTTCCAGGCACAGTGAAGGACCGTGGTGAACAATTCTTATTGACAAGGGCATTTAGTATTTTGGCATGCATTGTATGCACTACATAACATACAGCATTCTACCCCACATATAAGCATTGTATCGATATGATGTATATTTTATTTTGTAGAGACGGCTCATGACGAGGTTCATGTCTACTAGACGAGCGTTTGCTTTGCAATATCTGTCAGGTACTAAACTACTCATATATGTGGTTTACCTGTGAATAGTGGAAAGCGGTTTTTAAATTTGAGAACATTGAAATTGAGTTTGTTTCTAAAAAATGGCATTAAGTTGGTGTGCACAAGAGATTCCGGCAGGGAGACCTCCGTGTACACCGTACGTAGTGGATCAGGGATCGCACAGGAAGAATAGGGGTGTGTGTAGGGAGAGAGTAAGTCAGTAGCAATGTCTGAGAGAGAGACAGAGGTTTGGCAGAGCTTCCGCGTATGGCAGTGTGTCCTTTTTTGTATGGAAAGGTTAACGATGTATATATACTGGAGAACGTGACCGTTGTAGTGTGGTTAATGCGCCCATTAATGGCGGCTTAATTAGCTTAACCATAACGGCACGTTCGTCCGAGTATATAGGAACCGTTAGAGCACGTGGTGCGCGAGTACCGGAACCGTTACGAGGTTGACCGGGTTTGACCGGATTGACCGGGTCTAGGGAGCTCGTGCCATAGATCTCTCAAAACAGTTACTAAAGGTCGCGCGCGGGCTTGGCTCGCACGCGACAGGGCTTACTCTAGCCTCCAAACCACAAAGTCCCTACAAGTCCCGTGCAGTGGTATGCGAGGGCTCTGTCTCGCAGCCCCCACATGGATCAGCTCGGCTGGTGATCCTGTGTGTGTGGAGCACAATATGGTGTGCTGGATGGTTGCCACGTGGCCTAGATCTGCCATGTCATAAAGCAGTATCTACATTAGCCCCCTTTCTGCGCGTGAAGGCTCATAGCTGTATAGGCTTCCATGCGCGGAAACCAACATGCGCGTCGTCGCCACACACCAATTCAAATACGGGTAGGTTCAGCCCCCGTGCGTGTCATTATGACCTAAAACCCCCTAGAGTCGTGCCGTCTGACCTTTAGGGTTTTAGGCGTGACGTCAGCCCGTCCTGTGATTGCGCGACACGACGGTGACGGTTGCGATTCGACTACTGAAGGGACGCAACCCTTCATTCTTCTGGATAAATACCTTGCATCCCATTATTGCAAAGCATCACTTCTTTCTCTTAAAGTGAATGGTACCCGGAGATCTTCGAGAGCAGATCCAGATAATCAATCACCAGTTCAGAACTGCAAATCGTATTCTCCAATTGTGTATATCCAAGCAAGCTTCAAGGAAACAAGGTTGGCCTCGTTTACTTTTGATTTAAAATACCAGTGTTTGCCTTGAATCGCGTTGAATCTGTAAATCCATGAAATTTGCGAAGAGGCTTTTGATCTTTGAACCCGCTTCGTTTTAATCTTTCAACAATATCAACTCCCCAATTTCTGAAATCGGCACCGGAACTGTTTGCTTTGGCTTGCATAGATCTCAAATTCCAAAATTCAAACTGAAGTGTGGTGTGGTATTTCTCCCCCCTTTTTCTTGTCCTTTCGCAGGAATGGCCAAGACAAGAGTAACCAGACCCGTCAAGGAAGACGAAGAGATGCCGGAGCTTCCGCAGGCTCTGTGGCGTAAAGCCCCCTTTTTGGGTGGGAAGGATTTTTATCATGCGAGGATAAGAGCGAAGAGAATGCCTGATCCTGTTCCTGAAGGGTGACGCGCAGGTCATCAAATATAGCAAGGCGTTTGCTGAGGTAAGCAATTTCCTTATGTGCTTTAAGCCTTTTGATTTCCTCGCGCTGATGCTTTTCGTTCTGTATTGTTCAGTGTCATGTGCGGAGGTTCGCAGCTGGTGATCGCTCCAAATCGCTGGTGGACACCATTGTTGCCACTAGAAGGAAGGGGGAGTCGTACCGGCTAGCATGGAGGATGGATGCCGAGGTCGAAACAAAGATTCGCGGAGTCATGAACACTTTTGCTGACTCGCTGATAGACAACCCTCCGGCTCCGTCTCCTCCTAGAGATGACCCGTCCCCTCCAGCGACTGCGGTGCCGAGAGTGAAGAGACCTAGGCAAAAGGGAATCACGATTTCTTCCCCTAGGAGTGCTCCAGCTTCTCCCTCAGTGAGGTCCCTTTCCGTCAAGGACAAAGGCAAGGGTCGTATGCCCAGCAAAGTGCGAAAAGATCTCGCAGTTGAGACTTTCGTTACATTCAACCAAGAGGAGGAAGAGAGACAGGAGCCCCAGGCAAGTGATGAAGAAGAAGCAACAGTTGTGATGTGCGAGGAAGAATCAGGAGGTACTTCCGTCGCATCTCCTTGCCCTTTATCCTGACTTCTTTGTAGTTCTTTTCTTTGAACCAAATATGTATTCGCAGATGATGATGATGAAGCCGTCGGTGGCCTTGTGGCCAAGAGGCAAAAGAGAGATGCCCATTCTGGCATTTCAGATGATCCTATAAGCGAGGACGTTCTTGCTGAATCCCGGAAGACAGCCGCGGAGGCTGCTGAAAGAAGAAGACGGCGAGAGGAAGAGGAGCTCGAGCGTGTGAAACAGCGGAGCCTCGAGGAGCAGCATGTTGACGACTTAGTGCGTCCAGTTGGCGAGGAAGACGAGCTTCCCGGAGAAGTGGCTCCTCATGTGGAGGAGGAAGATGAGGTTCCTGGAGAGGATGCAGCAGAGCTAGAGCAAGTCCAAGCGGACTTCGCAGAGATCGCAGGTGGCGATAAAGGTGAGATCTTCAATCTCGCAGTTACTTATAGAGATGTAATTGTAGGTGCGTTAAAGCACGGTGTGTCAAAGCCTGACATTCGCCGTTGGTTGGTAAGCAAATGCGGAGAACCCTCAGGTAACTATTTTGAGTGATATGCGCATACTAGGCTGCAGCCACTTGAGGCAAAATCATGACTGGTTTACTCGCGTCCCAGGTCACGCTTCTCTTAAAGATTTGCTTAGTGAGGATACACTGATAGGGCACGGTTCCACGTCCCTAGTGTACGATGAGGATACCTCAATCCCACCTTCGCGTGGAGGTGCTTATTCTTAGCTTTAGTAAAGATAGCGAAATAACTTATAACACAAGTTACCTCACTTTATCGCATTTGGTATCGCAGGTCATGCTGAGGAACCTGAGCTGGAGCAGAGAAGTCAGCCTTCTGCATCCCATGTTCCAATTTCGAGCTCCCATACCGAGAAGCCCGTCGCAGCTGCTGGACACGCAAGTGAGCATCTCGAGGATGTCATCGAACTCTCCGACGATGTTGAAGCTGATGCTATGCCGATGGACGAAGGTGTCCGTACCGGTGGTGAGGAAAAGAGGACAAGTGATGCTAATGTTTTCGCATCTGGGAGTGTCCTCCGCCCAGCGACTTCGGCTGTTCCTTCGCCTCCGGCGATGACTGAGCCGGAAGCACCTATTCCTGCGTGGAGCATTTGGGGCTCGCAGGTTGGGAATGTAGTCGCAGCTGGTGCGGCCTACACTCTTCCTCCTGACTACGAGAGGTTGGAGGTCGCAGCTGATAGGAGAGCCATGGAGCGAGGGCAGTCTTCGAACAACCCAGTGGCCCGCATCCCTTCTCTTCATGAAATTCTGGAAGGCACTGGTAAGTAAAGATTTACCATTCGCACATCGCATTATTCGCTTGCGAGTTCTGACATTATAACCATTTCTGATGTCTCAGGTTTGAAGCAAACCGATGTAGACTGGGTGGTTCGAATGCGTCTCAGATACCCCCGATCGTTTGTGAGATCTCTGGAGATCGGACCTTTTGACAGGAGGCTGTTCCTTACTGAATCCATCTGGATATTGGAGCAGCTGTCTGCGGCTACACCTGCGACCATTTCGGCCCAGAGTGCTGAATTGCTGTGTGGCATGTGCCAGAATCTCCTGTTCAAAGTCCAAGGCAGACTTGGTTTCAAATTCCTCAAGGACAGAGTTACACTGATTCGCGCAGCTGTAACTTTGAATCTCGGTCACCAGAATCTCGCAGCTGAGATGCAGAAGGTGGAGCAGCAAAAGCATAAGGTTGATGAAGCTGTGAAGCTGTATCATGAAATGAATGCCAAGTGCGAGCAGCTGAAGCAAGAAGTGAAACAAGTGGAGAAGCTGAGCGAGCAGTTCGAGCCCCATGATTCCTTAATTAAGAATTTGTTTTGACTTTTCGAATTTTGAAAAGAAAACAGGAAAATGGCTGAGACATTAATGTAATGTTTTGAAACATTAATGTAATATTGCTAGGGTTTCTCCCCCCCTTTTTTTGACAACAAACAATGAGTTTGCCCGTTTTGCCCTTTTCGGGATTCGATTGGACATTTCTGTGCATATCCAATTATGACATCAGCAATTGATTTTCTGCTTGATTTTCGCGCTAATTTCTCGGCAGATAAGCACGCTTCCGTTGGGAAGTCCATCCGAATCATGACTATCCGTCATTTATTAGGATACGCAACTGAATCGTCGTAGCCTTTAGTAGGGTAATTGATTGTTACCGCTTTCAAGGCGTATGTGATTGAACTTACCCTCTTTTTGAATTTTGCTGACTCATCTTAGGCAACCGAAGAGTCTCCACAGGGTCTATATAAACCCTGTCTTTGCCATTTGGGTTTTTCATCCCAAACATGTGCTTTGCCGTGAGTCCTTACGACTGCTGGCTTCAACGCTTGTTTTTCGTTGATTCATGGCAACTTCAAGTTTTGAATCCTGAGTTTGCGCTTTGTGCTATAGAAATAGTTTCCAAGATCCACTTTATGAGGCTTATTGCTGTTTATAACCATCATAAAGAGGATGCAGATAATACCTCATGTGTATTCGAAGAAATTTCTTCGTGTATTATGTGTGCAGGTCATGTTTCCGGCCGCCTCGTGGCGAGGTGCAGCGCCGAAGTGACCGTGCTACCGTCTCGTAATGAACGGCGGAATTCTTCTTCAGCATCTCCGAAGAAGAATCCGTCACTTTCACGTTTGTGAGCCCGGGGTGACGAACCGTCGCGTTCATCCCCGTCTACAAGGAGCCCTTGCCCTTTGGAGCTTCTGCTTGCCTGTGGATCGCCGGAACCGGTGGTTCCTTGGGCAAATGTTATGGGGAGCCTATCTGACAACGGTCTTGTCGGATAGCGGATTGTCGAGCGTATGGCTTCATGTGGCTCTTTTTAGAGCAAGATTCCCCTTGCTACAGATGTTCACCCACAGATCTGGGCATCGTGTAGCCGGCGTTTGAAGCCAGGGCGGTTCATGCTTTGCAGTCCGGGTTTCCGTACCGTGTCTCTGCTGGCTTATCAGCCATTTTTCGAATGTATTGTAAGCCATGTTGGCTGCTGTAGTTAGATTCGAGCTTTTCGCTTGTAAGCTGCTATCTAGATAGATAAATTGTAAGTCATTTGACTCATAATGATAAATAGCCTTTGTATTATCTGCTCTTTGCAACAAAATACAATTTCGCATGCGTTTCGGCTTGTTTTGCCTTGCATAATGCCATGCAATGATTTCACATATGCGACGTCAATGCGCAGATGTTTCGCTAGATCATTCGAGATCGTAATTTCGCAGCTGTGCCATCTTGACGAATGGGCTTGCAGGTGGTCGTTGTAAATCGTATGAGATCACGTTCACAACTTTGCTATCGTAACAGATAGTTTTTTAACAGATCAATTAAGATCATTGAGCGGTGCGAATTGCTATCATAGAAGATAGGCTTTATTAGAGGATTGCTTGAGATAGTTTCTCGCATGAATTGCTATCGCAGCAGATAGACCTTTAGAAGGTCTAGCAAGACGGTTCTGCAGTTACGTTGCCATCGTAACAGACGGGCTTGGGTGATCAACTTAAATCACTTTGCGTATAAATTGCTATCGTAACAGATAGGCTTGAGAAGATCATATAAGATCGCACTTGCGTAAACCGCTATCGTGAGAAATAGGATTTTGATAATCGATTGAGATCGTTTTTGTATTTTGCTGCTATCGTAGGAGATAGGCTTTGGATGATCACTTAAGATCGCATTTGCATTGGCTGCCATCGTAAGGGATGGGCTTTAGATGATCAATTAAGATCGTATTTGTGTTGCCTGCTATCATGAGAGAGAGGCTTTGAGGATCACTTAAGATCACATTTGCGCTGGCTGCCATCGTAAGGGATGGGCTTTAGATGATCAATTAAGATCGTATTTATGTTGACTGCTATCGTGAGAGATAGGCTCTGGATGATCACTTAAGATCGCATTTGCATTGGCTGCCATCGTAAGGGATGGGCTTTAGGTGATCAATTAAGATCGCGTTTGCGTTGACTGCTATCGTGGGAGATAGGCTTTGGATGATCACTTAAGATCGCATTTGCGTTTGGCTGCTATCGTAAGAGATAGGCTTTAGATGATCGATTGAGATCGTATTTGTATTTGCTGCTATCGTAAGAGATAGGCTTTGATGATCAATTAAGATCGCGTTTGTATTTGCTGCTATCGTAAGAGATAGGCTTTGATGATCAATTAAGATCGCGTTTGCTATCGTAAGAGATAGGCTTTGATGATCGATTAAGATCGCGTTTGTATTTGCTGCTATCGTAAGAGATAGGCTTTGATGATCAATTAAGATCGCGTTTGCTATCGTAAGAGATATGCTTTGATGATCGATTAAGATCGCGTTTGTATTTGCTGCTATCGTAAGAGATAGGCTTTGATGATCAATTAAGATCGCGTTTGCTATCGTAAGAGATAGGCTTTGATGATCGATTAAGATCGCGTTTGTATTTGCTGATATTGCAGCGAATAAATCATTGTTAACAGCAATAACGAATAAAATAGAGTGATGTAAACAGCTAGAAATATGAACTTCTCATTGGGGAGAATTCTTTTATTATAGCATTCTCATATGTGAGAGATAGGATTACAATCCTCTCATATGGGAGAGGAGATTGCGTTAATCATAGCCACATGAGACATTAAGCAACGTTATCATAAAACGTATGAAATAAGAGAAGTCAAGGATAGTACTTCTTGATCCAGCGCATGTTGACTGAGCTTGGAGTTGAGGTTGTGCCGTGCAACCTTCGTATGCTGCAGTAGCCGCTATCGAAGACTTCTGTGACTTCGAAGGGTCCTTCCCAATTAGCTGCGAACTTTGGGTGAGTTGCTTCTCGCATGCAATGGTCAGATGCGCGCAAGACCAGGTCGCCAACTGCGAAATCCCGTCGCTGGACTGTCTTGTTATAGGCGCGAGCGATTCTTTCCTGGTACCGCTTGTTAGTCCTTTTGGCTTGTTCTCGCTTTTCTTCCAGCAAGATTAAATCATGATCGCGTTGATTTTCATAGAGTGCATGGAAGGCCAGCCTTGCCGAATTGACTCTGACCTCCGCAGGTACTACAGCTTCGGCCCCATAACATAGTAGAAATGGCGAGGCCCCTGTAGGTGTCCTTGGAGAAGTTCTGTAGGCCCACAGAGCTATGTTAAGGGAGTCGGCCCACTTCTTGTGGTCATCTGCGACCATCTTGCTCAGAATTCTCAACAGCGTTTTGTTAGTCGCTTCGGCTTGTCCGTTTCCCTTTGGATAATAGGGGGTAGAGCATATCTGCCTGATATTGTACTCCGCGAGTTTCGTAGCTACCTGACGATTAACAAAAGGAGTACCGTTATCTGAAAGAATAGTATTTGGGATTCCGAACCTGCATACGATGTTTTCCTGGATGAAGTTAACCACAGCCAGCGCGTTTGCCGTCTTTAGTGGTATTGCTTCCACCCATTTGGTGAACAGCTCAGTTGCAGTGAGAATGAAATGGTTCCCATGTGACGTTGGTCGGATGGGTCCGATGAAGTCCAAAGCCCATGTGTGAAATGGCCATGGCGTCCCTAATGCATGTAGATCCACGGCGGGAGCGTGCACTAGGTTCCCCTTGAATTGGCATTCTTGGCAGCGTCGCACCTTGGTGCGGCAATCGACTTCCATCGTGGGCCAGAAGTATCCGATTGAGAGGAGTTGTCTGCATAATTTCGCACCTCCCTGGTGTTCCACCTGATGAGAAAGGTCCATGACTTCTTGTGCTTCCCTGCCGTCTAGGCATCGCAGCAAGTTACCCTCGTGACCTTTTCGCCAAAGTAGGTTTTCCTGAACCACGTATCGAGAGGCTTTCCTCTTCAATTTGTCGGCTTCTTTTCTCGATTCGGGTACGGTGCCCTGGGTGAGGAATTCAAACAATGGCTTCCTCCAATCTGTGTCGTCATCGGTTAGAGCGACGAGTAGAGAATCTTTGATTAGTGCGCAACTTTCGCACTTCCCTTGTATCAGGGCTGCAGCTGTTGACATGCCTGGCCAATGAATGCCATATCTCTGAGCTTTCCTGTAGATTGACACCTCGCTTTCTCCGCAAGCGTGTTGGTGAATCTTTTCTAACAGCTGTTGTCCCTCTTGCTCGGAGACACATCGCATGAGTATTCCTCCAGGACCCTTGTAGTAAAGGGTGTTGTCGTGGATGCAGTATCCTTTCGTGAGTACCCAGCTTTCGCTGCTGGTGCCTTTCGCAATAGCTTGCAGGATTGCTTTTCGCCAGTCTGCGTCATCCATGTGTTCATCGTCGCACGCATCTTCTGTTAATGCTGACGATGTTCGCACTTCGATGGAAATCCTTGCGAGGCATTTGTCTATGCTGACCTTAGATCCCAGAGTCGCTAAGGCGTCTGCATGCCTGTTGTCCGCTCGGGGCTTGTGCTCGTATTTCACGTCGCAGAATTGCTGCATCAGCTTTTGCACTAGAGTGCGGTATGGCAGGAGGTTGATCTCCTTTAAACCATATTCGCCCGAGGCCTGCTTAACAATCAGTTTGGAATCTCCCATGACTGTTAAGTTGCTCACTTCCAAAGCTTTCGCCGCACGGAGCCCCGCGATCAGAGCCTCGTATTCCGCCTCGTTGTTCGTGACTGCGAAGTTGAGTTTTGCGGACATCTGTATGACTTCCCCGTCCGGCTTTGTCAAGACTATCCCAATGCCTCCGCCTTTTCTGGTTGACGAACCGTCGAAGTGGAGGGTCCAATAGGGCACGTCGATCGCGTAGATTTCAGGGCCTTCGAGCTCTTCCTCGATCACAGGTTCGTGACTGTTGTCGGGAAACTGTGCCAGTAGATCTGCTACCGCCTGCGACTTGATCGCTCTTGGTTTCACGCATGTGATATTGTATTGAGAGATGGTCATGTACCATTTCGCCAATCTCCCGCCCGGAGTAGTGTGAGTTAGCAGGTATCTTATGGGGTCGCTTTTGGTGACCACCACTACTTTGTGCGATGCAAAATAGTGTCTCAACTTCTCTATTACGAAGAATAAAGCAAGGCAATGACGTTCGATGTCTGTGTACCTTGATTCAGCAGGCTGCACAATGCGAGAGATGTAATAGATGGGCCTCTCTTGGCCTCCATACACCTGAGCCAGGAGTGCTCCTATAGATTTCCTTGTCGATGTAAGGTATAGCAGAAGCGGTGATCCCAGTTGAGGCGCGATCATTATCTTTGGGGATGTGAGTAGCTCCTTTAGCTTTTCGAATGCGGCTTCGTGCTCAGGAGCCCAGTTGTACGCGGCGTCCTTCTTGAGGAGAGTGCTGAAGCAGCATGTGATTTCGGCAATTGCTGGGATGAATCTCCGCAGATATGACAATTTTCCCAAGAATGTTTTCAAGGTACTTTGGTTGTGAGGTGGCGTCATGCTGGTGATGGCTGACACTTTCGCAGGGTCAGGCTCGATCCCTTGTCGATGAACTACGCATCCCAAAAACTTCCCCGAAGTCACGCCGAATGCGCATTTCATGGGGTTCATTTTCAGTTGAAAGCTCCTGCATCTGTTGAACACCTTTCGCAGGTCTGCAAGGTGATCTGCTTCATGCTTGGATTTGACTACCAAGTCATCCACATAGAATTCCACTTCTTTGTGCATCATGTCGTGGAATAGAGCCATCATGGCCCGTTGATAGGTTGCGCCTGCGTTCTTAAGACCGAATGGCATTACCGTATAGTTGAATACCCCCACGGGAGTGATGAATGCAGTTTTCCTTGCATCTTCGGGATCCATCTTGATTTGATTGTACCCGCTGAAGCCGTCCATGAAACTGAACATGCGATGGCCTGCCGTTGAATCAATGAGCAAATCGATGTTAGGCAGTGGGAAATCGTCCTTAGGACAGAAGCGATTGAGATCTCGGAAGTCCACGCAGATGCGGAGCTGTCCGTTCTTCTTCACCACTGGCACGATGTTGGCCAACCATGTGGGATGGTGATTTGGCTCTATGAACTTGGCGTCTAGGAGTTTGACGATCTCCTGCTTGATCTTCACGTTGAGCTCTGGCCTGAAGCTTCTGGTGCTTTGCTTGACCGGTTTAGACCCTGGGATGATGTCTAAGCGGTGCATGGTGATGCTCGTGTCCAGACCTGGCATCTCATCATATTCCCATGCGAACACGTCCTTGTATTCAGTTAGGAGCCGCAGCAGTCCTTGTTCCTCTTCGCTTATGAGGTCCGCACTTAGGAAGACTGGCCTTTTCTTTTCCTCGTCCGGGCTGAGGAACACTTCCTTTAGCTCTTGCTTTTGTGGTCTGGGCCTGTCTTCCATGCATTCGGGCGCTTCTTTGAGTTTTTCATCTGGAGTGCCTTGTGTTGGCTCTTCTGTCAGCGCAACTTGCTCGATTTGGTTGATTTGCCCAGGGACATCCCCATGCCCGTGTGAGGACGTCCCCGCGCACCTTCATATGCGATAGCATTTCTTCCCGTTGGCGTAGAAGCTCTCTATCTCCTTACCCTCGGGGTCATGCTTTGCGATCCTCTTCAGAGTGTACACATTCTTCCGATGATATGCGATGCGCGGCGCCTCTTTGTGAGTAGGCGGCTTTTCCTTGGCATCCCCCCTTGTCACCATCACGCCTGCAGGTGACTGGTCCTTGATGTCCTCCCAGAGAGGTAAAGGAGTAGGGTTGAATGGTCCGGGTGTTTGCTCGTCCGCCATCTCGGTGAACCACACCGCCTCGCTGAGATGTGCTTCGTCCAAGTTGAACGGGTTAGTTGAGGCCGGTATCTCGACAATCCTGTCGTTCCAGATAGCTTTCATCACCTGGTGAGCCGTCGAAGGGATTGCGTCAAAGCGATGAATCCAGGCCCGACCTATGATCATGTGATATGTGGTGTTCGCGTCTATGACATAGAACTTTGCCGAGCACTTGATTTTGCCGATCTGAACGCCCAGGCGGATCCATCCGATCGTCATTCTAGAATCGCTTCCGAATCCCACCAGCGGGGATGGACGCTTGACTACCTTGTGCTCGGGAATCCCTGCTAGCTTCAGTGTGTGGAGTGGAACAACATTGACCGCTGCTCCTCCATCGACGAATGCTCGCTTGAATTCGACGCCGTTGATGATGGCGGTCACGTACAGGGGCCTCTGGTGGCTCGCATCTGTCTTCTTGTCGCTGGCAGAAAAGGTCATAATCTTTTCTGTGGGACGGGACGCTCTGACGACTTTCCCGTTGGAGACCACGAGGTCCTCCTCGTAGTCCTCTGCTACCCTTAAGATTGCTTTTGTCATGTCCGCTCGACATTTTTCGGAGAAGTTCATCTCGTTGAAGAATTTGTCGAAGCCGTGCGACCCTTTCATGCGGTCGGCACGCTCATCTTCCGTGTCCATGCTGTAGTCTTCGTCTTCATGGACTTCAGCAATGATGGGCAGACCATCTTCTGCGACTTCTTCTAAGTCCACTATCGAGATCATGGCGACCTCTTTGCCCTTTGAGCCCGAATCTGTATGGGCAGGCAGAGGGTTGTTGCGCACATCCTTCCGGTGGTCGCTGACAATGAGTTCGCCGTTCTTCATCTTCTGATCGAACGCGAATCTGAGCTTCTTGCACTCGGCTGTGGGGTGCATGACCTTGCCGTGGTATTCGCACCACTTAGGGTCCCTCGTCATCTCCTTGGAGGGTGCTTTCTCAAGCGGTGGCAGGACGCCGTCCTTACGCCACTGTCTGCAGAGATCGCTTGCTTCCTCCACCGAGCATGGCAGAGGTGGTGCATCGAAGTTTGCAGCCTTTGCTTGCTTCTGGGGCGAAACTGTATTGACCTCAGCTTCGCGTCCCCGCTTGTAGCCAAATCTGCCGATCTTGTAGGTGGTGCCGCTCGCAGGTCGTTCTAGAGCGCTCTTCTTTCTCTGTCTCTCGACAATGGGCTCGATGTTCATCGTGCATTCGATGAGCTTTGAAAACGTAGGCGTTTGCAAATTGATCAGCATGCTTTTGTATTCGTCTCGCATGCACTGCAGGCATATCTCTACGAGCCGGCTTTCGAGCATCGGATCCTTGCACTCCAAGGATTTCGCTCTGAATTTCTTGATGAAAGTGATTCCATCTTCCTCGCGTTTCTGATACATCCGCGAGAGATGGATCATCGTCACCTTTTCTTCCATCTGGAAGAACTTGGTATAGAACTTCTGGACCATGTCGTCCCAAGTTTTCACAGATCCGGCCTCCAATGTTCGGTACCATTTGTATGCTACATTCCCAAGAGTTTTTGGGAATTCTCGCATCAGCAGTTTGGGATCGGCTCCGTATGGACCCATGACATCGATGAAACGCATGACATGCTCATTAGCGTTTCCATTGACGTCCTCGAACTTATCCCATTTGGGAGCCTTGTACCGCGCCGGGTTAGGCATGAGATAGATCTCTCGTGGGATGGGTGGATCGTTGTCTAGCTTTGGGATGATGGTATCCGCGAACGACTGATGAGCCAAGATGGAGTCCACGCGCTTCTGCAAGGACGTCATGCATTCTGGAATGCTACCCTCGGTAGTTGGCGGAGGGGTTGCCGTAGGCGGTGGCGACACATATGCCGCCGGAGGATTGGGAGTGTATTGACTACCCGCGTTTCCCCAGATTGTCGCTGGTGGAGGCAAAGTGTACTGCAGAGTTGGGTTGGACGCCAAAGCCGGGGGCTGAGAGGCGTGAGCAGCAGGGGGTAGCATTTGTGCCGTTGACCCTTGGACCGAAGGCAGCTGCGTGGCCGACGGTGGAGTTTGCAGATGAGGGTTGGGAGGCGTGGCCGACACTCCCAATCCTGGAGCGGTAGGGGTTCCTCCTCCCTGAGGGATAGCGGCGGCAGGTGGAGGATTTGGCGCAAGAGTGCCCAGAACGGCCAAGATCCGTTCTAACTGCGCGGATTGAGACTTGAGAGCTTTTGCCTGACTTTGGACAGTGGCGTCCAAAGACTCTAAAGTTGGCGCCTCGCCGGGAGTCGTCGGAGTACGGCGAGCCTCGTCTCCCGAGGGAGTTTCGGTGGAAGGAGATCGATTGCTGACATCGTCCTCCTGAGACATGGTTGCTTTTGCTGGTAAGTTTCACGTCGGGTTCACCAAAATGTGCACAAGAGATTCCGGCAGGGAGACCTCCGTGTACACCGTACGTAGTGGATCAGGGATCGCACAGGAAGAATAGGGGTGTGTGTAGGGAGAGAGTAAGTCAGTAGCAATGTCTGAGAGAGAGACAGAGGTTTGGCAGAGCTTCCGCGTATGGCAGTGTGTCCTTTTTTGTATGGAAAGGTTAACGATGTATATATACTGGAGAACGTGACCGTTTTAGTGTGGTTAATGCGCCCATTAATGGCGGCTTAATTAGCTTAACCATAACGGCACGTTCGTCCGAGTATATAGGAACCGTTAGAGCACGTGGTGCGCGAGTACCGGAACCGTTACGAGGTTGACCGGGTTTGACCGGATTGACCGGGTCTAGGGAGCTCGTGCCATAGATCTCTCAAAACAGTTACTAAAGGTCGCGCGCGGGCTTGGCTCGCACGCGACAGGGCTTACTCTAGCCTCCAAACCACAAAGTCCCTACAAGTCCCGTGCAGTGGTATGCGAGGGCTCTGTCTCGCAGCCCCCACATGGATCAGCTCGGCTGGTGATCCTGTGTGTGTGGAGCACAATATGGTGTGCTGGATGGTTGCCACGTGGCCTAGATCTGCCATGTCATAAAGCAGTATCTACAGTTGGCGAATGCTTGACATACTGGAACCTCTTTATTTAGAACAATATACTTTAATATCTATTTTTTATACTTGGATACTAGATATTGGATATCATATATAGATTTAATTAGCACGGACGCGGGGTTGGGTTTAAATATGCAGGTCTCCCAAACTCCATTGTGATGGTGGCCTTTCGGATATGACAACATTTGTCTCATGGGGTGAGCTGGTATCTGTTGTTGTACACAAAAATTAAGCTCTAGTACCATGTCCTTTTAGGGGTTAGATCCCGTATGAGGGGGTGTCAGCACTTATGGTCTAGTTTTCAGGTCATCGGTCATCCTTTTTGGATGCGAATCTAGTCTTTACAATGCTATGGTATTGTAACATATGGAATCCGCCGTATAAGGTTGAAGTGTGACGAGATAATCCAATGATGGGAATTGTACAAGAACTTTCTTGTACCAATTGAATTTCCAAGCTATTGCTGTTTAAGATTAATTGAAAACTGATTTCAAACCTATGACAATTTCTCAAATTTGTTTACTTTTCAAAATGAATTTTTTAAGTTAAGCTACTTGCTAGTTGATTGTTATCACTCAGTCTTGTATGTCTGTTTTCTTTTACACTGTTTATTGTTTTCTAAAACTCCGCATGTTAGCGCTTGAGACTAGGGAGCTTGGTATAGCGGCATGTAATAGTAAACACCTGAAAAGTTTTGTTTTTGTATCATTGTAACATCATATATGATATTGTGTCAACTCCTTGTTCGGGGTATGCCGACATTCTTAGCCAATGACACTCCATTGAGTCCAATTATATGTTTATAGTATCCTTCTGAGGCTGGAAAGGGGTTGGTGTTACAATCTGACTGGAGATATTTCCTCCGGAGGATTCATCTTGGCCAGGAGTTTGGGTTTCGTCGGATGTTGTTGGCTATTTTTGGCGATCATTGTTTGATTGAAATGTTATAGATTTCCGAATCCCAATCCTATAGACCGGCTGACGCGATTCTTTACGCGTATGCGCAAGTGCACGGTCAAGTAATATAGGGGTGGTATTTCAACCCCGAGTTATCGATCCCACGAGGACAACTTTAGATTATCTAATTAGTTATTTAATTTAGAGTACGGTACAGGAGGAAATATTTTATTGATTTTAGAAATTTAAATAACAACTAAGCTAATATTTTTGTTTTTTTTTTATATTTAAGAAACAAGTTTGGAGAAACTAGGCAATCTCTAGATCACCTAGGGCTGTAGACGATTTCCGGATTATCTGAGCAACACGTTAATTATATTCTAACTAAGCTGGGTAACAGCGCTGACTATCTCCTATCGGTCTCAAGTCATTCTACTTCACGGTAGACTACAATCTCCTATCGGTCTCTTGTGTCTACCGGTCCGTTCTAGTAGGCTAACGACGTGCACGACAACGGGTCCTGTCGGTCCACCGTTGCACAAAACAGTCGAATCGCACCTGCCGAATCTACCCACACTAGCCAATCCTAACACGCCTCTTCTCAGTCTCAGTGATACGAGATTGATGTTCAAGTCTCATCCTAGTTAGTTAGAATCACTATCGTGCATTCGCTAACTAAGCAGTGTTTCCGGTTAGCTACTCCATTAACACTGAGTATTAAGCACAGTACATGAACAATTGAATTAAAATATTGCTAACTTTAAGCATGAATCAACTATTGAAGAAACCCTAGATTTATCTCCTAACCGTGTCACTCAATTAGGATTACTAACATAAACAAGAAACTAGAATTGATTCAAAAGAAGAAATCAAGAAATCATGAAGCAAAGATCAAATCCGGAAAAATATCACCGTTTACATGAACCCTAGGCTCTCGTAGAGATGCCCAGCAAAGTATTTAGCTAAGAAGAATCAACCAAACACAACTTACAAGTTTCTCCATACCAAGATTGAGAAAGAAGAAGAATAAATAAAAAACCTAGCTCTCCAGTGGTGGCTTTTGTGTTCTCTTCGTCCCCGTCTTCTTCCTTGGCGTCCTCTCTTTGTTTCCTGCTCCAAATATGCGTGAATACTCCCCCCAAAGTCGTCCCTCTATGTTAGATTAGGTCTGGAGTCTTCAAACTTTCAAAAAATTACCAAAAGAACCCAAAAATCCGCGTCTGGCCTCTCTGTTCGCACGAACGCCCGACTGTTCGTGCGAACAGTGTTCGTGTGAACTGAAATTTTGTTCTTATTTTCCAGCAGTCCCTTTTTCACTTCTTCTTTCCATCCTAAAATTTTTTCTAAGGCATTTTATTCGTGCGAACAAAAGTTTGTTCGCACGAACACCCCTGGGAATTTTCTCAGATTTTCATCCTCTTTGTCGGACCATATCTTTCTCGTCCAATCTCTGTTTTAGCTCCGTGACCTATCGTTGGAAAGCTCTCTGAGTCTAATTTCATTTTCCACTGGTCTTACTCCAAAATTCATTGTAGAACTCGAGATACAATCAAAATAGTGGAGATTGGTCACTTTTGCTCCTCCGACTTTGCTTCTCTTGCTTCCTTTTGAGTTTGCTTTGTTTCCGAAGTTCGTTTCATGCCTCCTAGCCATCGTTTAGCATCCGTTCCTGTCAAGACAACATGAACAACCATACCAAGCGATTATATTTGACAAATAACATCGAAATATGCATCAAAACACCCGGATTAACAATAAAGTGCTAAAAACGCAACTTTCCACGTTTCTCAACATTCATAGTGTAAAACTCATATTTCAATCCCGGAATCACCCAAAACGATATTAAACATGCAAGAAATATAACTCTGATAAAGGGTTATCACCGGCTTGCACAAAGTTAAAAACATTTTCCACTTGATTTATTTGTTGCTTCCATTGCTCGATAGAAAGTTGGTCATGGTTCATTTTAGTGCACTGAAGAAGAAGATTGTAATAACCCGTATCAAAAAGTATATTTATTACGCGATTAACTTAGTTTAGTTAAAAAATGTTTCTTGATCCGTTTGGAAGTAAGACTAGTACTAAGACTAGTACTATTTTTTTATCATGGACACATCTGTGATAAATTTAAGGATTTGCATGAGTTGGTGATTAAACATGAGTATGAGGCAGTTTGTGTGGTTGTTACCAGTATCATTTTCCCTTACATTTGTGATGACACTTGTTGAAGTACTTTGGAGAAATGCTCTATAGAGATAACTGTCATGTGTTTTACTATTTCTTTACAATCATTTTGTAGAGGTATTACTTTTTTTAAATCCACGTGGCTTGTTGTGGATTTGTGTTAGTGTATGAGTTGTGTTACTTCATGACTAAGTTTTTGAGACTTTAAACTTATCAAAAGGAATTTGAATAATACATTAATGATTCACCGTTATTCTTCTCTGAAGGTTTTTTTTATTAACTTTAACCATTGTAGTTCTTGGGGAGGTAGAATTAGCTTACAGAAAGCCTAAACCCATTGTTTTTATGCTTGACCAACTATATTCAAATTGAGATTTATCTCCCTGGACACTAGTTCTTTCATGGAAATAAGAAGCTGCATGTTCTTCTATTCGACTTGGACAGTGAGTGAGGTAGGGGAAATCTAACTTCTAAATTTCTGCAGTTACAGTCTATACCTGTTTATACTGTTGGTGTGAATTTTATAGCTTTCTAGCTATATGTTGACTGTGTGTTGATTGTTAAATCACATTGTTTGTCTATTTGGTGCCGCATGCTGATGTGTAATACCTGGCCGTCTGTTAAGTAGATTTTAGATTTCTACGCCAGCGGTTAGGCGGTACCTGCTGGGCTGTTCGGCTCACCCCTCTGTTTAACAGGTTGAGCCGGAGCACGTCTGGATCGCGCTGTAGTTGTTAAAAAGTGGCATTTTTTTGTTAAAATAGCAGTTTGGAGTTTTTTTTAGTGAATTTCTGTAATTAGCTGCTTTTGCCAGATATTTATAAAAACTGTCATCTTGACGAGCTGGTGTAATTATTTAAATAATTCAGTCACATACCAGATTTTTAGAAAATTGATTAAAGATGTTATTTGGAGGACTGTGTGTCCTGCTGGTTGAGTTTTTAGATGTCTGAAAGTGTCAGACTGGTTAATATTATCCGCGCGTTTATTAAATCGATAATTTATTTATAAAATTGTGACCGGGTCGTCATAAAGATAGGGATCGTGAAGACGACTATGTAGTAGGTTGGAATGACTTCTAATTAGGACTTGTTAGCACACATTTTCCTTTGAAACTCTGCGTATATATTTTCTTTTCTGGAGTCTTGATTTTTTTGAATGATTCCTTTTAAAGTGTCATTTTTATGAGTGTGAAGTCCATAATTAAGCCCAAATCTATTCCTATCTTGTCCATAATACTGACATGTTCCGTAGCTGTTTATGTCGGTATATGTCATGTTGGGGCTGGTGAAGAGTTATATTTTTTCTATTTTAATGTCTTGACCTGAGAAGTGGTAGTGCTGCCCAATTAAGGAGCCAATTCAAGTTCCAAGCATGTCAAAGTTCGGATTTTCGGAAGATGGAACAGTCGACCGCAAAAAAGATGTGAGACATCAAGGGAGAAAGACACCAACTTTTATTCCTCGACAATTTTTTTTAAGTGATAAACTAGAGAATTGAGGAGAGAGGTTCGCTTGCGATATGACGAGAGGGAGTCCTCTTGACAAACGCCCTTATATGGGGGTAATGAAATTGGAAGCTCGTCTGTTGGCATGACTGCAGAAGACATCGTCATAACACATTGCATGACATTTCATTTGAAGTTTTCTCCAAACCCCATATGGATGAGGAGTCTGTCAAGGAAATTTCACTTAGCTTTGTCCAAGACTTAGCTCATACCCAACTTTAGTGCGGATATTTTTTATTTGGTTGTGGTGTCTGATATATTCTAGAGTCTCTTGGATTATGAAAAGGTTGTCGTAGACCAGATCTCCTTGAATGAAGGCGTTTTAATTTTGTGAGATTAGGTGATTGATTACTGACTGCAGGCGGTTGGCAACAATTTGACTATGACTTTGTCGCTGACGTTGCAGAGGCTGATTGGACGGTAATTCGAGATATTTGAAGGATTAGACTTCTTGAGAATGAGTGTAAAGTAAGTTTGTTCGTTTTCGTGAGCATGTGCCCAAGTGACGAGCCAAGAGATCTGACTTTTATGGTATGAGGAATTAGAGTAAGACACAACATTTTCACTTTCATATAAAAAAGAATGTTAATCTTCCACATTAAAAGAAAATAAAAGTACTTCGAGCATGTTCTGTTCTAGCTTAAAATCTCAATAATATGATAAAAATTATCTTTACTCAGTCATTGGTATTGTACGATTGGTTGGGTATTTCCATTTCCTAGTGATTGTAATTTATATTTCATAATCTTGACATAACTTTAATAGCGCACCAGTGTTCGGAGGTGGGTGACTTCACGTATTTTTTTGAGCACTAAAACACCAAAGACTTAAGAAATTTTCCATTAATTTCACATGGAGTTGACTCATTAAACCCGTGACTTTACGGGTCTAACGAGTTTCACATGGAGTTGACACATGAAACCCCTTCATTATATTTTGCCTAGAAGCTTATACTAATCAGGGGTTAGGAGAAAAAGGATAAACTGTATATTAAGAAAGACCAAATTACCCCCAAATAAGACCATCTCAACCGAAGCTCACCCTCTTTCTTTCACCTTCACCTTTACCTTCACCTCATGGGTTCACTCCCCCCCCCCCCCCCCCCCCCCCCCCCCCACTTAACCTTCGCCTTCTCATTCACTTTCACTACCCCATTGCTTCCAACCGAACAACTAATATAAACCAATTAAATGTATTGTCAATCATTTACATAATTGATAAATAATTCGAATAATAATATAAGATATTACAAAGATAAATTAATAATATTCGATAGAAAAAAAAATCACATTAATAATGTTTAAAGAAATTTCGGTACACCAAGAGTTAGGGATATAATTGAAACTACAAAAAAAAGACGTAATTTTGGTACACAAATAGTTTCTCGTTTCATTATGAATAAAAACATATGTTTAAGTAATTTTTTTAAATGTTTGACTAAACTATCAAATATTTTATTTATATTTATTTAAATTTCTTAAGATAAATAATGAATCTATATTATAAAATAGGACAGTTGACTTTAAAATGTCTTTTAGACCGTTAGATTGAATTAACCCCAGTCCTTAGATCTCACCTACCACCCCCTAACTACCCACTACTCAACTACGCACTTAACTACCCACTCCTTTTATCATAATTATATAAAAATGGACTTCCTTTATTCCTGATTATTTACTACAATTATTTATGTTATTTTCATTTTCTGCTCATGTTTGTAGATAAAAATACTTATTTTATTTATGACATTGCAATAGGTAAAACGTGTTTTTGGGGTAGTGTCCTCGGGCACGGGCAATCCCCTAGTAATAAATAAAATAACATCTTATTAAATCGACACAAAAATATATTGAGAATGTTAGTCATAACTCAAGGGGCTTCCCCCATCTCCTTTTTCGTTTTTCACATCTTTTTCATCTCACCTCTTCACCCTCACTAGTTGGAGACCACTATCCCACCCCTTCCATAATTGAAAGTGCCCAAAAAAATAGATGTGAGGTGCAATCTAAGGTATGGATGGCAACGGGTCGGATCCGGATCAGATCAGGCTAGATCCAATCCCGATCCGACTGGGAAAAATGGGATCCATATCCGATCCAGATCCGTCCGGATCATCAACGGATTCGGGTCAGATCGGATCGGGTTTCATTCAGCTGATCCAAATCCGATCCATAGATCCATATACTACGTGGTCGAACCGGATTCGGATCGGATCCAACTTGGGTTTGCAATAAAATACAAAAAATAACATAAGAAATAAACATTATTTCATACGCTAAGGCATGTTCGCAAGTTATGAAGCCTAAAACACAACATAAATAGCTTTGTAGGTTGGAATTACTATTGTATACTTCTCGGAAGTGATAGTGGGGAGGTAGTATGAATATATTTGTAAAGCACACATATACGTCGGATCGGATCGGGTCGGAATCCGGTGGATCTGCCCTTAGATCCAAATCCAGCTCCAAATCCGATCGGATTTGGCCATCCAGATTCAAATCCGATCCATTTTCAATTGGATCGGATTTGGATCCGATCCATTCGGCCCGGATCGTTCGGATCACAGATCGGATCGGACCATATTTCCATCCCTAATCTAAGGGCATCTCCAACCCTATGAGGGGAGGGGGAGGGGGAAAACCGTATAAAAATATGGTCCATGTCCAACCCTATGAGGGGAGGGGGAGGGGGTGCTATGGGGAGAAATTTTGCCTTGGGTGTGGCATGGTTAGGGGGGATTTCCCCCTGAACATCCACTCCCCCGCCTACATAGAGTCATAGAGTGATAAATTAATTCAATATTTGACATTATTAATTACACTTAGTAATTTTTTATGATTATATCTTATATATTTGTTATGATTAATAATTTTTTATTTTATTTTATTAATGATAAAAAATTATAATTTACTCACGGTTGTTGAAAAGTATATTTACGAAAAGTCATCGTTATCTTATTTTGTTCAAAATTTAATAAATTTTATCTTTTGTGCAGTTAATAATTATAATTATTAAATTTAGAAACACGAAAAAATGTCAAATTCATTGAATCACAACGATACAAAAATAGTATTCAGAGATACAAAGCAAATATCGCCACTTATTATGCATAATTACTTTTCGTAGTATTTATAATTTATTTTTAAATTATTAAATATATATTAAAAATTATGTTGTTGGATGAGGGGAAAAGAATGAGTTGGAGATGAGTAGTTGTTTGGTGGAGGGGGAGAGGGAGGGGGAAAATGGTGGGCCCGTGAGGGAGGGGGAGTGGGAGGTGACGGGAGGAGAAAAATACAATGGGTTGGAGATGCCCTAAGAGACCAACTTTGTTAGTTTAGTATTCTTTCATCTTATCCATGTGCTATTGTATCTTATCTTGTTTTAACTAAACACTCAACTTCAAGTAAAACAGATCTGGTTAGAGATGGATTCTCTCTCTCTAACCAGAGAAATGAGAGAGACGAAGAGTACGAAGAATGATCCAGAAGACGTTTCAGAAGTCCAAAGATCAAAAATGGAGAGTAAATGTTATCTCGACAACGCAGATGGACACGTGGTGATGCATGCACCTCGGAAGTGGAATCAAACCGCTGACTGTTTCGCCCGAAGAGGCTCCTCGATGGATCTAGAAGATAGCCAAACATGGTATTATAGCCCACCTAATTGGGCTGTGGACTCTCTTATGTATGATGTGTTGGGCCGGTTTAATGGCCCAGATTGATAATCCAATGGATTGTTTCTCAAAAAA
This sequence comes from Linanthus parryae, assembly GCA_023055425.1. Lineage (NCBI taxonomy): Eukaryota > Viridiplantae > Streptophyta > Magnoliopsida > Ericales > Polemoniaceae > Linanthus > Linanthus parryae. The sequence continues at coordinate 53,808 of JALGPY010000065.1, read as the reverse complement.
AAAAAAAACTAAACACTCAAAATAAAAAATAACTTATTCTCCCTTATCTCAGTATTTCTTTTATCCCAGTATAGCGTAATCCAGCAGCATTCCAAACCCATATATAAGCCCAGTGCTACGGAATACTCCCGAGTCTCTCTGTTTCTGATTACTAGTTTATTCAGCGAGCCATTGCTACTGAATACTCCCGAGTCTCTCTGTTTCTGCTTGCTGAGGTCTGTCAGCGGATTGAGTGATCGCTAGCTATCTGATTCAATGGTACGAAAATCTTCACCTTAATACTTACCAGCTCTCTTCCTCTTCTTCTTCGGCCAGTTTTATGAATCAATCTCTGTATTTGATTGTGTGGGTTTGTATTTATTTTCACAAACAGCTCATAAGAATTAAATCTTTCTTCACTTGAGCAGTGTCGTCGGACTAGGGTTTCAGATACTATTTTAGGTCACCAGTAGCAAAGATGTCAATGCTATACTTAAGTTCTGGGTCTCGGTTTAGGAATTACACAACTCATTGGCTGAACAAGGAATGTTGGTATTTTATTGGAGAGAGCATAAAGAAAAATTTATCACATAATATGATTTGGGCATAAACTGTGATGTGCTTTTCATTGATCACTTATTTATACAGCAAAAACATAACAAGAAAGCATGAAAATAGCATCAAAATCTGATGCTGTTGAGCAACAAAAAGATCCCTAAAAATCAGCAAAAGACTAGGTTAAAATAAACAGACTTTGACCACTTCATCAGCAGCAGCTGTGACAATATTCAACAAGGAACACCACTCTTTCTTTTTTCTTTTTTACTTAATAATCTTATTCTTTGATTTACTTCAGGTAATATACACTCAACTATTGGGAGTCTGGCACCCGAAAACCATAGTATTTTTCTAGTGCTTCTGTGCCACATTCTCGTTTTTTGTTTCATGAAACCGTAACTATCTGTGTTACCACACCAGTAACATAGGTTGGAATATTGACTGGAAATTAGAGTTCTATTAGGATACTCAAAAAGTCTTCTCCATCTAGTGGTCATAATACATCTTCAACTTGTGACCAGTTAGTTCATTACTTATTTCTTCTAGTTCTACATGTATCCATCACTTATATCTTTGATAAAACCCTAACTTCTCCATAGTTGAAAGAGGAAAAGCAGAGAGAGAGGAAACGGAGAGGAAGACGAACGAATTATTTCATCACATTAATCACAACAGATTACACTTTTGTGTATATATGCAACAGCAACTAGAATCAGAAATTACATAGAAGCCCCTATAATACTCATAACTACACAAATGAACTTTCAACTCTTAACACCTCTTAACATCCCCCCTCAAACAAAGCTCAAATGAGCTGTAGTTTGGATTTAAGAGCAAGAAACTGAGAATGTGATAAAGACTTAGTAAACTGATCTGCAAGCTGCTCATGAGAGGCAATATACTGAATCTGCACTTGAGATTTGACCACCATTTCGCGCACAAAATGATAGTCAATCTCAATGTGCTTTGTCCTGGCATGAAACACAGGATTGAGAGCAAGAGCCAGAGCTGATTGACTGTCACATAAAAGCAGAGGGGGAGAAGAAGAAGGTATACCAAGCTCCACCAATAAAAAAGTAATCCATCTCACCTCTGCTGCAACAGAAGCTAATGCCCTGTACTCAGCCTCTGTGGAGGACCTGGAGACAGTAGGTTGCTTTTTGGAGCACCAAGAAATAATATTGGGACCTAGAAAAACACAAAAGCCAGAGGTGGACCTTCTATCCACCTTGCAACCTGCCCAGTCAGCATCACTATAGGCTGTGATATTCAAAGGCAACTTAGATTTCTGAAACAAAAGCCCATCACCAAGAGAACCCTTAATATACCTGAGAACTCTTTTAAGAGCAATAAACTGAGCTGGAGAAGGAGAGTGCATGTGCTGGCACAAACAGTTCACAGCAAACTGTATATCAGGCCTGGTTATGGTTAAGTACTGTAAAGCACCAACAATACTTCTAAAGAAAGTGACATCACTGGGAGTGATTGGAGGAGCAAAAATACAAGAAGAGTCAACACCATGAACCACAGTTGGAGTAATCACTGATTTGCTATCAGCCATACCTGTTTTGGCTAGCAAGTCTCTAGCATATTTGGACTGATGTAACTTCACACCCTGGCCATGATCTGAGACTTCAATCCCCAAAAAATAGTTTAACTTTCCCAAGTCCTTCAATGCAAAGACCACCTTCATAGACTGAAGAAGAGAGGCAGTAAATGCAGGAGAGTTGCCTGTAAGAAGTATGTCATCTACATAGACCAATACAATGCAGATGACTCCACCAGAGTTGTACACAAATAGGGAATTGTCAGCATAGCTACTTCTGAACTTGTGCTGCAACAAAAAGGTGGACAGTTTGGTGTACCAGGCCCTTGGAGCCTGCTTTAATCCATACAAGCTCTTGTGAAGTTGACATACATGAGTTGGATATTGAGGGTGAACAAAACCCTGAGGTTGCACCATATACACCTCTTCTTGTAAATCACCATGGAGAAATGCATTGGAAATGTCCAATTGTCGCACATCCCAATTCTGAGACAAGTCCAAAGTAAGAACCACTCTAATGGTTTGATGTTTAGCAACAGGACTGAAAGTTTCAGTATAGTCAATACCAAATTCTTGTAAGAACCCCTTAGCGACCAACCTTGCCTTATATCTAGCTATGGTGCCATCAGCAGCTCTTTTAATTTTGTAGACCCATTTTGCACCAATAGGTCTCCTGTCAGGTGGAAGTGGTACCAAGGACCAGGTATGTTGAAGATGAAGAGCATCATACTCTTCTTTCATGGCTTTCAACCAATGAGAACACTTAGAAGCTTGCTGAAAAGTAGAGGGTTCTGTATCTATATAAGAAGAAGCAGCAACATACATATGGTATTTGGGATTGGGTTTTAAAATGCCTGATTTAGCTCTAGTGGTCATGGAATGGGAGGGAACTACAGCAGCTGAAATGTCAAGAGCAGGTGAACTTGGTGAAGGTAAAGGTGAGGTGGATGGAGAGGTTGAATCAAGCACAGGAGAAGAAAGATCAAGAGAAGAAGAAGAAGAAACTGGAGAAGAGGAAGATGAAGTTGTGTCAGTTGGGGTGGAAGTATGTGAAAGAAAAGGGTTGAGAAAGAAAGAATCAGCAGAGGAGAGATTTACAGAAGAAGAACTGGTTAGGGAAGAGTAGGGAAAAACATGTTCATAGAAGATGACATGTCTAGATGTATAGACTTTGTGAGAGGTCAAATCCATACACCTATACCCTTTGGTGGTTGGACAGTACCCTAGAAATATGCACTTGGTTGACCTAGGTTGAAGTTTGTGAGAGGAGTAAGGTCTTAACCAAGGGAAACAAAGGCAACCAAAAGCTTTAAGAAACTTGTAATTAGGGGTCTTTTGAAATAGACACTGAAAAGAGGATTGATAATTGAGGACAGCTTTAGGAAGCAAATTAATGAGATAGTTGGCAGTAGAAATAGCCTCTAGCCAGTAGGAAAGAGGTAAATGAGACTGATGCAATAAAGCTAAAGCAACCTCTACAAGGTGCCTATGTCTCCTCTCAACCCTACCTGTCTGTTGAGGGGTGTGAGGACAAGTGAGATGATGCATAGTACCCTCATTTAGGAGATAAGAAGCAAACACATTACTCACAAACTCTCCTCCATTATCAGTTCTAAACACTTTAATAGAAGCATTAAAGTGAGTGTGAACATATTTAGAAAAGTGAAGATAAGAAGTATAAGCTTCAGATTTAGAATTAAGAGGGTACAACCAGCAGTACCTACTATAGTCATCAATGAATATCAAATAGTACAAAAACTTTTGAAAAGAGGGATGGGGAGCTGGACCCCACACTGTTGGAATAGATGCCCTAGAGGCAATCTAGTTCAGTATGAATTTGTACATGGCTAGAAAATTCATTTATTATTTATTGGATATTTAATATAATGAAGTCCTTAGATTTACAATTGTGTTGTTTATCTTAAATATCCCTAGTCAAGTATAATGATTAAATGGGACAATCATCTATAGACTAGTATGGGGTTGGATTGATATGGAGATATCACGATCCAACACATAGGTGTGCATTACGGAATGTTGCACTGGATTGACCCATCACCGAGAAGGCTACATACATGTTATGTTGAGTCACAAGTGCTTCTCGCGGTGCAATGGTATTGTCATCCTTAGACTTGAAGTCACTAGATATTCTAGTTGTGGATCATTGTGATCTTGGTAGCGTTAAACGCTACACCGTAACTGGGTAGTTATAAAGGCGTGTACTGGATACAATGAGAAGCAAGCTTAGAGATCGTAGTGGACGTAGAGAGGATTTGCCCCTCCCACATAACGGGAGCAAATATCCTAGGCCGCTCGAGGGATAGTGCTTATAGAATGTCTGGCCAGACTCAAATAAATCAATATATGGGATATTGATGTTATTTGCACGAATAAGACTATTCCATAGATCGAGAAACTATGGATTGGATATACGAGTGTGACTTGTATGTCTCGTGTCCAATCCGGATATAGAGGCAAAGGGATGAGACAATTACTTGTACAAAGGTTGTCAAGATGACTATTCTATTAGTTGGCTAGAATGGATGTTTTGCTAGAAACCGCTCCATATTAGCAAATAGTTGCTACCAACTAGATAGAACCTATGGGGTCACACGCTATATAGAGTTGTACTAGATTTGGGAATTAATTAATTGGATTAATTAATTAGAAGGATCACTTTGCAAACCCTTGCAAACTTAGTAGGGACTAATTTGCAAGGAAGGGACTAAATTGAATTCTAGTTGGACTAGAATAAGTCCTTTAGGTAGTTAACAAGGAGTTGTTGGACTATATAAAGGACCCTCCTTCCTTCCTTCCTTCCTTCCTTATAACTTATGCTCATTAGTGAACATAACAAGAGTGGGAGAGAACAAAGGAGAGAGAGCAAGCAACAAGGAGGCCGAACCCGACCCCCTTGCCGCCGCCCTCACCCCGTCGGCCAAAAAGAGGGCCGAAGCCCCTTTTTGTCTCGTTTTGCGTGATTCCTTCACCCTCCTCTTATTCCGGGCTAGCACCAAGGAGTTTGGGAGATCTAGGATCAAATCTAGGCGTGGATCAACTATAGAGAACGTGACACTATTCGCGTTTGAAGTCATCAAGGAGAACCCAAAGGTGTGTTTATGATTTCTTACCTTTACTATCGTTATGCATCTAGACTTGTGATCCTTGGAGGGTTTTGCATGGCTATTTGTTTGATTATGCTTCCGTTGCGCGTTCCATGAATCAAAACCCTACAGTGGTATCAGAGCCACAGGTCATAGAGCATAAACGTAGTTTATGTGTTACATTCTTGTTGTTTTACACCTTAATTTAATTGTTATCGCGTAAAACAAGACAAATCAAGCATGGGATGCAATTTGTCAATAATTACTCATAACAAGATCCAATTTTTGCATTGGATGCATGAATTGGTGAGTTTGAGAAATTTTAGGATCTTAGATCTAGGGTTTCGGCATCCTTGGGGAAGAAGGAGTTCTCCCAAAACAAGGAAACAACCAAACTTGGGCTCCCAGCAAGGGAGTTGTTTTGGAAACAACTCCCAAGAGGAGGTTCGGCCCCCCTAGGGACCGCCCCCTTGCTTGCCGCCCAAGCTTGGCCGCCCTAAGGGGCCGGGCGGCCCTAACCCGCGGGCCTAGCTTGCGGGTTTTGGGCCGGGCCGGCGCTAGGGCCTTGTGGTTCACTTTGATGGGCCCGGGCAATTGGATTGTTGGGCCCATGGACCGTTTTAACCCTAGAAATTCTAAAATCAATTAAAATTGACCAAGCGCGTAAAAATTGGATTTTAACTGTTTATGTGCAAATCGCATGGTGATTGGATATGGCCTTAGGATGTGGTTTGATGTGGATGTTTAATTTTGTGGTTTGGTTTTACGGCCTGCGAGCTGATCAATTAATTGTAATAATTAATTTGGGTTTTATGGCCTGCGTGCCATTTTTTTTCTCAACTTGTGAGATTTATTTTATTTAGTATAGATGTTAGTTAGTGCTAGATAAAGTAGATTGTTAGCCAAGATTGGAGAAAAGAAGCCCAAAGCCAAAGAAGCCACAAAAGATGGAGCATGGAGCATTCCACATGACTATGAAGGATGGACCAAAAGATCAAGACGCATGGAGATGTGTTTGCTTAGGGTTCATAGATAATTCCATTGGCTTGGAATTATCTTAGTCTAGAAAAGGCCATATCCACATCACGTTTATTTTCTGTTTTTGTGGTTGTTTATTTATTGTCTTATTATTTGTGTGGTTGGTGTATGGATGATGCATGCAATTAGGATAATAAGATAATTAGACAACCCGGATCTATTATTTGGAGTTGTGCCCAAACTCAAATTGATAGATTAGTTGATATTGATCAACAAAACAATTAAAAGAATTAAAAATCCCTCAAATTCTAAATATTGTGTTCTTGCCTTCTCGTTATTTAAACACTCATTATCATCATTATTTATCAAGTTCGTGCGTGCCAAAGCATGGCGACTTGGTTCATAATGATGGAATGCGATGGCACGGAACAATGTGCAATTGTTTAGATAAGAGGTTGAACACAAGTAGGCTATTAATTTGATTAAGAAACCTAGAGGCAATCAATTGGGATTATCCATATGGATGGATAAATAAGGAGTTATTTGCCCAATTGAACCAAGAGTTGCATATGGGATGCAATTGGAATTGTTCCTACCTAAAAGTAGTCAAATTATGGGTGACTTGCCAAAGCAAGCTCATAAGGAGATGAAAAGATGGATCTTGGCCCACTAGAAAATATAAAGATACTTTCCGCATTAATATCTTGAGGGTTATTAATCCGTAGAAAAATAGTGGGAGCTATATTTAATAAACTAGCCATTATTAAATATAGTCAAAAATTCACAAATACTAAAACTTGCGTATTTTCCTTTTTGTAGAATTCCAAATGGCAAACAACTCATAGAGTTCACAACATTCCCTACGATCTGTCCTTGAGAAGGACAAGCTCTCTGGAACCAACTTTCTTGATTGGTACAGAAACTTGAGAATTGTTCTCAAGCAAGAGAAGAAACTGTACGCAATAGAGGAGCATGTTCCAGAAGGTCCAGAGAATCGGACACCTGCTGCCTTAAAGGCGTATCAGAAGCGTGTTGATGACGCTAATGATGCGGCCTGCCTAATGCTTTGCACCATGACCTCTGAGCTTCAGAAGCAACATGAGAACATGAATGCTGTCGATATGATCGAACATCTAAAGCAGCTCTTCCAAGGGCAGGCGAGGGTAGAGAGGTATGAGGTCTCAAAGGCACTGTTCAAATGTCATCTGGCAGAAGGGAACCCGGTTGGACCCCATGTACTCCGAATGATCGGGTACTTGGAGAATCTCGCCCGGCTTGGGTTCCCGGTCGGCCAAGAGTTGGCAACCGATCTCGTGTTGCAATCGTTGCCCGAGAGTTATGGACAGTTCATTATGAACTATAACATGAACAAGATCGTTAAACCACTGCCAGATTTGCTCAACATGTTGAGGACGGCTGAACAGAGCATCAACAAGGGTAAGGGCAAGGCCATAATGATGGTGCATAAAGGAAAGGGCAAAAGGTTTGCCTCTTCCTCCAAGGGTAAAGGCAAGTCAGTTGCCAAGACCAAGGAACAAGCCCTTAATCCTGTTGGTGGCATTGCCAAGGTCGTGACTAAGGGTGAATGTCACTACTGCAGTCAGCCTGGAGACTGGAGGAGGAACTGCCCAAAATATCTGGAGGACAAGAGGCTTGGAATAGTGATTCCACCACCACCAGGTATTTTTGTTGTAGATGTCAATTTAACTGTCTCTACATCATGGGTATTAGATACTGGATGTGGATCTCATATTTGTCGAAATATGCAGGATCTAAAGAGAAGTAAAAGATTGGCTAAAGGGGAGGTAGATCTGCGCGTTGGGAATGGAGCAAAGGTTGCTGCGTTGGCCATAGGCGTGTGCGAGCTATCTCTGCCTTCAGGATTAGTTTTAGAATTAAATAATTGCTATTTTGTGCCTGCTATGAGCAGAAACATTATTTCTATTTCTTGTTTGGACAAGGAAGGTTTTATTATTTCAATAAAGAACAATTGTTGTTCCTTTTATTTGAATAACATTCACTATTTTAGTGCGCAATTATTTAATGGACTTTATGTCCTTGATCTAAGCAATCCTGTCTACAACATTAATACCAAGCGGATTAAAATAAATGATTTAAATCCTGCTTATTTATGGCATTGTCGTTTAGGCCACATAAACGAGAAACGTGTATCTAGACTCCATAAGGATGGATTACTAGACTCATTTGATTTTGAATCATATGAGACATGTGAGGCTTGTTTATTGGGAAATATGACAAAGTCCCCTTTCAATAAGAAAGGTGAGAGGACTAGTGAGCAATTGGCGCTCATACATACCGATGTGTGTGGGCCATTTGCCACGCCAGCCAGGGGTGGTTATGTCTACTTCATTACATTTACTGATGATTACAGTAGATATGGATTTGTGTACCTTATGAGGGCAAAATCCGAATCCTTTGAAGTGTTCAAAGAATTCAAGAATGAAGTAGAGAAGCAACTTGGCAAAAGTATCAAGGCTCTACGATCGGATCGTGGAGGAGAGTACTTGAGCCAAGAGTTTGACGACTATCTTAGAGAGTGTGGGATAGTGTCCCAACTCACTCCACCTGGAACGCCACAATGGAATGGCGTGTCCGAGAGGAGAAATCGAACCCTATTGGATATGGTTCGGTCTATGATGTGTCAAACCGATCTTCCATTATCATTTTGGGGATACGCTCTATTAAGTGCAGCTTTCACCATTAACCGTGTTCCATCTAAATCAGTCATGAAGACAACATATGAGATGTGGAGTGGGAGGCGTCCCACACTGTCGTTCATGAGGATTTGGGGCTGCGATGTCTATGTAAAACGTTTACAATAAGACAAGCTAGGGCCTAAATCGGATAAGTGTAAATTTGTGGGGTACCCTAAGGAAACTAAGGGATACTACTTCTACAATCCAACCGAGAACAAAGTGTTTGTTGCTCGGACCGGCGTGTTTCTAGAAAGAGAGTTTGTCTCTAAAGAAGCAAGTGGAGGAATGTAGAGCTTGAAGAAGTTCAAGAACCACAAATCACTGAACCGATTATGGAACATGAACAGGAATCACAAGCGGTTGTGGAGCCACCTGTTCAGGTAACACAAGAGCTTCGTAGATCTAGTAGAGTGCGCCAGGAACCCGAGAGGTACGGACTTCTCGTAACTGATTCCGGTGACACGATGCTCATAGATGATGAGCCTACTACCTATGAGGAGGCCATGAATGGCCCAGACTCACAGAAGTGGCTTGAGGCCATGAGATCCGAGATGGAATCCATGTATACCAACAAAGTATGGACTTTGGTGGAACCACCTTACGGGGTGCGACCCATAGGGTGCAAGTGGGTCTTCAAGAAGAAGATCGACATGGATGGTAATGTGATTACCTATAAGGGCCGATTGGTGGCTAAAGGATTCAGACAGATTCATGGTATTGACTATGATGAAACCTTTTCACCAGTCGCTATGACCAAATCCATCCGAATCTTACTTGCAATTGCAGCATACTACGACTATGAGATTTGGCAGATGGATGTCAAAACAGCATTCCTTTATGGGAATCTCCTCGAGGACGTGTATATGATGCAGCCGGAGGGTTTTGAGGATCCAAAGCAAGCCAACAAAGTCTGTAAGCTGCAACGATCCATTTATGGATTGAAGCAAGCTTCTAGGAGTTGGAATCGACGTTTTGATGAAGTAGTCAAAGAGTTTGGCTTCATCAGAAACGAAGATGAGTCTTGTGTCTACAAGAAGGTTAGTGGGAGCTCTGTAGCTTTTCTGGTCTTGTATGTGGATGACATACTACTCATTGGAAACGACATTCCCATGCTGCAATCTGTGAAAGATTGGCTAGGAAAGTGTTTCTCAATGAAGGACTTAGGGGAAGCAGCCTATATACTCGGTATAAAGATCTATAGAGATAGATCTAAGAGGTTTCTAGGCCTAAGTCAAAGTACATATATTGACAAGGTGTTGAAACGGTTCAACATGCAAGATTCCAAGAAGGGATTCTTGCCCATGTCACATGGAATCACTCTTTCGAAGAGTGGTTGTCCTTCCAATGAGATTGAGAAGGAACACATGAGTAGGATTCCCTATGCCTCGGCCATAGGATCTATCATGTACGCCATGTTATTTACCAGACCAGATGTGTCATATGCCTTGAGTATGACAAGCAGATACCAATCCAATCCGGGTGAGAGTCACTGGATTGCTGTCAAGAACATCCTAAAGTACTTGAGAAGAACTAAGGATGCTTTCTTGATGTTTGGCGGTGAGGAAGAGTTGCGTGTAAGGGGTTACACGGATGCAAGCTTCCAAACCGACATAGATGACTTTAGATCACAATCGGGATATGTGTTTTGCCTGAATGGAGCAGCGGTGAGCTGGAAGAGTTCCAAGAAAGAGACGGTAGCTGATTCTACAACAGAGGCTGAGTACATTGCTGCAAATGGCACAGCAAAGGAGGCTGTTTGGATCAGAAAGTTTGTTTCTGAACTTGGTGTGGTCCCTAGCATTGCGGATCCAGTGGAGTTGTTCTGTGACAACACTGGGGCGATCGCGCAATCAAAGGAACCAAGATCGCACCAGAAGTCCAAGCACGTGCTCAGGAAGTTTCATCTGATTCGAGATATTATCGATAGAGGAGACGTTCGGATATGCAAGATTCCTACAGATGATAATCTGTCAGACCCGCTTACGAAGCCTCTCACGCAGTGGAAGCATGAAGGGCACACTAGGAGTATGGGCATACGAGATGCGCCATATTGGCTCTAGTGCAAGTGGGAGACTGTTGGAATAGATGCCCTAGAGGCAATCTAGTTTAGTATGAATTTGTACATGGCTAGAAAATTCATTTATTATTTATTGGATATTTAATATAATGAAGTCCTTAGATTTACAATTGTGTTGTTTATCTTAAATATCCCTAGTCAAGTATAATGATTAAATGGGACAATCATCTATAGACTAGTATGGGGTTGGATTGATATGGAGATATCACGATCCAACACATAGGTGTGCATTACGGAATGTTGCACTGGATTGACCCATCACCGAGAAGGCTACATACATGTTATGTTGAGTCACAAGTGCTTCTCGCGGTGCAATGGTATTGTCATCCTTAGACTTGAAGTCACTAGATATTCTAGTTGTGGATCATTGTGATCTTGGTAGCGTTAAACGCTACACCGTAACTGGGTAGTTATAAAGGCGTGTACTGGATACAATGAGAAGCAAGCTTAGAGATCGTAGTGGACGTAGAGAGGATTTGCCCCTCCCACATAACGGGAGAAAATATCCTAGGCCGCTCGAGGGATAGTGCTTATAGAATGTCTGGCCAGACTCAAATAAATCAATATATGGGATATTGATGTTATTTGCACGAATAAGACTATTCCATAGATCGAGAAACTATGGATTGGATATACGAGTGTGACTTGTATGTCTCGTGTCCAATCCGGATATAGAGGCAAAGGGATGAGACAATTACTTGTACAAAGGTTGTCAAGATGACTATTCTATTAGTTGGCTAGAATGGATGTTTTGCTAGAAACCGCTCCATATTAGCAAATAGTTGCTACCAACTAGATAGAACCTATGGGGTCACACGCTATATAGAGTTGTACTAGATTTGGGAATTAATTAATTGGATTAATTAATTAGAAGGATCACTTTGCAAACCCTTGCAAACTTAGTAGGGACTAATTTGCAAGGAAGGGACTAAATTGAATTCTAGTTGGACTAGAATAAGTCCTTTAGGTAGTTAACAAGGAGTTGTTGGACTATATAAAGGACCCTCCTTCCTTCCTTCCTTCATTCCTTATAACTTATGCTCATTAGTGAACATAACAAGAGTGGGAGAGAACAAAGGAGAGAGAGCAAGCAACAAGGAGGCCGAACCCGACCCCCTTGCCGCCGCCCTCACCCCGTCGGCCAAAAAGAGGGCCGAAGCCCCTTTTTGTCTCGTTTTGTGTGATTCCTTCACCCTCCTCTTATTCCGGGCTAGCACCAAGGAGTTTGGGAGATCTAGGATCAACTCTAGGCGTGGATCAACTATAGAGAACGTGACACTATTCGCGTTTGAAGTCATCAAGGAGAACCCAAAGGTGTGTTTATGATTTCTTACCTTTACTATCGTTATGCATCTAGACTTGTGATCCTTGGAGGGTTTTGCATGGCTATTTGTTTGATTATGCTTCCGTTGCGCGTTCCATGAATCAAAACCCTACACACACATCAGGATGAACAAGATCAAAATCTTGAGATGAATGTGAACTAGATACAGGGAAAGGTAACTTGTGACTTTTTGCCACAGCACAATGTTCACAAACATGATTGGAACTAAGTACAGGGAAATGCAACTGATGAGCTAAGTGGTCATAAACTTGCTTTGAGGGATGCCCCAATCTGCAATGCCACAGTGTTGGAGCAGGGATGACTGATGCAACATGATTGAAACCATGGAACAAAGAGGACACAGGTGGGGAAGCAGCTAAAGAGTAAAGACCTTTATCACAGGGGCCCTGAAACAGGACTTTCTTGGAAAGATTGTCCTGAATTGAAAACCCTTGTGCAGTAAAAAGAACAGAACAATTATTATCTCTTGTTAGTTGAGAGATAGAAACTAAGTTGGATGCAAAAGAGGGAGAATGCAGAACATTAGTAAGGGAAAGAGAAGAAGAGGGATGAAATAGACTACCAGTTCCAGTGTGTGTAATGGGAACAGCTGCTCCATTGCCCACAGCTACTGAGTCAGCACCATAATAGGGAGCATAGTGATCAAGAGATGACACATTATTGGTGATATGTTGATTTGCCCCTGAGTCCACTAACCATGATTGAGGAATGACAGGTCTAGGAATAGGAGCAAGAGGTGGAGTATAAGGTGGTAATGGTGCAGGATATGAACAAGAAGCAGGATAAGTAGTCATATTGGTGTAGGGAAGGGGAGAGTTCACATAGTTGGCTTGAGGTCGAGGTTTGGTAGCTGCAAACTGAGTAACATTCAATCGATGCCAGCAATTGAGAGCTGAGTGCTTGCCTTTTCCACAAATTTGACAGATCATGCCATGAGAGAAACCTCTACCCCTTACATAGGGCCTAGACTGAGCAACATTATCCGCAGAGTAAAGAGAAGAAGCTGGAGAACCAAACCTAGGTTTGGAGGAATTGTAGCCTCTTCCTTTGGACACATACATGGCCTGAAAATCTGGTGGAGTAAATCCAGTGGACATAGTCACAGCAGATGAACCAGAGGTAGAAGGTACAGGAGATAGCTGCAATTTGTTCATAGATTTGTGCAGTTCTTCACAGAGCAATAGGGAGCTCAATTCAGCCACAGTGATAGGGGAAGAACGAATTCTAACACCAGATTTGATGTGCTCGTAGAGAGGTGATAGACCTTTGAGAATATACAGAACTAGGTCTTCTTCGGAGATAATTTCCCCAACTTGAAGAAGACTATCAGTGAGAGACTTAATTCGATTCAGATAGGCATCCATGGTCAATTCACCTTGCTCAATAGTGCACAGAGTAAGCTTCAACTGATGAACATGAGAGCATGAAAGCGACGCAAACCGAGTAGAGAGACTAGTCCAGATCTCAAATGAATGAGTCAAATGCAAGATCAATGGAAGAACCGAAGGAGAAATCGCAGCGATTAAACAACTTTTGAGGTGTCGATCTATGGCACGCCAACGAATATACGCAGGATGAGGAAGAGACTCACCAGTTTCAGACGAAATGAACTGCGGTGGTGACGGTTCCTTTCCAAGAACAAAGTCCAGTAAATCATTCGCCGAGAGAGCAGTTTCCATTTGTGCTCTCCAGATGCTGTAATTTGAGGCATCAAGCTTGATTTGGATCAATGATTTGAGGTTCGAGACCAAGAAATGAAGACCAGAGGGTAGCAATTCAACAGACGACGCCATTGAAGATACGGAGAAGACAAAATTGAACACAGGAGCGATGAAGATCCGTCACTTTGGCAGAGTAAATCACTGGCGACTAGCCTGAGTGGCTCTGATACCATGATAAAACCCTAACTTCTCCATAGTTTAAAGAGGAAAAGCAGAGAAAGAGAGGGAACGGAGAGGAAGACGAACGAATTATTTCATCACATTAATCACAACAGATTACACTTTTGTGTATATATGCAACAGCAACTAGAATCAGAAATTACATAGAAGCCCCTATAATACTCATAACTACACAAATGAACTTTCAACTCTTAACACCTCTTAACAATCTTTGTGTGCTTTTGTTTCAACTGTTGCTAATTTCATTCATCTCTGTTATGCATATGTACATTCGATGAAGTTTGGCATGTTTTCTATTTTTACAAACGAATCTGTAAGAACGGAGCACGTTAAAACATTCATATGCATATGTACATTCGAAGAATTTGTTGAGCCTTTGCACGCATCCAACAAAGTACCTTTTTGCCGTCGGTCACACTAATGGGATGAACTTGTATAGGTTCATTAGAGAACCAGCATTTTCAGCGATTGGCGATTTTCTCTATCATGTTAAAGGCAAGAGGTTGTGGTTTTATGACTACTCCGCCAAGAAAGATGCTCAGGCTGCTCTTGGACCGTTTGAAGATCTAGCAGATCCCTCCTTCTTGCCATTTCTTATCACTCTTTCATGTAGCCCTAGTGGAGATGCTGCTGTGATATGTGTAGACCATACAAATTATAAACTGGTGCTTTTAAATAAAAAGGAATGCGCATCAGCAACAGTAGCTGCAGAAGGTGACGGTATGTCAATAGTTTTTTGATACGGTATCCGTATCATATTTATCTGTTTATTTATTTACGGTTATTTAATAATTCGGGCTTGGCCCGTTAGGTCTAGGGTTGGGGTTAGTGTCAGTTTATTTATCTATTTAAAGGATGTAATCCCCCAACATTATTCAGTCAATAAAGATATATTTCTCTGATCTCTAATCTCTCTCTCCCTTTATCTTCTTTATCAGTATCTCTCCCTCTCTTTTATCTGTTTGTTCAATTAATCGATACGTTCTACGTATCATTGGTGCTCTCGTTGAGAGTGTCGGTCGGACTTTTGTTCGCGACACTTGCCCCCGGACTCATGGATCTCCCTTACGCTGTTGTGAATCTCAGTCGCAAGGGTGTCCAACTTGTGCTTTTCGATGAACTCGATGAGTTCGCCCGGCAAGGTGAAGCGATTTATTGTCTCACCTTGGCACACTTGGAAAAAATTCAAACCAGCGGGTACATCACCCGAGCAGATCTGGAAGGTCTCAAAGTCAGACGGAATCAATTTCGATTGATTTCGAGTGATGAGTTTTGTCGCCTGCAGCACATCCTCAGAGCCGACAAACTGCCGCCAGAGGAAGAACAACAGCCAGAGGAAACCCAGCAGCAACCTCCCACCCAGCCGCTGTAATTTCAGCCGGCAACACCATTGATTCCGGCGATCTCGCCGTCGGCCCCAACCACCGCTGCAAATCAGAACCCGCAGCCATCACCACTATCTCCAGATCCGAACCGAACCCCATTGTGCCGGAACCCGCTTCAACCCACAACACAAAACCCACAAAAATCCCCCGACCCATCTCTGCAACTCCACTCGCCATCACCAGCGATCCAGAAGACGATCGACCCAACTCCAGCTCCGTCCGACGCAAACAGAGCACAGCCCTTCCCCGACCTTGAACCTCCTCTTTTGGAGCCCCTCCCCTCGTTCCCGGTCTCGACCGAACGAGTCCAGCACCCCGACGACCCTCCAATCGACCCGTTTCCGAAACCGCCACCAGAACCGCCACCGTCGTCTTTCTCACCGTCCAAACCACCTATTTTCACCGGCGAATTCGAGCCTCAACACCTCCAACAGCCGATTCAACCGCCATGTGAGTTCTCCCCAACCAACCTCAAACCCGACAACCCGAAACCGCCTAAGCCTCCAGATCCCTCCCGTCTGCGGTCGACGTCGCAGCTTCCAATCAGTCACCGTCCGCCACCTCTGCCATCTCTTGCGCCTCCACCACCGCTGAAACCGCCACCAACCAGTTCCACCGCCTCCATCTTCAGCAGTCAAGGGACGGAACTTATTCCTCCTGCATTTTCTCTTCAGGAGAGGGAAATTTTGGGTCAAACTCAGCAGATGGAAATTAGGGCATCAAACAACGAGTTCGATTTCAAGACTTGGGCTCACAACAAATTTGGGCCAATTTTCGGGCTCAACACCAACTGTGGGTTAAATTATTCATTTGAGCTCAATCCTCCAATTGGATTTTATTTTTATTTTCGGCCTAATACTCTTGGGCTTTATTTTCTTTTTGGATCTAATTATTTTGGGCATGACGGATTGAAGTTTAATAACAATATGGGTCTCCAAAAATTTATTCTTCAATACGTCCGTCGCCAATTTGATCGGGGCAAAATTAATGGCGAATTGAGACTACGTAGTGGGGTTTTGAAGACTGTTCGACGACAATTCGATCCACGCAAGAAGAGAAGCAATTTTTCGACAACCGCCTTGAGGGCAAGGCGCTTTTCAAGCGTGGGGGAGTTGATACGGTATCCGTATCATATTTATCTGTTTATTTATTTACGGTTATTTAATAATCCGGGCTTGGCCCGTTAGGTCTAGGTCTAGGGTTAGGGTTAGTGTCAGTTTATTTATCAATATAAAGGATGTAATCCCCCAACATTATTCAGTCAATAAAGATATAATTCTCTGATCTCTAATCTCTCTCCCTTTATCTTCTTTATCAGTATCTCTCCCTCTCTTTTATCTATTTGTTCAATTAATCGATACGTTGCTCCAGATAAATTCGCAGTGCTGATCAAATCCAGAACCCCCACCACCACTAGAGATTACATGATTTTATCAGTGAGGAATCTTTCGAACGAGATTGTCAGCGAGAATATCCTTCCCGGTGAAGTCAATGCCTGTCTTCTTATGCTGGACTTCGGAACCACTTACTGTGTTTGGCACAGGACCGAGTTGTCATGTTTGACCTCCAGCAGAGTGTTGTTGCAGCAGAACTCGTGATTTCTTCAGTTCATTGTGGCGTTTGGGGAGGCAGTGGCGAGGAAGCTACATTTGTTGCTTTAGTGGGAGAATATTTCATCACTTTGGTTGATCAGGAACTGATGCATCTAAGTAGAGTTGATGAGTCCAGTGTGATTGAGGGTGGGGCTTGGGACGAGGAGAACGATGGCGTGTTTGTGTATAAAACTTGGAAGCACATCATGTACTGCCTTGTGAATGGAGAGTCCGGTACGGTGATGGATCTTGCACCAGAGGTTGGACTCTCTCTCAAATTTGAGATCTCTCTGAAGGAGGAAGAAGATGGGCTGGTGGCGGTGGTGGTGGAAGCCAAAAGTTATCTTCTCTGTTCTTCAACTTTTTTTTACAGATTCATCTGTTTGAGGAGTGTGTACTTATCTATTAATTATTCATCTTCTCTTTTTCCACTGTATTTGACTGTAATTGGATATGTAATCTAAAATTGGTGGTTGGTGGTCTCGTGGTGGTGTTTGTTGATATCAATCAGAGACAGGGAGGAGGAGAGAGAAAAGAGAGGACAAAGAGAGAATTGTCTGGATGTGCAGGGGTAAAACAGTCAAACACCTATTTTCCTTAATCCCCGAGCTTTCTCGCAGGGTGAGAAAGAAAGGGAACAGAGTGGTAAGAGCGAACAAAACCGAGAGGACGGGGTGTTGCCCCCTTGCTCTTTCTTTTCGTGCGAACAACTTATGTTTGTGCACACACATCATGCAGCACCTTATGTTCGCACGAAATGCTGGTCACTGAAGCTGCCGAATTCAATTTATTTTCGTGCGAATTGATTAGAATCTCGCACGAAATCCTGCACCCACTTTTCTCCTCGACTGCAAATATCAACTTTTCCGCTCTTTCTTTGAAGTAATTCGTGCAAACACAAGCGTGTTCGTACAAATTCCTTGTCCAACAAGTCTCTATTTTGGTCACTCCAAGTCCTTCTCTCTTCACTTTTGGCCATTTTCCCGAGCTCTACTCGTTTCCAAAGTTTGTCCACGTCCCAGTTATTATCTTCGAACCTCCGGTACCTGAAACACGAAAAACTAAACATACGGGAGATTAAATGTGATAATAATAGCTCAAACAAATCGCGAAAGCGCCCGTACTTATCAATTATGCATATAGAGCTCAACTACATGAATATTTCAGTATAACAATCCAATACTCATCCAAATCTCCCAAAAATCACGCAAAAAAATAGATAATCTATAACGAATATAACTCTAACAAAAATCCACGGGAGAAACTGAGCGAGAAATCGAACCATAACATGTAAAAAAAGAATTTAACTGAGAACTCCTATCTACCAATTGCGCGTCCCGAGAAAACTCCTATATATCTCATTCACATGTTTCCTAGCTCACTTAAGACGCAAAGACTTACCACGACTCACGACACGACAATGCATCATCATGCAAATGGAAGTATCTACGACTCGATCTTAACTCAACATGTATTAAAGCACAATTTTTTTTTTCTGGAGCTAGGTTAGGGCGTCTTATGGGACTAAGAGACAGTCCTCCGCTGACATGGGAAAGTTTTTGGAAAATATTTCTAGTCATCTTACCATGTTTCCTTACATCGGTAATCAGGGAATCATGTTATATCTCCACCCTTAGTTACTAGCATAACCTAGACATGACTACTCGGGGCGTCGACAACACTTTTCCTCGCAGGCTATGCCAGTTTATTGCCCCCTACTACCTCCAAGGTACCCGACATGTTCACCCTCAGGCTCTCCAGCCTACGCAAATGTTCCCCTATCATTGAAGATGTAAGATTCGTGACCTCCTCCATGACATCTACCTCATCCTCTAGGTCAATCACTGGGTCCTAAGATCTTGGGAGGTTTCTATTTTCTAGGTTGACGAGTAGGGTTAAGTTGACCCGTTCTAAATCGACCACTAGGGTTGGAGTGTGGAGAAAATGTTCTTAAATACTTCCCCAAATAACCATAGTAACTATTAAACACTGGTCGAGTAAATTTTGATCTTTTTAATAAATAGGTTGTACGGTTCAATTTCGGGTTACACGGGTTGACCCAGACCTAATCATTTTTTTCCATGTCAACTTCGCGTCGACCCATTCTGGACCAGAAGGGAATTTGTCTCGTCCAAACCCGCTAATGTTGTGTTGTGTTAGTGTGGTGTATTCGTGTCGTGTCAGGCCTACTCTCGTTTGGATGTGTTGGAAGTCTCACAATTTCCCAAACTCACA
Source organism: Linanthus parryae (assembly GCA_023055425.1). Lineage (NCBI taxonomy): Eukaryota > Viridiplantae > Streptophyta > Magnoliopsida > Ericales > Polemoniaceae > Linanthus > Linanthus parryae. The sequence continues at coordinate 34,391 of JALGPY010000065.1, read as the reverse complement.
GCTCCTCATCGAGTACCTGGATACTGACCCAAATCTACTAAAACTATGGACACTCAACGTGTTGGTAATTCCCCTTGACGATTTTGACATGATCCTTGGGGTAGACTTCTTAACAAAGACCAAGTTCGTGCCGATGCCATACTTGAATGGGATGTTGAAGTCGCATGCAAGCAGCCCATGTTTTGTTTCGTGTATTTGTGATAAATTTTATCCAACCAAGAAAGTGGATACAGTCTCAGCCATGACAGTTGGGAAGGGTAAAAAGACAGCAACTCCAGTGGCTTATTTGGCAATGGTGTCAGAGGGAAAAGCTGAAGGGAAGAGGATGGAATCTAGTTCAATTTTGATGGTAGTTTCTTCTCCTCAGCGAAGTTGGCACAAAGTCAGGCCGTGGGGAGAACTGGACAGGGAAGTATGCTGAGCACGATTCGACGAGGACGTCGAATTCAAGTGGTCTGGGCGGTTTGCTAGCCCCCCAGACTTGTTGCCTCGATGATGGTTCGCTAGACGTGCACGTCGGTCTAGCAAGTGAACCAAGGATGGTGCCGTGTGCAAGACGGATAGATAACGCCATGTTCGTAGGCCTTGGTTGTATGCTTTGGCCTTGCCTTGACTCGATGCCTTGACTAAATTCAGTACCCTTCGGTGGGATTTCCTTTGGCTTGGTGTGGACTTGTTGGCGCAACAGTGCGAGGAAAGTTGGACGTGGACCGTGCAGTGTCGTGGCTAGGAGCAGCTAACAAAGTGCACAAGAACGTGCGGCTTGTGTATTGCAGCAGACTTGGATTCGTGCACCGCAGCAGACCAGATTATTGCCCATATAGTGCAGTGGAAAAGCCAAAAAACGTGGGCAGTGGACCAGTTTCGTTCAGAGCAGTTTTGTAGCTAGGGATGGCAATATGGTCCGATCCGATCTGAGATCGCTCGGATCGCTCAGATCTGGATCCGATTTGGATCCGGAAAACCATATCCGAACGGATTTGGATTTGGATTTGGATCCGAGGGAAGATCCACCGGGTTCCGACCCGATCCGATCCGACGTATATGTGTGCTTTACAAATATACCCTTATTACCTCCCTACTTACACTTACAAGAAAAATACTATAGCAAGTTCAACCTACAAAGCAATTTCTTTTGTTTTTTAGGCTTCATAACTTACAAACATGCCTTAGCATATGAAATAGTGTTTATTTTTTTATATTATTTTTTCTATTTTATTGTAAACTCGAGCCGGATCCGATCCGAATCCGATCGGACCACGTACTATATGGATCTACGGATAGGATTTGGATCAACTAAATGAAACCCAATCCGATCTGATCCGAATCCGGTGATGATCCGAACGGATTTGGATCGGATCTGGATCGCATTTCTCCTGGTCGGATTTGGATCGGGAAGGGCCTGATCCGATTCGGATCCGAACCGCTGCCATCCCTATTTGTAGCTGGTAGTTATGCATTGTAAGTGCTGTAAACTGTCATTGTTGGATGTATTTAGAGGAATTTCGTGGCTGGGTTTTAGCCATGGAGTTTTGGATGAGTATCAGTTTGGTTTCTTATTTTTAAAGCAATAAAACAAGAAAAACTTGCAGTCCAATCTCTGACATTCCTTCTCTTTACTTTTCATAAACACTAATCAATTAACGGTGCGTAACGACTGAACCAAGTTGACAATTGAAAGCTAACCTTAGTGCCATATCCGTGTAGAATTTCGAACTTACAATCTGCTTGGGCAACAGTAACGATAGTAACTAACAACCAACCGCTATCGTCGGCCGATGAATGAGCTATGACCACTAGGGTTGGAGTGCGAAGAAAATGTTCTTAAGTTGACACTGGTTGAGTAAACGTTGATATTTTTAATAAATAGGTAGCGCGGGTCAATTTCGGGTTACACGGGTTGACCCAGACCCAGACCCATCATTTTTTCCTTGTCAACTTCGCTTTGACTAATTCTTGACCAGAAGCGAATTCGTCTCGTCCCAAACCCGCTAATGTCGTGTTGGGCTAGTGCGGTGTATTCGTGTCGTGTCCAATAGGCCTATTCTCGTTTGAATGCGTCAGGAGTCTCACAATTTCTCAAACTCACAACCCCTCACCGAGTACCTGAAAACTTACCCGAATCTATTACAATTTTGGAGCTCAATTCCCATTATGTATTCCCATCACGCGGCCGCAATGTGAAGTGGTATGAATCCATAAAACAGCCAACTCAACCTCTAAATCTCTCTCTACGGCTATCTCCTCCAGCGAACTCGCCATTGTCACATCTCTCTCTCTCCCCCCATTGTCACATCTCTCTCTCTCCCCCATTGTCACCTCTTCCTTTGCAATCTCTCTTTACCTCTGGTGCGAACCAATTTCTTGATCTCTTCTGACATCGCAGGGTCATCATCTCTCAAAATCTTGCATCAGTTTCACATGGGTTTGACTGCGGATTAAAGATTCAGAAGTTCCAAAGTACTAATACACTTTTCCATCTCTGAATCTATCGCATGAACAATCTCTTGCATGTTTACATGCCTTTTTTTTCTTACTTTTTAAGCTCGGCTCTAGATAAATTAGGGTTTTAATCTACAAAAATGGGTCCAACAATGTGAACATTGTAATTGACTTGAAAACTTAGGGTTTCAATTTACCAAAATGGGTTTAACATGTACCCAGATCATTTATTTACAAATAATACATTGTTGGTCTGAATCTTGCATGGAGACTTTGCCTTTGGGGTTTTAGAGAACCCAGATGCCTACTTTTTGTTGGCTTTCACCTGGAACCAAAGAGAAAGAATATTGAATCATTATACAAATACAAATAGGTTAAGAGATGACTATTAATTATAGGAGGAGTTTTTTGAGTCAGTAGTCTATGGAGCTCTGTCGGAGTGAAGCTCCTCTGTTCCAAATATATCTGTTTCTTGGTGCTGCAAAAGAAACAGAGGAGCTATAGGTAGCTGACTTGGCTTGTGTTATTTCTGAATTGAACCCTACTACCCATAGGAATTGTGAAATAGATAACTGTAAATGACATTTACTTGCCCCACAAATTACCAGTAAGTGCTGGCTGGAACTACATAGCCTTTGCGAGGAACTCCAAAGGGGGCCAAACTCATCGGTGAAACGTGCAGGCATCTATCTTTAAAGCCCTGAGAAGAACAGATGTGGAAATTTCAGATGATGCCTATTATAATTCATGAATTTTCCAATATAACAACAAATCAGAAACTACTGAAAGTATTGGAATTTCTCTAAAAAAAATTCAACATAATTTTCTTTCAAAGTCGAATGTATAGGGTGTTTTTTTCCAGTTTGTTCAGTGGCTTTTGGACAGGGGAGGCTACCTACAAAATGCCGAGCTTTGCCTTAGTATGAGTGCAAAGTTCCTTGGAGTTTTTTTCTCATCCGATCATAGGAACACGACATTAGTCGAAGTAAAATGCTTGCCCTCTTGAGTTATAAAACCAACCAAGAGGATTATTCCCCTAGAACCCTCTTACCAGCCTTCCTACTTACCAGAGACATGTTACTGTTTGGCTTTGCAGGTTGATCTCCTTATTACCAGATTGTTAAAACTTAAGCTCGGGACATTAACTCATGGTGGTGGGAATGCTTGCCCTCTTGAGTTACATGGAAAATTATCTCCACAAATGTCTCTAACATGTGTTTTTTTCTACTGTCAATTTATAAACTAAATTGATATGCGAGATCTTACAACTTCTTCGAATGGTTTGGAGCAAATGAGCCCCTCCTTATTTATACAAGGCCTTCACCCGTGGGAGGGTCTAGAGATCTAACAATAACGGCTAGGATCGAACCGTACAACCTTCCCCCATGATTTAGCCTAAGATATTTACAATGGACTATTCAAGATCTTCCTACACACTTATTCTTCCTTACAATGTGAGAAAATTCTAAAAAATGGGTAATATGATAGGATAAGTGGGCTAGGACATTTCCTAGGCCCAAATAAGCTAACTCCAAGTGAGAAAATGTGTCATGGGGTAACCCAAATGCATTATCCAAGAAAATATCAAGTAAATAAAAGTGGCCCATGACATTCTCGTAATGATGTGGCGTCCTCGTCGCGTCGTCAGCTCGAAATCGCTCGATCTCGTCCCTGAACTACCACTCACAACAATTCCTTGCATTCCCACGTTCCTTCCTCTACGGGTGTGCCCTTACATTTAATGAAGTACTCCTTGTGCTTTGGCACTCCCTTGCGACTTACGGTCCATCTCTGTATTATCATCTTCCTCTTCTTGTCTCATATTTCATGTTCCTGGTACGCTAATTCGTCTTCATCCATGTGTTGGATTACCTGCAACAAGCGTGTTGTTTCATGTTGGATCTCCGAATCCATGAATTCTATATCCAATAAACGTCCCACGAGAGTGAGTGGGTTCATCAAGTTAGCTTCGTGTAGGTGATGATTGTACATCCAGATGTTGGTCATTTTCTTGTTCCATGCGTTGTAGATGAGTAGGTCATTGAACTCGTCCTTCAGTTTGGTCTAAGATTGCCTTCTTGGTAGTCCATTGAGTATGAAGTGACGTATCGTCAATGGGTGGCCCTAATGCTCTTGGCCTCTCAGGCTCCAGGCGATGCAAAGGTTCTCGATGTAATCGCAATAATCTGCTTGGGTTTCCAGGCCAGGACGATAAATCACTTCTTGTAGCAGATGGGCTCCTGTGAGTTTGGAAGGGGCAGGAGATGGGTGAAATGAATCCTGGGCGTGCTGCTGGGACCTGGACGAGCGCTTCTTCCTCTTGGGGAACTTCGGTAGGTACCTCATCCTCTTGTGGGACATCTTCGAGTTCTTTATGTATCCATGCTTTCTACTCGTAGCCATATATAAAGTACGCTCTCGATTATTAGCCAGATAGAAAGTACGTGATTATCGTGTTTTGTCTATCTCCCTCTTGCTATTTTTTAGAATTACATCATATAGCCAAGTTCAAACTCGGGACCTCATGTAGAGGTTTCAAACGCTCTACCACCGAGCTAGCACCCATTTAATTTCTCCCTCCTACTTTGATTATAAATAAATATTTTGACAATCTAATACTTGTAAATTTATGTAAATAAATAATGCTATTTGAGAAAACACTAAAAAGTCCACTATATGAGACGAAAATTGATAGATCCCAAATTAGGATAGTAACGAGTAAACCACAGTGAAAAAATGACCAGGAAGAACATATGAGAAGGAGATGAAATCATTACTATCCCAACAATATCAATACCATCGGATGAAAATGCTCAATCTTGAAGGTACTAGTAGTATTCAACAAGGTGTACTATATACCATATGTTGAACTCACAAATCTCTGATGTGGGACGTGATATTAGGAGGCCCCACCTTATTATATACATCTCATCCACATATCTCTGTTAGGTTTTGATCGTGGATACGCAGCGGAAGAAAGAATTATCCATTCAAGACCCTCCAAGGATCACAGGAAGAGAATTATAATGATGGTAAGGGAAGAAACAAGTAACACAATTTAGAGGTCTCCTGTGATGACTTGTAATGTGAATTGTGACACGTCTCTACGTTTGATCCACACCAAGAGGTGAGATCTAGATCCTCCAACTTCTTGTGCTAGCTAGGAAGAATGGAAGAGGAAGAAGAAATCATGCAACACGGTGCAACAAGGTGGGCGACACCTCCTTGTGTGGCCGACGGGTAGGGGCGATCCCAAAGGGGGGTTCGGCCCTCTTTGGGACACGCTATCTCTCCTTGCTTTATTCTCTCATACTCTAAGTATGTATATGTGTAGAGAAAAATAATCTAGGAGTGTGCTTTATATAGTCCAACAACTCCATGTCCTACTACATAAAGAACCCCTCTCCTAATCTTACTCAAATAAGGATTAGTCCCTTTTGCAAATTAATCCTATCATGTCTCTACATGGATTAGTTCTCTTTGTAAATTAATCCTACTCATGTATCTACATGAATTAGTCCACCTTGGCAAATCATAATCATGTCTCTACATGAACTAGTCCAACTTGCATATTAGTCCTACTAAGTTAGCAAGTTGTTGCAATTTGATCCTTCTAATTAATTAATCATAGTAATTAATTAATTCCAAAGTCTTGTTCACCCCTATATGGCGTGTGACCCCATATGTTCTATTTTGTTGGTAGTAACTATTTACTAATATGGAGCGGCCTCTAGCAAGACATCCATTCTAGCCAACAAATAGAATAGTCATCATGACAAACCTTGTGCCCAATATCACATATTGTGTTATCCCTTTTGTCTCTATACCCGGATTAGACACGAGACATAATAGTCACACTCATATATCCAATCCATAGTTTTTCGACCCTGGGAATATGCCTATGCAAGCAGATAACAACAATATCTCCATATTGATTTATCTGAGTCTGGCCAGACATTCAATAAGCACCATCCCTCGAGTGGCCATGGATATTTACTCCCATTATGTGGGAGGGAAAAATCATCTCTACATCACTATGATCTCTAATCTTGGTTCCTATCATGCCCGAAAGCTATCTTTGTAGTTGTTCGGTTAAGCCACAACGTTGGATAACATCAAAGCATGATATTCCACAAGTAGAGTATCTAGTGACTTCAAGTCTAAGGATTATAATATAACTGGCACTACGATAAGTGATTGTGACTTTGACATAATCTAATGTATCCTTCTCGTCGTGGGTCTATCCGGTATGCCAATACTCCTAATGCATACCCATGTGTTGGATCGTGACATCTCCTTATCAATCCAACCCCATACTAGTCTATAGTTGATTGTCCTGTTAATCAATATAATTGACTGGGGATATTTTTAAGAATATAACACTTATATTCTAAGGAATTCATTCATGTTATCATATCTCCATATCGATAACATAATGAATCGTAAATCCATAAAAATTTCACAAGAAATAGATTGCCTCTAGGGCATATTTACAATAGTCTCCCACTTGCACTAGAGTCAATCTCTTGCATCATATGCCTATCGATCTAGCGCGGCCCTCCATGCTTACGCTGCATAGGGGCATGGTAGGCGAGACACCTGCTTGTACCTTGCAAATATTCACATCTCTTCTATCAACAATTTGATTGAGATTGAATATTCTGAGTAAGTGCATATCATGCAATAATTTACTCAGTCCTCTATGCTAGAATCAGGCCTGGAACCTTTCCAGCTCACAGTCGCTCCCACTAGTGCAAAACATAAAACTTTACTTATAATATGAAATCTTCTTTGTTAGATTTGAAGTTCGCATCACTGTAACCCTTTACAGTAAACTCTTCATATCCTCCATTTATCAAGAATTCATCCTTTAGCTCTTCTCAAGTACTTAAGGATAATCTTGATAATTATCCAGTGACTATCACCCGGATTTGACTGGTATCTTTGTGTCATAACATATGACATATCTGGCCTAGTACATAACATGGCATATCTCGTGAATCTTATTCACACGGTCCCTTTCCCAGTCTAATTGGAAAGACAATTAGTCTTCCAAAGACTAATTCCATGTGACATAGGTAGAATCTATATTCTATACATGTTGAACCATTTCAACACATTTGTCAATATATGCACTATGACCTAAGCCTCACAATCATCTTGACCTATCTCCATAGATCTTCATGGGTTGCTTTGCCTAAGTCTATCACTGAAGATTTAATTCCCTCGTCAATCTACGTAATATTGACAAGTAGGGACATCATTCCCAATGATTAGTATGTCTCCACATACAAGACCAGAAACATAACTGTGCTCCCACTAACCTTCTTGTAAACACAAGTCTCATCTTCAATTTTTATGGAACCAAATTCTTTTGATTGCATCATCAATTCAAAGAATCCAACTCCAAGAAGCTTGATTCAATCTTTAGACAAATTGCTACAAGCAAGATGTGAATGGATTTAAGCATCACAACTGCGGAAAGATTTTGTTATAGTCTATACTATGAACTCACATGAAAACCTTTTTCCAACCAATTGTCCCTTAAAAGTAATCATATTACTATCCATGTTGGTTTCCTCATAACCCACTTGCACCCTATGGGTCCTACCCTTTCAGGTGGTTCCACCAAAGTCCATACTTTGTTGGTGTACATGGATTCCATTTTGTATCTCAGGTTCCTATCCATTTCTGAGAGTATGGTCCACACGTTGCCATCTCATAGGTTGTAGGCTCATCTCAATGAGAAATATATCACGGGTTCTGAGAAATCCTTATTTCTCTAGTCCCTTGACATACCCTACCTAACCTACGGGGTTCTTGTGTTATCTGAGTAGGTTTCTCCACAACATATTGTGATCCTGCTCATGTTCCATCAAAAGGATAAACGTTCTTTTGTGGTTCTTGAACTCCTTCAAGTTCTACTTTCATCCTACTGTTTCTTTTAGAGACAATCTCTACCTAGAAACACAGCGGTTCGAGCAACAAACAGTTTGTTCTCCATTGGGTTTGTTGAAATAATATCTTTTCAGGATATCCCACAAAACGTTTATCCGACTTGGGTCCAAGTTTATCTGTACACTCTCTTACATGAGCTTCATAACCCCGAATCTTTATGAATGACATACAAGGACACTTCCTAGTCCATATCTCATATGGTGTTTTTCATAATTAATTTTAGATGGAACACAGTTAAGGGTGAAATTTGCTGTAGTTGGAACATAGCCCCTAAAAGTAAACTGGAAGTTATTATTTGACACATCGTGGACCGAACTGTGTCCAACAAGGTCCGAATTCTCCTCTTAGACACGCCAAATCCATGTGGCGTGCTAGGTGGAGTGAGTTTGGATCATATCCAACACTCCCATAGATGCTTGTCAAACTCTTGGCTCAAGTACTCTCCTCTGCGATCCAATCGTAGAGCCCTAATACTTTTGCCAGGATGGCTCTCTACTTCATTTTGGAATTCCTTGAACTCTTCAAAGGATTCTGATTTGTTTCTTCATAAGATACACAAATCCATATTTCTCTGATCCCATCAGTAAATATGATGAAGTACTGAAAACCATCTTTAGCATTTGTGCTTAGCGGCTTTCATACATCAATATGAATGATTATCAAAAGATCATATCTTTGCCTATTAAATAATTTTTTACATGTCTCATATGATTAAATAATCAAATGAGTTCCAGAAATCCATCCATATGGAGTTCTATATATGTATCTCATATTCATGTCGCTTTAAACTATAACGCTAAAGATAAGTGAAATTCATATCATTATAAGCAAAACCTCTTGGTATTAATGTTATAGATGAAATTATCATGATCAAGGATTTACAATCCATTAGACAAAATTGCATTACAATAATGCTTATCAGAATAAATGGAACAACATTTGTCCTTTATTATGATAGAGTGCTTTCTTGTCCAAACAAGAAACTATGATAATAATCCTACTCATAGCAGGGATATAATAACTTTTGTCTAATTCATGAACAATTTCATAAATGAAAAATAATTCTCTACGGCTAATTCAGCAACCCCTTGCTTCATTGCCCCACGTGTAGGATAATTTCTTCCTTATCCAATTGTCTCCATCTCTTGAGATCCTCCACACTTCTATAAGTGTGAGATCCTCATATAGTATCATATACTCATGATGATGAGATAGACACATTGATTCTATAACAAGAATACCTAAATTGAAATTCACAATTCCATTATTTCTTACTTCCAGGTACTTTGGGTAGTCATTCTTCCTTTACACTACCTATGAGACTTTAAGGTAACTTGGTTTTAGCAACAGGCTTGCTTTATACCCATGGGGTCGGCGCAAACCTTTTGCCCTTACCCATGTTGTTAACCATTAACAGTTTTTCCTATGCCCTTTATGAGTGCTTTGTTTAGTGATTATCAATCCTATTGAGTAAATCAATTTTGAACAAAACTCTAATTGCATCTAATGGAATTCTTGGTCCAATTGGGTGAGTAACCGTTTATTCTTTATCTATCTCATAGATAACACCCATTCACTAATCTTTCAATCATATTGAATTAGCTTAGTTGCATAACGCAAAGTGGAGCAACACTTCAAACCTTTCATGTCTAGCTCGCCTTTTGAAAGAGCTTCTTTCAATGTATGATCATATCATACGCCTTTATGCTCTCATCTTTCTTCCAAAGCTCAGAGTTCATGGCAGCTTACATGAGGCAAGTTTCATTGAAAGAACCATTCATTGATGTTCTTTCCATTAGGTTTTAGCGTGTCTTGGTAGTTGGTGGGAAGAGAACTTTATGTTCCACGATGTACATCAATTTCTCTTTTTATTTGAGAACAATTCTCAATTTTATATCAACCTAGAAAATAGATTCCAGAGAGCTTGTCCATCTGATGGACATAAGGTTGTGTTTTGTTTGTTTAATGCCATGGGTATTCAACACTATAGGAGTATGCAAAGTATTGTGACGTATAACTATATTCAACAAGGATTTAAGTTGTCAAACATAGCTCTCACTATTTTTCTAAGGATTAAAAACCCTCCATATTAATGAGGAAAATATCATTATATTTTCTAGTGGGCCAAGATCAATATTACACTTCTTTTGAGCTTGCTTTGGCAAGTCACCAAAAAATAGTTATTTAGGTAGGAACAATGCCAATTACATCCTTATGCAACTATTGGTTCAATTGGGCAAATAACTTCTTATTCCATCCTTATGGATAATACCAATTGATTGCCTCTAGGTTCATCAATCCAATTGATATTACCCAGTTTCATCCAACCTCTTGCTACAACATTCACACATTACTTGCTTGTGTCGTCCGCAACACATCATGGTGAATTAAAAAAAGCCTTGCTTTGGGAAGCCCGAATTTAATAGACCCTGATCATGAAGGGTGTTTAGACAAGAGAAGGCAAAAACGCAATATTTAAATTGAGGGATTTTATTTTCAATTTTAAATTGTTTTGTTGATCCATATCAATTGATCTACTTATTTGAGTTTGGGCACAACTCCAAATAAAAGATTCGGGTTGTTAATTATCTTATTATCAAATTGCATGCATCATCCATGCACCAAAAACAATAATAAGACAATAAAGTAAACATCCACAAAACAGAAAATAACGTGATATGGTTATGACCTCCCGGACTAAGATATTCTCAAGCCAATGACAATATCTATGAACCCTAGATAAAAATGCATCTCCATGTGCCTCCATCTCTTGGTCCATCCTACATAGCCTGGTGGAATGCTCCATGTTGTGGCTCCTTTTAATTCTTTGGGCTTATTTTCTTCAATCTTGACTATCAATTTTATCTAGTACTAGCTAACATCTATACTAAATAAAATAAATCTCACAAGTTGAGAAAAAAATGAGCTCGCAGGCCGTAAACCCAAATTAATTGTTACAACGAATTGATCAGCGCGCAGGCCGTAAACAAACCACAAAATTAAACATCCACAACAAACCACGTCTAAGGCCATATCCAATCACCGTACGAATTGCACATAAACAGTTAAAACCATTTTTAACGTGATCAGCCAATTTTAGTTGATTTTAGGATTCACTAGGGTCAAAACAGTCTAAGAGGGCCCACCAATTGCTTGGCCGAAACCCTTAATGTACCGCCCAAGGCCTTGGGCCGGCCGGCCCCTAGCCCACACGGCTAGGCCGTGCGCTAGGGCTGCCTCGGCCCCTTGGCCGAGCCTTGCTTGGGTGGAAAGGAAGGAGGGGCGGTCCCCTAGGGGGGAGGGCGAACCTCCTTAGGAGTTGTTTACAAAAAAATCCTTGCCTTGTTGCCCAAGTTTTGTTGTTTCCTTATTTGGAAAAACTCATTTTTCCAATAGGATGCCCATGAACCCTAGATCTAAGATCCTAAAATTTCTCAAACTCACTAATTCCTACATCCCATGTAAAATTAGTTCTTGTTTGATTGAATTATTGACAAATTGCATCAATATGCTTGATTTGTCAGTTCTACGCGATAAACAATAATTTAAAGTGTAAAACTACATAAATCGTAACACATAAACCACATTATGCTCTACGTGGCTCTGATATCACTGTTGGGTTTTTATCATGGATACGCAGCGGAAGAAAGAATTATCCATTCAAGACCCTCCAAGGATCACAGGAAGAGAATCATAACGATGGTAAGGGAAGAAACAAGTAACACACCTTAGAGGTCTCCTATGATGACTTGTAACGTGAATTGTGTCACGTCTCTACGGTTGGTCCACGCCTAGAGGTAAGTTCTAGATCCTCCAAATCCTTGTGCTAGCTAGGAAGAATGGAAGAGGAAGAAGAAATCATGCAACACGGTGCAACAAGGTGGGAAGCACCTCCTTGTGTGGCCGACGGGTAGGGGGCGATCCCAAAGGGGGGTTCGGCCCTCTTTGGGACATACTCTCTCTCCTTGATTTATTCTCTCCTAGTCCAAGTATGTAGATGTGTAGAGAAAAATAAGCTAGGAGTGTTCTTTATATAGTCCAACAACTTCTTGTCCTACTATATAAAGAACCCCTCTCCTAATCTTACTCAAATAAGGATTAGTCCCTTTTGGAAATTAATCCTAATCATGTCCCTACATGGATTAGTTCTCTATGAAAATTAATCCTAACCATGTATCTACATAAATTAGTCCACCTTGGCAAATCCTAATCACGTCTCTACATGAATTAGTCCAACTTGCATATTAGTCCTACTAAGTTAGCAAGTTGTTGCGATTTTATCATTCTAATTAATTAACCATATTAATTAATTAATTACAAAGTCTAGTTCACCCCTATATGGCGTGTGACCCCATAGGTTCTATTTAGTTGGTAGTAACTATTTACTAATATGGAGCGGCCTCTAGCAAGACATCCATTCTAGCCAACAAATAGAATAGTCATCATGACAAACCTTGTGCCCAATATCACATATTGTGTTATCCCTTTTGTCTCTATACCCGGATTGGACACGAGACATAATAGTCACTCGTATATCCAATCCATAGTTTCTCGATCCTGGAAATATGCTTATGCAAGCAGATAACATAATATCTCCACATCGATTTATCTGAGTCTGGACAGACATTCAACAAGCACCATCCCTCAAGTGGCCATGGATATTTACTCCCATTATGTGGGAGGGACAAATCCTCTGTACATCACTACGATCTCTAAGCTTGCTTCCTCTCATGCCCGATAGCTATCTTTATAGTTGCCCGGTTAAGGCACAACGTTGGATAACATCAAAATATGATATTCCACAACTAGAGTATCTAGTGACTTCAAGTCTAAGGATTACAATATAAATGGCACTACGAGAAGCGATTGTGACTTTGACATAATCTAATGTATCATTCTCGTCGTGGGTCTATCCGGTATGCCATTACTCCTAATGCATACCCATGTGTTGGATCGTGATATCTCCATATCAATCCAACCCCATACTAGTCTATAGTTGATTGTTCTGTTAATCAATATAATCGACTAGGGATATTTAAGAATATAACACTTATATTCTAAGGACTTCATTGATGTTATCATATCTCCACATCGATAACATTATGAATCGTAAATCCATAATTGTCACAAGAATAGATTGCCTCTAGGGCATATTTCCAACAATCTCGATGTGGGACATGATATTACAATCCACCCACTTTATATACTCGATGTCTTCGCCAAGTGTTCCCAGTCACGTATCCCATAGGCTGGCATCCCACTTCCACGGAGCCCTTGCGGTACGAGCAATCCGAGCGGATTATTATTCGGGCAACTTCTTTATCCAGACCACCAGAAAAAAAAATCTTAAGACTTGAAGGTGCTAGTAGTAATCCACAAGGTGTACTATATATCAGATGTCGAACTCACAAATCTCCGATGTGGACGGGATATTATGACCCCCAGCTTATATACATCGCATCCACAATATCTCAATGTGGGACGGGATATTATAACCCTTTGAGCAGAGTGTTGGTGTTGTAGTTCCAGATGTGGATCATTCTGGTGTTAAAGCCTGCGTGTATCCACAGTTTCTTTTGGTGAAAGAAAAGCGCCTTCACTCCGTAACTACGGTCGACATAAACTAGTATTGATAATGCGTTGTCGGTGCTAAAGAACTACAGCAAGATAGAACTTTATGTTACCAAAGGAAATATAAGCAAGCAATTTTTCAAAACTGAAGTGGGGAATTTCTGGACGGATACAGGAATATGTTACAGTGGGGGCTAAAATGAAGAAATTCAATAAATTATGATTATATTATGTATTTGGAAAATTCAACAAGAATATTGACACCGTTGGGTAAAGATTTGAGATTGATAATAGTTAGTTTTTCTTCATAATCATGTCCATGCGTAAAGAGTAATTCTAGTTTGGTTAATATTCGAAGTCTACGCTTTATTTCTAACGTGAAAGGAGTCATGACCCGGACCCGTTAATTAACTAATGATTACGTGAAAGCGACTCTACCGTGTTTGGGATGAGATTATGAATACATTCCCGAATCAACGAGACTGAGATGTGAGTTGGGTAAGAGTGGCTTGAAGTAGGTAGATCCAATAGGAGATTTTGGTGGATTCGTATAGCAATGGACCGAAAGTACCCGTTACCGTGCACACCGTTAGCTTGCCGGAAAATATCGGTAGACGTAGGTGGACCGAAAGGATCCTATGTAGGCCGTTGTGTAGGATGATAAGAGACCGCAATGATATTGTCATAGTAGTTACACGACTTAGTTAAACTTAGAATTGTCATGTTGTATCACTAATTACGGAATCGTCAACGACCCTAGGCAATCTGTAGGTTTCCTAGTCCTCTCCATCTTTGATCAAATCTATACTTTTTTCATTTTCACACTGCTTAGTAAACTTCAGTCACTTGTTTGAGGGTGACAAACTTATAATCACACACCATTTTTACCCGGTTACTTAGTGAATTAGACATAATTGTTGAATTTTAGACTAGTTCCAGTTAACTCCCAGTAGGTTAGATAACTCGGAGTATGGAAACACTCCACTGTATAACTTGACCGTATACCAGCGCAATACGCCTAACCTAGGCGCGCCAACAAGCAAACAAGAGAAAGTTCATGGAGTGAAAATCAGAAATCTTGGTGGGAAGATTACTGGAAATCGAAAGTCGCTCCAAAACCTTTACATTCGTGGCGTCTCACTAAACCAATCTAGTAACTAAAGGCGTGGAGGTACTTTTCCAAGATGCATAGTGAAACAAGAGACGAACAAGCCAGTGCTCCTCCACTCCCCTTTTCAAAGAAAATATGGAAAGCCTCATTCTCTTCATAATTTTCAAAAGCATAGAAGGGAGCTTCCAATAGTGGGTTCCGAAGATTGTCTACGAGAATGATAGAAAAACCAGATAAAAAGTTAGAACAATAATTTTGATCAGCATAAACGAATTGATTTTCAAGAAAAAACGTGAAATTGTAGAAGAATTTATAGGGAAAATGGATTTGTGCTTATCTGGGTTCGTTGAGTCTTGTGAGAAATAGATTCCTACATAAATTCAACCATTACCGAGGGTCAAAAAGGCCATGCGTGGGAAATTCTGCCAGCGCATACACATCCTCCAGTGTAGGCGTGCATTCACGCTTAGCAAAATGGAAGGTGTGCATCTTCTTGTACCACATGGATTGCAAAACGTATAACATATCATGGTCATGGGTAATTTTATAACCCTTTGGGGACATCATGAAATATCCAGCAGCGTTCAGGGTATCTTCAAAGTTCTCCAAGATATAGACCCCCATTCATCTATTAAGTCAACCCTTGGTAACATGCACAATTGTCAACATAAACGAAGAGTCAGTGTGCACCCTCTATGGCCAGACGGTTGACCTATTTAGGATCTACTATATCCCAGTAGCCTCTATGGAGGGGGGGGGGGGGGGGGGGGGTCACCTATAATATTTTTATCATCTCCCACCACAACTCTGTCTCTAGTAACCCATCGTGATTGTGTGATAGTAATTACAACCATCAAATTTGTGGGATTTTCTCCACAACTCCTTAGGGAGACTTATCATGGTTTCCTCTCCCATTTGTCTCTACCTGCCACCATTTCTATTTTCATATCTACATATTTGTTTCAGACAAGAAAAAAGTTTTAAAACCTAGCAAATATCTAGGAAGTTCTTCAATATTTTAAACCAATTACTCCCATATTAGAATACCTTATTTGAAAGGCTTTACAAAATTGTTGTTTTGATTCAAGTTATGGGAAGAAAGCTCGAAGAAAACTTCAAAATTTTGCAGAGTCTTTATGCTTTCAAATGCTTTTGCTCCAATTTCTCTCTTTCTTTAACATTAGATTTGGTGTAAAAAGTGACAAGTCACCATATCTATGACTTTTATTCTCAAAGGATATCCAACCCTTTAGTACCTTACAGGGATTCTCAAGCGTTTTTGAAACTCTCAATTTGAAACCCTCTTTACTTTAGCCGCCAAAACAAATATGCATTTATGGTGTCCACCCATGTCAGCAAAATTAACCAATCAACAATACATGCCAACCGTTAGATTAGTCAGAGGGTTGCTTACATTGATGGTATTTTCCCACGCCTTCTGGCATAAAGGCTAGCCTGCTGTAAGTCATTGAATGGAGATAAGTCACCTGCTAAGACATGCTGACTAGGGAGCTACACATGCACATAAGCCTTCGCAAGCTTGATCTATGTGCAAGGGGGGCTATGTAGATAGTTCAAAATACGATCGTAGCCCTCAACTACGTGGAGATATCAGCAACACGCATGTGGCCACCCACATGCTCTCCATGCACAAAATATCCTTCCATGTCAGCATATGGTCCCTTCACACATGGAAGTTAGCACGTGAACTAGGGGATTAAGTGGTTTGGAGGATGGAATAAGGCTCGTCGGAGGAGCTTGTTGTCCCATATGCGACCCATGTATGTCATAGAGAATACTTGTTCCACCCCCATAGATGATTTTCGATAGTAATTTTAACGATCTCACGAGATCTCCACATTGACCACTTGACGGAAGGGGAGGGGGCGTGATTAACGCTGTAACCGATGATCGTTACTATTGGTTAAATATATATAGGGAAGCCATCCTCTTCATATATGTTCTTCCGAATCATTATAATCATACACTAACAAGCTGTCTCCCTCCTTTGTGACATACATTGCTTATTTTCATTTCTCACCATCAGTTATCTCTCTGTGTTTCTATATTTGGATCACTGATATTGTACTAGCTTTTCCACAAGAACACTATGTCATCATCCAAGTTAGCAAACTCTAGTTATAATTATATACTGTTCAATGAGCCTATCGTATGAGCTCTCAATTAAGTAACATATGATACCACTTTGATTCTTTTGTTTCCCATAATCCTGACTTTTTGACTTGTATCTGGGTCACTTTGACCAGGTGATTTGGATCCCAACATGATGCAATTTTTTTTTCACCGTGTTATATAGCAACTTTTACTCTACAACACCATGAAAATGTTATAAAAAATTGTATCATTTTTCTATCCAAATCACCAGGTTAAATTGATCCAGTGCATAGTGGTAAAAGTCAAATTGATGAAAACGAGAAGAAACATATTGGTATTTGTTATCTTCTATTGGAAATGTATTATAATTATCACTTAAAGACCCTTTCTATCCTACGATTGACTTTAAGTGAAACGAGATTTGCTGTTGAGATTAGTTGTAATACCCCGTTTAATTGCTAGGGGTAAAATCGTAAATTCTGAAGCTAAATAAGAACAGAGTCGAGATACAAATAATATTGAATACGCTATCGTCTTTTGCTAGATTATTTAGGAATTATTTTAGTAACGGTTTTATAGTAAACATACACAATCAGGATAATATAATGTTATGTTTACATATATATTGAACGTTATTAGTAGAAATAATAATAATAATAATAATAATAATAATAATAATAATAATAATAATAATAATAATAATAATAATAATAATAATAATAATAATAATAATAATAAAGTTGTGTAATTTATTTTTAAGAAACTCACGAGAAATTTTAAGAAATACTGAAATAGTATATGTAAATAATGGTGAGAGCGGGTAAAACCACCGCGAGACATCGTAGTAGTGCAACACACAATCATTCAAATAGAATGGTGTGCCCAACCACACCAAATACTATCATAGAGTTTGCTTTGCACTTGAATTTTACCAGACTTCATTATTTGTTTTGTCTTCTCCTTACCTTTCTTGTTCATTTCTTCTTCTTCTCTTGGTTTCTCCTTCGACCACGACCTTGCTCCCGACAAACCACCGCCCCTCTTTGCCGAATGTGTCTCATATAATGTAACACCCCTCGATTCCCGAGCCTTCCGTTCCGGACTGGAGAGCCCAGGAGGGTGCTACTGAAATGAATCGGCGAAAATCACGAACAACGCATCCGAAAATTATATTACAAACTGATAATTATCTGAAATATAATGTTTTACATACTATTACACAAGGTTAAATTTAACTAGAGTTCGGCTTATTTAAACTACTATTAAACACTACGTGATACCGCAATCCATTTACGCCGAGCTCCCTTCTCCTAGACCTGCGGAGGAAATAAAACAAAGACCGCAGTTTTTCCAAATTCAGCAAGAAATGCTGAGTAAGTAAACACCCAAACACGTAAACCGGATAAGAGACAATTATATTTACTAAACAAGGATAGCATTTACGAAGTAAGCATATATGTCATTATCGATAACCGTGTGTGAATAGAGATAAATTTTCCAGCTCTTTATTTAATTTTGTATTCCCAAATCGTCACAATGTGAATATAACCAAGAGGATCATTTTCAACTATAACATTTTCCCCAATTAAGAGGTTTCCAAAATACAACCACTCCTCTTTATGTTCTCATAAAAATCCATTTTGATTATTTAGTTGTAGCGGGGAACAAACCAATCCATATCCATAATCCATAATCCATCACAGTATCTCATAAGTATCCAACCATATCCCATGCATCCAAGACCTTAAGTGCCGGCACCCCCCCTAAGACTCATAACAAATAATCCATACAGCCTGATGTGTGGCGCTATCGCGTCGATGTGAATTATTCGGTGACACTAGGGTACATAGAAGATATACAAGGAAGAGGTACTCGCACACTCTTTTCTGGAAGGACCAACAAGGAAGAAGACAGACTGGAAGCGAAATTCGCCCATGGGTCTTGCATGAGGGAAAACGTAATGTCGAGAGATGTCTACATGTCTGCTCATGATTTTCACAAAGGAAGGAGAAAGTTTATCGATTGGGTGGGAGAGAATTCAATGGGTCTACATTTTGGCTAACACTTGGCTCGCGGTGTGACACCCCCATATTTCATCAGGGGAGAAATACGAGAATGCCACTCCGCACCCGAGATCGCTCCTAGATGCGGGGAACAATGTTAATCGAAACAAACACCAACAATGTTAATCAAAACAAACACCAACAATGTCAATCGAAGCAAACACCAACAATGTTAATCGAAACAAACACCAACATACATTGTCTCCAACATGATATTTTACATATTATTACACAATGTGAGATTAAACTAAGAGTTCAGCCTATTTAAGACTACTATCAAGTACTATAATGATAGTACCATACACTACATGAGGTTCGCGATCCCCTTACGCGGAACTCCCTTCGGCTAAACCTGCGGGGAAATGAAACAAAGACCGCAGTTTTTCTAAAGTCAGCAAAAAATGTTGAGTAAGCAAACACCCAAACGACTTGCGTAAAATAAGAGTTTCGGTTATGAAGCATGTTTCTTTTTTGCAAAATGGAAGAATAGATATCCACAATTAAGAGAGCAATTAAGTATGATCTTGCATAGTAAAAGAACATAGTATGGCGACTTGCGCAACATAAGACTTTATCAGCTTTTCACTTTATAGCACATCATTTCACTTTATATCTCACTGGAGAAATCATATTCTCAATCTTTCCTATATCTTTCAACACGGGGAGTTATATTCCCAATCTTCCCTTATCTTAATCATAAATATCATCTTCTAAAAAATTCATATTATCATCTTGTTGATACGAAGAAGATCTATCATATCCTCTCACTAGCAACCACGACCATAAGTGTCGACACCCCCTTAAAACTCCTCGCGGCCAGAAGGGTAAGTACATGGAGTGACCCGGGGCTAAGTGCGCCCGAGTTCAATATACAATAAAATCTCTATAAATTTATACTCGATAAGTTAATAATCTCGATAAAATTAATAATGTTTCCAGTCCCAACTTGGGACCAGTACAAATTTGGACCTCAATCGATAAAATAATAAGATAATAATTGTTTTGAAATTCCAGTGTACATATATTGGTCCCAACAAAACTATAAATTAATAACTACTTAAAGATTCAAAAATTTAAAATTGTCTACTAAAAAATGAATCTAAGTTACTTGTTTTTTGTTGAACTTCAAATCTATATCGAGTTCACATTTAAATCTGCTCATTGCACTTAAAAGTTGAGGCATTGTCTTCTCGTATTGCAACAAAATGTTGTGAAGAGTTGTTTCCGCTATCAATGTTTCTTTCCGAGTGACCAGTTCAATAGCTATTGAATCATCCTCAACTTTGTCATCGGCTGGAATTTGAATGTTATCCGCTTACATTTCTTCAATGCTTTGAACCTCGTTACATTCATTATTTTCACTAGGATAGTCTACCAAGTGATTCACATCCATTTTGCGCTGATAATGCATAGTCGTAATCAAGTTCTCAATCTCACAGATTTCTTCTCCAGAATTTACACCGTTTAAATCACTTGAGCCGGTTGGATTTGCCAAACGAATTGTTGCACATTTCTCCAAGATCAGACGACCAAATTGATAGCATCTTAAACATTAATCTTTTCCGGAGAAGAAATGTCCAACTCATAACATTCCAAAATCTTACTGTACAACCTTTTACGGCAGTACATTTTAGAGGCTCTAATCATCCCAGCATCACATGGTTGAAGTTTTGAAGTCATGTTTGGTGGTAGAAAAAACAACTCAATGTTTTACAACCCTTTCATATTCTTGAAAATTTGAAGGTGATACGCTAAACCTCCTTAAATTAATAAATTATTAATTTATCAATATAATAATATCTCGCTAAATTAATAAAATATCCCGGTCCCAACATTATTAATTTATAGAGGTTTTACTGTATAAGTATTCAAATAATGTTCCGTCGCACAACTCTTTCCACTTTACGTTATTACGTGTTATCACTTTCATGCGAGAGTTCCAAAAATCATTTGTCAATAAGCTGGCTTTCGAGTAAGGTACGTAAATCCGCTATTCACTTTTGAGACAATATATAAAAATTATAATTTTGACACGAATGAAGATAGGGCTCTATGTCTGGCATGTTCACTCATCTCAAATAGAAACAACAAATATCGAGAAATATCCCCTACAGGTAGACGTAGCCTTCGTCTATAAAGTCGTCGTCTACAAGTTATAATTTCTAATCAAACTCCAATTTCAAGTAGCATGTACGATGCAAGTATGCGATGAATGTTCTAATTATTGAGTGAATACCTTAGTTTAGTTCAAAGATAACCCAAAACCCTATCTTCTTTCCTGAAATACATTTCAATCTAATTATAGGAAGTGTATTTTTATTTGTCATTCAATAACTAAAGTGGCAGTTTACAAGATTTAGCTATATGTTATTAAATTTTGTCTAAAAAACTCATGTCTAATTAAACACTTGCCATAAACCCCTCTCATTGTAAATTTTGGAATTTACTAAATAGTATTATCTCACAAAACAATTTAGTTAACTTTAATATAACAAATAGCATATTTGTTCCAAGAGGATATTAATTCTAGCCTTATTCAATATTTAGAAAATAATTAAAGGGAATTGATTCTTACACCGGTCCTATTTGTTGGTTACACCGGATTTTACTTGTGGAGACATTATTGCCCATTTTCAATCAATTTGTAGAATTTTATTTATTTATCATGCAATCATTTATTTTACGCAAGTTTACCATCCAAATTACTTTTTATATTTTGGCCATTAATGTTTGACATTCTTGTAAGTCAGTTTAGGTTGCAAAAGGGCAGGCAAACATCGTATTTATAATAGCTAGTTGCGTAATTAGCCCAAACAGGTGGGCCAGTTTGTAAAAAATGAAAAATGCGTAACAGACTCATCCTAGCTAGCCACCACGCTGGCAAGTGTGACCGATGCCCGGTGAGGTGGACCGATACTGTGAGAGCTAAAACAATCAGCTAAGTTCTTTAACTATCGTCGGAAAAAGGCAGAATTTGGTAAAACCGGTGCGAATTTGGTTACCGCCCGAATTCTGCTACTACTACTCACCAGAATCTGCAAAGGGGAGGGTAGAATCATGACATGTACTGTTTCTGCTCTTTCTTCTTGGTCTCACTTTTACCACTATTCATCAGGCTAGTTTGACCCGGTGATTTGATTAATAATGCGTTGCAAAAATTTTGTAATCTTTTCAAGGTATTGTAGAGTAAACTACACCATGAAAAAATTGCCAAAAAATTGTATCATTTTGTTATCCAAATCACCACGTCAAAGTGACACGACTACGGATGAAAAAGTAAAACTAAAAAGAAACAGACCAAGTAGCTAGCAACTCCTCTAGAGTAGTACATGTGGCTCCTCCTCCACCCCCCCCCCCCCCCCCCACACACACACACACACACACACTAAAAAGTCATCATGGTAGTGTAGGACTATGGTACAAGAGTAGGCCATGGTTTAGCTTTCAAAATCTTTTGACTGGAACGTATGGTCTCAAACAATATAACGACTATCGTGAACTAAAGAACAACTCGTACAAGATATCTTTTACTTTACATTAAATAGTGTCTTATGAATATTTCTCGACCAGTCGTTATTCTCAGTTCAAACAAGGGATAAAAAATCAATAAGTGAAACATGAATTAACGTGCTAGTTAATTCAAGATAAACGATAAAAATACAATATTATTACCATTGTTAAAATAGTACTACTACTAACTGTTATCAATACTAATACATTACCAGTAATGTTACTTTATTTTATTTTACTTTTTTGAGAAACCAGTAATGTTGTTACTACAACTACTAGTAGTACTACATACTATCTACTTATATATAAATATAGTATGCACTAACGATGTTACTAAAGTTGTAGTATATATATATACACACACTCTATTACGTACAGATTACTACTTCCCGTCTTTTCTTTATCACACCGCTTTAAAATTTTGACTCGTATCTCGATCACTTTGACCGGGTGATTTGAATAGCAAAACGATACAATTTTTTGATAAATTTATCACCATGTTATAGAACAACTTTTACTCCACAACATCATAAAAGTATTGTCAAAAAATTTGCATAGTTTTGTTACTAAAATCACCGGGTCAAATTGACCAGTGAATAGTAATAAAAGTTAAACCGGTGTGATTGAGAAGAAACGGAGATAGTATACTATGCTATTACTACCAATACTATTACAACTAGTACTACTACCTAGTTCTTCTTTCTCCTTTACTAAACCTCCCATTTCAAGAGCTCACGGACACCTCTCCTCAACACACCCACAACTAGCTAGCTCGTAGGCATATATACACACATACCACTAGCTACTACTGCCTCTGTTTCTTCTCTTTCAAATGTGCTTGACTTTTTTACTTGTAATTTGGTCACTTTGACTTGGCGATTTGAATAGCAAAACGATGTATTTTTTTTTATAATTTTTTTATAGTATTGTAGAGTAAAATTTACTTTCCAAGATCATGCAAAAAATTTCAAATTCGTGTATCGTTTTACTTACCAAATCACCGGGCCAAAGTGACGTAATAAATAGTGTCAAAAAGTGAAGTAAGTTGAAAGAGAAGAAAAGATGTAGTAGCTTGTAGGCATATACTCCATCCGTTGCTCTAGATTCTTCACAGTTCACTGTTTTTGAGTATTTTGACCGGTTGATTTGATTAGCAAAACAATACAAGAATTTGGTAGTTTTTCACGGTGTTGTACGTAAAAAACTACCAAATTCTTGCATTGTTTGGCTAACGATATCAACCGGTCAAAATTCTCCAAAACGGTCAACCGTGAAAAATCTGGAGGAACTGAGTAATATATACACACAGGTTACTAATCTTCCTCCTCACCTATTCATTTTCACCCATGCACGTATGAACTCAAATGGAAAAACAGAGATAGATCGATATGAATGACCCAACGGAGACAGGGAGGCAACAACGGCGGCGAAGTGGAGACCGTGGTGCCTGCTCGGTGGCGACGACAGCGGCATTGTTCGGTGGGATTTCCGGCACAACCGAGAGGGATCAAAGAGATGGTTCGACGGAGCCGGACGAGACGAGGAGCTTTTCGTCGGGTGAGGGAGTTGAGAAGCGGTACCAGAGAGTGAGTTTGTTAGAGTTGATCACACAAGTGGGCCGGTCGTTACGGGTTACGGCGGGAAAGTTTGTTAGAGAGAGGCTTCTCCCCACAAACGACTTCACTCTCTCTTTCTTGAAATCACTCCTCGAGAGAGCCAATTCAAGAAGTGCGTCGTAGATTTCTCTCTCTCTCCCTCTCTCTCTCTCTCTCAGAGACTCTAACAGAGAGCTTTCTTGCAGCTCTGTTAATGGAAGATTGGTAGAGTGTACGGCTAGTTCATCTCTCACATTCCTCGAAGCTCCACCATCACTAGATTACCCACCATCATTATCGATTCATCGTCTCCAATTCATCGTCTCCAATTCATCATCT
The DNA here is from genome assembly GCA_023055425.1 of Linanthus parryae. NCBI lineage: Eukaryota > Viridiplantae > Streptophyta > Magnoliopsida > Ericales > Polemoniaceae > Linanthus > Linanthus parryae. Next base: position 9,687 of record JALGPY010000065.1, on the reverse strand, counting down.
CCCTCTCTCTCTCTGGAAAGCACGCTAGAGGTAAATCTCTCTCTCTCTCTCTCTCTCTCTCTCTCTCTCTCTCTCTCTCTCTCTCTCTCTCTGTTTTGGTAGTGAATTACTGATTTGGTTTCGATCTTTATTTCGCAATATACTCTTTGCTCTGTTATGGCTCTGTTTTAGATATATTCCTCAAGAAACAATCATATGAAAATCCACATTCAATACATGTTTCCCTCAGTTTTGGGCTATACATACATTATCTCTCTATTTTGGCCTATATACTAGATGAAAAATTAAAAACAAACAAAAAAAAAAACTTACACAAACAAACCCCTGAATATCTCTCTGCTTTGGCCTATAGGTTAGATAAATTACATGAAAAAAAAGTTGTACAATCAACCCATGAACATGAATCTGCTGCTAAACACAGAAAATAGAGGAACACGGCTTCATGGTAGAGTGCTCCTGCTCCTGCCTGCTTCCATGAATTTGCCTGAATCATGGAAAAAAAGGATAGTGGACAAGGGTAAGCTAGTTTATTAGACATTTCGACACAAGAGGCTACGTCAGGTTACCCCAAATACAACACTATACATGCTACAAAAGCTAGCAAATGGGGTAGAGTAACTAGTGATGAACGGCATACAGGAGATTCTAGAAAATGAATAGATGATTTTTAACACTGATGGGTTAAGTGAAGTGGTGGGTGAGAGCATCCAACATCAGAGACAGTGCAGCAATGTGTGTGTGTGTGTGTGTGTGTGTGTGGATTATATTCAGGAATTGCTTAGATCGAGCAATTCTACTTCTTGCGTGTGTGTGTGTGTGTGTGTGTGTGTGTGTGTGTGTGTGTGTGGATTATATTCAGGAATTGCTTAGATCGGAGCAATTCTACTTCTCTTTGTTCACATTGAAGGATACCATTTACATACCCTTTGCAAAGCATTTACAGAGATTGTCATGCACTTGCATAACATTTTAAAAAATCTACTTCAAATTACTTACTGAAGCTTTTGATGTAGTCCATGGAGCAGCCTCACTCTCTCTCTCTCTCTCTGTCAAGCACTGCTATTTGCACATTGCTGCATTATCATACCTTGGTCAAGCACATTGCTGCATTATCATACCTTGGTCCTAAACCTAAAAGTACTAATTATCATCAGAAACTCGGATCTTTGAGAACCCGACTCATAAAAACTCCTTAGTCATAAAAAATACAGGGTGCACAATGTCATTCAGGGTTGAAGCATTCAGGAGTAGGAAGCAAAGTTCAATGAATGTATATATAGCAAGGACAAACACTTACTTTTAGAACATTTGTCCTCTGTGAGATGACTTCCAAGCCAGTTCCAATCTTGTGAAACCTTACATCTTTGATATCCACCTTCAGAGATGTCACCTATCATAAATGATTCCACAGTCATCTTGGCTATCTACGTGCAAGATTGATTGAAAAGAACATACAAGAATGCTTATTCGACACAAGAGGCTAAGTCGGGTCACCGCATTCATAACCTTATGTATGGGCTAAATTACGGACATTTCAGTGTGTTTGAAACATTTTGTATTTGGTTGCTGAATTCTTGCTATAGAGTCGCCATTGCTAATACCGTTACATTAAGACGTTGCCTCTGTATGCCTTAACTCCAGAATTCCCATGCAACTATCCACTAATATATGTACTTGGCGAGTTAATTTTGTAGCAGAGTAGCTATTAACATGCGCATTTTTGGCGACACTTTTAAGCAGGTTTTAGGCAATTGCACTGCAATTCAGCGCCGGAGTAAGAAGTTTTCGTATTTCTTTGATGCCAAAGACGAGATTCGGAGGTACTTTTCTCATAGTATCATTGTGATTTGCCTCCAGTTCTCTCTCCAACTCATAGGTCAGAGTGTTCCTCTCTTCTCTTTACTGATTCCATTGGTGTGTTAGTATTGTGCAATATTCTTGCTCGATTATGACAGTTAACAGTCCAGCATTGTGATTAGAGGCAATTTATTAGTTTGTATGTGATGCACATTATATTTGTATACTTGCTACACATAATGCAATCAGTTCGTACTCATAACCTTGCTAGTTGCTACACATTCATCATGTTTGTAGAGTGCCCTTTCCTGACTAGCTCAATTCTTTTGAATCCAGCATTATCCTTTTTGCTAGTACTAGTTAATAGAAAAAAGGTAACCCAAAATACTAAGAAATGAGGTCTCGAATAGTACTACCATCGAGTCTGTGCCAATAGCAGAAAACAAAATCCTGTGAAAATGAAGTAAACCTCTGTTTTGCTACACATTAATCATGTTTGTAGAGTGCCCTTTCCTGACTAGCTCAATTCTTTTGAATCCAGCATTATCCTTTTTGCTAGTACTAGTTAATAGAAAAAAGTTAACCCAAAATACTAAGAAATGAGGTCTCGAATAGTACTACCATCGAGTCTGTGCCAATAGCGGAAAACAAAATCCTGTGAAAAGTGAAGTAAACCTCTGTTTTGCTATTGTTGATATATGCATTGCCTTTACCTAAGTTCCTAACACATGGTAAGCTACTAAAACACTTTAACGCTGGCTAGGTCCACTTCTCCCACTAACAAGGTCTGCCTTAATTTGCAAAAGGTATTCAATAACAAGAGTTAAATAAATTGATTATTCGTAAACAGCAGCAGCTGAACACTACATCAATGAACTCACTCATATTATCTTGGCCTGTTAACTTATTTGAAAATCTATTTTACACTGCTAGGTTGACAAGGAAACTGTCCAACACAACTCGAAATGGATGATCTTGAAAGCCAACTCCCAAAGAAGAGGAAGGTACTTCAAGTGTATTTTTTTAGCAACTTGCTTCAAAGTGTAAAATCTCTCTTAACTAATTTCTTTTGCAGTTCCATTCCAAGGAGAAGAACATTTTGAGGGCACTCTTAGGAGTGGCACTAGCGGCTGTTATTTTGATAGCGACGATTGATCCAAAGGAGATGATTAAACGGCAAGATGGGGTATATTGGGCGAGGTTCGCAATTATGGCAGTCTCCACGGTTTTATTTTCTTGGAATCTTGTGTTCTCTATCTCCAACGCTAGGAATAATGGTGTGGGAATAAGATTTCCGAGCCCTGGACAGTGGTGGCCAGTATACTACAAGGAAATGCCAGAAATCAAATATTTCGGGACCCCACTTGAGGTGATTGGGTTGGCCATTGGGCTCGCCCAAACCATCCTCTCTATCATCTCTTTTGTATACCTGCAGGAACACGACAAGGATCCAATTACCTTCTCCTTGCTACCTGTGATCTACTCAGCAATGGCCCTCGTCATCAGCATCTTTCCAAGGGTTTTTGAACCAGTCTACAAGGTGACAACAACTTGTGGAGGTCGTCGACATACTTTTATTGCTAGGGCAGAAAATGGTACAATAGAAGGCGAGTGCAAGTGCCAACAGAATCTTGAAGGCACAAGTAACCGTGCTGCTACTGAACGTGATCCAGCTCATGCGGACAATGAAGATGTGACCGGAAATGAAGGAGAAGATATGGAAGAGAAAGAAGAATCAAGACCAAGAGAAGAACCAATTCAAGATGGTGTTTCAGCAGATTCGCCTTGATTCTGTTTCTGCACTTTCTGCATTATGTTTAGTCTCTGATGGCTGAGTTGTGGGGATGTGTCGTTTGTGATTGGCCATTAGTTCTAATGAGCCACTGTCTATTGGGTTCGATTGACTGTTAGGCTTTTCAGATTTAATGATTTCCCCTTCCGAGTGTCAAAGTAATACACAGTTTTAGTGAAATGGAACATTTAATGTTTTCGGTAGGCTTTTAATGTGCTTTTGGGGGTCTGGACTTTTCTGTGCCCTCATAGAAGGAATTTGATGAATTTTCTTCAGTAATTTTGCTTAACGTTCATAGTTGTTTTACTGGTTGTAGATTCTTTCACTCATAATCGTTAAACTCCTTTTCATGGATGTTTTAGCATTTGTACTTCGGTTTAAGTAGACAATGAACAACAATCTAACATTGTAAAATGTTAAACTTTTTATCTCACTAACAATAGCATATACGACTGCAGATGACAGATGATGAATCAAACCTCACTTACGTACTGAAGTTACGTAAAGGTCCATGATCACATCATATGAGATAGGATGGAGGTTGTGGACAGAACAATAACAGAAACATTTCGTTTGCGAGTGCAGTAACTTTAGCCACAGAATTATATCAAGAGACAAAATGGTATCTTTAGTCAAAGTCGTCTAACTGGACCACTTAACTTAAAAAGAACTAGACATAAATATGGAAACAGATGGAAGACTGACCAATTCAGAACTGGCTGCGCAAACGTCTAGAACTGACTTAGTCTTCGGGGTCTCTGGTTCAATACTTTTGATAGCACAAGGGCACCTGAAGTTTAGAGCATCACGCGAACCTGAAGATTTATCAGTTGGGGAGGATTTGCCGGGAGCAACTGGAAAAAGGTGGCTGACCTGTTGACACCAATTATCAGTGAATGTGGGGGTACCCAATTGTGCATGGTAAACATGTTTTCTGTTCAAATGATCAGTGCAGTTGTCTTGAAGAACTCGTAACGATTTCCTCTTCATATTTGTTTTTGTTCTGTGTTTTGGAGCAAACCTGGCTTTAATAGTCAACTGCACTATAAAAAAGAATCTAAAGTTGTCATACACAAGGGGTTTCGACTGACTTCCTATTTCGTCGACATTGGTTCTTTATTTGTTTGTTTCAAAGTTCAACCAAGCTTTCCTGATTGTAAACTCACTGTACTTTATTTTCTTTCAGATTGTTAACTCTTCGCAAATATTTTGTATCTGAGGTAAAACTTCATGTAGATTTTACATTCCAAGTAACTATCTAGTGTCGTTTACCATATATCATAAATTTGCTTCTTTGTAGGTTGGTGGTGCGTTGAAAGACGCGATGGAAACAGTAGAGACACCCCAGGTGATAGATATCCGATCTTTGCCAAGCAGGTAGTTTCTTATCCGACTATCTACTGAGCATTTCTTCTCATTCTTCCCTTCTAACTCAGTTCAATTTTGAATTCGAACGGGAGAAACCTTGAGTGTTAATACTTAATACCAGCAACGACTCTTTGTTTATTTACTATATAGATTTCTAGTGTTCTCAGGAAATAAGTTGATCACAACTTATGATTGGTACCTAATCTAAATCATTGTTTAACCTTGAATCAGTACCTTGATGAATATTCTTGATTTCGCCTCTCCATTCTAGCTATGGTCATAATGATAAATCTCTATCTTTGTAATTTAATCATATTGAATTGAAGAGTTTTGTTTTTGAGTAAGATGGTGCCCGTTTTTGTATACTAATAATCTAATCTTTCAGGAGAGTTGTTACCCTGATTGCCTAGATGCTCTGAACTTTGAACTTTAGTCCATACCAGCTTTCAATGGATTATTGGAGGATCAGGAGGCATGATGCGTGATGCGTGATGCTGATAGAACCCGAGTTTTTGCAAATTACTTCAACCACTCAGTGTTTTATGCAAGCTTCATAGTGACGATATTATCAGAAGTGCAGTAGTGAATATAAATTCACCTAAACACTGAAATATATCGTGGACTACTTCCTGCATCTACACGTTTCTTCAGTCATCCGGCATGCAACAAATTTAGAGGGGACTTGAGTGATAACTTTTAAAGGACTTGTGTATTTTACCGTCCTATGCTTTTAATTTTAGAAATCGGGTAATGTTTCAGAAAAAATTGTAAAAGATTTGTAAGATAATTAGCTTACATGATGTGTCACACTTACACATCATCGTTTCTTTTTTGTTGATACTTACAGTTTGATTTTTAACTTTTCTTGGTTATGTAAGGGCATCTCCAACCCTATGGGGGGATGGGGATGGGGATGGGGAAAATCATATAAAAATACGGTTCATGTCCAACCCTATGAGGGGGAGGGGGAGGGGGTGCTATGGGGAGAAATTTTGCCTTGGGTGAGGGCATGCCCATGGGGATTTCCCCATGGCCATTCCCTCACCCAAGGCATAATTTCTCCCGATAGCACCCCTCCCCATCCCCCTCCCCACACATGGTTGCAGACGAGTAGTAGTTTGGGGTAGGGGACGGGAAAAATGGTGGGCCCGTGGGGGGAGGGGGAGGGGGAGGTGAGGGGAGGGGGAAAAGACATGGGTTGGAGATGCCCTAATCAGTTAAGCAATTATCTAATGATAGCTTTCACTTAGATCCCTAGATCATACTCTAGCTATCCCAATGTTGTCGGGCAAGATCCTCAAAAGTCAGATTCTAAATGGTTGAGATTCTGGATTGTATATATGCTTAAGATTTAATGTTGACAAATGTCAATTCTAGATTGCAAGAACACTATTGCAAGTGAAATTGTTCACGAATCGTTAGTTTCATTAACATGCACAAGCCTTAATTTTCTCACACAGTATTTCCGGTAGTGCCCTCGGGGAACGGAAAATAATACGACGGACCTTGCGTTTCGACATCAAATTAGCTACAGAAAAAGAAGTGTAAAGACAAAAAACGACACAATAAAAATATCATACCCATATCCTATTCTCTCCTACTATACATTTAAAGAGTCAAAATGAATATTTTTTGCTTTCAGTTTTGTTATGAATATATTTGTATTCATGGTTTTGTTGTACGTGCCTTAAGCACGGGCAATAAGGTAGATAGTACCAAATTCACGGCGAAAAGTAGTAACAAAGAGATGTATAAAACCTACCTGATTAAATGAGGCCCAAGAGAAGCTGCATCATAAAAGCAGGGTCTTGTTCGCATTTCTTGTTGTTTGGAATCTCCCTCCTAAAAAGTAGGTTAACATATTAGATGGATTTTTATAATGGAATACAATCTGAATCAAGATGGGCAAAAGAATAACAAATAACATGCATAGACGCACTCTAGGCTACTACTTATAGGAAAAATAAGATTCAATCCATACATAAAAATCGTTGCTTTGGAACAGAAGAAATTCAATCCAATCCAACCCCCATGAATGAATCCGATAGAGATAAATCGTCAACATATGCAAAGCAAAGATGAGATCTTTGGATGAGATGAAGAAAAAATCAAACCTTTTTGACATCGGGTGGGTGGGTTCCGGAGAAGATAGATCTGAGCTTCAATCAACAGGAGGAGGAGGAGGAGAGATGAGTTTTGACTTTCAGCCTTCGGAAAGTTTAATGAATGATTTGATTTGATTTGATTCCCCCACATCCTTTTGTTCCAAGAAGTGCCCTATCAAAATGCTAGATTGGGCTTGGGTTGTAGTTATGAAAAAGGCTTTTTGTCCAACCTCTTTTGGACATTAAACTTAGCCCACTTACTAAATAATGGTCTCAAGTTTTATTATTGCAAAACAAAAAAGGTACCTCAGGCTTCTTGAAATTGCAAAACTAGCCTTGGTGATGGTATTTGGTAAATATAATTCTAGAGTTTCAAAAACAAAAATTAAGATTTCAGCAACTTGATAAAAATAAATCAGGCACGGCCGCAAGGAATAATCTGACGTGTAGTGCAACGTACCAGGTCAGCAAACTGTTTTTCTCTTGATAACTTCGTTCGGTGGACCGCTCAAGTGATCATGGCACTGGTTCTAATTCATAACAAGTGTATTATGGTCCATTGTCAGGAACTGTGTACATGATTCAGCCTCCAGGATTCGTAGATACAGTATTTCCGAGTTATGTATGTTGTCTAAAGAAGGCTCTTTATGGTTTAAAGCAGGTACCAACTTTTACATGGTTTTTTGCTTCAACAAGGGTTCAGAATATGACTTCACCTACCGACACCTCTTTGTTCTAAAGACTTTCTGAATACTAAGGTTGCTATTCTGCATGTGTATGTTGATCATTTCGTACTCGCAAGCAGTGACACTCATTTCATGTCTTCTCTTATTGCTCGAATGCATCTGCATTTATCTATTAAAGATCTGGGAGCTCTCTCTTACTTTCTGAGCATGAAGTACAGCGCGACTAGTGATGGTTAGTCAAATTGTAATACTCCGTTTGCGAAATACGGGTAATTTGAGAACTTTTTATTAAGATTGAGTTGTAATTCTCTAATCCTTGAAACCAATAGGGTCAAAAGAGTAGTTTTCATAAGTTACCACATAAATAAAATAAATGGGGTGAAGATAGTAGCTTTCAAAAGTTATATAAAAAGAAATAAATAAATACACATATAAATTCATTTCACTTCCCTCAACACACCTACAGTTGTGCATGATTTGTGTTTTCACTTCCCTCATAATGTAGATGATGGTGAAGAAGATGGCCTTAATGAAAAGAATTTGGGGATTTAGGGATCATATGGTACAAATAAAACCTTAGGGTTATGGGGTGATAATTCTGAAACTTTTTTTTGGAGCACACACAATATTTACATTAACTTACCAAAAGGTACAAAAGCAGTCTTGTAGAACCCGATAGCTACATAAGTGCAAGAGATCAAAAGGCCATCTCATGGCTACCACATCCTCCCAACCATAACTAAGAAAGTACTTAAACAAGAGACAACATAGATACAGAGTTGGTGATGAAACCAAAAACAAACAAATACAAACAAGATTAAACGGTTGTGGAGATCCTTTTCTGAAGAGTAACACATTGATTTTTGTCTCCATTGAGCAGATCCATTAATCCTGCTGGGATTGTTTGTAGATACTAGAATGATCTAGAAAGCTTTAGACTGGCTGTGGCCAGCCAATCCGCCACCTTGTTTGCTTCCCGGTATACATGACAGACCCTCCAATTCGGGCACAAATTGAGGATTTGTCTGCAATCAAGAAGCATAGTAGTCAGCATGGGATCATAAGGAGGACCATTGTGAAGTAGTTGCAAAAGAGATCTAGAGTCGACATTAATTTCAAGGTTATCATAATTAAAGTGGTGAGCAATACCCATACCGTACCAAAGTGCTCGACATTCGACTTGAAGAACAGCAGCATTGAAACTAAGAGCTTGAAACCAAGTACCAATAATATTTTTACACCATCATACGGGTGTTCTTTAGAGAGAGAAAATTCTCTCTCCACCCTCTAGAAAACCCTATTTGCCTTTGTTTCTCGGCTCTTCCTCCTGGCTTTCTCCGCCGCCGAGAATTCCTCAGCTATCAAACACAAGTTATCCTCCGTTGTTTCCCCAGATCCGCTCTTCCATCGAATCGCTCTTCTGTGTAGGTCGTGTTTACCATCTCAGATTTTTTGGGTTTAGTCATAGGCAGAGTCAACGCCTAGTTGTTTCAGCTTTCCATGTTTTAGCTTGCCCAATCCCGTTCTTAATCTTCTAATACTCTGTTTTGTTAGTGAAACGACCCGGGATCTCGGTTCAGGGTTAAAGAGACAATCGATAACCAAAAAGTAGAAGTATACTATTAAGATTACATTTCGTTTAGTGTATACAACAAATCTTGTCGAAACAAGTTTACAAAAATAAATACATAAAAAGTGCGTGATATTCTAAGTGATCTAACTTAAGCACGCAGTTACGTCTCGATTCGCGTTCCCATCCCCATCCTGATTGATGACATGCGGTTTTAAAATGGCAAAAGCCGACGCAGTTTTGAAGAAATTGATCACTAAAAACTGGATAAGTACACACTACGACATGTAAAGCAACGAGTGGCACGGAAGCATGAGTTGAAATAGGTCAAGAGATTTGAAACATTAATAAGTAAAGAGGAGGGAACTT